>OX637537.1:37291611-37962186 GCA_951800035.1 Linnaemya tessellans
ACAGTCTCCAATGATATAAAATTCTATAACTCTGTCTATTAGTTTTGTATGAAACGGTTTTACTTAAATACACGTATCTAAATCGAATACTGTTCATTAGTATTTAGTGGTTAGGCAAATATTTAATAAGTGTGACCATACCTTTACTGACGAAAAAATTTCTCTAATATACATTTTAAATTTTTAACTTGTATTATTTAATGTGGAAATATACATATTGCACATACACACATGCCCAGCGAGAAAAAGAAAGAGTAGTGATGTCTTCCAGAAGGCCTCAATACTTCTTACTTTGGTTGTACAAAGCCTTGTAGCTATATTCCATTTTAAATTTATTTTGTATTACACCTACATAAATTTTATTGCAATTTTCATTATCATATCCTCTCAGAGAAATTAGAACAAACCGACACATTTGATAAAAATAATTATAAAATGGCACACAAAACATATACTCGTACTCTATAATTATTCAGTAATACTGAAGATAAAATAAATAAATTAGAGAAGTCTAATGTTGTCCACAGTATTCCATGCAAAGGCAATGATAACGAATATGGGCATTTCCAGAAAAAAAGTCCACCTTGATCGAAAAATTAAAAGTTAACAAACAGATTTTTTCCTAATGTATTATAAAAGAGAAACTTCTAAAATAAATTAAATTTAGGAGCTCAAAGCTTTCTTTTGTTGGGATGGTGAAATACTGAGCTACAAGTTTGAAGTTCCCGTTTTTGTAAGTGTTTCTTAACTTCAAGGGCATTTTCTCTTTATAATTAACATTCCTAAAAGCAATTTCATAATAATACTCTTAATGCAAAACTGTTGCTACAAACATATTTAATCATAAAACAAATGCAAAAAATAAATTTAGTATTTTGTAGTTTTTATATAATTTTCTAATATTTATGTCTTTTTCGCATTTTTTTAACATAATAAAATAAAGTGGAAATTTTAGTAATGTAACGCCAGTAACGTAACGCCAGACCAATTTTCATAAAAGAAAAAAAAGGAAAAAAGATTTGTTCAATTTATAACTTGGAAAATAAATGTACATTGGTCCAAAACCTATCAAAAAAAATTTGATTAAAAATACTTGCCCAATTCGCAGAGTTCAACAATTTTGTTATCAAAGTCAAATCGCACTTCCGTTTTTTGTAACGTAACGCCAGGTCACTTTTTGGAGTATATCTTGAAATTCTTAGGCTCAACTATTTCCATTTTTTGGCTGAATATAGAGCTATCCAATCACTTCTCTAATGTGAGAAAAAAACTTTTTTAAATTCTGCTTTTTAACGTTTTTTTTCAACATATCGTCGTACAAAAGTAACGTAACGCCAAAATGGAAATGCCCATATACAAAATAAATCAAGCTTAAAATATTGGAAGTATACATCAACACAAAAAACAGCATTGTCACTACATTGACGTGATTCGAATCACTATCCAGATTTTGAAAACGTATCTACTTTAAATTCTGAAGATACATAAGTATAAACATCGTTATACTATATTAGAAATGTTACAGGTAATAAACGTACAATTAGATAAAAGCTGGTGCTGATAATGCAGCACAGAATTATGGGGATTAATTTACAAAACTAGACTAACAAATACGTAGATTATAGAGCGATTCGCCATTAATGTTTTCAAATTCATAAATTATTCAATTCCTGATTTTAAAAATTTTTAATTTTTACATTTTTAAATCAAGGCGGAAAAGGAAGAAAATTTGATTTTGATATATAAAAATTATATGTCCATATGCCCACATACATTATTTTTTAATATAAAAAAGAAAATACAATTAAAAAAATCATTTCAATATTTGTGTTATATAATATTATTAATTATTATTGGTTATTGTTAACTGTTATCCTAAAGAACATATTCAGAGGATATCCAAATATCAATCAAATAAACACATATCAGTTTTTTATCGACAAAATTTAAAAATATTAAAAACAATTACATATGTATATAAACAGTAACTTCAAGAATTAATACATACTCGTATTAAAAAAGATTTCATCATTAAAATTTTTTTCATTGGTTTGTTGGTAAAACACATCTACCTAAATACATGTTTTTCGGAGGAGTAGGAGGTCATCTGTAATCAATAAATTCCTTTGCCTTAGCAAACCAAAACAAAATAGGCTACTTCTTATCTCTCCTCCTCTGATAGAAGTGAAGATGAAATGTACCTTTTACACGGAAGTGTCGAAGTCTTATAAGACCTTCTTTAGCTTTTACATAAGAATGACAATTGAATCAAAGAGATGCCTAAGAAGGCCTGCTATAGAAAGTCTTCTGATTTTTGCCTCTGTGTATGTATGTTTGTAGTAGTTACATACATGAATCGATGTATATTTTACGTTAAGTGGAATAAATATTAAACTTTATAACAAAACTATTCCATTCTTCGTCTTGCACGGTTGTTTATGCTACATAACGTAACTATTTTTCTATCTTGCTCCTACTGAGTCACTGTTTAAAATTTGAATTTTATAAAGTACATACTTATATACTATTATTACATTTGCATTAGCCCCAGTGTAATGCGCATAGGAACTAGCTAACCCCCACAATAATCAATTTTGAAATTTTTTGTGAATTTCGGAAAATAATCAGCACGATTTACTGTTAAATACCTAAATAAGTATGTACGGCCAACCACTCGCTTTTTAAAGAAAAGATTAAAAATGGTGGTTGCTGTTATAGCAAGCCTAGAAACTCAACAGCCAATCAGAGCATTTTAGTGTTTTACTAACAGTTAACATATGAGTGCAAAACAATGCTGCCATATGTTTCGGATGATTAGCGGACGTTGCATATCAATATCGGATATATGATAATAATGTTAATTTGATATATATCATTAACTTAGGAAAAATAGCATTAAAATCTAGTGTTAAACATTTCCCAATAATAAATTCATTACTCAATAGCATTCATTTATAAAATAATAGGCATAGCAGATTACCAAATAAAGAAATATTTGCAATCAAGAAATATTTTTCAATATTTGTTTGTCGGATAGATGTTTTAAATAGAAACGAAATGTTGTCTAACTATCCAGGACTTCGTTCTCTTTTGGATCCTAATATTTTTAATGACCCAATTTTTTGGATAGGAACTTGGCCATATATTTTACATTTATGTTTTTGTGTGCATATATACTGGGTGGCGCGAAATTAATCACCCTATCATAAGATGTACTAGCATTTGTACGTCAATCATATATTACATTTGTAAACTATACAGCTGCAGAATACAAACGACCGTGGTCGTGGTCGGTGGTATTAGCTCAGCATGAATTTCGACGTAGACTTCCTAATCGTGTTGCGCCAACTGGACAAACATTACGCCGCTTAGCTGCTCCATACGAACAAACTAGAACCACAGCAGATCATTCAGGGCGTGATCGCCACCGAACTGGTCGTTCTGTGGAGAATTTGGCGGCTGTGGCTTCTGATGTTGCTGAGAACAAAGAACCACGTGCCACGCAATTGGGCATCACCAGGCGGACCCTACAACGAATTTTAGTGAAAGATTTCCACATGTTCCTGTACAAAGAACAAAACAGTACATCAGTTAATGCCTGTTGACCGTCAGTCGCCTGTAAATTACGATAGAGCCATCCTTAAACTCAACAATGAAAACGACAATTTGGAGTCGGAAACCATCATTCGTGACGAGGCGGATTTTAAATTAAGCGGTTACGTAAATAAATAAAATCTTAGTTTCTGGGGCGCTGAAAATCCGCGTGTGAGGCATAAAAAGCCGCTACATCTTCTCAAGGCTACTGTGTGCTTCGGTGTTCACACAGGGGGAGTGATTGGAGAGTAGTTTTTTGAGGACGACATCAGCAATACAGTTACTGTTATTGGCGAAAGCTACGGGGTCATGATAACCGACTTCTTACCGTCGGAATAGAATGAGCCGTGCTTAAAAAATATGTGGTTTCAACAAGACGGTTCAACAGTACACACATCAGGAGCCCCAATGGATAGGAAGGAAGCACTACTTGGACTATCTAGACGTCCCAAAACTTTTAAACGGAGAAGTAACCCATTTAAAATGCCAGAAGACCAGTTTAAGACAAGATACAGGTTCAACAAATCTACTGTACAGAAAACAAATTCCATTATAAAGCCAGAAATTAAATTAGACAGAAGAGGCTGCAGCACATCAGTCGAATTGCAGGAAGAGAAGTATGTATGATATCTAAAAGTATCAATTTATGTACATAGCAAAGCAAATTTGAAATGGTTTTCAACAAAATAATTAAAAATTTTTAGATTCAAGATGATATTTTCCAAGTTTTTCTTTTCCATTGTTGCACTCACTGATCGTTCTTTACTAATAATAAATCCTTACAATGTTTACAAATCTAAATACTGTTGCACAAACAACTGCTACAAAGTAGGTAGTCGACTACTAGCTGTACCCGGCGTTAAGCAAAAGTGTTTAAAAACAAAATTTTTCACCATTCATAGCTTTGTAGATATTTTTTCGTAATAAAAAGTGGTAAACCAATAAGTTATTTAATATTTCAAATATATTATACATAATAGTTTATTTATATTTAGCATATTACCAGGCTACCTAAATAGTCAGTTTTTGTTATAGCATCACTAGGAACAAAATTGTAATTAAAATAACATGGTATTGCCAACATAAAAGTACAAAAGTAATAAAAGTGCTGAATTGTTAATTCAGTGGTATTAAGTTTTCATTAATCAAACTTTTTACGAGTGGCTTAAAACACAATAAGTGAATGATAACTATTATGAGCTTATAAGTTAAAAAACGAAATTTTTATGAATTAGACTAAAAGTGTTTTACTCCATTTCCAATTTCTATATAAAAACACCTTTTAAAAAAACATTTTTGAATATCAATTCATATATATAAATATATATATATATATATATATATATATATATATATATATATGAATTGATTTTTTTTATTATATATATAAATAAGTTGTCCTATGTTCGTGATTTTATAACTCGAGAACCACTCAACCGATTTTCAAACGAGTACATGCGTTGAAAGGGTCTACTTTCACTGATTGTTATTAAAAAAGCATCGAAAAATTTCTACTAATATGCGTTATACGCGCAATTTTATGATGGTGTGTTTTCCATATATAAAATGTATTTTTTTTTTCTTATGAGAATTTCATTTTGTCGGTATAAGGCTCTGCTTGCTCGCGTCATTTGACTTATTTCATTTCTGTGTGTTTATTGATTGTTATTTAAGTTTACAGTCCGAGCATTGACATTTTTTAATTATTGATTTGTAATCTATTAGTTAAAATTAAAATCTTTTGCATCAAAAAAAATATATTTAAAAAAGTATTCAACAATCAGGAAAATGTCTATTCTTTCTAAAAAATTTAATTTTTAATACAAAGACGTATTATATATATATATATATATATATATATATATATATATATATACATATATATGCATTTGAAGGTGTTTTTATATAGGTACAGAACTTCGATATTAAGTAAAACAAAAATTAAACTGTTATGAAATTTTTATTTGACATATTGTTGTCACAATACTATTTTAAATGAAATTTATTTGTTGGTGTTCAAGCAATGTCTATATGCATTTCATTGGTGCTTTACCAAATCATGAGAAGACATTAACCACAGTTTTTAAAAGTTAAAACCCCCTTATCTTATGCATATACTTCTGAAAACCACCTGAGAATTCACAATTTGTAAATTACAAACAATTTGGCTGACTCAGATGTAGTCTAATCTGGAGTTCTAATATTCGATTAATTTTTCGAACATTTGTGGCCTTTTATCGGCAATAACGTGGCAAATTCTATTATCCAACTGGTCAATCGTTTCGGGCTTAACTGCGTACATTAGCAACTTTACATATCCTCACAGAAAACAGTCTAGCGGCGTTAAAAGCGCAATCTTGGAGGGTAATTCACGTGTCCGAAATGTGAAGTTATGTGGTTACCAAACGTTTCCTTCCATAAACCAGTTGTACGAGCTACATGAAATGTTGTGCCCTATTGTTGAAACCACAGGTCCTGCGCATCATGGTTGTTCAATATATGAACGAAAAAGTTAGTGATCATGGCTGTCACCTTTGACTGCAACATTCTGACCAGCATTATTTTTTAAGCAAGTACGGACCAATAATTCCACCAGCCCATAGAGCACACAGTCAGTTTTTCTGGATGTAACGGTGTCTCAACATACACTTGAGTATTATCAACACTTCAAATACGGCAGTTTTATGCATTGGCGTATCTAATCAAACAAAAGTCAACTTAATCGCTAAACAAAATTCTATTATGAAAATCGGGATCAACGGTAATCTCCTTTTGGGCCCATTTGTGCACAATTTTCGTTGGTCAAGCATCAGTCAAACTAACCATATACATATCACTTGGCAGCTGGCAAATTAGCCGCCAGTTAAAAAAGTGTTTGCTAACTTAAAGTGTTATGCCTCCATACAAAACACCATTTATTTGACCATATGCATTTTGTTTTTGCGTTGCTATTAGTTAAGATATAATTTAAAAACACATACATATATATTTTATTAGTTCAGTATAAGTTACTTCCAATCAGCATGGCGTGATCAGCTTCGAGATCAAGTTCCACAACGCATCAATACAATGTTTTTTATTCAGCTCTGCTGCTAAATTTAGATCGTGGGCATATACAAAATTGCTCAACATTGTGTTAACTTTGACACAGATTGTACACCGATTGCATTCATACGGTGCATCTAAAACGCGTCGATGACTTTTGGCTCTTTTGCTGTGTTGTATACCGGCAAACTATGAAATACTTCACTTTGCTCGAAAACAAATCAATTGATGCTTTGAAATGCAATCATAATAATTAATAATAGTCAAAGTTGCAGTAAAAGTCGTCCAATCGTTTAATTTTAGCACCTAAAAATCTGGCAACTGTGCGCGTGGAAAATATGTGTATTGCCTCTTTTTTTAGACGTTAAAATAAATGACGCCTGGTGATTAGCACTGATTGGTCGTTTTACACCGAACATAATCCAATCAGATTTTCGTTTATATATGAATTTAATTAAACAAGAGCCCAATTGCAATTGGAAACGCTACCAATAAATTCAATAAAACGAAGGCGCAATTAAATACAGTTATTGGACATTCCGTATATTTCTATGTTTTACTTAAAAGCACGGGTCACTAGAATTTTCATTTTGTACATACCAAACTGTGAAATTGGTTGTGCCATATTCATAACACCATAACTTAATACTAAAATGCATTTGGTATCCACGGTTATGGTTATGTTAAGTACAATTGGCTAGTGTTATACTTAAGAATGTTTCGAACTGCATTGCCTTTTGTAGTTATGGTGTTAAGGTTAAGCTTTCCCCTCTAAAACAACTCTTCTATTTCTTTTTGTTTTCCTAATGACCCTAAAGGACTTTCGAGTATCTCATGTCAATGGCCCAAGCTTGCGTACAACGCATAAATCATTTAAGCTTGACGACCTTATTTCAATTGCAATCTGACAACGGTGCTATTATCAGATCAATTAATATAAACACATCTGCCGATAAAAAATTTGCCTTTTTTTAAGTAGGACCAGAGATATTTTTGTAGCTGATTTAATTCAACCTTTACTTCGCCGGATAATTTTAGTTACAGGGCCGACGAAGAAGGGTACTGTTTCTCTGCTGTTAGTACATGATAGTGTAAATCGCCGCAAGTAATTGTTCAGTGACAAATATTATGCGTTCATCACTGAAACAGGCCGACAACAACTAACACAACCATGCACTTATGCTGATCAGCAGAAATCGACACTCGGGACTGTCTGCTTTATAGTCTCGTCTTAACTACTTCAGCCAACAGCACCGAGCTTACAATTATCTGGCAATAGCAAAACAGAGTGTTCACACGATTGTCAGATATAATTTTTTACAAGTTCACACGGTTGTTAGACATTTTTCTCACAATCGCCTGTACATATGTAGCTTAAAGGTCCTTTCCCGAGAGGAAGCTAAATAAAATAAATTTTTCCTCGTTGATATCATTGGAAGCATATAAGAAATATTAATTAAAAATAATTTTTTTTATAATTTAATAAGAAGAACGATTTAGTTTTTTATTGTTTATTGATAATATTTTAGACATTTTCGTGGTATTTTAAAATGACTTCAAATACCTATACGACCTTTTATTGAATCATAAGATGCTATAGAAATTTGATTTCAGGAGTTCTTTCCCCCACACATTTTCAATTATGTTTAGGTCATGAGAATAGGGTGGTTAAGATGAAAATTTTGATTTGAAATAAATTCTTTTACGATTCATTATGAATCATTATCTTGCTGCAGAACCCATGGAATCGGTTCAAATATATCATTTTTGCACTTTGAAATCCTAAATCTATTTTGCCGTAATACTCTATAATACCCCAGACCATAGCAGTGATGGCGATTTAAAAATAGCTTATCTTTTCTCGTATAGTAATAATAACAGTTTTAGCCACATGGTCCATTCACATTGTAACGAAAAGCCACAGCACGCCTGTCATTAATATAATCTCTTATTTGAATGTCCTACGTCGTATGCTTTCTATCAAATTGTAGTCAGTTTTCTTTGCGAACATTAGTCAGCAAAACATATTTCTTTCGTTTGTTTTTTTTTTGTAGATAATATCAGCTTTTTGCAACTTGCAATGAATCTTTTTACCTTTGAGATACTTGCCTGAGTACCTGCATGAGACCTGATTCTTGAAGCTGGAAGAGACGAGTTTGACACAATTCTTAAGAATTTCCTCTTTTCTGTTAGAATTAAAGCGATTGAAATCTTCCCCTTAGTAATTCTTTTCAATAATTTCTATCTTTTAAGGATGCACAATAGTTTTTCGACTTAGGGTCTTTCAGCTGTAGTCAAAATATTTTTCTTTCACTAATCTTTATAAGAAAATAATGTTTTTCTTCGTCAAAAAGCAGTTCTATTCATATGAACAGAAAAATTTTAATATTAGTTGTGTTCATTTACTAAAAATTTTTACAAATTTGTAACAATTGTTACTAGAAAGTGTTTATTAACACAAAAAATTTGCAACGAGAGAGCGGCGAAAGAGCGTAAAAAATTGAGATACAGAAAAATTATTGCAAGTTTTTACAAGTAAAATTTTTACTTACAATAATTATTCAAACAGCTGTTTTGCGTTTGTGTTTATAAAACAATATTTCTAAATAAATTTGAAAATAAAAATATTTTGGAAAATTTAAGAAATTGTAAGTAAATGTAAACTTTTAAAACAATAAAAAGTATTAAGAAGATAAAAAATTTATTTTTGTGTAACTTAGGAACTACAGAAGCAAAATAAGATGTCTAATGGAATTGAACTAAGCAACACAGTATCTGGTACATAAGTGGCAAAGGATGTTCTTTCATTTTCACACACAAGCTGTTATTTTTAGTATTGTAACTATTATGAGTATCTAGCTACTGTAAATATTATGAGTACCTAGCTACTTTACACTAAGCAGACAAATAATTCAATTAGTTCATATATACATATATGTTAATGTAGTTTCTTAGGGGGGTGCTTTAAAATCATGTGAAATAAGGCCATGATGGCTTTATCTCTCAATCAATTGAGAGATAAAGCCATTTTTTTGTAACATTTGAATGGGAGATAAAGCCATCATGGCCTTAGCTCACATTAGCAATATTAGAAAATGGCTTTATCTCTCATTTCCGTTTTGAAGAATTTGCTCCTTTATATATGTCGAACAGTGGATTCGCTGAGGAAAGATTTTCTGCATTCGGCCGGGCTTAAGGATTTTCTCCTCTATGTATGTTTACACCATGCAATACTCTAAAAATATATGGCTTTATCTCACATTCGCAAAACAAATATGGCTATATCTCTCATTTCGCGCAATTTTGGATATGCCCTTAGCTCTCAATGACTGGGAAATAAGGGCCATTATGACTTGATCTCCCATTCAATTGAGAAATAAAGGCATCATGGCCTTACTTCACATGATTTTATAAATAGTTCTTCATAAAATTACATTAAAAATACTTAATATTATATAATTATTATAATAATAACGTTATAAGGTGCCAAAATAATAATATCTATTAACGCATGCTTATTCTAACACGTATTAAAACAACCTTTTATGAAAATCGTTTGGAAAATAAAACACAAAGTTGGAAATAAACATTTCTGCGACCTCATTCTGTCGTTATTTCCGATATTTGAAATAAAAATGCTATGTGTTGGCAGACTGTTATAATATATAAACTAATTAAAACTAGATATTTTATTCATTCATTTTATTCCAACGTAGCTAATTACCCTTATCGTGTTTAGCGTATTTCGACTACGACTAGTACTAGATTAAATAAAATTGCAAACCTTTTCGTTATTCTATTACAAGCCGTACTCGAAAAACGCCAGTCACGACAATGCTGAATATAAATGACCATAATCGCATTATTTTTATAATAATATACATATATGTATAATTTGTCCAAAAAATATAGGGGTAGTTATTGAGTACTCATATATACCTATACACTACAACACTACTTGAACTTGCAAATTTTAGCTAGTAAAGTGTTCATTTACTTTCTAACATTTTTGAGAGTAATTGTGGAAAATTTCTTGTTACTCTCTCGTTGCTAATTTTTACTAATAAAGTAAATGAACACAGCTATTGTTGTTTTCTTTTTTTTAAAGACCTTTACACTACTGTTGCCTTATACTTTAATGTTGGTTTTATTATATTCGTAGTTTTTAAAGAGTGCCTGTTCCGATGGTAGTTAAATATTAGTTGTTGAAAAATATTTAAAAAGATATGGGCTACTTAGAACAGAAATTCAAGTGGTTCTAATTATCCTATCGAGAGTGCGAAAAGATCTCTGTTGTAATAGTAATACTAATTTCTTATTGGACAATTGCCAATAAATTTTGATTTTATTCAACATCGTGTAGTTTTGTTTACGGCTGAAGAGCAGAAAAATTTATAATTTTTTTCGATTATTAAAGTAACTGAATAAATTCGACCTGAATCTTTTTCCGTTTACAAATTGATAATAATGAGGAAAAATGTTTAGCAATACTTTAAAAATATATATTATGATTTTAAGAATATCGTGATTTTAACAGCAAATGTAGTATATCGTTTGTGAGCTCAGACAACAACTGAAAAATATGTGGTCAGTTAAGTCCGGCATCTTTTGAAGTTCAATAACGCGCAGTTGTGTAGTATCGCTTCAATTGCTAAACAAAACGGTGAATTCCCGAATAAAAGCAAACGCACTTCAATTAAATAATATTTGTATCGAATGGGCGTAAGTACATATACAAGTGAAAAAATAAGTGTTATTAAACGAAATAAAGCGATAAAACAATCAAGTTTGTAAAATAATATCAAAAATAAATATGAACACAAGACGACAGGAGCAGATGTACCTTCTCGGCTATGATGCCTGCCAAATAATCGGTTCCAAATTGCCTTCAAATGGTCAAGTTTTCCGTGTTTAATTTTACAATATGCGAAAAGTAAAACTAGACTTGCTTGCTAGTGCTTCCCTTGTAGTGAAGGAGGTAGAAGTTTTATGCAACAAAGCACGAATACCACTTAGAGCTTTTGACAAATGTGTCTCAAAAGTTGAAGGTTTGTATTTAGAATGGAGAAACTTGCAAAAAAAGTTGGAAACGCCGGACATTACTCAAGAAAAAACGCGAAAAAGACTTCGTAAATAAATTTGATGATTTGTTTGATGTCGCACATGCCGATGCATTGAATATTATCACTATGGCAGAAGATAAGCTTTTTTTAACAAATCAAAGAAAACAGGGAAGACCTGGTGCAATGATAGGTTGTGAATGCAACTTGGCGAAAAAAGAAAAGGCAAAATCGCTTAGGGAAGAGCAAAAACAACGTTTCCACGAGAAACATACATTCGTATTGCAAGGTAAATATTGAAGGTGTAGTGCGATTTCAGTCATGTCTTCACTTGCAAGTGAAGCCGTCCAATGGCAATCAAGTGATGAAGAGACTATTGAAGATTGTGAAGTGCAACAAATTCCAGAGTCAGCATATGAAGTAGGTCCCAGTACTTCAAGAAAAAAACGAGGTAGACATAATTTTATCACACCAAAGCTTGTGTCAGTATTAGATAGGTGTAAAGTAAGTGACCGTGACGCCGTTCGATTCCTTATAGCAACTGCGCAAGCATTGCAACATAACGTTAGCGATTTAATTATAAATTGCACTTCAATTCGCCGATCGCGTACAAAGTTTCGATTTGATGCAGGAAAAGAATCCACAGGACGAATACAAGGCGCATGTGTGCTTTTAGAACAAACACTAAACAAAGATCTTCTGTATTATCCATGTCGTCATCACATATTTGAAATACTTTTACGGAGTGTATTTGATGCAAAAATATCAACATCTTCGGGTCCTAGTGTCAAAATATTTCATAGATTTAGAGATGCCTGGACTAAAATAGACTAAAGTAATTTTAAGTCTGGAGTTGAAGACTTACATGTGAAAAATGTTATTGAGGATACAAGGGAGATACAAGAGTTTACATTAAAGAGTTTAAAAGATATGCAACCACGGGAAGATTACAAGGAGCTTCTCCAATTGGCGGTAATTTTCGTAGGCGGGTCACTTCCAAATTTTTCATTTCGAATGCCTGGAGCGTTCCACCATGCACGTTGGATGTCCAAAGCAATATATAGTTTAAAAATTTACTTATTTCGGAACCAGTTCATTTTGGCTGACTGTGAGTTGAATGGAATTGGAGATATATGTGTTTTTATTATAAAAATATATTTAAAAGTTTGGATCAAAGCTGCCATTGCCGCAGAAGCTCCTAACCAAGATTTGACATTGCTAAAAAGTTTATATCTTTACAATTTAGTTGATAAAAATTTAAGTCGGGAGTTAATTCGAAAATTCTGCAATCATTTATGGTACCTATCGCCAGAAATAGTAGCGCTATCATTTTATGATACTCAAATTTCAAACAAGTCAAAACGACTCATGGTTGCAGCGCTAGTTCGAGCCCATGAAGATGACAACAAAAAAATTACAATTCTTCCTCATTACATAGAGCAGTACGTTAATAAAAATATAGAAGATTTTATCTCGCAAAAAACTTTAAATTTTTTCAACCGATATTGTATCCCAACGGATTTTTTGAAGAAAGATCCTAGGGAATGGGAAAACGATAAATCGTATAAAATTGGCTTGGAAATGGTTGGTAAATTGAAAGTTGTCGATGATACTGCAGAAAGGGCTGTAAAGCTTATGGAAGAATACAATCAAGTATTGTCGCGTGATGAAGAGGAGAAACAGTTCATAATGCAAATTGTAGCTGATTATAGGAAACAATATCCAAATGCAAACAAATCGGTTTTATTAAGCATATGAAATAACTTAAATTAATATATTTAAGTGCGAAATTAAATTCAAAAAATAAATAATTTTGTATGAATGTTAAAGTGTAATAAAAAAGTTGGTAAAAACTAAATTAAACTACTTATTCCTTTTTTATAAGTTTAGTGAATCTTGAAAATACATTACTGGTTATTTTATAACAATTTATAAAATTTTTACAATTTGTGGGTGGATGCGGCACGCCTTCCCCTGATGCAATCTACCTAAAATTTTTTATAACATACTTTTTTGTTACGGAGAACATTTATGAAGGGAGTTAAGGTGCTATTTCGCTTTTTTTTAAATAAGGTGCACCCTAATGTAGATACATAAATAATCTTATCGTACGCAGAAGCGTTGATAAGAATACTCGTAATTTAGCTGACACCGAGCAGCCAATAAAATTTTTTTAATTAACGAATAATGAAAATGCAATATATTTAAAGGTATGTTAATGTATATGCCTGTATACATACATATATGTATGTATGAATATCGTTGATCATTTCAATTGTAATACATCGATAGTTTTCTAATAAAAACTGTGCCTTGCAAGTAGTTAGCGCTTTGATTACAGAGTGAAAATATCGTCAGTCCAGTCAGAATCAGGAACAGGAACGAATTTTCTGACGCAAATTCTGGCAATCGACATCAATACAATTTAAATTGAAATTTCGGCCGATTTCGAATACCTTAATTATCTTTAAGACCTATGTACATTAGTGCAGGCTTATGTTGATCACTGAACACTAATGGCAGACGCTCTTACACTATCAAACATCAGAATAAATAATTTTTTAAAGAAGGCTCTTCGAAAGCGAGTTTTTGAAGAATGTAAATAAATACATTACCTTTTTAAATTCTTAGGACTACGTAGCATTCAACATATATTCAAATTTATTTTTGGATCTAATAAACATTTTGACGTTACGTTGTCTATACGAGTATATGCATGTAAAAATGAATCTGTGTTTGCATGTTTATTTGTAATTATGTTCCTTATAGGCAGTAATACGGCAATACCGATAGTTTCGAAATTTAACTGTCTTATATAAAATAGGGCAAGGGTAACCCCACACAAAGTAAATATTAATATCGTCGACAAAAAGGAAAAATTTGTTGTCTGCAGGCGGTTGCTCTTCAAAGTCATAGAAATACATTTTTATGTTTCAAGTTCATTTTTAAGTATGTAATTATGTTAGCAAATAAATGGAATATTTATTCACATGCTTCCACTTGCTTGTCCAACATTAAATAAAATGTACCCTTGTGAAATCATTTTTTTTTGTTCAGTATAGCGACGACAATTTAATAAACGGTGTTATTAATTATTAATATATTTGTATTATTAAAATAAATGAATTCAAGCGCGTGCTAGACAATATTAACCACCAAAGCGTTTTTATCTCTTCATTCAATACCATTTGTTTGTTTGCTTAACGCTCCTGTGCAACGTCAAACACCACACACTCCTTACATTAAAACCCATCAAACGCAAGGCGTGTGTTAGAAAATATATGTATGTAATATGTAAATAAAATAATTGACATATATTTTTGCAGGAAATCCTTAAGGCTTTCTTACATGTTGACTTTGTGATTCAATAAATGTTAAATCAATCATTTTAACCGCAAGTTCATACCGAAGAATGATGTACATAACACTTATGGCAGCGGTTCCAATTAGCGCATTAACTTAAGTTAGTGCTACATTGTATGTTTTAATATATACTGATATTTTTGTTTTTATTTTCGTGTAATAAAAAAAATGGAAAAAGAAAAACTTTTTAGCATAAATGTTAATAATAACAACAAAATTGCATATTTTATGCGAAAAATGAAATTGTGTTTTCGCTAATTATGTACAATCGCCTTAAAGGAAGAATATGCTTTTTTCATTCTAAAATAATAAAAAAGAAGTACAAGCGTTTTTGGACACGTGTAAGTCTTTATGGTTTATAAATCCATTATAACTATACATATTCATGGAAATTTTTCTTAATAAGGTTGAGGCATCGAACTTTTCGAAAGTTGAAGTGGCGAAATTGGACGATGACTCATTCCCAATGCAATTGAACAAAGCTAAAGGGTGTAAACTGGGTTAATATAATACTACGTATATAATACTACGTATATGTACATACAAGAGTTTCTCGTTATTTTTTCAGTAGTAAGAATTCTTTAATATATAAATGAATTACATTTCTTTAACTATTATTATTTTTTTCCAAATAAAACAGTGCATTTTATATTTGGCTATTTTTTCTCAAATTTGGTAACTTTTTCAAATATTTTGGTTAGAATATGTTTTTTGAAGTGGCAGCACTGGACACAAGTCTAGTGTGCAATAGGAGTAGTACATTATGTTACAGTAGGCAAATAAAAACAAATAAATAAAATGAATACAAAAACATTTAATTTTAATAACTTTTAAAAAGATTTAATAAGAAATTTACTAAAACAAAGCAAAATAAAAAAAAACAAACAACTAAACTTGTCAAACCAAAATTTTTTTTCGTCTTTGAGATTGTTATTCATACGGACAACAAGTACAGAGAAACTTAACAGCTGCATATAAACACCATCTAGTGTGCAAGTACTACTAAAATTTCAGTAAAAATAATTTTTTAACCAGTAAATTTTTACCGATTACTAAAATTTGTTTCTGCAATTTTTATAAAGAGCCTAAATGATTTATTATATGATGAGGTGCATTGAATTTTCAGTAATCAGTAATGCCCGTATTCATAATGAAATTCTACCAAGTGGCCAAATATTTTTCATAAAAAACTTCAAAATTTAAATAAAAAAACTTTGCCACTTGCTACTTGGTAATGCAAATTAAATTTCATTATCAGAAAAATTTACTGAATTTTTTCAGTAATCAGTAAATTTACTGCTTACTGCAATTTTTTTCATTACTAGATGTTTACATATCTCCCCTGTGATCGGACTCACATTGCTTTTTTTTTACAATGTTGGGGTAGGCGTGGGAATTTGTGTCTGTCCATATGTGACCTTGGGAATACACGTCCGTTAGCATGTGAGCGTGGAAATTTTTGTCTGTCCATATGTGGCATTGGTAATACATGTCTGTCCATATGCGAGGGTGGGAAGTTCTGTCCGTCCATATGTGACTGAGAATTGAACATGTGTTTGTACGAGTGACCTTGAGATCTTCCGTCTGTCGTGGCCGTGAAAATTTTTGTCTGTCCGTATACGACCTTGGAACTACATGTCCGTCGGTATGAGAGCGTGGGAATATCTGTCCGTCCATATGTGAGGGAAGTTTCGTGGAGGGGTGCTGTATTAACCAAGACGATTTTGTATATGTGAGCGTGAGAGCTCCTCTCTGTCCATATGTGAAATTCTGTCTGTCTGTCCTTTATTAAAAGTGTTGTATAAATGGATTGCCCTAGTTTTTTGTGAATCTTTTATTTTTGCTACAATCTGATATTAGTGTGTTTACTTAAGAATTTTGTCCAGCAATTTTTTTTGTGTGCAATGTTAAAATGTAGTCAATATAGTTCGATTATTCTCGTCTTGAAAGCATTGTGAAAAAATTTACTGTTCCTTCATATTGATACTGATAATTGACGATCATCTATGGATTATATTTGGTGTACTGGATGATATGATTTCTTTATTTTTCAAATGTGGTTCTGTTGTGAGCGGCAATATTTGTCTTTCAGACATGCTGTGTGTGATTGGTGAGTCTGTAAGACAGTCCGCTTTATTGCTTTCCTGCATTTAGTGGACGGTTTTTATAGTTTTAATGTGTGGACATGAATATTTTGAGTACGCAAGTGGGCCAGTATGGAATGTGATAAGATGTAGATATTCATGCGTACATAAATATCTACAAATTTATTTCATTTACGCATGTACATACAAACAAATAATAAGCGTTTATTCTTTGTGCCCAAATGTTCACTTGTCCGTTTGAATGATGACCCATTGTGTTTGTTTCTTTGTGTGTTCTCTGAAATAAATATGTATGTAGGATTTTATTTGAAATAAAAAGACGTTTATTTTAATTTTTATAAGCATTTCTTTAAAAGTTTGATGAATAATTTTTTCTATCTATTCAAATCTCCCTCCACTGCGTCCGCTGCCTCTAATAGCAATTGATCGTTGGTATATTTATAGAGTGCAAGGAACATTAGCACATCTATGTTGGGCAGGATTTGAACATCGAATATTTCAATGGGAAGTTTGATGGTTACCTCACTTGTATGCTATTGAGTGTCTGCATCGCTTGACTGGGAATTGATACTTAAAAATAAGTCCTCTTCAACTGTCCGCATGTTTTCATATGCTACATCTAACTGTTGGGGGTGCATCAGATGAACATGTTGGTTTTGATTAGACCTGTTGAAAAAGCTCGCCATCTCCTTCGAATCCTTTTTGCATGGATTTTTTAAGGTACTCCTTTAAATGATGACGCTGAAGCCTGCGATACAATGGGGTATACCAGAGTGGCTTCATTTTGCAACTAAAAGCTCAACTTCAAAATCTAATAATTCTGCTTTTGAAAATTTGTTTACCTACAACATTTTTGTAGTTTATCATTTACCACAATGTTTTGTCCATGTAGCAGTTTTTTTCGCCACAAAATTTTGGAAAGTCCATATTCTGTGTATATCACATTCCGTTCAAAACTTTGTAACGTATCCACATGCATAAGCATGTCTCCGTATTCTGTGTATATCAGTTATCGAAATGTTTGTTTACATAAATATTGTCTACGTAGCAGTTTCATTCCTTTCAAAATTTTGTAACGTATCTGCGTGCTGAATCATGTTTCTGTATTCTGTTTATATCAGAGAGTTTGGTGCACATACTAAAATTTTATGTTTACATAAATTTTGACTACGTAGGAGTTTCTTTCACTACAAAATTGTGTTACGTATCTGCATGCATAAGCATGTCTCTGCACGCAGCAAAAAATTTTGTTTACATAAATTTTGACTACGTAGTAGCTTTATTCCTTTCAAAATTTTGTAACGTATCTGCACACTGCTGTAGTCTGGCTATAACAGGCATTAATTACATTAATTTGTGTATCGTAGGAAATTCGATCAGTACTTTTTTTTATGTTTTATTCTGTTCACATGCCTTCTTCCAAAAACAAAATTTTTGTTTTATTAAGATTTATAGGCTAATTGTTCGAAATTTGTTTTTTTAAATCTCAGAGAGACATGATATATATTCAGGGCACAAAGGAAAGTTAACATCAGTTTTTAATTATTCAACTTACACAGCAGAACAGAACAGCTGTTTTCGAAAGCCGCAACACTTTCATCATCAGTGCTCATGTGTATTGTGTTTATTTTAAGCTGTGGCTTGAGCTACCAATAAAATTCCAGTACAGATGCAAGAATATAATAATCAGTTCTTACGACCCATTGAAATACCACATTATCCCTTTCAGTATGCCGTACCCTTGCAGTTGCAGCAGTATAATATCCCCAATTACTACCCAAGCTTTGGCCCATTGAGAATCCTAATCAACAAGCGGACAATTATGAATATAGAGACATGGATATAAGTCAAACAAGCAACGATGAAGAAGATTATTTGAGGGAACCGCAGGAGCAGGCTACAAATGATCCTAAATATTTCATAATAAATAAATAGTGAATTTAAGAACAACATTGCAACATATGGAATTCCTTGCTATCAAGGAAAATAGACCTATCATCAAGGAAAGGCTTGAAAATAGTCTGGCAGTACACACCATTATTAAATTTAATATTACTCTTATTGGGGAGTATAAGTTAATTTTGCAGGTCGAATCCGGCGACAATAAGAATTGACACTGCTCTTTGATTTATATTAAGTTTACTTGTTATAATTTTTATATTATAGTTTTACATTGTATTTGCATTATCGGTATGTATAATTTCCAATATTCTTGGTATTAATAATTCCCAATTTAATATTAAAGTTAGTTTTTATTTTAGCTTAAATTTGTTTCTATTATGTAGAACTGAAATATTTAAATTTACAATTTTTATTTAATATTTTATGTCTATTTTAATTTAAATTTGGTTTCTACCACGTAATATTTAAGACATTAACCTTCGTGTTTTTGAAATTAGTTTTAATTAAATTTTAAAGTTTTAATTTATTTTAAACGTAAATGATTAAATTTTATATTTTCGAACTTAGCTTTAATCAAATGTTATTAATATTTTAGTCCATGTTAAACATAAATTCTAACATATTTTTAATATTTGTTTAACTTATTTTTCCGATATTCGAAACTGATTAAGCAAGTGTGAGTTACTAACTGACGATTTGCTACTTCAGTCTCATATAAAATTAAAAGTAGAAATTGGGTACGAAAAGAAGTTGAATGAATTTAATTTTACTTCCGTTAATTCATGTAGTAACCATGAGAACATGAATGAAAAGTAAATATCATTGATTATCATTGACAACGAAACAGTGATAATAAATATGAATGAAAAGCAAAGATCAATTGGAACTTGTTTATTGGTAGTGCATAAATATTACAGTCTACCAACTAAGTATTAAAATATTTATGAATGAGACAAAGTAATGAGTACAGAATTTTTCTACTATTGTATAGGATTATAATGTAACAGTAATGCTTTAAAACATGAATCAGAGACTAAAGATGAATGAAATTTCAAATTTATTATCACCAGCTTAGCACCAAAAAGTAAAACATTAAGAAATTAACCCACTCCTTAACTACTCCCCATTTTAAGATTCAGACGTCCTCATCTGAAACATTGAAAAAAATAATAAAGTGTAAATAAATAGAATTTATATGAATGAAAACGAGGAAATAAAGATTTGGATCGTACAATTTTTTACACAAAATAGATATAACATAAAATAGATAATATAAAGTTACACTTTTGTTTGTCATTGCTATTGTAGTTAATTACAAAATAGAAAAATTATTAGGTAACTTGTAGTTTGTAGAAACTTAATATTGTCTTTATGAACAATTCTGTCGTCAACTCTAAGTGTGGTTCCTAAGTCTTGTTGAACTATTTTTTCATTAAAGGCCTTGCTAAATTTGTTACCTAAACGCTTATTTGTTTTTACGTAGACCTTATCGCCGGGATTATATGTTCTTGTGACTCTGTCTCTGTTATGGTAGTTTAAGTCAGACTTTTATTTAGCTGCAATTCTTTACTGGATCCTTTCCTTTAAATCTTGTGGTATAGTTTTAATTACGTCAATCGGTCTCATACCAATAGTGGAGTGAATTGTCCTATTATATTTTGATGTTGCAAGGAGAACAAGGTCTAGTGGATCGGTTGAAGTGTAATCTAATCTAAGACATCTTGCGATTTCCGCTAAGGTGCTATGAAAACGTTCCACTTGTCCATTGGACGTGCTATGAAGAGGTGGAATTAGAAAGATATCGGCACCAAAGTCATTTTTAATAAGAGCTCTAACTGTCTCGGAATTGAAAGACTTTTCGTTATCACATACTACCATCCTTGTGTTCCCAAAAAGGTTTAACGCTTCTAATAGTGCTGATTTTATATCGATGATAGCTCTCGAAGCTATGTGCTTAACAACAGCAAATTTAGAAAATTTTTCCAGACAAGTCAAGAAAAAAAATTTGTTGGTATTATAAATATCAATGTAGAGTATTTCCCCATAGAAGATGGTATTGGGGTCTCTGCTATTCGCTGCATCTGTGGGTGTCTAGAGTATTTTGCTTCTTGACAAGTTTTGCACGTCGATATTAAATGTCTTAATTGCTTTTTCATATTGGGAAAATAATAGTCTTGGAGAATCTGGTTAACATTTTCTCTGAGGGATCGATGCGCCCTATTGTGTTCACTGTAAAGTATTTCCAATTGATCATTTGGGTCAAAAACATCAGTTACGAACTTTCCAGTATAACAAAATTTGACCGACGGATAATTGGATATCAAAAAATGCTGTATTTGTGCCAAACTGTCTAAGTCACAATGTATTGCATTCACAACACGAGGGTTTATTGAGGTTTGAATGGAATTCAAAAGATCATCAATGGTTCTATATGAAATTCGGTAACGAATACGATCCTTAAATATTATTTTATTTTCCTTCTTTGCAAAGTTTTCCTGAACGAGGATAATTTGGTTTTTAAAACAGTTAATTGGATTTTCAACTATGGGTATAACTTCGGTAAGCGAAAGTTCGCTGGCACAAGCTTGAATGGAAGCCGATGATGTTGAATCTGTTGCCATGTTTAGAAATTGCCTAGATAAAGCGTCCACAAAGATGTTATCTCTGCCTGGCTTATAAAAAAAGTTGATGAATACTCTTCTATAAACGCTCTCCAGCGCTTTATTTTCGAATTGGGGTTTTTGTCAGAAACGGAAAAAGTCAAAAGCTGATGGTCAGTAAAAATGTTTAAGTTCTTAGTTCCATAGAGGTAATGCCTAAGTGACTTAAGTGCCCACACGATAGCCAACAATTCCCTTTCATTGGTGCGTAATTCTCCAATGCTGGAGACAGAGTCCTCGATATCATAATAATTGGACGTCCGCCCTTCGAAAGGACAGCACCAATTGCATAAGAGGAAGTGTCCCTCGTAAGATCGAAAAGTTTTTCGAAATTAGGGTATAAAAGAAGAACGTCCTCAGAGGAAAGCAGTTTTTTTAACTTTTCGAATGCGGCCACGGCCTCATCATCTAATTCTATTCTAACTATCTTAGATTGACGAGTTCCCACGTGTCCATTCTCACCCCGTAGGTACCTAGTTAAGGGCCTCGCAATAGACGCGTAATCCGTCACGAATCGTCGATAGTAGCCTGCGAGCCCCAAGAATAAGATTTCTCAAAGTAGAAGGAATTTCATAATTAACTATAGCCTCAATCTTGCTAGGGCACGTCGTGATACCCTTAGTCGATACAATAAATCCGATATATTCTACGGAAGTCCTATAAAACTTAGATTTCTCCAATGACACGCGCATGTTTGCATTGAGCAATTTTTTCAAAATTTTGTCAATATCATATATATGATTCCGCTCAGAGTCGGAATATATAATAATATCGTCAATATAGACATGACAACACTTTCCTATCTCTTCTCGCAAAATGTCATCGATAGCGCGTTGGAAAATGCTTGGTGCATTTTTCAACCCGAAAATCAAACGACAAAATTCGTACTTGCCGTTATTCACGCTGAAATCAGTTTTTTCCCTATCACGCTCAACTAAGTTGATCTGGTGAAAGCCACTTCTTAAGTCCAGCGTTGTGAAAAACTTCGCTTTTCCGAGATTAGCTATAATGGTAGAGGGATCAGGGATAGGATATTTGTCGCAAATGGTCTTTGAGTTTAATTTCGTAAAATCGAACACGAGACGTTTATTAGGCCTACCGCATTCGTCCGAACCCTTTTGTCCACTACCCAAACTGGGCTATTATAGGGGGAACGCGATGGTCTTATTATGCTATCACTTAAAAGTTGTTTTACTTCTCTGTTGTCAAAATCAATCATTGAGATTGGGTACGACTAGTATCTTGAGTATATAGGTTCCTCGTCCTTCGTTCTAATTGTAGAAGAGATATTAGTATTGTACGGTAAGGCCTCGTTTGGTTTGTTGTAGTGTAGTTTTAAAAGGCAATAGTTACTTCTTTTCACCTGGAGGGTCCCGTGGGAATCGCAGGTTCTTTATTGGAACTTGGTTTACTACAACTGCCCTTAACTAACTTAGAACTAGCTATTTATACTTTCTTAAAATTAACTGTAAAATAATATATTGCAATTAAGCTATTTTCTATTGACCTAAATAATACAACAGTATTGCACCATTCGTTAACGCAAACAGTATTTAAGTTGAACGTACATTACTGCTGCGCCAACGAATTAGTGCAAAGTATATGTAGGAGGGATGTTCGATAATGCTTCACAACATCCCTCCCCCCTTAATGGAAGAAAACATCTATACAATGATGTTTTTCTAACGGAAGTTTCTTATTCTATGTACAATTTTTAAAGCTATTTTTTATGATATACATATATGCATTTATGTGTATTTTTTTCTATTGACTAACTTTTAAATTGGCTTTCCACAATCTGGTTCAAGTTCTCGCTGCGATTTGGGAACTCGTTATTTATCTTGACCTTTAGTTGACGCCTGTTTCTGCATAACACTACTATTGTCACTACCGCGACAATTGCTGTCAAGGAGTATCCGATGCTACTTGTAACGTTTTGATGGAATTGAATCTCCTTAATGGTTTCGATATTGCTTATCTGGGCTACTTGTATTTTCTCCAGAGTGGGTTTAATTTTTGTTGTGATATTCCTGTTGTTCCCCACTAAGAGGAATTTATGGGTTCCATCCACTATTTTGCTGACGTAAACCTGCCCACCTATTGTTATACTGCAGTTGCAGAATGAGAAAAGGTAGTTGCCTGTGAGATTGGCCCGTCTGTCGTCACAGTTGGTGGACATTGAGGTTCTGTTAGCATTTATTACCACGATTGTACCCTCTTCTACCAATTCCACGGTTTCTTCTTCGTGCGAAATCAAACTACACTTACCACGGAAAATGCAGCTTTGTTGTGGTTTTAGGCTCTTGAAATCTTTCTCTTCGGTGTAGCTGAAGACTGTTTTATCGAGTTTTACAACGTACTCTCTGGGGGAATCAATTTGATGGTGACTGTCGTTTGGAACGGGTATTATCAATGACCTCTTTAGGCTGACTGTTTCGATGGGCAACTTGATTACGAACATTAGCGTGTTGTGCTTGCGTAATGCCACTCCCATCTGCATTTGTTGTATGGTCTCAATATATATTTTATTCTCTTCAATTTCCTCAGTTGTCGGTAGGGCGGGGTTGAATATTTTCATCCTTGCCAAAGCCACGGATTCTTGTATGATCTTCACTTGACTTTTCATATCAACTAATTTGAAAAGTTGGAAAATCGCAACGTCTCGGTAATGTTGACTTTCTGAGTGCAACTTGATCTGTGTCAAGTCGTTCAGCGTCCTTCTGTTGTCATTCATTGCCTCAACCATTCTGTTGATGGAGGAATTGAAATTGTCGTTTATAGATATCTGATGGTTTGACTGTTCGACGATTTGGTGATTTATCTGCTCTCGGTTCTCATCATCCAATGTTCCATACAGCCACTTCATCACCTTCCCTCCAATATTCAGCAATGCCCGTTTTACGCGGCCCGGCAAAAGTGTGTGTAGACCGTCTTCAATCTCTTTTATTTCCATCAAAATTAGTTCCCGATAGAGAGTGGGCAGAACTGCCGGCAAGTTACGATGAACCTCGTTTACAGAGTCTGATATTTGTTGAACGTTGATCTCGTGCAGAATATACTGAAGCTTCGACGCCATTTCGTCCCCTCCCATATGTATCTCCATCAGGGATTCCAGTTTTTTCATCCCCATCTCCTCGTTAGTGATTCTTACTCCGTCTTGTCTTATCTTTCGTCTGTAACCCCCTTTGCTAATACTTGTTTTTCTATTTATAAAAAGAAATGTTTATTTTTTTTTAACTTTTAATTTTGGGGTTTTTGTTTTGTTGAGATAATGTGTTTTTTTGTATCATTAAAGTGCATCAAATATTTGAGTTTTGTTTCTATTAATAAAGAAGGAGCTCTACTCCTTGTACATTTTCTTTGTTTTAATTAATTTTAGTTTTTTTTTCTTATTTGCTTTTTTCTATTTGTATATTTTTTATTTTAATATTGTTTTTCTAAAGTTTATGCTGTGTAGGTTTTTATTTAACATTTAAGCAATATTTTTATTTTGGGTTTTTTTAACGTAACCTAAATTTTAAAAATATTCATGTTTTGTTTGAAGATATTTTTTATGTTATTCAATCGATTTTTTTATTTAATTTCTACAAATACATTTAAGTATATATGTGGTTTTGCATAGTAATAATGAAATAGTAATGTTTTGTTTTAAGATATATATTAATAAATGTTTTTTTTTTATATTTTGAATTTACGGATAAAATGTATGCAAATTTTTATTTTAAATAATGTTTTTTATTGCAACTTTAATATAAAAAAATATTTGACATGGTTTTTGTCTCTTGTGAATAACTTACAACCGCTTAATTGCATTTGTTGCTTCATTTGCTTTTTATTAACTGACCTAAGACATTGACGGAATCATATTACGGAAAAATATTATGTGTACATGTAGTATTAATTGTTATTATGTTTTTTTTTTCTTGTCTACTCTGCCTGTAAAATTTTTTTTTCAGTAGCTATATTCATTGGAGTATTCGTAAATAAATTCGCTGTAGTTGCAAAATAGTGTCCCATATTCGAACACTTTATGGAAAATTAGGTAAACATTAAAGGTTATTGCACTCTGATATATGGAGTAAACGTATTTATTATATTTTTGGTTTATCTTCTACAAAACGTCTTATTAAACTGACTGTTCCCTATTTCTCGGTCTCTGTGTGGCCTTACGAAATTTTTATTATATGTCTTTGCTTTATTTTTAGTTTTATGTTTACTGGTGTTGGTAGATCTATAATCTCATATGGTCCTAACCATAGAGGTGAAAATTTATTTTTACGGGCTTGGTTCTTTAACCAAACCCTTTGTCCTATTTCATACGCTCTGTATTTTGCACTCTTGTCATAATATTGTTTTGCCCTTAACTTTGCCTTCTCTTGATTTAGTTTTACAATTTCGTGTGAACGTTGAATCTGGTTTTTTAGAATCTTGTTATAATCCTCCGCGTTTTCAAACTCATCGGTATCTCAAACCCGTATAGAACTCTTGTCGGCGTTTGCTTTGTCGTTGTATGTTTGCTGTTGTTGTATACATGCATTGCGTGATTGAGCCATTCGTCCCAGTTGGTACCATCTAGATTGACAAAATGTCTCAAAAATTCGGCTAATGGTCGGTGAGCTCTTTCCAAGGCACCATTTGCCTGTGGGTGGTAAGGAGTGGTTAGCAGTTTCTTTATTCCCAGGAGCTTACATGTTTCTTTGAACAATTTCGATGTGAAGTTAGACCCGTTATCCGTTACTAACACCTTGGGAATAAAGTATCTCGAAATTATTTCATTAAAAAAAACTCGAGCTATTGTTGAGGCCTCTGCATCAGCTACTGCGGCGCACGAAATTTTGAAAAATCATCCTGGAAGGTGACAATATACTTGTTTCCTCTCGCGGATTCGTGCAACGGTCCTACAAAGTCCAAAAAAATGTTTTCAAAAGGTCTATTTGACGTGCTTGTTATAACTAATGGAATCTTTTCGACTTTTGAGCATTTGTTCTTTTGGCATAGAGTGCACGTTGCTACATAGGTTTTGATTTGCTGGTACATACCGGCCCACTTGTATTGATTCCTGATGCGGGAGTAAGTTCTGTATGTCCCTTGGTATCCACCCAAAGGTGTATCACGAAACGTTTTTATTACCTTGTTAATATCTTCCACATTTCTCAAATAGACTGCCGTATCCTCTTGTTCCACGTCTTCACTCCTATTCACTTCATCCACAATCTCTTCATTATTTCCCTTTTTATATGCGTTTGCCTCTCGTGCCTTTGCCCTGGTAATTGCTCCTACACTCATTTTTTCCACTGGGAGACGACTAAGTGCGTCAGCGTTTTGGTTGATTTTCCCCGTCTTATACCGTATCTCGAAGTCATATTCTAAAAGTTTGAGTCTCAGTCGACCCAATCTGCCTTCTTGATCCTTCAAATTGGCTATTCCTTTCAGAGGCTTATGATCTGTAAAAATGGTAAAATGTCTACCAAGCAAATAGGGCCTAAAAATCTTAGATGCCCACACGATGGCAAGGAACTCCTTCTCTATGGTAGAGTATCGTTTCTCCGTATCACTTAGCACTCTGCTTGCGAAGTATATGGGTAAATCACATCCTGGCTCTCCTTGAGGAAGTATGGCTCCTAATGCCTCATTGCTAGCATCCGTAGTCAGAATAAATGGTTTTGTGAAATCAGGATACCGCAACAGTGGAGGACTTGTTACTGCAGCTTTTAATTTTTCCATTGCTTGTTGACAATCCTTTGTCGTTCCAAATTTTGCGTTCTTCCTTAATAGTTTGTTCAATGGCAATGCAATTTCAGACGACCTTGGTATAAACTTTCTACAATAGTTGATAAGCCCCAAAAATGATTGTAGCTCCTTGACATTTCTGGGAGGCGGTATATCTTTTACTGCTTTTGTCTTATGGGGGTCCGGTAATACTCCGTTTTCCGAACATTGATGTCTTAAATAAACTACCTCTCTTTGCAGGAAATTAAATTTTTCAGGGTGCAGCTTAAGGTTGTGTTTCCTTAAAACGTCCAGTACTCTTTTAAGTCTTAACTGATGACCCTCTAGATTTCTCCCGTAGATTACTATATCGTCCAGATATACGAAACAGTCGATTCCCTGTAGACCCGTTAATATTGAATTCATTATCCTCTGAAACGTGGCTGGTGCCCCTGTCAATCCGAAAGGCGTACAATGAACTCGAAATGTCCCATGTTGGTGTTGAACGCGGTTTTTTGCTTATCATTAGGGCTCATCAGAACTTGGTGGTACCCGCTTGCCAGGTCTAGGTTGAGAAGTATCGGATGTAGCCAAGTTGGTCTAGGATCTCATCAATTCTTGGTATGGGGAAAACCTGTTTTATTGTAGCCTCATTCAATTTCCTGAAATCCACTACCAAAAGCCATTTTTTTCTCTTCGTCCTTGCCTGCCTTTTTGGGTACTAGGAGTATTGGAAAGTTCCAAGGGGAAATACTAGGGGAGATAATTCCATCTTCGATCATTTGCCCTACTTGTCTATTAATTTTATTTCGGTGGGCCTCAGGTAACCTATACTGTTTAGTATTGATTGGGGGCTGAGTAGGGTCAGTTGGTATTTTATGCTTAAGTACATTCGTGAATGTAAGATTGTCCCCGGGTAGGTGAAATACATCGTCGTATGATCTTAAAATGGTTTCGATTGACACTCTCTCTTCCGAGTTCAGATCTGGCTTCAGACAAACCGTGTCTAATAGCAATCGGGTTCTATCTCTGTTGTGCGCGGAATCTACTGTATTTATCGCTGCTGTCGGCGCTATCCGGAAGTTTAAAGGGTTGTCCCAACTCGAAATTACTTTTTCCTTTATACTCACTGCAAAGTCATTGGTGTTCAGAATTGGAACGAATGCTGTTCCCTCTCTGATCGACGTTAGAGTTTCACCCACAAATATGCCTGGTGAAATTTCTACTTTGTTTACTATTATGTCTCCGCTAGCATTTTTAACTGCTACTGCCACAATTCCCTGAGATCGTCCTTTCACAAAAACATTATCTGCTATATATAACTGGGGATTTTCCGAAACTAGTGGTAAGGAAGCTATTTCTTTCTGGTTCTCAAAAAATTGTATGTTCTTGGTAATTGTATCGGTAATCGACTTATTCCACATCATATCTCTGTCCAATAAACTATCTGCGGGCAATATGCTACCCTTCGGTACTACGTGCATTTTCAAACGTAATCTGCCTACATACTTATTTATGGTTCACCATTACAGTTCCTTTGATATTTATGTTTCCCCCAAATGCTCCTGACAACGTCTTCCGCTCATTCTTGTTGATTTCTGTTGTTGCTGCCAAAGCTTAATTTTTTACTAGTGTGGTGTCTGCTCCTGAGTCCACCAATAATAATAGTTTCTCCTCTTTTGCTTCTTTGCAGGGGAAACTTATATATGCATCGTTTATATCGTATTGTGCATTACTAGCATTATCCCTTTTCAGACTCAGTTCCCTTCGGGACTCTGAGTGATATGTGTGGCGGTTTGCCACGTTTTCTTTCTTGCTCACTTTCTCTTTTATACTAGTCCACGTCATTATTATAAATTGTAACATTATTGCCATATAATATACTGATTTTCTTAAAATTTTTCTACTGGGGTTACAAGCCTTGTATGCTGCATTTATGTACCCTGCACCACTTATTATTTTTGTATGAGCCTTTTTCTTCCGACGAGATCTTTTGGGTGTACTTACTGCTTTTTCCTTGATATTCATTTTAATTTCCGGATGCTGATTATCTTCCTCCTCTGTCACATTTATGCTGTTTATATCTAAATTTATGATGCTGAAATTTTCTTGCTTTTCAGCTTTATCGCCTGCCGGTTGCGTTTTCTTACATGTTTTTTCCTCAGTACGTTTTCTATCTATTCCTTTTCTGCGGGTTTTGGCATTCCAGTCAATTCTCGTTTCCCGAATCCTGTCTGCTGTTTGTGTACCTCTTTCTATCGCCAGTATTATCATTTCTATTTCTATTCTTGTTGCTACCATTATTGTCTCTGTTTTCGAGGCAATTGTAGGAAATGTGTCCCTGTCGACCGCATCTATAACAACGTTGCTGCTCGTTGTTGTTAATTTGATTTGGCGTCATATTTTGAGTTTCTTGCCTTGCATAATTTTGAGTATTGATTCTGGGATTATGTGGTTGTGGGTTTCTTCTAAAGTTGTATTCTGCACGTTCTTGTCGTCTGGCTTGAGTATAACATTCATTCAACACATGTCCTGGTTTATTGCAGAAACTGCAGTACCTTGAAGAACTCATAGAGGTAAGATGTACATTATTATTGGGCATTGGCAGGTTATATGTTTGTTGATTCAAAGACAGTTGTCGTACTTTTTTCAACAATTGTTGCACCGTCTCAAATAAGGGTTCCTCGGCTTGCACTGTCATAACATTTGGATATCTCGTATTAGTGCCTAAGAGATTTTGAGCATCCTTGGTAATTTTTAGTAGATCACCCAACTTGTCATTTTCATGCCCGATGAACTTTGCCACTAACTTGGGATCTCGTAAACCCCTTATGTAGCTTCTTACCGCTGATTGATTGCAATGGTCTGTCATAGATTTTTGATGAGAAACATCTTGCCATTGTGTCGCAATAAGCTCTGGGGCAATTCAAAGTAGTCCTTCCAATCTCTCTCCAAATTCATATGCATTCTCTGTTGAACTTTGCTAATTGTTAAAAATCAATTCTTGTATTTCCGTTAGCGTCTTAGTTTTTATAAATTTCTCTTTAATAGCCATGCAAAGTGATTCTATTGTTGTGAATTCCTTATTGCGAAAATACGAGTAAGCATTTCCAAAGAGCCTAGTTTTTATGCATTTGATTATGTCATCAACATTACCCGGTTCCCCTAGTTTATCCTTTGCTATCATACATCCTTCAATAAATTTATTTGTTTCAGTTGTAAGTTCGGGCCCCCCCCGTTCCATAGAATATCGGCACGACATGAGATATATTTTTCAAAAGTTTCGTAAAAGTTGTCATATTGGTTGTATTTGAAGAATTGTTGACTAAAAGTGTTTTCGTAGTTCCTTCCCCCCTTCAACTCTTGTGATTTTAATTTTAGCGTCTCAATTTGATGAGTTTTTTCCTCAACAACTTTCCTGTTCTCAACGAATTTCTGCAGCTGTTCTGGAGTCAACCTCGTGCTAACGTGTTGCGCGAGCTCTTCAAACGCTTGGTTTTCTTGCTCGCTGTCTTGAATTTGTTGTTCGGCTTCTTCTATGGTTTTCTTCAAGCTTTCGTTCTGCTGCTTCAAGATCCTGTTCACTTGTACGTATTCTTCTATTTCTTTAGATATAACTGAATTTTTCTGATGTTCCTGTAACACTTGCAACTCTTCTAATAAAATATCAATCTTTTCGAACTCACTTATATATCCCTGGCTTCGCACCTTATGTTTTACTAACTCTATATACTCCTTTGTATTATTGATATACTTAATTAAATTCCACACTCGCTCCGAAATTTCTCTAGTTTCTACCTGCGTTTTTCTCAATTCTAATTTTAAATCCTCCATATATAAATTTCTTCCTACCTAACTAATAAAAAAAAACCTATGCCATTTGAGGGCATATATATATATATATATATATATATATATATATATATATATATTCCTATTACTCTAAATTAAATACCCATAAAAAAATTTCATTTTGCTGTATAGCGACTCTAGCAAGGAAGGTCATTCGTAGCTTTTACACTTTTCTACACCAATACTTACCATGTATACTAGTTCCATTTGTATCCCAAGAGCAATTTGTTCGTTGTAAAGTTTGCCCATAAAATTTATACAACTGAAGGCAGCTAAAATAACTAATTAAAACCTTGAGGAGTTAATAATACTGACACAGGAAACAACGAATTCCTTCAACAAGCACCTATTGAATTGACTTGAGCTGAAATAGCTTTCCAATATCCGAATATGTACTCATTCTCTGTTGACAGATACCAAAACAAATTATACTCTGCGAACACCGACTGCGCCAAATGTTGTAGTGTAGTTTTAAAAGGCAATAGTTACTTCTTTTTACCTGGAGGGTCCCGTGGGAATCGCAGGTTCTTTATTGGAACTTGGTTTACTACAACTGACCTTAACTTACTTAGCACTAGCTATTTATACTTTCTTAAAATTAACTATAAAATAATATATTGCAATTAAGCTATTTTCTATTGACCTAAATAATACAACAGTATTGCACCATTCGTTAACGCAAACAGTATTTAAGTTGAACGTACATTACTGCTGCGCCAACGAATTAGTGCAAAGTATATGTAGGAGGGATGTTCGATAATGCTTCACAACAGGTTTCGCAAAGACTGCAGCATTTGTATGGATTACATGGTAAAATTCTGCCTCAGTATTTTTTGGAATCGTCTCTAATATCAAATTATTGATCGCATCTAGATTTAAATATTTCAGCCTTTCACGCCTCCCTTTGAAAAACATAATATTGTTACCTGAATCGATTATACCATCTATTCCCTTAATAAAGTTAAAACCCAATATACCATCGAACAATGGTAAATTTTCTAATAGATAAAAACCTAACATTTATTAAGGTTGCCTGGTCAATCCTAGTAACACCATGAACGGATTTTACGAGGAAGGGTCTAGAAAGTTTTTTTATACCCTTTAGATTCTGGATATTTCTTACATAACTTTTAGTAGATCCAGTGTCAACTAAAAGCCTTACAACATTGCCCCCTATTGATCTTTCGATGTAGGGGAGAATTGATTTTCCCCTAAAAAATTGATTTCATCTTCCAAAGATACATTCTCTAAGATTTGATTTTCCTGTGAATTTTTCTCCCATGGGTGTTGCAGTTGGCCTTCGTGACCTAAGTGATTCACGCTCTCTCTATTTCGAAAGTTTGGAATGCCTGTAGATCTAATAGTACGCATTAGGTGGTTAGTACGGTATTAGGTGGTTGAATATCGGCTCGAGGATTTCGTTGAGCGTAAGAGTAAAATTGTTTTGGCTGATTAAGAGGTTGTCGCACCTGATTATTAAAGGGCAAGTTTCCTATTGGTGGTTTCAGATAAATAGGGGAAGACGGAAGGTAAAACTGCGGCTGAACATAATGTTTTTGTTGTAGTTGTTGTTGGACTTGGCTATTTAAAGGTGAGTTTCTTATTGTTTGTCTTGAATAATAGTTAGATGGCTGGTTATTAAGAATAGGATCATAAGTATTATTGAATCTTGGGTTTGTTTGGGGAAAATATCCCTGATGGACGCTGCCAAGCTCGTTATTGTAGATTGTGGCAAATCGATACCTATTTCGGTTCGTTTCTAATTCCTGTGCCATTGCTAAGGCAGTTCTATATTTTTGGTTCAGTGATTGGATTAATGCAGCATTTCCATTGTAGGACATTATTACCTTAGTGACTATTAAAGTCAATCTACTTTCAATATCGCCGTAAAGATCAATAATTGGTCTTTGACCCTGCCTTAACGTGGAAAGTTCCTGCTCTAATGTGTAAATAGACGTTTTGTCAGAATACGTAAAATCTAATCTGTCAAGAACATAATAACAATAATAACAATAACATAATAACAACAAAATTGCATATTTTATGCGAAAAATGAAATTGTGTTTTCGCTAATTATGTACAATCGCCTTAAAGGAAGAATATGCTTTTTTCATTCTAAAATAATAAAAAAGAAGTACAAGCGTTTTTGGACACGTGTAAGTCTTTATGGTTTATAAATCCATTATAACTATACATATTCATGGAAATTTTTCTTAATAAGGTTGAGGCATCGAACTTCTCGAAAGTTGAAGTGGCGAAATTGGACGATGACTCATTCCCAATGCAATTGAACAAAGCTAAAAGGTGTAAACTGGGTTAATATAATACTACGTATATTTTCGTAGTATTGAAACCAGATATAAACCACTTTATTTTGTGGTTTAATTGTAGTATAGGTTGACACACATGTAGTATAGAATACTAATGTGGTATAGAAATCCTATGTCTATCAGCGGTATTACGTAACATCAGCGTCAACTATATAATATTTCCTTAGAAAAGCAGTTTTTTAAAATACTATCTACTTAAACACAGAACTAGTAAGTAAGACCATCAATCGGAGGATGACCCTGCATAAAGCTGATTGGAAAAATTCGACACCATATTCATGACTTAGCGCGGAGTCGAACCCGTGTTAGCCACTTCAGCCAAAAGAAGTAGTATAGGAATGTATGTGCCAAGGCAATTAAAATACTCAAATTTCAGCAATAAATTTTAAAATTTTAATTGCCAAATTTTTTTTAATTGCTTTCTCGGAATGCTTTGATGTTTGTGTGTGTGTGTATGTATATTATCCCCTCTTTTAATAAAGGTGATTTTTTATGTGTAAACATCTATACGCTGGGGGGTAAAAATATTTTTCACAATACAGTCACAAATTTAGAGTAAGATCAAATCGGTGTGAGCTATGTATGAGTGTATTAGTGTAATCATACGGACAACAAGAAGTACAGAGAAACTTAACAGCTGCATAGAAATACACTCAACACCATCTAGTGGGCAATAGACTTGTAGACTCTAGCTCATTCGCTCAGTTTTGACAAGAACCTCTGATCAAACCCATTTAAATTACAAAGGTTTCATTAAAGGTTGGACATAAGCAGAGCTGTCGTTTCTGGTTATTTGTAACCAAAATTGGTAATATATTTTTCCAATGTGAAGATGTGAATATATTTTTAATTTTGGTTATTTTTACTTATTAAATGTATAAATCACAGTCTCTAAAATTGTTGCCATTGTTATTTACCTACTTATTTGTATTACGTTTTTTGTATAACAATGTCAACGCTTCTCAGCTCTGTGTTATTAAATATATACACAAGGCGAATTCGCCTTGAATATACATGTCTGTTGTAATAACAAATATCCTAACCATCAATACATAGCGTATATACATATTTAAAACTTGTTAAGATAAGCTTACAATTTTACATAAAAAATCAGTTTTGTCTTATAATAATAATTTTATTTATGTACTTTAAAGAAAATTAAGTATATAAGGAAAATTGACTCTTGTAAAACCAAAATATAAATATGTACATAGAAGAGTTTCTCGTTATTTTTTCAGTAGTAAGAATTCTTTAATATATAAATGAATTACATTTCTTTAACTATTATTATTTTTTTCCAAATAAAACAGTGCATTTTATATTTGGCTATTTTTTCTCAAATTTGGTAACTTTTTCAAATATTTTGGTTAGAATATGTTTTTTGAAGTGGCAGCACTGGACACAAGTCTAGTGTGCAATAGGAGTAGTACATTATGTTACAGTAGGCAAATAAAAACAAATAAATAAAATGAATACAAAAACATTTAATTTTAATAACTTTTAAAAAGATTTAATAAGAAATTTACTAAAACAAAGCAAAATAAAAAAAACAAACAACTAAACTTGTCAAACCAAAATTTTTTTCGTCTTTGAGATTGTTATTCATACTGACAACAAGTACAGAGAAACTTAACAGCTGCATATAAACACCATCTAGTGTGCAAGTACTACTAAAATTTCAGTAAAAATAATTTTTTAACCAGTAAATTTTTACCGATTACTAAAATTTGTTTCTGCAATTTTTATAAAGAGCCTAAATGATTTATTATATGATGAGGTGCATTGAATTTTCAGTAATCAGTAATGCCCGTATTCATAATGAAATTCTACCAAGTGGCCAAATATTTTTCATAAAAAACTTCAAAATTTAAATAAAAAAACTTTGCCACTTGCTACTTGGTAATGCAAATTAAATTTCATTATCAGAAAAATTTACTGAATTTTTTCAGTAATCAGTAAATTTACTGCTTACTGCAATTTTTTTCATTACTAGATGTTTACATATCTCCCCTGTGATCGGACTCACATTGCTTTTTTTTTACAATGTTGGGGTAGGCGTGGGAATTTGTGTCTGTCCATATGCGAGGGTGGGAAGTTCTGTCCGTCCATATGTGACTGAGAATTGAAGATGTGTTTGTACGAGTGACCTTGAGATTTTCCGTCTGTCGTGGCCGTGAAAATTTTTGGCTGTCCGTATACGACCTTGGAACTACATGTCCGTCGGTATGAGAGCGTGGGAATATCTGTCCGTCCATATGTGAGGGAAGTTTCGTGGAGGGGTGCTGTATTAACCAAGACGATTTTGTATATGTGAGCGTGAGAGCTCCTCTCTGTCCATATGTGAAATTCTGTCTGTCTGTCCTTTATTAAAAGTGTTGTATAAATGGATTGTCCTAGTTTTTTGTGAATCTTTTATTTTTGCTATAATCTGATATTAGTGTGTTTACTTAAGAATTTTGTCCAGCAATTTTTTTGTGTGCAATGTTAAAATGTAGTCAATATAGTTCGATTATTCTCGTTATCGTCGTTTCTTTGTGTGTTCTCTGAAATAAATATGTATGTAGGATTTTATTTGAAATAAAAAGACGTTTATTTTAATTTTTATAAGCATTTCTTTAAAAGTTTGATGAATAATTTTTTCTATCTATTCAAATCTCCCTCCACTACTGCGTCCGCTGCCTCTAATAGCAATTGATCGTTGGTATATTTATAGAGTGCAAGGAACATTAGCACATCTATGTTGGGCAGGATTTGAACATCCAATATTTCAATGGGAAGTTTGATGGTTACCTCACTTGTATGCTATTGAGTGTCTGCATCGCTTGACTGGGAATTGATACTTAAAAATAAGTCCTCTTCAACTGTCCGCATGTTTTCATATGCTACATCTAACTGTTGGGGGTGCATCAGATGAACATGTTGGTTTTGATTAGACCTGTTGAAAAAGCTCGCCATCTCCTTCGAATCCTTTTTGCATGGATTTTTTAAGGTACTCCTTTAAATGATGACGCTGAAGCCTGCGATACAATGGGGTATACCAGAGTGGCTTCATTTTGCAACTAAAAGCTCAACTTCAAAATCTAATAATTCTGCTTTTGAAAATTTGTTTACCTACAACATTTTTGTAGTTTATCATTTACCACAATGTTTTGTCCATGTAGCAGTTTTTTTCGCCACAAAATTTTGGAAAGTCCATATTCTGTGTATATCACATTCCGTTCAAAACTTTGTAACGTATCCACATGCATAAGCATGTCTCCGTATTCTGTGTATATCAGTTATCGAAATGTTTGTTTACATAAATATTGTCTACGTAGCAGTTTCATTCCTTTCAAAATTTTGTAACGTATCTGCGTGCTGAAGCATGTTTCTGTATTCTGTTTATATCAGAGAGTTTGGTGCACATACTAAAATTTTATGTTTACATAAATTTTGACTACGTAGGAGTTTCTTTCACTACAAAATTGTGTTACGTATCTGCATGCATAAGCATGTCTCTGCACGCAGCAAAAAATTTTGTTTACATAAATTTTGACTACGTAGTAGCTTTATTCCTTTCAAAATTTTGTAACGTATCTGCACACTGCTGTAGTCTGGCTATAACAGGCATTAATTACATTAATTTGTGTATCGTAGGAAATTCGATCAGTACTTTTTTTTATGTTTTATTCTGTTCACATGCCTTCTTCCAAAAACATAATTTTTGTTTTATTAAGATTTATAGGCTAATTGTTCGAAATTTGTTTTTTTAAATCTCAGAGAGACATGATATATATTCAGGGCACAAAGGAAAGTTAACATCAGTTTTTAGTTATTCAACTTACACAGCAGAACAGAACAGCTGTTTTCGAAAGCCGCAACACTTTCATCATCAGTGCTCATGTGTATTGTGTTTATTTTAAGCTGTGGCTTGAGCTACCAATAAAATTCCAGTACAGATGCAAGAATATAATAATCAGTTCTTACGACCCATTGAAATACCACATTATCCCTTTCAGTATGCCGTACCCTTGCAGTTGCAGCAGTATAATATCCCCAATTACTACCCAAGCTTTGGCCCATTGAGAATCCTAATCAACAAGCGGACAATTATGAATATAGAGACATGGATATAAGTCAAACAAGCAACGATGAAGAAGATTATTTGAGGGAACCGCAGGAGCAGGCTACAAATGATCCTAAATATTTCATAATAAATAAATAGTGAATTTAAGAACAACATTGCAACATATGGAATTCCTTGCTATCAAGGAAAATAGACCTATCATCAAGGAAAGGATTGAAAATAGTCTGGCAGTACACACCATTATTAAATTTAATATTACTCTTATTGGGGAGTATAAGTTAATTTTGCAGGTCGAATCCGGCGACAATAAGAATTGACACTGCTCTTTGATTTATATTAAGTTTACTTGTTATAATTTTTATATTATAGTTTTACATTGTATTTGCATTATCGGTATGTATAATTTCCAATATTCTTGGTATTAATAATTCCCAATTTAATATTAAAGTTAGTTTTTATTTTAGCTTAAATTTGTTTCTATTATATAGAACTGAAATATTTAAATTTACAATTTTTATTTAATATTTTATGTCTATTTTAATTTAAATTTGGTTTCTACCACGTAATATTTAAGACATTAACCTTCGTGTTTTTGAAATTAGTTTTAATTAAATTTTAAAGTTTTAATTTATTTTAAACGTAAATGATTAAATTTTATATTTTCGAACTTAGCTTTAATCAAATGTTATTAATATTTTAGTCCATGTTAAACATAAATTCTAACATATTTTTAATATTTGTTTAACTTATTTTTCCGATATTCGAAACTGATTAAGCAAGTGTGAGTTACTAACTGACGATTTGCTACTTCAGTCTCATATAAAATTAAAAGTAGAAATTGGGTACGAAAAGAAGTTGAATGAATTTAATTTTACTTCCGTTAATTCATGTAGTAACCATGAGAACATGAATGAAAAGTAAATATCATTGATTATCATTGACAACGAAACAGTGATAATAAATATGAATGAAAAGCAAAGATCAATTGGAACTTGTTTATTGGTACTGCATAAATATTACAGTCTACCAACTAAGTATTAAAATATTTATGAATGAGACAAAGTAATGAGTACAGAATTTTTCTACTATTGTATAGGATTATAATGTAACAGTAATGCTTTAAAACATGAATCAGAGACTAAAGATGAATGAAATTTCAAATTTATTATCACCAGCTTAGCACCAAAAAGTAAAACATTAAGAAATTAACCCACTCCTTAACTACTCCCCATTTTAAGATTCAGACGTCCTCATTTGAAACATTGAAAAAATAATAAAGTGTAAATAAATAGAATTTATATGAATGAAAACGAGGAAATAAAGATTTGGATCGTACAATTTTTTACACAAAATAGATGTAACATAAAATAGATAATATAAAGTTACACTTTTGTTTGTCATTGCTATTGTAGTTAATTACCAAATAGAAAAATTATTAGGTAACTTGTAGGTTGTAGAAACTTAATATTGTCTTTATGAACAATTCTGTCGTCAATTCTAAGTGTGGTTCCTAAGTCTTGTTGAACTATTTTTTCATTAAAGGCCTTGCTAAATTTGTTACCTAAACGCTTATTGGTTTTTACGTAGACCTTATCGCCGGGATTATATGTTCTTGTGACTCTGTCTCTGTTATGGTAGTTTAAGTCAGACTTTTGTTTAGCTGCAATTCTTGACTGGATCCTTTCCTTTAAATCTTGTGGTATAGTTTTAATTACGTCAATCGGTCTCATACCAATAGTGGAGTGAATTGTCCTATTATATTTTGATGTTGCAAGGAGAACAAGGTCTAGTGGATCGGTTGAAGTGTAATCTAATCTAAGACATCTTGCGATTTCCGCTAAGGTGCTATGAAAACGTTCCACTTGTCCATTGGACGTGCTATGAAGAGGTGGAATTAGAATTTTAATAAGAGCTCTAACTGTCTCGGAATTGAAAGACTTTTCGTTATCACATACTACCATCCTTGTGTTCCCAAAAAGGTTTAACGCTTCTAATAGTGCTGATTTTATATCGATGATAGCTCTCGAAGCTATGTGCTTAACAACAGCAAATTTAGAAAATTTTTCCAGACAAGTCAAGAAAAAAAATTTGTTGGTATTATAAATATCAATGTAGAGTATTTCCCCATAGAAGATGGTATTGGGGTCTCTGCTATTCGCTGCATCTGTGGGTGTCTAGAGTATTTTGCTTCTTGACAAGTTTTGCACGTCGATATTATATGTCTTAATTGCTTTTTCATATTGGGAAAATAATAGTCTTTGAGAATCTGGTTAACATTTTCTCTGAGGGATCGATGCGCCCTATTGTGTTCACTGTAAAGTATTTCCAATTGATCATTTGGGTCAAAAACATCAGTTACGAACTTTCCAGTATAACAAAATTTGACCGACGGATAATTGGATATCAAAAAATGCTGTATTTGTGCCAAACTGTCTAAGTCACAATGTATTGCATTCACAACACGAGGGTTTATTGAGGTTTGAATGGAATTCAAAAGATCATCAATGGTTCTATATGAAATTCGGTAACGAATACGATCCTTAAATATTATTTTATTTTCCTTCTTTGCAAAGTTTTCCTGAACGAGGATAATTTGGTTTTTAAAACAGTTAATTGGATTTTCAACTATGGGTATAACTTCGGTAAGCGAAAGTTCGCTGGCACAAGCTTGAATGGAAGCCGATGATGTTGAATCTGTTGCCATGTTTAGAAATTGCCTAGATAAAGCGTCCACAAAGATGTTATCTCTGCCTGGCTTATAAAAAAAGTTGATGAATACTCTTCTATAAATGCTCTCCAGCGCTTTATTTTCGAATTGGTGTTTTTGTCAGAAACGGAAAAAGTCAAAAGCTGATGGTCAGTAAAAATGTTTAAGTTCTTAGTTCCATAGAGGTAATGCCTAAGTGACTTAAGTGCCCACACGATAGCCAACAATTCCCTTTCATTGGTGCGTAATTCTCCAATGCTGGAGACAGAGTCCTCGATATCATAATAATTGGACGTCCGCCCTTCGAAAGGACAGCACCAATTGCATAAGAGGAAGTGTCCGTCGTAAGATCGAAAAGTTTTTCGAAATTAGGGTATAAAAGAAGAAAGTCCTCAGAGGAAAGCAGTTTTTTTAACTTTTCGAATGCGGCCACGGCCTCATCATCTAATTATATTCTAACTATCTTAGATTGACGAGTTCCCACGTGTCCATTCTCACCCCGTAGGTACCTAGTTAAGGGCCTCGCAATAGACGCGTAATCCGTCACGAATCGTCGATAGTAGCCTGCGAGCCCCAAGAATAAGATTTCTCAAAGTAGAAGGAATTTCATAATTAACTATAGCCTCAATCTTGCTAGGGCACGTCGTGATACCCTTAGTCGATACAATAAATCCGATATATTCTACGGAAGTCCTATAAAACTTAGATTTCTCCAATGACACGCGCATGTTTGCATTGAGCAATTTTTTCAAAATTTTGTCAATATCATATATATGATTCCGCTCAGAGTCGGAATATATAATAATATCGTCAATATAGACATGACAACACTTTCCTATCTCTTCTCGCAAAATGTCATCGATAGCGCGTTGGAAAATGCTTGGTGCATTTTTCAACCCGAAAATCAAACGACAAAATTCGTACTTGCCGTTATTCACGCTGAAATCAGTTTTTTCCCTATCACGCTCAACTAAGTTGATCTGGTGAAAGCCACTTCTTAAGTCCAGCGTTGTGAAAAACTTCGCTTTTCCGAGATTAGCCATAATGATAGAGGGATCAGGGATAGGATATTTGTCGCAAATGGTCTTTGAGTTTAATTTCGTAAAATCGAACACGAGACGTTTATTAGGCCTACCGCATTCGTCCGAACCCTTTTGTCCACTACCCAAACTGGGCTATTATAGGGGGAACGCGATGATCTTATTATGCTATCACTTAAAAGTTGTTTTACTTCTCTGTTGTCAAAATCAATCATTGAGATTGGGTACGACTAGTATCTTGAGTATATAGGTTCCTCGTCCTTCGTTCTAATTGTAGAAGAGATATTAGTATTGTACGGTAAGGCCTCGTTTGGTTTGTTGTAGTGTAGTTTTAAAAGGCAATAGTTACTTCTTTTCACCTGGAGGGTCCCGTGGGAATCGCAGGTTCTTTATTGGAACTTGGTTTACTACAACTGCCCTTAACTAACTTAGAACTAGCTATTTATACTTTCTTAAAATTAGCTGTAAAATAATATATTGCAATTAAGCTATTTTCTATTGACCTAAATAATACAACAGTATTGCACCATTCGTTAACGCAAACAGTATTTAAGTTGAACGTACATTACTGCTGCGCCAACGAATTAGTGCAAAGTATATGTAGGAGGGATGTTCGATAATGCTTCACAACATCCCTCCCCCCTTAATGGAAGAAAACATCTATACAATGATGTTTTTCTAACGGAAGTTTCTTATTCTATGTACAATTTTTAAAGCTATTTTTTATGATATACATATATGCATTTATGTGTATTTTTTTCTATTGACTAACTTTTAAATTGGCTTTCCACAATCTGGTTCAAGTTCTCGCTGCGATTTGGGAACTCGTTATTTATCTTGACCTTTAGTTGACGCCTGTTTCTGCATAACACTACTATTGTCACTACCGCGACAATTGCTGTCAAGGAGTATCCGATGCTACTTGTAACGTTTTGATGGAATTGAATCTCCTTAATGGTTTCGATATTGCTTATCTGGGCTACTTGTATTTTCTCCAGAGTGGGTTTAATTTTTGTTGTGATATTCCTGTTGTTCCCCACTAAGAGGAATTTATGGGTTCCATCCACTATTTTGCTGACGTAAACCTGCCCACCTATTGTTATACTGCAGTTGCAGAATGAGAAAAGGTAGTTGCCTCTGAGATTGGCCCGTCTGTCGTCACAGTTGGTGGACATTGAGGTTCTGTTAGCATTTATTACCACGATTGTACCCTCTTCTACCAATTCCACGGTTTCTTCTTCGTGCGAAATCAAACTACACTTACCACGGAAAATGCAGCTTTGTTGTGGTTTTAGGCTCTTGAAATCTTTCTCTTCGGTGTAGCTGAAGACTGTTTTATCGAGTTTTACAACGTACTCTCTGGGGGAATCAATTTGATGGTGACTGTCGTTTGGAACGGGTATTATCAATGACCTCTTTAGGCTGACTGTTTCGATGGGCAACTTGATTACGAACATTAGCGTGTTGTGCTTGCGTAATGCCACTTCCATCTGCATTTGTTGTATGGTCTCAATATATATTTTATTCTCTTCAATTTCCTCAGTTGTCGGTAGGGCGGGGTTGAATATTTTCATGATCTTCACTTGACTTTTCATATCAACTAATTTGAAAAGTTGGAAAATCGCAACGTCTCGGTAATGTTGACTTTCTGAGTGCAACTTGATCTGTGTCAAGTCGTTCAGCGTCCTTCTGTTGTCATTCATTGCCTCAACCATTCTGTTGATGGAGGAATTGAATCTGTCGTTTATAGATATCTGATGGTTTGACTGTTCGACGATTTGGTGATTTATCTGCTCTCGGTCCTCATCATCCAATGTTCCATACAGCCACTTCATCACCTTCCCTCCAATATTCAGCAATGCCCGTTTTACGCGGCCCGGCAAAAGTGTGTGTAGACCGTCTTCAATCTCTTTTATTTCCATCAAAATTAGTTCCCGATAGAGAGTGGGCAGAACTGCCGGCAAGTTACGATGAACCTCGTTTACAGAGTCTGATATTTGTTGAACGTTGATCTCGTGCAGAATATACTGAAGCTTCGACGCCATTTCGTCCCCTCCCATATGTATCTCCATCAGGGATTCCAGTTTTTTCATCCCCATCTCCTCGTTAGTGATTCTTACTCCGTCTTGTCTTATCTTTCGTCTGTAACCCCCTTTGCTAATACTTGTTTTTCTATTTATAAAAAGAAATGTTTATTTTTTTTTAACTTTTAATTTTGGGGTTTTTGTTTTGTTGAGATAATGTGCTTTTTGTATCATTAAAGTGCATCAAATATTTGAGTTTTGTTTCTATTAATAAAGAAGGAGCTCTACTCCTTGTACATTTTCTTTGTTTTAATTAATTTTAGTTTTTTTTTCTTATTTGCTTTTTTCTATTTGTATATTTTTTATTTTAATATTGTTTTTCTAAAGTTTATGCTGTGTAGGTTTTTATTTAACATTTAAGCAATATTTTTATTTTGGGTTTTTTTAACGTAACCTAAATTTTAAAAATATTCATGTTTTGTTTGAAGATATTTTTTATGTTATTCAATCGATTTTTTTATTTAAAATCTACAAATACATTTAAGTATATATGTGGTTTTGCATAATAATAATGAAATAGTAATGTTTTGTTTTAAGATATATATTAATAGATGTTTTTTTTATATTTTGAATTTACGGATAAAATGTATGCAAATTTTTATTTTAAATAATGTTTTTTATTGCAACTTTAATATAAAAAAATATTTGACATGGTTTTTGTCTCTTGTGAATGACTTACAACCGCTTAATTGCATTTGTTGCTTCATTTGCTTTTTATTAACTGACCTAAGACATTGACGGAATCATATTACGGAAAAATATTATGTGTACATGTAGTATTAATTGTTATTATGTTTTTTTTTTTCTTGTCTACTCTGCCTGTAAAATTTTTTTTTCAGTAGATATATTCATTGGAGTATTCGTAAATAAATTCGCTGTAGTAGCAAAATAGTGTCCCATATTCGAACACTTTGTGGAAAATTAGGTAAACATTAAAGGTTATTGCACTCTGATATATGGAGTAAACGTATTTATTATATTTTTGGTTTATCTTCTACAAAACGTCTTATTAAACTGACTGTTCCCTATTTCTCGGTCTCTGTGTGGCCTTACGAAATTTTTATTATATGTCTTTGCTTTATTTTTTATTTTTAGTTTTATGTTTACTGGTGTTGGTAGATCTATAATCTCATATGGTCCTAACCATAGAGGTGAAAATTTATTTTTACGGGCTTGGTTCTTTAACCAAACCCTTTGTCCTATTTCATACGCTCTGTATTTTGCACTCTTGTCATAATATTGTTTTGCCCTTAACTTTGCATTCTCTTGATTTAGTTTTACAATTTCGTGTGAACGTTGAATCTGGTTTTTTAGAATCTTGTTATAATCCTCCGCGTTTTCAAACTCATCGGTATCTCAAACCCGTATAGAACTCTTGTCGGCGTTTGCTTTGTCGTTGTATGTTTGCTGTTGTTGTATACATGCATTGCGTGATTGAGCCATTCGTCCCAGTTGGTACCATCTAGATTGACAAAATGTCTCAAAAATTCGGCTAATGGTCGGTGAGCTCTTTCCAAGGCACCATTTGCCTGTGGGTGGTAAGGAGTGGTTAGCAGTTTCTTTATTCCCAGGAGCTTACATGTTTCTTTGAACAATTTCGATGTGAAGTTAGACCCGTTATCCGTTACTAACACCTTGGGAATAAAGTATCTCGAAATTATTTCATTAAAAAAACTCGAGCTATTGTTGAGGCCTCTGCATCAGCTACTGCGGCGCACGAAATTTTGAAAAATCATCCTGGAAGGTGACAATATACTTGTTTCCTCTGGCGGATTCGTGCAACGGTCCTACAAGGTCCAAAAAAATGTTTTCAAAGGGTCTATTTGACGTGCTTGTTATAACTAATGGCATCTTTTCGACTTTTGAGCATTTGTTCTTTTGGCATAGAGTGCACGTTGCTACATAGGTTTTGATTTGCTGGTACATACCGGCCCACTTGTATTGATTCCTGATGCGGGAGTAAGTTCTGTATGTCCCTTGGTATCCACCCAAAGGTGTATCACGAAACGTTTTTATTACCTTGTTAATATCTTCCACATTTCTCAAATAGACTGCCGTATCCTCTTGTTCCACGTCTTCACTCCTATTCACTTCATCCACAATCTCTTCATTATTTCCCTTTTTATATGTGTTTGCCTCTCGTGCCTTTGCCCTGGTAATTGCTCCTACACTCATATTTTCCACTGGGAGACGACTAAGTGCGTCAGCGTTTTGGTTGATTTTTCCCGTCTTATACCGTATCTCGAAGTCATATTCTAAAAGTTTGAGTCTCAGTCGACCCAATCTGCCTTCTTGATCCTTCAAATTGGCTATTCCTTTCAGAGGCTTATGATCTGTAAAAATGGTAAAATGTCTACCAAGCAAATAGGGCCTAAAAATCTTAGATGCCCACACGATGGCAAGGAACTCCTTCTCTATGATAGAGTATCGTTTCTCCGTATCACTTAGCACTCTGCTTGCGAAGTATATGGGTAAATCACATCCTGGCTCTCCTTGAGAAAGTATGGCTCCTAATGCTTCATTGCTAGCATCCGTAGTCAGAATAAATGGTTTTGTGAAATCAGGATACCGCAACAGTGGAGGACTTGTTACTGCAGCTTTTAATTTTTCCATTGCTTGTTGACAATCCTTTGTCGTTCCAAATTTTGCGTTCTTCCTTAATAGTTTGTTCAATGGCAATGCAATTTCAGACGACCTTGGTATAAACTTTCTACAATAGTTGATAAGCCCCAAAAATGATTGTAGCTCCTTGACATTTCTGGGAGGCGGTATATCTTTTACTGCTTTTGTCTTATGGGGGTCCGGTAATACTCCGTTTTCCGAACATTGATGTCTTAGATAAACTACCTCTCTTTGCAGGAAATTAAATTTTTCAGGGTGCAGCTTAAGGTTGTGTTTCCTTAAAACGTCCAGTACTCTTTTAAGTCTTAACTGATGACCCTCTAGATTTCTCCCGTAGATTACTATATCGTCCAGATATACGAAACAGTCGATTCCCTGTAGACCCGTTAATATTGAATTCATTATCCTCTGAAACGTGGCTGGTGCCCCTGTCAATCCGAAAGGCGTACAATGAACTCGAAATGTCCCATGTTGGTGTTGAACGCGGTTTTTTGCTTATCATTAGGGCTCATCAGAACTTGGTGGTACCCGCTTGCCAGGTCTAGGGTAGAGAAGTATCGGATGTAGCCAAGTTGGTCTAGGATCTCATCAATTCTTGGTATGGGGAAAACCTGTTTTATTGTAGCCTCATTCAATTTCCTGAAATCCACTACCAAAAGCCATTTTTTTCTCTTCGTCCTTGCCTGCCTTTTTGGGTACTAGGAGTATTGGAAAGTTCCAAGGGGAAATACTAGGGGAGATAATTCCATCTTCGATCATTTGCCCTACTTGTCTATTAATTTTATTTCGGTGGGCCTCAGGTAACCTATACTGTTTAGTATTGATTGGGGGCTGAGTAGGGTCAGTTGGTATTTTATGCTTAAGTACATTCGTGAATGTAAGATTGTCCCCGGGTAGGTGAAATACATCGTCGTATGATCTTAAAATGGTTTCGATTGACACTCTCTCTTCCGAGTTCAGATCTGGCTTCAGACAAACCGTGTCTAATAGCAATCGGGTTCTATCTCTGTTGTGCGCGGAATCTACTGTATTTATCGCTGCTGTCGGCGCTATCCGGAAGTTTAAAAATTACTTTTTCCTTTATACTCACTGCAAAGTCATTGGTGTTCAGAATTGGAACGAATGCTGTTCCCTCTCTGATCGACGTTAGAGTTTCACCCACAAATATGCCTGGTGAAATTTCTACTTTGTTTACTATTATGTCTCCGCTAGCATTTTTAACTGCTACTGCACCAATAATAATAGTTTCTCCTCTTTTGCTTCTTTGCAGGGGAAACTTATATATGCATCGTTTATATCGTATTGTGCATTACTAGCATTATCCCTTTTCAGACTCAGTTCCCTTCGGGACTCTGAGTGATATGTGTGGCGGTTTGCCACGTTTTCTTTCTTGCTCACTTTCTCTTTTATACTAGTCCACGTCATTATTATAAATTGTAACATTATTGCCATATGATATACTGATTTTCTTAAAATTTTTCTACTGGGGTTACAAGCCTTGTATGCTGCATTTATGTACCCTGCACCACTTATTATTTTTGTATGAGCCTTTTTCTTCCGACGAGATCTTTTGGGTGTACTTACTGCTTTTTCCTTGATATTCATTTTAATCTCCGGATGCTGATTATCTTCCTTCTCTGTCACATTTATGCTGTTTATATCTAAATTTATGATGCTGAAATTTTCTTGCTTTTCAGCTTTATCGCCTGCCGGTTGCGTTTTCTTACATGTTTTTTCCTCAGTACGTTTTCAATCTATTCTTTTTCTGCGGGTTTTGGCATTCCAGTCAATTAGTTGTGACTGGGCCGATACCCGTTTCCCGAATCCTGTCTGCCGTTTGTGTACCTCTTTCTATCTTATTGTCTCTGTTTTCGAGGCAATTGTAGGAAATGTGTCCCTGTCGACCGCATCTATAACAACGTTGCTGCTCGTTGTTGTTAATTTGATTTGGCGTCATATTTTGAGTTTCTTGCCTTGCATAATTTTGAGTATTGATTCTGGGATTATGTGGTTGTGGGTTTCTTCTAAAGTTGTATTCTGCACGTTCTTGTCGTCTGGCTTGAGTATAACATTCATTCAACACATGTCCTGGGTTATTGCAGAAACTGCAGTACCTTGAAGAACTCATAGAGGTAAGATGTACATTATTATTGGGCATTGGCGGGTTATATGTTTGTTGATTCAAAGACAGTTGTCGTACTTTTTTCAACAATTGTTGCACCGTCTCAAATAAGGGTTCCTCGGCTTGCACTGTCATAACATTTGGATATCTCGTATTAGTGCCTAAGAGATTTTGAGCATCCTTGGTAATTTTTAGTAGATCACCCAACTTGTCATTTTCATGCCCGATGAACTTTGCCACTAACTTGGGATCTCGTAAACCCCTTATGTAGCTTCTTACCGCTGATTGATTGCAATGGTCTGTCATAGATTTTTGATGAGAAACATCTTGCCATTGTGTCGCAATAAGCTCTGTTGCAATTCAAAGTAGTCCTTCCAATCTCTCTCCAAATTCATATGCATTCTCTGTTGAACTTTGCTAATTGTTAAAAATCAATTCTTGTATTTCCGTTAGCGTCTTAGTTTTTATAAATTTCTCTTTAATAGCCATGCAAAGTGATTCTATTGTTGTGAATTCCTTATTGCGAAAATACGAGTAAGCATTTCCAAAGAGCCTAGTTTTTATGCATTTGATTATGTCATCAACATTACCCGGTTCCCCTAGTTTATCCTTTGCTATCATACATCCTTCAATAAATTTATTTGTTTCAGTTGTAAGTTCGGGCCCCCCCCGTTCCATAGAATATCGGCACGACATGAGATATATTTTTCAAAAGTTTCGTAAAAGTTGTCATATTGGTTGTATTTGAAGAATTGTTGACTAAAAGTGTTTTCGTAGTTCCTTCCCCCCTTCAACTCTTGTGATTTTAATTTTAGCGTCTCAATTTGATGAGTTTTTTCCTCAACAACTTTCCTGTTCTCAACGAATTTCTGCAGCTGTTCTGGAGTCAACCTCGTGCTAACGTGTTGCGCGAGCTCTTCAAACGCTTGGTTTTCTTGCTCGCTGTCTTGAATTTGTTGTTCGGCTTCTTCTATGGTTTTCTTCAAGCTTTCGTTCTGCTGCTTCAAGATCCTGTTCACTTGTACGTATTCTTCTATTTCTTTAGATATAACTGAATTTTTCTGATGTTCCTGTAACACTTGCAACTCTTCTAATAAAATATCAATCTTTTCGAACTCACTTATATATCCCTGGCTTCGCACCTTATGTTTTACTAACTCTATATACTCCTTTGTATTATTGATATACTTAATTAAATTCCACACTCGCTCCGAAATTTCTCTAGTTTCTACCTGCGTTTTTCTCAATTCTAATTTTAAATCCTCCATATATAAATTTCTTCCTACCTAACTAATAAAAAAAAACCTATGCCATTTGAGGGCATATATATATATATATATATATATATATATATATATATATATATATATATATATTCCTATTACTCTAAATTAAATACCCATAAAAAAATTTCATTTTGCAGTATAGCGACTCTAGCAAGGAAGGTCATTCGTAGCTTTTACACTTTTCTACACCAATACTTACCATGTATACTGGTTCCATTTGTATCCCAAGAGCAATTTGTACGTTGTAAAGTTTGCCCATAAAATTTATACAACTGAAGGCAGCTAAAATAACTAATTAAAACCTTGAGGAGTTAATAATACTGACACAGGAAACAACGAATTCCTTCAACAAGCACCTATTGAATTGACTTGAGCTGAAATAGCTTTCCAATATCCGAATATGTACTCATTCTCTGTTGACAGATACCAAAACAAATTATACTCTGCGAACACCGACTGCGCCAAATGTTGTAGTGTAGTTTTAAAAGGCAATAGTTACTTCTTTTTACCTGGAGGGTCCCGTGGGAATCGCAGGTTCTTTATTGGAACTTGGTTTACTACAACTGACCTTAACTAACTTAGCACTAGCTATTTATACTTTCTTAAAATTAACTATAAAATAATATATTGCAATTAAGCTATTTTCTATTGACCTAAATAATACAACAGTATTGCACCATTCGTTAACGCAAACAGTATTTAAGTTGAACGTACATTACTGCTGCGCCAACGAATTAGTGCAAAGTATATGTAGGAGGGATGTTCGATAATGCTTCACAACAGGTTTCGCAAAGACTGCAGCATTTGTATGGATTACATGGTAAAATTCTGCCTCAGTATTTTTTGGAATCGTCTCTAATATCAAATTACAAAAAACATAATATTGTTACCTGAATCGATTATACCATCTATTCCCTTAATAAAGTTAAAACCCAATATACCATCGAACAATGGTAAATTTTCTAATAGATAAAAACCTAACATTTATTAAGGTTGCCTGGTCAATCCTACTAACACCATGAACGGATTTTACGAGGAAGGGTCTAGAAAGTTTTTTTATACCCTTTAGATTCTGGATATTTCTTACATAACTTTTAGTAGATCCAGTGTCAACTAAAAGCCTTACAACATTGCCCCCTATTGATCTTTCGATGTAGGGGAGAATTGAGTTTCCCCTAAAAAATTGATTTCATCTTCCAAAGATACATTCTCTAAGATTTGATTTTCCTGTGAATTTTTCTCCCATGGGTGTTGCAGTTGGCCTTCGTGACCTAAGTGATTCACGCTCTCTCTATTTCGAAAATTTGGAATGCCTGTAGATCTAATAGTACGCATTAGGTGGTTAGTACGGTATTAGGTGGTTGAATATCGGCTCGAGGATTTCGTTGAGCGTAAGAGTAAAATTGTTTTGGCTGATTAAGAGGTTGTCGCACCTGATTATTAAAGGGCAAGTTTCCTATTGGTGGTTTCGGATAAATAGGGGAAGACGGAAGGTAAAACTGCGGCTGAACATAATGTTTTTGTTGTAGTTGTTGTTGGACTTGGCTATTTAAAGGTGAGTTTCTTATTGTTTGTCTTGAATAATAGTTAGATGGCTGGTTATTAAGAATAGGATCATAAGTATTATTGAATCTTGGGTTTGTTTGGGGAAAATATCCCTGATGGACGCTGCCAAGCTCGTTATTGTAGATTGTGGCAAATCGATACCTATTTCGGTTCGTTTCTAATTCCTGTGCCATTGCTAAGGCAGTTCTATATATTTGGTTCAGTGATTGGATTAATGCAGCATTTCCATTGTAGGACATTATTACCTTAGTGACTATTAAAGTCAATCTACTTTCAATATCGCCGTAAAGATCAATAATTGGTCTTTGACCCTGCCTTAACGTGGAAAGTTCCTGCTCTAATGTGTAAATAGACGTTTTGTCAGAATACGTAAAATCTTATCTGTCAAGAACGGCATAGAAGTTCAAAACTGTATTGTAGCTGCTTAAAACAGAGTCTGCCCTCCTTACAATTTTATTTCTTATTATTGCGATTGCCTGGTAGTACTCGGAACTACCTTGGTAACGATCGAACAATTTATGGGCTGTAACCGCCGCTTGATGCCAAGAAACATATTTAAAGGCTTTGCCTTTAAACTCGGGAAGAGACTTCACTATATCAAGTAGTTCATCGGATTCTACTCCTTCAACAATTTCAATATTCTTATAATCCTCTACAGCAGATGGGGATTGAAGTGCATCAATTTTTCTATTTAATTGATCAACTACTCGTATGGCCTGAAATTCTGTTCTGGTCTGTTCTGTTGCTTGCCTAACTGCAGCATTAATAATTCTTTGTAAAGTCTCTTCATCCATGGTTCTTTGCGTTGGATTTCTGTCACTAACACTAAGGTTTTAAAATAAGTTTAAGTTTTCTTCGATTCCCTTAATAATATTTTCTAAGGAACTCATGAAAACATTTAGAAGACGACAGTAATTCCAGTATAATACAAAAACTTAATATTAAAATTAAGATCAAATGGTGCATGCAGGTATTATAGGGGTTGATTTTTTGTACATTATTTTTGCTTTCTATTTTTGTGCCGGCGCTTATTAACGCCACTGCTGTCGAGGCAGTTTTATGCCTTTTTGCAAAGATAAGATTTAAGGCTGTTTTTAGATTGACGTTATTTGCAATATTTGATCCTTTATATACTAAGCCAACGGGATAGTTTAAAACAATTATTCGAAAAATTATAAAAAATAATATTAGTAAATGTTTAGATACATGTTTAACATCAACAATAACTTAAAATAAACATAAAAATTGTTGGTTGCTATTTAAAGAAATTCCTTAGTTTAGACTCGAGAAAAAATGTTTGTAAAAAGTGTAACTTAGTTTTATTAAACATTTGTTTATGTTAATGTTTATCATACTCTATACCCTATCCCTTAAGAAAAATTTATATGAATTAATGTAATTGTGAATGTATTTTTTTTTTACAATTTTTAGAAATTCTAAAATTTTTAATTATAGTATTATAAAATTCAGTTACGTATTCAATTTTAATATTTCTTTATATTATTATTGTGGTATTCTTTTAAGTGATTGTCTACATCTAGCACAGTGTTTACTCCTTTCGTTTCGACTACTTTATAGGGACCATTATATTTTTCGGTTAAAATTTCGAACAAAGTCGCCTTTTTTCAAATTTAGAGGATTATTGTACATTCATTGGTCCACTCTTTTCTTTTTCGCGTTTTTAGATACTCTTTTGCTTTAATTACCGAGTATTTTAAGCGTGTTTTTAATTCTTGTGCATAATTTTCTATGTTGTAAACTGGTTTCGAATCTATAATACTGTCATCTGATAAATTTGGCATTTCCATATATCAGTTCATATGGCGTAAAGGTCGAATCTACGTGCGGTGTAGTATTATACGCAAAGCAAAAGTATGGAATCCATTGTTCCCACTGATCGTTGTTACAAAAATTTAATAAGAATTCGTTGAGCACTCTGTGATTCCTCTCCACAGAGCACAAGTGTTTTTAGGTGTGCTAAAAATTTGTCTAATCCTTAGCAGATCGCATATCTCAGATATCAGTGTGTTTAGAAATTCAGTACCTTTGTCCGATTTTAGTACTTTAAAGTGTCCATATATTAGGATAAAATTGTTCACTATTGCTTTTGCCACCGTCTTTGCGTCTTTAGATTCGATGGGGCATGCTACAAGGTATTTGGTTAGGTCATCCTGCATAGTTAGTATGTACCTGAATTGATTTGAGTACCTAAGGGGACCTACTGTGTCTATTGAAATAGTCTCAAAGCTACTTCCTGGTGTGTCTGTAATGGTTAATTTTTCTTTCGAATTTCTTGTTTGTTTATTTATTTTACATTTTTCGCAATTGAAGACATGTTCCTTTACCATCATGTTCTTCCATATATACGTCTGTTTTAGTTTCAGGGTTGTTTCACTTATGCCTAAGTGATCACCTATAGTCGAATCGTGATACTAAGTGATCAAATCATTTTGCGTATTCCTATCTGTCACACGAGTTGGTGTCTTGTATATCACGATCTTCAGAATCTCACTCTTTTTCTTTTGATATTATTAAAAATGTTCTTAAACTATTCTATATCTGTTGTCTTAAAAATCATGTCATTGGGTTCTAAAGCAAGTTCTTGTATGTTTCGCTATAGCATACTTGGTAAAAGTTTCTCCAAGGACAACTGTGTGTCCTGTGGATTATCGCCGCACCTTATTACTATCTTTAAACTAGAAACTATTATGCGAGGTTTTTTATATATATTATCTACCTCAAATCTAATTTTTTTATATTTTTGACATCTGATCTCGACGTGCATTCCCAAATGAAAAGTTCATGACGCTTCTCACTAGCAATGCAGTTTCCATTATTTCTGTCAACTTGTTTTTCCAATACTTTCTTCATGTTTCGTGTTATGGCCAATATATTATGTTGATCGGTTTCGATATTCCGGGGATCAGAATTTTCAAGGTTTCTGTATCTATTTTTTATTCTTGACAAGGCATCAGCATTTGTATTCATTTTGCCTCTTTTGTATGATATTTCAAAATCATACTCACTTAAATCGAGTCCTATCCTAGTCATCTTGGACGATGGATTTTTGTGTGTGAATAATGACACTAATGGTCTGTGCTCTGTAACGACGTAAAATTTTCTACCGTAGAGGTATGGGCGCCTCGTAACTGGAAGTGACCATGTCTGGTTGAAAACGAAGTTAAAGGCCTTGAATCTTTGTCTAAACTAATTTGATGGAACGAATTACACATATCTAGAGCCGAAAAATATTTCGCTCTACCCAATTTGTCTAACACGCCTTCCAATCTTGTCAACGGAAACTTATCGTTTACTATTTTCTGATTTAATTTTCGGAAGTCTACGACTATGTAGACGCCACTTGCGTTTGTCATTTACTGACTTTTTGGGCACTACTAACAAATGTTGAGTTATAAGGACTTACTGAGTGTTCAATGATTCCATTTTCCAATAGCTTGTCTACCTGTTCATTAATTTCTTTCATTTGCGTCTCTGGCAATCTGTAAGGTTTGATATAGACTGGGGTGTTATCTACTGTTTGTAAGTGTTGTGTATAAAAGTTGTTTACTGTGAGTTGATCACCTTCAATATGAAAAATTCCACTATATTTAGCTACAATGTCTATTAATGACTGTTTTGCTGTTGGGTCAATTGATTCAATATTAAGATTTTTCACAACTTTTGCAACCCGATTTTTGGTGTGCGTATTATTAATCGTTTTGTAGCCATACACCTCGTACTCATCTAGATCTCTTTTATCTAAATCTAAATGTTTTATTGTAATGTCGTCGTTGGTGGAGTTTAAGACCTTTATATGTTGTATGCCTACTGCAGGTATTATACTATTAGCAATAAAAACTCCTGAATCTATCTCTTTATTTAAAACTATGCTTTCTTTTTTCGTATATATACATATATATATATATATATATATATATATATATATATATATATATATATGTATATATATATATATATATATATATATATATCGCAACAATCGATTCCGAACGAGCTGGTATACTAACATATGTGTTGTAGACACATTTGGGTTTGATCGGTAGTATGAATTCTTTATCTAATACATTAAAAGTTATTGTATAAGCTTCAAATTCTATTTTGCATTTCTACTTTTCTAGTATATCCCTTCGGATGATACCATCAGTGGGTATAGGGAAATCAGCTGGTACAACGTGAAATTCATGTGTTATATCATGATCATCATATGTAAAACTAAATTTGCTGTACCGATACTTTTGATTGTGTCTGAAGTGATACCACTTAGTGTTGAAATATTTCAAGTATCTATATTTTCAGTCTCTTGTTGCTTACATATTGATACTTCGGCTCCTGTGTCGATCAAATATTTCAAGTTTCCCTTTTTACCTCTGAAGCTCATTGTAACTGTATTGTTTGAGAATGTGAAAATTTTTGGCTGTTTATTTATTCTTGTCGTTGAGTATGCGATATTAATATTGCTATTATTATTTCCGTCATAATTATGTCTGAAGGTGTGGTTATTAATTCGACTATTTCTTTCATACGTTCTTTGCCCGTGATATGAATTATCACCGCGATCTCTGTTATCTTGGTTATTGTTGCTACTAAAATATCTATGTATTAGAGTGTTGGTTAATGCTTGTATTATTTCTGTAACGGTTGTTGAATTGGTTGTCGCCGTAATTTATGTTACCTCTCCTAAAGTTGTGTTCATTCCAATTTTTTTTTTATCTTGCACCAGCACTCCAAGGGGATGACCCCTATATATGCAATGCATAGCGCTGGAACTGAAAACGAGGGGATAGCATTGAGGGGACAGACTAGGAAAGATGAGAAAATAGACAGTTTTTTTGTAGCTATTTCAACCTTTTTTTTTTACTTCGTCGGCCAATTTTTGCTACAGGGCCGACGAAGGTGGGTGCTGTTACTCTGCTTTTAGTACATGATAGTGTCAAGTCGCTGCCAATTATGTTCAGTGACCAGTGACTATGCTTTCATCATTGAAACAGGCTGGCAAAAATTAACACAACCACGCACTAATGCTGATCAGAAGAAATTCAACACAATATTTCATGACTCAGCGTTGGCTCGAACTCAGGACCCTCCGCATCATAGTCTCGTGTTCTACTACTTCAGCCAACAGCACCCACACCCATTTGAATTATTCTGATTGGTTCGTCGGTCAATCCTGAAAATGTGGTTATTATTACTCTGTATATTTTTCTCTAAAGTTACGCACTTTTGTACCGCATCATTCAAGGTCTTTGGACTGCTTGCTAACAAAATATTTATATATTCAACATTGATTCCTTTAGTGAAAACATTTAAAGCCATATTATCGCTCATCTTGTAGATGGCGTCTTTTGCCTCTTGCGTTGGAGTCTCAAGTGATTTTATTTGAAAATCGCTCAGTTGTTCCGTGAGCACAGTGATTGTTTCTCTAAACGATGAAACGTTCATACCTCCTTGCCTCACTGTTCCTCACTCGCATAATACCTGTTGCAATGTTTTCGGATTTGGGTACGCCTCAATCAATATTTTCTTTAGGTCTGTAAAAGATGTTGGTCCTAACACACTGCGAACATGTGCTGTTAGCTTGAAATTGTATATATATTTTACATAAATTTCTCTATCCTCATTTCTTATTAAATCGTGCAACAACTCAGTCTGAACTAGGAAGTCCTCCAGATGCTCGTACGAACCCTTAAATGTTTGTATATTTTTGCCAACCACTGATATATCGAATTGTGCCATTTCTTCAGTTTTATTATTTGTATCTGCGGTTTTTATTGTTTTAGTGCATAAATTTTCTATAAAATTTAATAATTTTGAATATAGGTCGTTAAATTTAATAATTAAATTTTTATTTTTTGTATCCACTAAATTTTTCAAAATTTCATCGACTTCTATTTTAATTTTGTATTCCGCTGAGTAAACTCTGTCCTTACTTTTCTTTGCGTTTTTCCAGTTCAATATAATATTCCTCTATTTTATCCATAAATGATTTAAATGCAAAATATAAAAATAAACCTTATTCTAAAAATAAAGATATTAAAAAATATTATAAAATTTCTGTTTGTGGTAACACTGAATTCAAATAAAATTAGTGGTGCCCTCTATCGTTAATATTCAACATTAATTAATGTTCACTAAGACAGTGCTGTTATGCCGTCAATCGGTCGCAGCTGACAATTTAATTCAATTCTGTTTCTTCGCGTCTGTTACCTTAGTTATTTTTCGTTGCTTTATTTTTCGTGTTTCTATATATTTTATATACATACTAAAACATTGTTTTATGTAGATAGTGAAGTGAATTATTATTTAAAAGTTAACAAAGTTTATTTTTTTTTTATAAAAACTGAGTAAAAATTTGTTTGTGTTTTTATAATAACATCTTATTATTGTGAAATTTTTATTTGTTGCGGCGGCTTTCTAACAAGGCTTCATAAGCTTCAATTTGGAGCCACAAGTCTGAGGCTATTTTCCAATATGATGGAGGGTCAGCGTTTACGATGGCTCTTAATGCTGCCAATTTGCGGCGTATTTTTACAAGTTTTCCACCTCTTCTATGTTTTGGTTTTGCCGTAACCGGGATGGAGGTGAGTCTTTCTTCAATTCTTTTTTTTTTGCCTTCTCCTGTATTCTTCCACTGTGAGGGGGCGGATTGTATTGGCGCGGCCGTATATTTTTGGCGCGTGTTCTATTCTACCAATCCGCTGATATTCTTCCAATTGACATTTGTCCTGGTCGTTGGGCAGGATCGCCATGTAGTGCATGCAGGTATTATAGGGGTTGATTTTTTGTATAATATTATTTTTAATATTATTTTTGCTTTCTATTTTTGTGCGGGGCTTATTAACGCCACTGGCCAATAATTGCTGTCGAGGCAGTCTTATGCCTTTTTGCAAAGATAAGCAGATTTTTAACGCCGATTTTTAAGGCTGTTTTTAGATTGACTTTATTTGCAATATTTGATCCTTTATATACTAAGCCAACGGGATAGTTTAAAACAACTATTCGAATAATTACAATAAATAATATTAGTAATAATATTACATGTTTAACATCAATAATATTACATGTTTAACATCAACAATAACTTAAAATAAACATAAAAATTGTTGGTTGCTTATTTAATAAAATTCCTTAGTTTAGACTCGAGGAAAAATGTTTGTAAAAAGTGTAACTTAGTTTTAATTAAACATTTATTTATGTTAATGTTTATCATACTCTACAATTTTTAAATAAAATTACACTCGAAAACGAAAAAGTAAAATTTCTTATAAATACCGGAATATTTTTATAGTTTCTATAAACTTTTTTTAAATTTTTATCAACAGCAAGAACAAACAAACTTATAACAGAACTTCAGGAAATTAGATATGTACTTCCATACTATTGATAAAGTTTTTTTTTTAATTTAGAGATAGATCTTTTTTAATTTTTGATAAATAAATAGTATTTTTGGCTTTCAATATTTTTCCTTAAAATATTTTAAACATTTTAACACACATAGATATTTTATTAATCGTTTAAGTGACTGGTAATACTGTTTCCTGCGGAGAATACCTTCAATGATGGTATTTTTCTTACTAGTTCAACTTTTCAGCTTATTTTCCTTAGAAGATGGTTTTCATAACGAAGACTTAATTTTGTTTTTCCTTGTTGGGCGCCAGTTAATTTTGCAGGTCGAACCCCGCGACAATTGAATTGACACATTACTACAATTTGATTTATATTAAGTTTATATGTTATAATTTTTATGATATATTTTTACATTGTGTTTGCATTATCCGTATTTATAATTTCCAATATTCTTGGTATTAACAATTCCCAATTTAATATTAAAGTTAGTTTTTATTTTAGCTTAAATTTGTTTCTATTATGTAGAACTGAAATATTTAAGGCTTAGTTAAGTTTACAATTTTTATTTAATATTTTATGTCTATTTTAATATAAATGTGGTTTCTACCACGTAGAATTGAATATCGAATTTAGATTTTAATTCATTTCACATTTAATATTTAAGACATTAACCTTCGTGTTTTTGAAATTAGTTTTAATTAAATTTTAAAGTTTTAATTTATTTCAAACGTAAATGATTAAATTTTATATTTCGAACTTAGCTTTAATCAAATGTTATTTAATATTTTAGTCCATGTTAAACATAAATTCTAATATATTTTTAATATTTATTTAACTTATTTTTCCGATATTCGAAACTGATTAAGCAAGTCTGAATTACTAACTGACGATTTGCTACTTCAGTCTCATATAAAATTAAAAGTAGAAATTGGGTACGAAGAGGATGAATGAATTTAATTTTACTCCCGTTAATTCATGTAGTAACCATGAGAACATGAATGAAAAGTAAATATCATTGATTATCATTGACAACGAAACAGTGATAAAAAATATGAATGAAAAACAAAGATCAATTGGAACTTGTTTATTGGTACTGCATAAATAGTACAGTCTACCAACTAAGTATTAAAATATTTATGAATGAGACAAAGTAATGAGCACAGAATTTTTCTACTATTATATAGGATTATAATGTAACAGTAATGCTTTAAAACATGAATCAGAGACTAAAAATGAATGAAATTTCAAATTTATTATCACCAGCTTAGCAACAAAAAGTAAAACATTAAGAAATTAACCCATTCCTTAACTTATATTAAAATTGTTGGTGATGATATGGAATTGTTTACCATTCACATGGGGCGAAAATGCATATTTTGTGCAATGGGGAAGATGTTTAGGCAAGTATAGCAAAACAACTGCAAGAAATAGAGAACAAAATGTCAGAGTTTCAAGACCGGGATTCTGGGTGGACCTTAATAAGAATTGTTTGTCTTGTAATTTCTGTAAATAAGGCATCCTTGGTGAGAGGATCGAACTGGATTAACACGCCAGAAAAACTAAAAAATAAATCTGCTTGCTTTAATGTTGGAAACAATGACATTTATTGTTTTAAATGGGCCATAATATCTGCACTGTCTACATCAGATATTAAGGAACGACGGCGGTGCAGCTCACACAATATTGGCGACATCAGCGCTGAAATTATTGTTTTGCAAAACGGAATGGAAATTGATTTTAAAAATTTAAAGTTCCCGTTAGCATTAAAATATATCAAGGCATTTGAACAACGTAATCCTGATATTAGCGTTAATATATTCGGATATAACAATGAAAGCGATGAAATGTTTGGGCCGTACTACAATACCAAGAAAGAAAAACATAGCCATGTGAATTTATTAGTTTTAGAAAATGCTGAAGGATTTTTTATAAAACACATATCAAAGCAAATAAAGAAATATACATATACACTTTTGCACATACAAATATATTGATATGCATGTTTATATCTATTTTCCTTCTACATACTTTTAAAATATCAGACTACGAAGCACTGCAGGAAACTGTTGTTTTGCAACAGCTGTTTGCAATACACTCACAATGGTAGGACTATGGAGCAACACAAATTGGAATGTGGACAAATTGTGACTAAGCTACCCTCCGAGGACAAGTCCACATTACGCTTCAAAGATCATCAACGACAGATGGATGTACCATTTGTCGTATATGAACATTTTGAATGTGTACTGCAGAATATTGATATTATAGTAAGTGACCAAAGTAGATATAGTGAAAAGCAAATTCCTTGTGCTCTTAGTAATTATATTAAATGTAAGCATGATGATATTGTAGTGTAGTTTTAAAAGGCAATAGTTATTTCCTTTTACCTGGACGGTCCCGTGGGAATCGCAGGTTCCTTATTGGAACTTGGTTTACTACAACTGTCCTTAACTAACTTAGAACTAGCTATTTATACTTTCTTAAAATTAACTATAAAATAATATATTGCGATTAAGCTATTTTCTATTGACCTAAATAATACAACAGCATTGCACCATTCGTTAACGCAAACAGTATTTAAGTTGAATGTACATTACTGCTGCACCAACATATTAGTGCAATGTATATGTAGGAGGGATCTTCGATAATGCTTCTATTAGCATTTATTACCCCGATTGTATCCTCTTCTATCAATTCCACGGTTTCCTCTTCGTGCGAAATCAGGCTACACTTACCACGGAAAATGCAGCTTTGTGGTGGTTTTAGGCTCTTGAAATCTTTCTCTCCGGTGTACCTGAAGACTGTTTTATCTAGCTTTACAACGTATTCTCTGGGGGAATCAATTTGATGGTGACTATCGTTTGGAACGGGTATTATCAATGACCTCTTTAAAATGACTGTTTCGATGGGCAACTTGATTACGAACATTAGCGTGTTGTGCTTGTGTAATGCCACTCCCATCTGCATTTGCTGTATGGTTTCAATATTTATTTTATTTTCTTCAATTTCCTCAATTGTCAGTAGGGCGGGGTTGAATATTTTTATCCTTGCCAAAGCCACGGATTCTTTTATGATCTTCACTTGACTTTTCATATCAACTAATTTGAAAAGTTGGAAAATCGCGACGTCTCGGTAATGTTGACTTTCTGAGTGCAACTTGATCTGTGTCAAGTCGTTCAGCGTCCTTCTGTTGTCATTTATTGCCTACCTTGAAATGCTGAATTATCTGCTCTCGGTCCTCATCATCCAATGTTCCATACAGCCACTTCATCACCATCCCTCCAATATTCAGCAATCCCCAATTTACGCGGCCCGACAAAAGTGTGTGTAGACCGTCTTCAATCTGTTTTATTTCCTACAAAATGAGTTCCCGGTAGAGAGTGGGCAGAACTGTCGGCAAGTTACGATGAACCTCGTTTACAGAGTCTGCTATTTGTTGAATGTTGATCTCGTGCAGAATATACTGAAACTTCGACGCCATTTCGACCCATCCCATATGTATCTCCATCAGGGATTCCAGTTTTTCCATTCCCATCTCCTCGTTAGTGATGCCTATTGTTACTCCGTCTTATCTTATCCTCCGTCCGCACCCTGCTTTGCTAATACTTGTTTTTCAATTTATGAAATAAAAAAATTTTATTTAATTTTTTTAACTTTTAATTTTGGGATTTTAGTTTTGTTGTTGAGATAATATTATTTTTTTTTTTTGTATCATTAAAGTGCATCAAATATTTGAGTTTTGTTTCTATTAATAAAGAAGGAGCTCTACTCCTTGTACATTTTCTTTGTTTTAATTAATTTTTGTTTTTTTCTTATATGTTTTTTTCTATTTTGTATATTTTTTATTTTAATTATTGTTTTTCTAAAGTTTATGTGTGTAGGTTTTGATTTAACATTTAAGCAATATTTTTGTTTTTTCTTTTTTAACTTAATCTAAATTTCAAATATATTCATGTTTTGTTTAAAGATATTTTTTATGTTATTCAATCGATTCCTTTATTTAATTTCTACAAATACATTTAAGTATATAGTGTGGTTTTGCATAGTGTAATAATCTGTGTTATTAAAAATAAATCTCTTCTATAGAGATGACAATATTGAGTGGATTATGGTACAACCGTCACTCTACAAAAGATATTAATAATTTATAATTGCACAGAATGCAATTATAATTATTGGGTTAAATGGGGATGAAAAGAAACCAATTAATTTCTGGTTAGGTTAGGATTCTTTGTAGTGGATGCTCACCTTTACCTTCAGGGTTAACAAATATGTAGAAGACGTGTAGGGTTTTTTCTTGTTTTCTTCGCAACGATTTTTATTATAATAGATTTAACCTTTAGGAAGTATTATACAATGTACAAATGCAGCAGTTTATTATAAGTAAAAATTCAGGTTTAGAGTAAGGATAAATTCCAGGGTTTAGAGTAGTATAAATTCCTAAGGTTGTGTCACCGAAGTGAGTTCCTTGAAGGTTGGTTGGTAAGTGAAAATTCAATAATTAAAAGGTAAGTACGATGGCATGGTATACATTAAAATGTCGGTTACTTTTTCAAACCGATTCGACGAATTACATATTTGTTCTAAATTTTAGAGTTGCCAAGTATAGATATAAATTAATTCAATATATAAATTTCATTGGTTAGAACCCTGACTGACACTTTGAATATAAATAAATTGGAATATAAATAACTTATGTTGTTTAGTGTCCGATCATGATTGGACATGCCGCTGGCAGTTATGCAACATTTTTTATGATTCCGCTGCACAGAGGATTTGAACTAGCGACTTAATCGCTTCGGACAAAAGTTTGGTGTTTGGTGTAGTTGCATCCTTATATTTTGGTTGCCGTGATTTATATTGGCTAGATGAACCGCTGGTTGCTTTCTTTTTGTTTACTGCATGTAGCGAGGTATGATGTAAAGAGTCACATTTTCGACAGGTATCTAAGGACGTACACCCTCTGATTGTATGGCTTTTTGCCAGGCAATTAAGGCAGTAGTGATGCCGTTCCACAAACTGTATTTTTTTTCTTGTACCCAACTGTAAGAATTTTTTGCAGTACTTTAACGGATGAAATTTTTTGCACATCAGACATTGATGTATCTCAGCATCGTGGCTTCGCTGACGAATTCGGCGATACCTGCTACTAGATCGGCTGCTTCTGTTTGGAGTCATGATCTGAGTTGGCAGTATTTCCTGGTAATAAACAAGAAGAAATTAGTATTGGAATTACGTCATGGCAATTCAGAATTCATTATAATAAGAAAATGCAATAAAGAGAAACGAGTGAAATTTGTTTGTAGTGAGTATGGAACAAAATTAAATTAAACTAGATCAGTTTTCTGAATTTTCCTTAAAAAATGGGAGATAGCAGAGTTTTACGACCGGACGAGTTATAGTTCCTGACACTATACGTAAATGAGCAACACGTATATTAGAGTGGGAGCCTGGGTATATTTTTTCCACCCGTCCCAGTCTCCATTCACAAGGTGGTTGTAAGTCATCAATTATAACTACCAAATCGCCTACTTGCAGATTGTGAACCTTTGTTTTCCATTTGTATCTCTTGTGAAGAGATTTAAGGTAGTCCTCTAATTGCGAAATTGTGATGAAGTGCCTTCAGCTTTTCCCATCTGTTCACGATTGACATCTCTTGCACGTATTGCTCAGGGACAGCCATGATAGGTGACCCTTTCAAAAAATGACCAGGGGTCAATGCGGTAAGATCCATGGGAGCTTCAGACAAGGCTGAGATGGGTCGGGAGTTGAGAATTCCTTCAATTCTTGCTAGAAGAGTGGAGAACTCTTCAAAATTGAATCTTTGAGCGCCTGCAACTCTCTTAAAGTGGAATTTGAAGCTCTTTACAGCAGCTTCCCAAAGACCGCCCATGTGAGGTGCGTGTGGCGGTATAAACTTCCATTCGAAGCCATTTGTTATGTATCTACGTGATACATCTGATGCGGCAGACTTGATAAACGATGTAAATGCACGAATAAGTGTCCTACTAGCCCCAAGGAAATTTCTACCATTATCTGAGATCCGAAAGCAAACAAACACGCATGCATAACCTTTAACGAATGCTGACGAGCATAATGCTGAAGCCTTAAGTTCGAAAGGCCCCGCGAAATCAATTCCAGTTACTTGAAAGGGTGCCGACAATTGACATCTTTCCGGGGGGAGAGGAGCCATTATTTGAGAGCATGGCTGCTGTTTATGAATTAAACAAACTTTGCAATGCCGAATAATGTTCTTAACAGTCTGCATGCGAAAGTATTGTGTGTAACTGGTTTAGATATAAGTGACAGAAACGAGAATTTCCTGACAATATAAAGGATATCGTTCGTTATATGGCAGAGAGGAGTCGCATAAACGACCGTTTACCCGCAATATTTCCTGATCATCAATAAATGGATTCAACGTTTTCAATGGGCTTTTATTATCTATTAGTTGAGAATTAGACAATTGAAAATATTCTTCAGCAAAAAACCTTTTCTGAGACAACAAAATTAACCAAATCTTTACAAACTCTACTTCTTTTTGAGTAAGCGATAGTGTGGATGGGATTTTTTTTTTAAATTCTATGAAAAAATCGGTAAACGTAACTTATTACACCAAAGGGTGTTGAATCTGACGGAGAATCCGCAAGATTCTCTTGAGTTGGCACATGATGCCAGATCCCTTTGGGTACTAAACTATGGATTTGCGATACTCGGTTTGAGACGTATGTTTCCCATGTTGATGGGTGTTTCTACAACCATCCCAAGACTATGGATGAGTCAGTCCATAGATGTATTTCTTGCTCTTGAGATTCAAGGGATGTGCTCACATAATTTATAAGTTTCGATAGTAAAACTCCTACGTTGAGCTCTAATCGACTTACTCGTTGCTATTAAGAGATTTGAGTAGATACTGTGAGTATTGGTTTGGGATCTTACACAGATTGCAGCGCAGTATGTTGCCTTAGATCCATCCGAAAATCCAATCCCTCTAGCCAGAGTTGTTGCATAAGTAACTTTGCTCTAACAATTACCGGTGCCAGCCACCCGGCCGGGTCGAATAGTTTGTCAACGGCTGAAAGTGTCTGACGCTTAGTAACTGTGGTAGAGTGCGGAATTTCAGAAAAACTTTAAGTGAATGAGTCTGTCAGAGCATTCCACTTAATCCCCAGAGTTTTCGTCGAACTTGACTCATGAAACTGAAGGAAGTGCTCATCATACAGATCATCTTTAGCTAAGTGATCGAGTAAGCGCTTATTATTGGCCGTAAACGTCTTCAAAGGCATGCCAGCTTCTTTTAGAACATGTACCAATTGTGATTGGGCTAAAAGGGTTTCTTCTATTGAGTGACCACCTGAGAGTACATCATCCACGTACATATCTTTACGTAATATATTAGCAGCTTTGGGGTTCGTAAGCTCATAATCAGAGGCGATCTGAAGCAGCGTCCTAATTGCAGCGTCCACTTTTCGGGAGAAGTTCAATCCAATTTTGCGGCAAGTTATGACAATATATTATTACGCACAGCTTTAATGCAAATTGAGCACAGGGCTAGTAATTCATGGCGTATCGAGTTGATGTTACAAAACCTTGGGATTGATTTGTTTCCATTCTAGACTTAATTTTGTGTGTGATCTGAGCATTGCATAGGTAATAGGCGTCTGCACAATTTTCAAAGTTTATTTTTGCGGCCTCTTTGAAATCTTTATCGACTTCATTTTCTGGTGCTACCATCACTCTAGGGTAAGAGGCCTCTGCCCTCGCCCATCTTGCGTCAAGGTCCTTAGACTTAATTTCTAGGAGAGATTCTGATTGCTCTTCTGCGACTGTGTCATTAAACTTATTGCAAAATTGCAGTAAATAGTCGCACTCAAATACAAATTGTTCGTCTAGAGCTGGAGATTTTTTTTGCTTTTTGTTAAAGAAGTACTCATTTTTGACCGATAAGGGTTCACTAAGTATGTATTAAGTGGCTAACAAAATTTTTCTTCTTATGCTGAAATTTAAATTTCAACTGTTTCGACCGTATAAAAATTTCGAGTCTTTATAAATACAAGGGTTTCGTGTTTCTTTTATTTCAATGAAAGATTGCTATTCTATCAGTATAGCCCAAGAGAATTTTGTATATGGACATTTCCATTTTGGCGTTACGTTACTTTTGTACGACGATATGTTGAAAAAAAAACGTTAAAAACCAGAATTTAAAAAAGTTTTTTTCTCACATTAGAGAAGTGATTGGATAGCTCTATATTCAGCCAAAAAATGGAAATAGTTGAGCCTAAGAATTTCAAGATATACTCCAAAAAGTGACCTGGCGTTACGTTACAAAAAACGGAAGTGCGATTTGACTTTGATAACAAAATTGTTGAACTCTGCGAATTGGGCAAGTATTTTTAATCAAATTTTTTTTGATAGGTTTTGGACCAATATACATTTATTTTCCAAGCTATAAATTGAACAAATCTTTTTTCCTTTTTTTTCTTTTATGAAAATTGGTCTGGCGTTACGTTACTGGCGTTACATTACTAAAATTTCCACTTTATTTTATTATGTTAAAAAAATGCGAAAAAGACATAAATATTAGAAAATTATATAAAAACTACAAAATACTAAATTTATTTTTTGCATTTGTTTTATGATTAAATATGTTTGTAGCAACAGTTTTGCATTAAGAGTATTATTATGAAATTGCTTTTAGGAATGTTAATTATAAAGAGAAAATGCCCTTGAAGTTAAGAAACACTTACAAAAACGGGAACTTCAAACTTGTAGCTCAGTATTTCACCATCCCAACAAAAGAAAGCTTTGAGCTCCTAAATATAATTTATTTTAGAAGTTTCTCTTTTATAATACATTAGGAAAAAATCTGTTTGTTAACTTTTAATTTTTCGATCAAGGTGGACTTTTTTCTGGAAATGCCCATATATGCCCTGTAGCAGGAAGAGATTTTGTTTACTGAATAAAGAAGTGATCGTTTATTCAGTTCAGTTCGAGGTTACACGAGGGAAATAATATGAGTGTCAGGGTGAAATGTGGGTTGGGTATCTCAAACTAACTATATTGTTACGTTTTTAGACCTTTTCGTAAAAACGCTTTTTATTTATCCTTCAAGGATTCGTTTAATTGCATCAAATTAAAAACACAGACAATTAATTTTAGAAATATAATGCGGCAACACTTTATTTACTACTTTATTAGCACGAGCACTACTAAAAACTTAGCGATGTTAACACGTCTAGATTTAAAATCACACTGATCCCGCTGATCTCTGGCAGCGACTTTACATAACAAAGTGACGTCGTCTGGTAACTTCGTGAAGCATCTGGTCATGGTTGTTGTTGGTTGTGCTTTACTTAACATGTAGCTATATACGTGTGTTTGTATATATGACAATGCTGTCTTGTGTGTTTTGTTTATTGTAACTATGTGTGGTTGTATGTATAAGTGTTCTGTGCGTTGCGTAGTTTTGTTTCTTCTTGTGCTATGTGGGTATGTTGCTGTGTATATTTGTGTGTATGTTGCTGTGTATATTGGTGTACATGTTTAGTTTTTATTAGCAGCGAATACTTGCGTACAAGATCATTAAGAATAACATCATCATCTCTTAGCATTGATGTTGCTAGGTTTTTCGCTGTTATTTACACTTATTATTACACAGCCTCAAATGATCTTGTATATTCTCGACGATGTATCCGGAATATTCCATTTCCGTTAATTCAAATATTATCTGCATTGTGTTGACCAGGGTTGTAACATTTTGACAACTAGAGATGAGTTGGCAGTGCTGCCAAGTACATATAGCTACATTGTCGTTATATTTGAATCTATTTTTAAACATTGTAACACTGCCGCCCACTTAAGCCTGTTCGACCCGAATAGGCATACAACCACCTCTTCCATAGTGCGCCAATCGTTCGAGATGTACTATCTTCATTTTCGACCTTGGGCTATTGTGCTTCTGTATCCGGTACACAACATCCTTCGCTCTCTTAATCACTTTATACGGGCCATCCCAGTGAGTCTGTAATTTTGGGGACAATTCTTTACTCCGTTGTGGGTTATAAAGTAGAACCAATTGACCTTCCATAAATCCCTCCGAATTTGCTGCGCGGTCATATCTAGCCTTCATCTTGTCACTGATCATCTTGATTCTATTACGCACGAACTCATGCAGTGGCTCCTTCTTCTACAGCTGGCTTAACACCAAACTTCAAGTCACCAGGCAGTTTTAATTCCGTCCCGAAGATAATTTTACTGGCGTTCTCGACGTTGAGTCGTATACAGCTGACCTATATGCCATCAAAAATTTGGGAATGTGCTCGTCCCAATCCCTCTGATGGTTGCTTACCACTTTTCGCAGGTACTCTTCTAAGGTGCGATTGAACCTCTCTACCATGCCATCAGGCTGTGGATGCAACGGCGTCGTTCTGGTTTTCTTTACCCCATATAGTTCGCACATTTCCCTGAATATGGCAGACTCGAAACTCCTTCCTTGGTTGGAATGTAATTCTATTGGGACACCATAGCGACATACCCAGTTGTTGACGAATGAATTTACAACTGTCTTTACTTCTTGGTTAGGTATAGCATATACCTTCTGGCCATTTACTGAAATAGTCTATTACCACAAGGACATAACGATTTCCGGCTTCAGTGACGGGGAAAGAACCTGCTACATCCATTGCGATCCGCTCGAATTGTGCTGTAGTGTATTTCATGTTTAATACACTTATTTATAATTATTTAATAATGTAATACACTTATATATATTATTCGTAATTATATACACTACCCTAATATATTACTTTACTTTACCTATTTTTTATAATACAACAATTCAATATTATAAATAAGAACAAATAAAACTACTTGTTAATATTGGAAGGGTCATTGGAAATATACCAAATTTGTATACCGTTAAGTTAGTATATAAGAAGCAAACTTTTCGAAAATAAAACATTAACTTACTGATCAGACTTAAAAATCGGCTCTTTCAATCACATAAGCATTCAACTGCTGAAAACAAAAAGGCATAACAACTACCTAAATATTAAGTTAAGCCAGTGGCGTTTTTAAGCGCCGGCTCCAACACAAAGTTTGCGCACAATACATTTTTGCACACAATACATGGCGATCCTGCCCAACGAACAAAATAAAATCCCATTTGAGGAATATCAACCGGTTGGTGCATCGGAAGAAGCACCAAAACACACAGCCGCAGCAATAATGCCCGACGAAACAAATAAAATGAAAACCACACACAAAATTTTTTTTTCACACAATATGTGTACATATATTTAAAATTATTATAAAAAAAAATAAACACAAAACTTTTTACACAATACAAGTAAAAACTTAATATACTATAATTAAAATATAAAAATTTAAAAAAATATATTCTTACACGCTAATTATACAATAGAAAATAACTAAAAAGAACAAAACGCGAAGAAGCAAATTAATGTCAGCTGTGAATGACTGACAGCACAACAACCCTGTATTAATAAAACAAAATTGATTTTAGCCACAATATTTCTTATAGAGGGCACCACTACTCTCGTTGAATTGAGTGTTGCCACAAAGTTATAATTTTATGAATTTTTTTATGTCATAACATATTCTATATTTTGATTTTATGGATAAAATAGACAAATATTTTATAGAATTAGAAAAATTAGAGAAGAATTTAAAGAAAAGTAAGGACAGAGTTTACTCTACAGAATATAAAGAAGAAAAATTAACGCGATTGTTAAAAATAAGAACAGAGGTCGATGAAATTTTGAAAAATTTAGAGCATACAAAAAGTAAAACTTTCATTATCACGTTTAACGATTTGTATAAAAAATTATTCAGTTTAATAGAAAATTTATGCATTAAAACATTAAAAACCACGGGCACAAATAATAAAACAGAAGATATGGCACTATTCGATATATCGGTGGTTGGCAAAAATATACAAACATTCAAGGGTTCGTATGAATATTTGGAGGACTTCATAGTTCAAACCGAATTGTTGCACGATCTAATAAGAACCGAAGATAGGGAAATATACATAAAATATATATACAATTTTAAGCTAACAGCGCATGTTCGCAGTGTGTTAGGGCGTGCGAATAGACCAACATCCTTAGCAGAATTAAAAAAACTATTGATTGAAGCGTACCCAAATCCGAAGACATTGCAACAGGTACTAGCAGAGTTAGGAACAGTAAAGCAAGGAGGCCTGACTGTTTCAGCGTTTAGAGAGTCGATCACTGTGCTCACGGAGCAATTAAGCGATTTTCATATAAAAGCGATTGAGACACCAACTCAAGAGGCGAAAGACGCCATCTACAAAATGAGTGACAGCATGGCTTTGAATGTTTTTATAAAAGCAATAAATAATGAATTCAAAAATATTTTGCTTGCAAGCAGCCCAAAAACCATGAATGAAGCGGTACAGAAGTGCGTGACTCTAGAGCAAAATTTACAGAGCAATGATGCAAACATTTTCAGGATTGACCGTCGAACAAATGAGCATAACTCAAATAGGAATGATCCCCAATTTAGTAGAAATAATACAATATATGGCAACAGCCAATTTAATAACCAGTACAGATATAATAGTAACGTTAACCAACACTATAATAGAAATTTCTATAGAAACAATCACCAAGGTAATAGAGGTCGCGTTGATAATTCTTATCATGGGCAAAGAACTTATGAAAGAAATAACCGAAGTAATAACGGCAACTTCAGAAACAATTATAGTAGGGATAATAACAATAGTAACAACAGAAACTCAACCACGAGAGTGAATAGACCGGGAATCTAAGTAGGCAGGATAACGCACAATGTTATCCAGAGCCAAATATTTTTACATTTTCAACAAATATAAATAATCCAATAACAACGAGCTTTAGAAGTAAAAAAGGAAACTTAAATTTTTTGATCGACACAGGAGCCGAAGTATCAATATGTAAAAAGCACGAAACTGAAAATATAGATACTAGAAATATTTCAACACTAAGTGGTATCACTTCAGACACAATCAAAAGTATCGGTACAGCAAATTTAAATTTACATTTTGATGATGATAATATAATATATGATTTTAATATATGATTTTCCTATACCCACTGATGGTATCATTGGAAGAGATATACTAGAGAAATATAAATGCAAAATAGAATTTGAAACAAAAACCTTTAATGTAACAGAAAAAGAATTTACACTACCGATCACACCCAAATGCGTATATAACACAGATATTAGTATACCAGCTCGTTCAGAATCAATCGTCCCAATAAACATATACACAGAAAGAGAAAGCATAGTTTTAAATAAAGAGATAGCTCCGGGAGTTTTTGTTGCTAATACGAGTAGTATAATACCTGCAGTAGGCAGACAACATAAAAGAGTTTTAAACACCACCAACGACGACATTACAATAAGAAATTTAGATAAAAGAGATCTAGATAATTACACCGAAAATCGTGTTGCAAAAATAGATACAGATACATTGAAAACTCTAATCCCCCGCAATACCGAAACTGACCAACATAACATATTGGCCATAACACGCAATATGAAGAAAGTACTTGAAAAACAAACTCACACAAACAATGGAAACCGTAGTGCTAATGATAAGTGTAATGAACATTTCATTTGGGAGTGCTCGTCGACATCAGATGTCAAAAACGTAAAAAAGTTAAGATTTGAAGTAAACAATATATATAAAAAACCTCGAATAATAGTTTCTTGTTTAGAGGTAGTAATAAGGTGCGGCGATAATCCATCGAACACACAGTTGTCCTTGGAGAAAATGCTACCAACTATGCTATCACAAAACGTACAGGAACTTGCTTTAGAAGCCAATGACATGATATTTAGAAAAATAAATATAGAGCAATTCAAAAACATTTTTAATAATATTAAAAGAAAGAAGAATCAAAGTTTAAAAATCCTAATATACAGGTCACCAACGACCGTAACATACAAAGAAAAGCAAAAAGATTTAATTTCGAAGTATCACGATTCAACTATAGGTGGTCACTTAGGTATAAGAAAAACAACACTGAAATTAAAACAGAGGTATATATATGGAAGAACATGAGTAAAATGGTGAAAGCACACGTTTCCAATTGCGAAAAATGTAAAATAAATAAGCAAACTGATATGTATAGAATCTGGCAATTTTACGTTACATTAGTTTTAAGTAATTGTCATTCTCTTTTATTAAATAAAGTTAGTCTAAGCTCAACCACCAACGTGTTTTGAATTGTCTGGTCTCCGCTCGACCACATAAGATATTACATTGGCGACGAGGAAAAAGTTAAATACAAGTAAAGTAGAACAAGTAAAGTACATACATATATTATGGCAAAAGAAACTACAGCTGGTGACCTTAAATTTACCGCAGAAACAACAATGTTTGTTGGATCTATTGAGCCTTATACGATAGGGGAAGATTTCGCTTTATATGCCAGACGTTTAAATCACTTAATGACGCTGAATAAAATTTTGTCAAATAATGCAAAAATATCAGTTTTAGTCAGTTTAGGTGGTCCTGAATTGTATAAAGTTTTAACATCGATAATTGCGCCAAAGAAAGAGACGGCATATTATACGAAGATTTAATAGAAAAATTAACAGCACATTTACAGCCAAAGAAAAATATAATTGCTGAGTGCTTTAAATTTTTTAAACGAAATCAACGACATGATGAAACACTTCAGGAATATATTGTGGAGCTAAAGCAGATGGCACAAGACTTTGACTTTGGTTTATTTCAAGATAAGGCACTCTTGATACAATTCGTTTGTGGAATATATTCAAAAAAAATACAGGCTCGGTTGTTAAATGAACCAGATTTGAAAACGTTCGAAAAAGCGACCATCCATGGAAATTACGGGAAAACAGTTAGAAATAATGAAACATAGTGACTTTAATGTAAATGCAATAACAACAGGTTGCAAAAATCAGAACAGTTATCTTCATATGTCACGCTATAACCAGCAGCAGAGAGGCAGAAGCAGGCAGCGCAGTCAAAGTCGCAGTTATTATTCAGGTAAATCTCATCAAAATCAAAATCATCAACAGCAAAGAAAGAAGAACGTTATTTGCTATGCATACGGTTTGTATGGTCATATGAAGAAAAATTGTCGTTTAAGTCAAGGACAGAAAAACAAAATAAATAGTATAACAAGAGCAGAATCGAAAAGAGAGGAAGATAATTTTATTGATTTAGGATTTCTCAATAATTGTACAACATATAGTAAATCAGATGCCCAAAGAATAAGAACAAAAGTGAATAATGTAGAAATGGAATTTGAAATTGATACAGGGGCTTGCGAAAGTGTTGTGAATAAAAATATTTTTGATGAAAATTTTAAAAATTGTAATTTAATAACATATGATAGGCAAATGAAGTTGATTTCTGGTAAAACGATAAATACCTTTGGGAAAATAAATGTAGATGTGGTAGTGAATGACAAAATGTTTAATCTGGAATTAACTATTTTAAATACTTATGAAGATTTTGTACCTTTGCTTGGCAGAAGTTGGTTAAATGTTATATTTCCAAAATGGAGATGTTTCTTTTCTACACCAACTGAATGCAGTGGTGGTGTGAATAGTTTGATGGGTGTTGATAATAAATATGATGATATATTTACAAAATCAAATAATGCGGTTATTAAGGACTTTAAAGCAGAAATAGTTTTGAAAGAAAATTCAGTTCCCATATTTTGTAAACCCAGTGTTGTCCCTTACGGGTTAAAATCAAAAGTTGAAGAAGAAATTAAGAAGTTGTGTGATGAGGGAATTTTAATACCGGTGACCAGAAGTAAATGGGCAAGCCCATTGGTTATAGTAAATAAAGGCAACGGGTCAATTAGATTATGCGTTAATTGCAAACGTACTATAAATAAATACGTTGAGAGCGAACACATTCCAATTCCTCGCATAGATGACATTTTTGCTAATATGTCAGGCTGGAAAAAGTTTTGTAAGATAGATTTAATGGGAGCGTACTTGCAGGTAGAAGTAGGCGAGAGTTCTAAGGAATTGTTGACGATTAATACACATATTGGATTGTTTCAATATACGAGATTAATATTTGGTTTGAAAACCGCACCTCAGATTTTTAACGGCATTATTTGTGAGATTTTAAAAGGCTTGGACAAGGTTCATGTGTATTTTGATGATATATTGATTGGTGGGTTAGATATTGAGGAATGTAGAAAGAATTTGTTTTGTGTTTTAGACAAACTTAAAGAATATAATGTTAAAGTAAATAAAGATAAGTGCATTTTTTTTGCGGATGAGTTGAATTATTTAGGCTATTTGATTAATAAGGACGGGACGAGGCCTAGTAAAGAGAAAATTGAGGTAATTTTAGATGCACCAGAGCCACAGAATAAGGCACAATTGGCATCTTACTTAGGAATGATAAATTTTTATCATAAATATGTCCCAGAGTTTTCAAGTGAACTGGCATGTTTGTACAAATTAAACAGTAAAAATTGTAAATGGTACTGGAGTAATGAGCATAGAGTATGTTTTAAGAAAACAAAGAGCCTTCTATCAAATATCGAAACATTAACCCATTATGATCCGACAAAGCCTATAATAATTTCTTGTGATGCCAGTCCTTACGGCGTAGGAGGGGTTTTAGCGCATTTAATTGATGGAATAGAAAAACCGGTTATGTTTGCATCCAGTACGTTGTCAGAGGCAGAAAGGAATTATTCCCAGCTACATAGAGAGGCTTTGGCAATAATATTTTCAGTCAAAAAGTTTCATAAGTATATATACGGATTGAAGTTTTGTATACATTCTGATCACCAACCTTTACGTGCAATTTTCGGCAACAAGAAAGATTTATCAGCAGTAGCGGCAAGTAGAATTCAAAGATGGTCTACATATTTATCAATGTACGACTTTGACATTAAATACAAAAAAGGCTCAGACATGAAGCATGCTGATGGACTTTCACGGTTGCCTCTGAACAAACCAACAGGTATTGAGACAGATAGCATTAACAACGTGTGTTTCAGTTCAGTTCCTCTAAAGATAGATGACATTGCTATCGGAATACAGAATGATAGGGTAGTGGCGGACGCTTATACAAGTATTTTAGAGCAGTGGCCGAAAAATATTACAGAAGAGTTAAGACCGTATTATTTAAAAAGGAGTTCGCTTAGCACAGAGGATAAATGTTTATTTTATGGCAATCGCATAGTGATTCCTACACAATTAAGAGAGCAGGTATTAAGTAAGTTGCACAAGGAGCACATTGGGATTGTTAGGATGAAAGCGTTGGCCAGATCGTACGTATGGTGGCCAGGCATAGATTACGATATAGAGACATTTGTTAATAGTTGCAGCGCTTGTCAGGCATGTCAGAAAGGAAACAAACCAGTGCTAATATCGTGGAAAGAGGCAACCTACCCGATGGAACGTATTCATGTAGATTTTTGTAAAATTGCGGATAAGACAGTATTTGTTATATTTGATGTTTATACGAAGTGGATTGAGGCAATTACTATGAAGAGAACTGAAGCAAGTCATGTATGTGAAGAATTGAGAAAATGTTTTACAAATTTCGGTTTACCTAAGTACATAGTTAGCGACAATGGTCCTCCATTTAATTCTGAGGCGTTTATCAAATTTTGCCAAATTAATGGCATCGTAAGGTTAAAATCACCGTCATATCATCCACAATCTAATGGAAGCGCTGAAAGGGCTGTCCAAACTATTAAACAGTCCTTGAAAAAGAGTTTAATAGATTTGAGCACAAAACATACACCATAGGAATTGAAATTATACAATATTTTAATGAAATATAGAAATACACCATCGACAGTAACCAAAGAAACTCCATCAAATCTTTTGTTTAAATTTAAACCACGCACATTATTAGATGTAATGGTATCGAAAACTGATGAGGAAATAAATAATAGAAACCAAATTTGTGCTAAGCAAAAGGAAACTAATAGTAATTATAACAAATATATCGAACAGAAGGACACAATAAATATAAAGAAATTTTGTGAAAATGAAAATGTTTTATATAGAAATGTATTTTCAAATTATGTAAAATGGTTACCTGCGAGAATAATAAAGAAATTTAGTAATTTAAGATACCTTGTTTTAGTAAATGGTAGTCAAAAACATGCTCATATAAATCAAATAAGGAAATGTAATGATAAGTTTGTGAAATTTAAAAATGTAATTGTTGCAAAAGGTAACCCTAACATATATGCAGAAGAAAGGGATCAAATAAAACGAAGTCCTTATTTAACTAGAAGTAAAGTTAAAATAATAAAACAAGATGTAAGATAGGATAAGTAACTAGATAAGCATACACAGAATTGTATTTAAAATATAAAAGAAGATTCATTGAATACTGTTAACTGAATTGTATAAATAAACCTAAAATAATGAACGATGCACCTATACATCTATATTATTAAGAAATGAAGTCGTATAGTTATTGAAATGATAGAATTTAATTAATAAATTTATTTTGTAAGTTAAGCTGAAAAGGTGGAGGGATTGATATGTATAGAATCTGGCAACTTTACGTTACATTAGTTTTAAGTAATTGTCATTCTCTTTTATTAAATAAAGTTAGTCTAAGCTCAACCACCAACGTGTTTTGAATTGTCTGATCTCCGCTCGACCACATAAGATATTACACAAACAAGAAATACAAAAGAAAAATTAACAGTTACGTACACACCAGGAAGTAGCTTTGAAACCGTTTCAATAGACACTGTAGGTCCCCTTAGGTACTCAAATCAATTCAGGTACATACTAACAATGCAGGACGAACTAACCAAATATATCGTAGCGTGTCCTATCGAATCTAAAGACGCGAGAACAGTCGCAAAGGAAATAGTCAATAATTTTATCCTAATATATGGACACTTCAAAATACTAAAATCGGACAGAGGTACCGAATTTCTTAATACATTAATGTCTGAAATATGCAATCTGCTAAAAATAAAACAGGTTTTTAGCACACCCTATCACCACGGGACACTTGGCTCTGTAGAGGAATCACAGAGTGCTCAACGAGTTTTTATTAAATTTTTGTAACAATGATGAATGGGAACAATGGATCCCATACTTTTGCTTTGCGTATAATACGACGCCACACGTAGATACGACCTATACGCCATATGAACTGGTATATGGAAAATTGCCAAATCTGTTAGATAATAATATTATGGATGCAAAACCTGTCTACAACATAGAAAATTATGCACACGAACTAATAATGCGTTTAAAATAATCTTTAGCTAAAGCAAAAGAACATCTTGAGAACTCGAAAAAGAAAAGAGTAGAACAATGTATATACAATAATCCTCTAAATTTGAAAAAAGGCGACTTCGTTCTTGTTCGAAACTTTAATCGAAAGAAAAACCAACCACCATATAACGGTCCCTATAAAGTTGTAGAAACAAAAGGAATAAACACTGTTCTAGACGTAGAAAATAACTTGAAAGAGTACCATAATAATAATATAAAAAAATATTGAAATAAACAAGCAAATAAATTTTATAATATTAAAATCTAAACACTGTAAAAAAAAAATTTTTAGAATTTCTAAAAATTGTAAAATTTTTCTTGAGGAGCAGGGTGTAGTGTATTTCATGTTTAATACACTTATTTATAATTATTTAATAATGTAATACACTTATATATATTATTCGTAATTATATACACTACCCTAATATATTAATTGCAACTTGACATTTTCAAGAGTTTTTGCGTTCTTTTATTTTTCATTTATTTTTTCATATAAAAATGCTCTTTCTAGTCTTTCTTGCATGTCGAAATGCTAATTATGCAAAAGACATTAATAATCGATTTACAAGTTTATATTGATGTTCATATTATTTAGTTTGATTTTGTTGTAGAAAATTAACTTGTCATTTTATAAATGATTTGTTGTTGTTAGTTTAATAGTGATTTCTGTGCCTTCGGCGGAAAAATAATACTGTGGTACGAGATCAGGAGAGTACATTTTCAAACTGGATTGTACAAGTTGCGAATGGTAATGTTTTTTATCTTCTGTATCACTTAATATATTTCTACAGGGTTTTGTTTGTGTTGTGATCACAGGGATTATTTATTATAATCATTATGCATACTATTGGGAATGGTATGGTGTGTATAGATTTATCATAGGGAATGATAACACGAGTTGTTCTCACATTAAGCAGATTTCTACATAAAATGTTTGGTTGGCACAATTGTGAAAATACACAGCAAAAGATTATGATTGAGAAATTACTAAATATAGAATATCTACAGTTAAAGTTAAACATGGCATCCAAATTTTCCTATCAAGTTCCATTCCATGGGAATTAATTCCTTTCAGTTTTTCATTATTCATTAGAAACATACATGCACAGATGCATATGTATGCACACATGTATAGGGTGTTCTGTGCAAATAATCGCTGCATTATATTTTCTTAGTTGCTAATGGGCGTTAATAAATTCTACATAGTCTTTACACGTTATTACCTGACACATTTTATGGGCGAATGTCATATTTTATGGCGGGTTTGTTTATGAAATGTGGCCAGTTTAAGGCCTTCCGCATTAAAACAGTTAGAAAACGGTAAATTTGCAGACATTCTAAGACATGTTGTTGCAACAAAATCTCAAACTCTAAGGTGAGAAACATTGTTACAGCTGTTAGAATAAGTTTAAGCGTTTGCAGTTAGTTACATACTAGTTGAGAGGAAGTTTTATTTAATTATAGAGGAGTAGACAACAACGTAACAGTCCGCTTTAATTACTTTATATGCATATGATTTCTTGTTAAACCAAAATGCCTATTCGACATAAAATTCTTACAAATAGCTTTTCAATTCTTTTCCACTTAAATTTAATAAAAACAATCATCTTTACCTATTTTTTACAATACAACAATTCAATATTATAAATAAGAACAAATAAAACTACCTGTTAATATTGGAAGGGTCATTGGAAATATACCAAATTTGTATACCGTTAAGTTAGTATATAAGAAGCAAACTTTTCGAAAATAAAACATTAACTTACTGATCAGCCTCAAAAATCGGCTCTTTCAATCACATAAGCATTCAACTGCTGAAAACAAAAAGGCATAACAACTGCCTAAATATTAAGTTAAGCCAGTGGCGTTTTTAAGCGCCGACTCCAACACAAAGTTTGCGCACAATACATTTTGGCACACAATACAGTGCTCCTGAGTTGTATTGCTGTCGTCGTCTGTCCCCGGCTTCTTCTTACTGGGGCTTTGGCTGCTATGTACTGTGGGCAGTTTGCTATCCAGTCGGCAACGGCTTGTTGACATCCAACCCAATAAAAACGCTGCTTCAGTTTCTCAAGTGTTTTTGTTACTCCAAGATGACCGCCACTAGGTCTATTGTGAAATTCTGGCAAAACTTTACTTATCTTGGAGCATGGCACAACTATTAAATTTTAAGTTGTTTTGCCATCTACACTTTCCCACACGGGGTATAGGCACCCTTGAGGCTGTTCCACTGAGCCCAATAAGATTTGGCGTGTGGGCTGTTAGCCGAAATTTCATTCCGGGACGGTCTTTCGTCCTCCTCTTTGGCTGCTATAATTTTCCCCAGTATACTGTCGTGCCTCTGTGCCGCTGACCAGTCGTCATCAGAGTCGATATGCATTAGCCGAACATCAACTACGCCTTCCTTTTGTTCGGTTCTAACGCAATGTTTACACTCTAAACAGCAGGGTCTTATTGAAAGAGCATCCGCATTGTTGTTTTGTGCCCCTTCTATGCCCAATTCTGAAGTCGTCGCTCTGCAGGCGCTCAATCCATCTTGCCAGTTGTCCTTCAGGATTTTTAAACTGCAATAACCATCTCAGTGCAGAATGGTCAGTCCTTAATGTAAAGTGTTGACCATACAGGTACTTATGGTAATGTTTAATGCATTCCAATACTGCCAGAAGCTCACGTCGTGTCACACAGTAGTTCCTCTCAGGTTTTGAGAGTACACGGCTATAGTATCTTATGACTTTCTCAGTGACATTAACTACCTGGGATAGCACGCCCCCTATTCCATAGCCGCTCGCATCAGTATCCAGCACAAATTTTTCTCCAGGTATGGGATACGCTAGTACTGGTGACGTACACAATAATCTTTTAAGTTTCTGAAATGCATTTTCCTGTGGCTCACCCCAATGGTATGGTCTCGATTTCTTTGTCAGCTCATGCAGGCTTGCAGCTACACTGGCAAAATTTGGCACAAAGCGTCTGTAGTATGTACAAAGGCCCAAAAAGCTGCGCAATTCATGAAGATTTTTAGGTTGATGCCAGTCCCTTACTGCTTGTATTTTATCTTCATCTGTTGAGATTCCGTCTGCTGTAACACGATGCCCCAAATACTTTACTTCTTTCTGGAACAATGCACATTTCTTCAGGCTGAGTTTCAATCCAGCTGATGATATCCGTTGAAGAACTTCTGCCATGTTTTTGAGGTGTTCATCAAAAGTTTCTCCATCACGATTATGTCATCCAGATATACCAAGTATGTCTTCCAGTGGATTCCTTTCAGTACCTTCTCCATTAGGCGTTCAAATGTGGCCGGAGCATTGCAGTGACCAAATGGCATAACTTTGAACTGCCATATTCAGTTACCGACGCTGAAGGCAGTTTTCTCCTTGTCTTTCTCTGCAATCTCCACTTGCCAATATCCGCTTCGCAAGTGTAGCGTAGAGAACCATCTCGTACCAGCTAGCGTGTCCAAAGTGTCATCGATACTGAGGAGCGGATAGCTGTCCTTCTTGGTTATGTCATTGAGCTTCCTGTAGTCTACGCAGAATCTAGTACTGCCATCTTTCTTTTTAACTAAAACTACAGGTGAACTCCAAGGACCTGAAGTTGGCTCAATTACGCCTTCACGCTCCATTTCTCTCACAAGCTCTTTGACTTCATCTCGCTTTGCTAGGGGTACACTTCTGAGTGGCTGTTTAATCGGCCTAGCTTCGCCTGTGTTAATTTTATGTTTAACCAATGCAGTTCTACCCTGGCTTTGGTTTCCCATGGCAAAGATACTGGCATGCCTTTTTAGCAACTGTTTGGCTTTTTGGCTGTCGCTGACAGTCCTGCTACCCATTTCCCTACGTATTCCTCAAATTGTTTACGTGCTTTTGCAGACAAATTTGTAGGCTCCATCTTCTTCTCACAGTTTATTATGGCCTCTGCTGGAGTACACTGCCCAATATCGCAATTTTCTTTGATGACTTTTTCATGGTTTGCCAAGTTAAGTACTCTTATAGGGACTATTGCTCCTTTAATAGTTTTTACTAGAGCTTTTGCTGTTATAAGCTCTCTCTTTAGATCTGCTGGTTCTACAACTCACAATCGGTTGTCCTCAGAATCTCCCTTCATACGTGCCCATATAACTGTTTCAGACTGCGGCGGTAACGTCTGACTCTCAATAGCAAATACTCTTTTCACTTGCGGCTTGCTGTCATATATAACATCAAAGGGTATTTCCACATTACGCCAAATCATCAGCTGTTGCCCCATGTGTAGATTATTGCCATGGTTAATCATAAAATCGGCTCCAATAATTACCTCATCGACAATATCGGCAACGATACACACATGCCTCACGTTTATGTTGGCTATAGTCACCTTCACTTCAATCTTACTATAGACGGTGACAGGCTCTCCAGTAGCTGTACGTAGCCGTACATTGCTTAAACGATCGCATTTCCCCTTCACTATATTAGGCCTTATTATTGACTGCAACGCCCCTGTGTCTATGGTAAATACGTGCTTTTCCCCGTTGATGTGTCCAGACGCAGTAAGGTTGCTATTTTTCTGCTGCATCACTGATATGGAGATTGTGGGGCCCTCGTTTGTGGGAGCTAGCTCTTGCCCCTTAGTGCTAGCTCGTTTTAGTTTAACGGGGACTCTTGTGATGTTGTTTAGTTCACGCGTTTGCTGTTTCTTGGTGGCGAAACAGATCTACCTCTTTTTCTTGGTGCTTTGAAGCCGCGCTGAAAATGACCGATTTTTTCGCAGTTAAAGCACTTAGGATTTTCTTTGGTAGCACTTTCCGCCAGCAATTGTCGCATTGCTTCCTTAAAACTGGCAACTAGGCTGTTATCTTCCTCAGACAAAATCTCCACATTCCGCACCTTACATATCTGTGGCTTGAAAACCATCCTTCCGGTCTCTTGAGCCAGCGCAAATGAGACAGTCTCAGCGAAAGTGGATTTCTGCGTTGCGCACACAGCCAGTTTAACATCAGAATCGCGAATGCCATTAACGAACACCTCAGTTTTAAAGTGGTCCAGGAACGGGTGACTCTCTCTTGTAGAGACTCGTTAGGCTTTTGAGCTCTACATCGCAATTCCATTCTGTATAGATCGCGCTTGTGCTCACCACCATACTTGCGCTGCAATGCTGCCATTATTTTATTATAGTTGTTTCTGCTGCTTACTGGCACGGTCTCAAGTACCTCTGCGGCTGTACCTTTTAAGGAGAAAATCAACTCTATGGCCTTTTCTTCAGCATCCCATCCATTTCTACTAGCAACCGTCTCGAACTGGAATCTAAAGATGCCCAATGGTACGCTGCCGTCAAAGCATGGCGTTTTTATTCGCGCAGAAACCTCCGCAACTGCTCGTACTGGCCCGCCACTACACTCAAGGCTATGCGCTTTGTCCTCTAGAGCATGCAATTTTTCTTCGACCTCTTTTGCATGCTGTTCCAGGCCACCGCTTTCTAGATGTTGGACTCTATCTGCCAGCTCTGAGAATTTATTCTCAATAGAATCCACTCTCCTATTAATGGCCTCAGAAACGTCTACCAGAGTCTCGTTCGTGGCTCTATTTGACTCCAACAGTTTTGTTTCCACTCCCTGTATTTCGGCTACAAGCTTCTCAGTGCTGATTTCTGAGTTCTGTTTAATTTCAGTTATTTCGGCTACAAGCTTTTCACTGCTGATCTTTGATGCAGTTTGTGCATCATTGATTCCTTTTATCTGAATCATCATAGCAGCGAACATTGAATTTATGTCCATACTGCTGCTCATAGCAGGAGGACACACATCTACATCGTCTTTGTCCTCAAACTCGTAAGTCCCGATGTCAATGCCGCGATTCTTAAACTCATCTATCAGCCTCTTCTGCAGTTCAGCCTTGTTACCTACTGTTGGCAATTCCCGCTTACTAAGCTCCTTTTTTAGCTGTTCAACTTTTAGCTCATCAACTTTCATAATTATTTTTTTTAAAGTCCTTTTTTTCCTTAAATTGCAATGTCCTTTTTAATTATTTTTGCAATCCCACTTCTGACACCAATTGTTACGTTTTTAGACCTTTTCTTAAAAACGCTTTTTATTTATCCTTCAAGGATTCGTGTAATTGCATCAAATTAAAAACACAGACAATTAATTTTAGAAATATAATGCGGCAACACTTTATTTACTATTTTATTAGCACGAGTATTTGTACTACTAAAAACTTAGCGATGAAGCATCTGGTCATGGTTGTTGTTGGTTGTGCTTTACTTAACATGTAGCTATATACGTGTGTTTGTATATATGACAATGCTGTCTTGTGTGTTTTGTTTATTGTAACTATGTGTGGTTGTATGTATGAGTGTTCTGTGCGTTGCGTAGTTTTGTTTCTTCTTGTGCTATGTAGGTATGTATATTGCTGTGTATATTTGTGTGTATGTTGCTGTGTATATTTGTGTACATGTTTAGTTTTTATTAGCAGCGAATACTTGCGTACAAGATCATTAAGACACACAATGTTGCTAGGTTTTTCGTTATTGTTATTAACACTTATTATTGCACAGCCTCGAATGATCTTGTATATTCTCGACGATGTATCCGAAATATTCCATTTCCGTTAATTCAAATATTATCCCGCATTGTGTTGACCGGGGTTGTAACATTTTGACAACTAGAGATGAGTTGGCAGTGCTGCCAAGTACATATAGCCACATTGTCGTTATATTTGAATCTATTTTTAAACTTTGTAATAATATATATTTCACTTATCGAACTCGTTAGGGTCAAACTCTATTTTAATTTTCCCGTAATAAATATATATATTATTTATTTTAATCGTATTCAAGATTTTGTTTCCCTATCTCGTTTTAATTTTAAAATAGTGGGTTTAGTTTTCCTTAACTTAACGTAGTAATTTTAATATTCCACCGAACTGCGTAACAAAAGTGGCAGGTGTACTTAAACAAAAGGTATGTTAAAATGTTTCATTTGTTCACAAAAAATGGACTGTGTGTACGAGTGTATAAATGTAATAGATCAGTGGTGGGCACCGTCAATGTATTGGTAAATTGTGTATGTGTTGAGCTTGCGAGCTACCCACCAAACAAAAAGCCAAGCGTTTGAAAGATAATGGTGCATTATATATTTATACATAAGTAGCAATACTTTCTAAATTGAAAAAATATGTTGATAACGTAAAATTATTAATTAAAAATAAAACTTTTTATAAGTAAACAGTCAAATGAAAAAATTAAAAAAGATAGGACAATAATTTGTTATGTTTTCCATTCAAGAAAACAAATATAAAAGAATGGTTGTTTGCTGGAGCATAACACTGAATGCGCGACAAAAAAAAAATACGCGGTTGGATGTATCAAACTTAATAAGCTTTGATATATGTCGGCATGGAAGATGATTTTCATATGGGAAACATATTCAAAATATTTTTGATAAGATTTTACACAGACTAATTAATAAGACTAAGTGTATTACTATATTAGGAGAATTAGTATAGTCCGTTATTAGAGAAAAATTTTGTAAAAGGCCTTGTATGTTGTCGAAAGAATTGTTTATGACAAAATATTTTTCGCATATCATCATGACTGAAATTGTTTGCTGGGCAAATATTCTGGAAAAAAATATAAAAAAGTTCGTGGGCATCCGCCTGATATTCAGTCGTCGCTGTCTCATCGACGACTAAATTAAAGAGGGTAAGAATACGTGTGAATGATCTCAGCACAATTGTGCTATGAAACGCCCGTATCTGTAATAGATTAACTTGCTGCAAAACCCTTGTAGATAATAAAAGCTAAGAGCAGAAAAGACGTAAAGTGTGTTTGATTCGCTGGTTTTTGAGGGCAGCGAAAACGAATCAAATATTGATGTGTGTATGCATTCAGAAAAGTCTGCAAAGTGTTGGAATAAGAGCTGAGAAACACTGATTGAGTGTTTCTCCCTTTACTTATTTTCTTTCTTCAAAGAGATCGTGGTGACTATAGTTAATATAGTATCACCCTTATTGTGCAATTCTTGTATTGTATGGATATGTATGTTTTTCTCTTAATATATGTACATACATAAATATGGGATTTTTAACATACAAATGTACATAAATATGGGGCTGTTCAATAATTTCAATTTCTCATTTACTTTATTATGTCTACTTTAATTACATATATATGTGTTACAACCCACTTCATATTTTTTACCATATGTATGTATGTTTGCATAAATATATGAATATGTATGTACATAAAAGGGAATAATAAACTTATAATATGAGATTTTATGTTTATGCATGTACATATGTATGTATATCTCCAATAATTCAACACGTTTGTTTGATCGTACAGATTTATGCATGTATGTAATAGTCTATGCCCACACGGTGAAACATTTGCTGCAGAAACATAGTGTTTGTAGATGAGAGGGGAAAGACGAGTGGAAAAGAGTACGGTGTTTCATGTACATGAAACATTTGTTGAGCACGCCATTCACCGCTTCTGCATATAATATAAGTATGTATGCTGCAAAACATATGTTTCAACCGTGTGGACACGAATGCAGCTTCAAAAGGGAATTAATAAATGTTTCTGCAGCAAATGTTTCATCGTGTGGACATAGTCATAGCAAGCAAGCTTTTGATGTTATACCCTTCACAAAAAAGTGAAGGGGTATATATAGGTTTGTCATTCCGTGTGTAATTTCTTCGATATGCACATGGGACCCCATAAAGTATATATATTCTGGATCCTTATGAATAGCGATGTCCGTCTGTCCGTCTATCTGTACGTGAAATCGGTTTTCCCAAGCCCCCAGAAGAGCTAGAGACTTCGTTCTTGGACCGTTGGATTGGAAATGAACTTAAATAGAGTGATATTGAAATAGTGCTTCAGAAAGTATGGTTCCAGAGCTGGGAAACTTACACCTATTTCTCGACGCAAAATTTATACAAAAAATCAATTATTTTTATTAATGTTTGTAAATTAAACCTATTTCTTGCTTTGGGAAGCCTCAATGGTCTATTAAAAATTAAAAAAATTAAAAAATTTTTCCAGGGATGGAAAATTAAACAATTTTTTTCGGCCCATTCTGTATTTTTTAGTACATGTAGTAACTAAACTTGTTAATAATTTTAAGTTTTTCTTTTACAAAAACTCTTTATACGTCATGAAGATTTGCATTGGCCAAAAAAAATTTTTTTATTTAAAATTTTGCTTCCAGGGGTGGGAAATTGCATTTTTTTTATACATGAAAGTAATCAAGCAGCCAACTGATGTGTTTTTTTTTTGTTTTTTCCTAACTAAGCCTGTCTAAAAATTTAGGAAGAACAAAATTGGTATCAAAAATTCAAGAATAAAAAATAAAATTTCGAATTCAGGGATGGACAAGTGGAACATTTTATAGTTCATGAAGGTGACCAAAATGGTTTAAAATTGTAAATTTTTCCTAAATAATATTACTTTATTCCTCATGAAGAGTTGCATTGGTTAAAAATAAAACAAACAAAAAATTAAAATTTCACTTCCAGGCTTGGGAAGCTTAAAGTTTTTTGGTACATGCAATATATTGTAGTACATGAAAGTGACCAAAATGGTTGCAAATTTTAGGTTTTTCTTAAATAAAACGACTTTATACCTAATGAAGACTAGGATTGGTGAACAAAATTTAATATCACTTCCAGGGATGGGAAATTGAAATTTTTTATACATAAAAGTAACCAAAAAGGCAACTAACGTCGGTTTTTTACTAATTAAAACTATTGTTTAGTTCAGGAAAAACAATATTGGTATAAACAATTAAAAAGCAATAAAAATTTAGATTCCAGAGTTGGATAACTGCAATATTTTCTGGCACATGAAAGGGACCAAAATGGTTACAAATATTAAGTTTTTCTTAAAAAAAACTATTTCATGCCTCATTAAGAGTTGCATTGGTAAAAAAATTTAAATTCCGTTTCCAGGGTTGGGATATTGAAATATATAAAAGTAACCAAATAGGCAATTGACGTTGTTGCTAATTAAAACTATTTTATAATTCAGGAAGAACAAAATTGGTATTAAAATCTTAAAAAATCAAAATTTCGACTCCGGGGTTGAACAAATAATATATTTTTTGGTACATAAAAGTGACCAAAAAGATTAAAAATTAAAATTTTTTGTCAAGTACAACTATGTTACATCGTTTAATTAAACCTACTTCCTGTTTTATCAAGAAAGAAAGAAGGATTACATCTGTGAAGGGTATTCAAGATTCGGCACTTTTACTTGTTATTTTTATTTATGTTTTTTTTTTATAATATGTATGAGTTTATTTTTAAAATTTGGTTTTATACTCTTAAAAACAAGTGAAAGGGTATATATAGGTTTGTCATTCCGTGTGTAATTTCTTCGATATGCACATAGGTTCCCATAAAGTATATATATTCTGGACATTTATGAATAGCGATGACGATTGAGCGATGGCCGTCTGTCTGTACGGTTTTCCCAAGCCGCCAGAAGAGCTAGAGACTTCGTTCTTGAACCGTTAGATTGGAAATGAACTTAAATAGAGCGCTATTAAAATTCAGAAAGATCCGAAGTATGGTTCCAGAGCTGGGAGGCTTACACCTATTTCTCGACGCAAAATTTTTACCAAAACTCAGTTATCTTTTTTAATGTTTGTAAATTATACCTACTTCGTGCTTTGGGAATCCTCAATGGTCTATTAAAAACTAAAAAAATAAAATTTTTTTTCCAGCGATGGACATGTAGGAACTAAAATTGTTAAAAAATTCAAGTTTTTCTTTAACAAAACCACTTTATACGTCATGAAAATTTGCATTGGCAAAAAAAATATATATTTTTATATTTAAATTTTGCTTCCATGGGCGGGAAATTTAATTTTTTTATACATGAAAGTAATCAAACAGGCAACTGATGTAGTTTTTTTTTTGTTTTTTGCTAACTTAAACTGTCTTATAATTTAGGAAGAATAAAATTGGTATCAAAAATTCAAACATAAAAAATAAAATTTCGAATTCAGGGATGGACAAGTGCAATATTTTATGGTACATTAAAGTTACCAAAATGGTAAAAAATTTGCAATTTTTCTTAAATAAAACTACTTTATACCTCAAGAAGCGTTGCACTGATAAAAAAAACAAAAAAAATTAAATTTCGTTTCCAGGGTTGGAAAAATTAAATTTTTTTGGTACATGCAATATTTTGTAGAACATGTAATAACCAAAATGGTTGCAAAATTCGATTTTTTCTTAAACAAAACTACTTTATACTTCATGAAAATTTGCATTGATAAAGAAAATTTAAATTTCGCTTCCGGGGTTGGGAAATTGAAATTTTTTTTGTACATAAAGTAACCAAAATCAATTGACGTTTTTTTTACTAACTGAAACTATATTTTAGTTCAGGAATAACAAAAAAAATCAAAATTTAGATCCCAGATTTGGATAACTGCAATATTTTGTGGTACATAAATATGACCTAAATGGTTACAAATATTAAGTTTTTCTTAAATAAAACTATTTCATGCCTCATTAAGAGTGGCATTGGTAAAAAAATTTAAATTTCTATGTAGTAAGAATTTTAACGAACATTTATATTGCTATATTAAATTGAATTAAGATTCATAGGCTAATTGTTCGAAATTTGTTTTTTTTTTATTTTTTTTTTTTAAATCTCAGAAAGACATGATAAATATTCCAAGGCACAAAGGAAAGTCAACATCAGTTTTATTCAACTTACACAGCAGAGCAGAACAGCTGTTTTCGAAAGACGCAACCCTTTCATCATCAGTGCTCATATGTATTGTGTTTGTCACCACTTATTAGGTGGCTTAGTTGAATTTGATAACAGTTCCTATTTACACAAATTTTATTGTGAAAAAGAATACGGGAACAGTATCAACCTGATGTTAACATGTTATTGTTATAATACCCGTGATACCGTTTGATTATTTTTCTTCATGTTCCATTTTTCTGAATTTTTTGTTTCATCATACCTAAGTCAAACTTTTTTGGTTTGAATTTTATACTTAAGTACATGTGAACGTTTTTCCAACATTTTTTTATTATTGGTAGCTCAAGCCATAGCTCAAAGCCACCTAATAAGTGGTGACAAACACAATACACATGAGCACTGATGATGAAAGGGTTGCGTCTTTCGAAAACAGCTGTTCTGCTCTGCTGTGTAAGTTGAATAAAACTGATGTTGACTTTCCTTTGTGCCTTGGAATATTTATCATGTCTTTCTGAGATTAAAAAAAAAAAAAACAAATTTCGAACAATTAGCCTATGAATCTTAATTCAATTTAATATAAATTTAAATTTCGTTTCCAGGGTTGAGAAATTGAAATATTTATTCTGCATAAAAGTAACCAAAAAGGCAATTGACGTTGTTTCTGTTTGCTAATTAAAGCTGTTTTATAATTGAGGAAAAACAAAATTGGTATTAAAATTTAAAAAAAATCAAAATTTCGACTCCAGGGTTGGACATATGAAATATTTTATGGTACATGAAAGTGACCAAAAAGTTTAAAAATTTTAAATTTTTTGTCAAGTAAAACTATGTTACACCTCACTAAGAATTGCATTGGTAAAAATATAAAAATTCGCTTCCAGAGTTGGAAAATCGAAATATTTTTCGTACATAATAGTACATACATAAATTCCAAATTTTGTGCTTTTAGATACATATATCAGAAAAAATTAAACTAGTATCAAAAAATTATAAATTCGGTTCCAGGGTTGGAAAATCGAAATTTTTTTGGTACATAAAAGTAACCATATAAGTTCCCAAGTTTGGTTTTTTTCAGTGACTTAAAACTATTTTATACTTCGCTAAGAATTAAATTGGTATTAAAAATTTTAAAAACAAAAAATTTGGTTCCAGGGTAGGAAAATCGAAATATTTTTGGTACATAAAAGTACATCAATAAACCTATTTTATATATCAGAAAAAATTAGATTAGTTTAAAAAAAATTAAAAATTCGGTTCCAGGGTTGGAAAATCGACATTTTCTGATTCATAAAAGCGGCCATTATATTTGTTATTTTTGATTTTTATGATGAATTATAGCTACTTTTATATCAGAAAGAAGTAAACTGGTATTAAAAACCAACAAAATCTAAAAGACGATTCTACGGTTGGACAATTACAACTTTTTGGGGTACATGAAACGGATATTTTGTTTGTTTGTAAATTAAATATATATAATATTTTTGAAAGACGTTCATAGGTATTAGATATAAGAAAAGTAAAACATTTAGCTTCCTAGCCGAAAAATTTAAACGTTTTCTTAAATATAAAAGTAACCGATAACATCATTTTGATTAAACCTACTTTCTGTTTTGGCAAGAACGACAGAAAGAAGAATTACATCTGTGAAGGGTATTTAAGATTCGGCACAGCCGAATATAGCACTTTTACTTGTTTTTTTGTTTTTTATATCACTGGTAGGTACATATGTATATAATGAAAATATAGCGCCAAACTATTTCGTAGAGTTTTTGCTTTTTTTTTCTTTTATTTAGTTTTCAATATTAGTGTAGGTATATATACAATATTGGTGTTTTACACATATAAATATGTATATATATTTCTTCTCTTTCTTCTTTGTTTTTCTTTAATTCTTAAATAATTATTTGAACATGTGAAGCTCCTAGGGCTGGATAATTTGATTATTTAAAATATTTATGAATTTCTGGCAATTTTACTCATTTAACTTTTTACGTTTTCATTTGAAACTTATTAGCAATTTCAACACTTTCTTTGGCTCAAAAAATGGTTTTGTAAATTTTCTGTGTCAATCGTATTATTTAACTTTGCTGGGATTACTTGTTTAACCAAAAATAAATTTTTTTAATACCACTTTGTTTAAATTTTTCCTATTTTATTTTATTTATTGGTAAAGTTGTTCTTCTTTTCGATTTGGTTTTTAATGATTTTTAGGCAGACATGTTAGAATTTCGCGCACTTTTCTTTTATTGCCTTGGTATACCACAATATGCAAGAAGTCGCCATCTTTTTTTTCTTTTTAACGGGACTCAAAATATTTTGCTAAATATGTAATTATGAATGTATACCTATAAGTATTTACAGCAAATATTTACGTTACGGGACTCAAAATTTTTAGTAAATATGTATGTATACACGTACTTACATATGTGATGAGCAAACCGGTTTTTTCAACGGAACTTTATATCTTTTTTATGTACGTAGGTATAACTTAGACTTTAATTTTCTTTATTTACTTTTTAGAAATCACTTTTTTGCGTATATGTAGATGTACCTATGTGCTTACATAGTGGAGTTTTCCTTTTTTAGGTATTTTATACACTACTTTTGCTTCTATACCGTTTAGGCTCTATTTATTTCACTTTCTTTTATATTGTATAATTATTATACCCTCCAAAAAAGAATTTGGAGGGTATATTCACTTTGTCATTCCGTTTGTAACGCATCGAAATATCCATCTCAGACCCCATAAAGTATATATATTCTTGATCAGTGATGAAATCTAAGACCAACTGAGCATGTCCGTCCGTCCGTCCGTCCGTCTGTGGAAATCACGATACAGTCCAAACGAAAAGAGCTAGACTCTTGAAATTTGGCATAAATATATTTTAAAACTTAGAGCAGGTTAAGTTCGAAGATGGGCTAAATCGGGCAAGAGGGAAAAAAGTTCCCCTAAGAAGAACTAAACCAACCCAGAAAAAACAACATAATTTTTAAAGTTTTTTGGTTATTTTGTTAAGCAAACGATATATTTTTATGTCAAATACGGTCCAACGCCTTAAACTTGGAGCCATTAAATAAAATAAAAATATTTTTTGACCCCGCCCACTTCAGTGGGCGTTATTATAGGCAAAAATAGCATAAAAATTTAACAAATTGTTTTACTTAAGCCTAAATTCCTTTAAAATAACACTTTTAAGCTTCAATGACGAAGCTGAGACGAATCCTGGTACTACTCTGCCCTACCCCCTCCTTCCCCTTCGTCCCCTAAATGACCCTACCAAAAAAAAAAAAATTTTTTAAATTTTGTATATAATCATTCCAAACATTTATCTTTAGAGTTTTATGACTGCCGATTTCTGCCCTACCCCCCCCCCCCCCCTCTTCCTTTGCCCCCTAAATGACCCTACCAAAAAAAATTTTTTTTTTTAAATTTTGTATATAATCATCCCAAGCATTTATCTTTAGAGTTTTATGAATGCCGATTTCTGCCCTACCCCCCCCCCCCCCCTCTTCCCTTGCCCCCAACATGACCCTACCAAAAAAAAAATGTTTTATTAAATTTTGTATATAATCATCCCAAGCATTTATCTTTAGAGTTTTATGACTGCCTGTTGCTGCCCTACCCCCTCCTCCCCCTTTGCCCTCTAAATGACCCTATCAAATAAAACAAATTTTAATTTTGTATATAATTATCCAAAGCATTTATTTTTAGAGTTTTATGACAAAGGTGAAATGTTTCCCCCACAGCCCTTGCTAGAGCGACCCCGCCAAAACACAGTTTTTATACCCTCCAAAGAGAATTGTGATGAAGTCTAAGACGGTCTAGCAATGCCCATACGTTCGTCTGTGGAAAACATGATATTGTATATATTTGAACCCCGCCCCCTTTAGTGGGCGTTGACGTACGATATTATATAAAGGAACTCTGTCCCACCAAGTTAAACATTTCAAATTCACTTACTAAATATTTGGAGGGTATTTAAGATTCGACCCGGTCGAATATAACGTTTTTACTTGTTTTACTTCTGCACCTTTTTTAAGTTCAATGTGTTTTATGTTTGGTTGTTCTTTTGTATTTGTAGCAATATTAATAAGTTTCTTACTTACTTTGTTTGATGGTTTTTTTTATACTGATGATCTTTGATACTTTTTAGTTTATCTCCTTCAACGTGTGTTGAACTTTATATTATCTATTTTATCTTTTTCGCTCGAAGTGACCATGTAATCTTTTTCGCTCGAAGGGACCATGTAATGGAATTTATATTATCTGTTTTATATTTTTCGCTCGAAGTGACCATGTAATAATCTGTGTTATTAAAAATAAATCTCTTCTATAGAGATGACAATATTGAGCGGACTATGGTACAACCGTCACTCTACAAAAGAGATTAATAATTTATAATTGATCAGAATGCAACTACAATTATTGGGTTAAATGGGGATGAAAAGAAACCAATTAATTTCTGGTTAGGTTAGGATTCTTTGTAGTGGATGCTTACCTTTATTTTCAGGGTTAACAAATATGTAGAAGACGTGCAGGGTTTTTTCTTGTTTTCTTCACAACGATTTTTATTATAATAGATTTAACCTTTAGCAAGTGTTATACAATGTACAAATGCAGCAGTTTAGGATAAGTACAAATTTAGGTTTAGAGTAAGGATAAATTCCAGGGCTTAGAGTAGTATAAATTCCAAAGGTTGTGTCACCGAAGTTAGTTCCTTGAAGGTTGATTGGTAAGTTAAAATTCAATAATTAAAAGGTAAGTACGATGGCGAGGTATACATTAAAATGTCTGTTGCTTTTTCAAACCGATTCGACGAATTACATTTTTATATTAAATTGAATTAAGATGCATAGGCTAATTGTTCGAAATTTGTTTTTAAATCTCAGAAAGACATGATAAATATTCCAAGGCACAAAGGAAAGTCAACATCAGTTTTATTCAACTTACACAGCAGAGCAGAACAACTGTTTTCGAAAGACGCAAAAAGAATACGAGAACTGTATCAACCTGATGTTAACATGTTATTGTTATAATACCCGTGTTACCGTTTGATTATTTTTCTTCATGTCCCATTTTTCTGAATTTTTTGTCCCATCATACCTAAGTCAAACTTATTTGGTTTGAATTTTATACTTAAGTACATGTGAACGTTTTTCCAATATTTTTTATTATTGGTAGCTCAAGCCATAGCTTAAATTTGTATGTAGTAAGAATTTTAACGAACATTTATATTGCTATATTAAATTGAATTAAGATGCATAGGCTAATTGTTCGAAATTTGTTTTTAAATCTCAGAAACACATGATAAATATTCCAAGGCACAAAGGAAAGTCAACATCAGTTTTATTCAACTTACACAGCAGAGCAGAACAGCTGTTTTCTTACTACATACAAATTTAAGCTATGGCTTGAGCTACCAATAATAAAAAATATTGGAAAAACGTTCACATGTACTTAAGTATAAAATTCAAACCAAATAAGTTTGACTTAGGTATGATGGGACAAAAAATTCAGAAAAATGGGACATGAAGAAAAATAATCAAAGGGTAACACGGGTATTATAACAATAACATGTTAACATCAGGTTGATACAGTTCTCGTATTCTTTTTCACAATAAAATTTGTGTAAATAGGAACTGTTATCAAATTCAACTAAGCCACCTAATAAGTGGTGACAAACACAATACACATGAGCACTGATGATGAAAGGGTTGCGTCTTTCGAAAACAGCTGTTCTGCTCTGCTGTGTAAGTTGAATAAAACTGATGTTGACTTTCCTTTGTGCCTTGGAATATTTATCATGTCTTTCTGAGATTTAAAAACAAATTTCGAACAATTAGCCTATGCATCTTAATTCAATTTAATATAGTAATATAAATGTTCGTTAAAATTCTTACTACATACGAATTACATTTTTGTTCTAAATTTTAGAGTTGCCAAGTATAGATATAAATTAATTCAATATATAAATTTCATTGGTTAGAACCCTGACTGACAATTTGAATATAAATAAATTTGGATATAAATAACTTATGTTGTTTAGTGTCCGATCATGATTGGACACATAGTAATAATGAAATAGTAATGTTTTGTTTTAAGATATATATCAATAGATGTTTTTTTTATATTTTGAATTTACGCATAAAATGTATGTGTATGGTCTTCGAAGATATGACCATTTACGGTATTTCTTTTAACAGCTTAATGGATGTAAGGGTGCTTACGTTACTACATAAAATTATACATTTAAAATAGCCTTCCTATCTCTAAAATCGTTTGATCTTCGCTCGATCCAACAGGGTTAAGAAAATTATCCCTATCAGACACCGCAGTCTCGTATCTGAATATCAATTCTTCATATATTCTATCCGTCTTTGGAACCAACTTCCATGGCATATACAAACAAACAACAATGCATTTCAATTCAAGAAACTTTTAATAGAACATTTTTCAGATTAAACATCTCCTGTCTCATGATACTACTAATGTGGTTTTATAATATATCATTTATATAATTTATAATTAATAGATCAAAATTTATATTAATTTTATATATGTAGAATTTTCTGTGTTATTAGAACTCTTAATATTGTAGATTAAAAACTTCAATTGTAACTCAAATCTTTTATTCCCTTACTGTAATTATAAGATTTAGATCTTGTTGTATGGGATAGTCGAATCATAAATAAAATAAAAATTAAAATAAAATGTATGCAAATTTGAATTTTAAATGTTGTTTTTTATTGCAAATTTAATAAAAAAAATACTTGACATGGTTTTTGTCTCTTGTGAATAATTTACAACCGCTTAATTGTGTTTGTTGCTTCATTCGCTTTTTATTAACTGAATCACAAGAAAGACATTGACGGAATCATATTACGGAAAAATATTATGTGTACGCAGAATTAATTATTATTATTCTTTTCTCTTGTTTACTCTGGCTGCTTATATTAAAAAGTCTATTTTTTTGTAGTTAACAGTCAGTAGCTATATTCATTGAAGTATTCGTAAATAAATTCGCCATAGTTGCAAAATAGTGCCCCATATTCGAACAATTTATGGAAAATTAGGTAAACATTAAAGGTTATTGCACTCTGATATATGGAGTAAACGTATTTATTATATTTTTGGTTTATCTTCTACAAAACGTCTTATTAAACTGACTGTTCGCTATTTCTCGGTCTCTGTGTGGCCTTACTAAATTGTTATGATATATCTTTGCTTTATTTCTTATATTCAGTTTTATGTTTACTGGTGTTGGTACATCAATAATTTCATATAGTGTTAGGTTCTTTAACCAAACCCTTTGCCCTATTTCATATTCTCTGTAGTTTGCACTCTTGTCATAATATTGTTTTTCCCTTAATTTTGCCTTCTCTTGATTTCTTTTCACAATTTCGTGTGAACGTTGGATCTGAATCTTGTTATAATCCTCCGTGTTGTATACAGCAACAGGGGCCGTTTTCAAGCACATCGGTATCTCAAACCCGAATAGAACTCTTGTCGGTGTTTGCTTTGTCGCTGTATGTTTACTGTTGTTGTATACATGCATTGCGTGATTAAGCCATTCGTCCCAGTTGGTACCATCTAGATTGACAAAATGTCTCAAAAATTCGGCTAAAGGTCGGTGAGCTCTTTCCAAGGCACCATTTGCTTGTGGGTGGGAAGGAGTGGTTAGCAGTTTCTTTATTCCCAGGAGCTTACATGTTTCTTTGAACAATTTCGATGTGAAGTTAGACCCGTTATCCGTTACTAACACCTTGGGAATAAAGTACCTCGAAATTATTTCATTAACTCGAGCTATTGTTGAGGCCTCTGCATCATCTACTGCGGCGCACGCGAAATTTTTTGAAAAATCGTCCTGAAAGGTGACAATATACTTGATTCCTCTGGCGGATTCTTTCAACGGTCCTACAAGGTCCAAAAAAATTTTTTTCAAAGGGTCTATTGGAAGTGCTTGTTGTAACCAATGGTATCTTTTCGACTTTTGAGTATTTGTTTTTCTGTCATAGAGTGCACGTTGCAACATAGGTTTTGATTTGTTGGTACATACCGGCCGGCCCACTTGTATTGATTCCTGATGCGGGAGTAAGTTTTGTATGTCTCTTGATGTCCACCCAAAGGTGTATCATGAATCGTTTTCATTACCTTCTTAATATCGTCCACATTTGTCAAATAGACTGCCGTTTCCTCTTGTTCCACGTCTTCCCACTCCTATTCACTTCATCCACAATCTCTTCATTATTTCTCTTTGTATAAGCGTTTACCTCTCGTGCCTTTACTCTGGTAATTGCTCCTACACTCATTTCAACCACTGGGAGACGACTAAGTGGGTCAGCGTTTTGGTTGATTTTCCCCGGTTTATACCGTATCTCGAAGTCATATTCTGCTATATATAACTGAGGATTTTCCGAAACTAGTGGTAAGGAAGCTATTTCTTTCTGGTTCCCAAAAAATTTTATGTTCTTGGTAATTGTATCGGTAATCGAATTATTCCACATCATATCTGTCCCCAATAAACCATCTGCGGGCAATATGCTACCCTGCGGCACTACGTGCATTTTCAAACGTAATCTGTCTACGTATTTATTGTTCACCATTACAGTTCCTTTGGTACTTATGTTTCCCCCAAATGCTCCTGACAACGTCTGCCGCTCATTCTTGTTGATTTCTGTTGTTGGTGCCAAAGCTTAATTGTTTACTAGTGTGGTGTCTGCTCCTGAGTCCACCAATAATAATAGTTTCTCCTCTCTTTTGCTTCTTTGCAGGGGAAACTTATGTATGCATCGTTTATACTGTATTTTTCATTACTAGCAGTATCCCTTTTTAGACTCAGTTCCCCTTGGGACTCTGAGTGATATGTATGGCGTTTTGCCACTTTCTCTTTTATACTCGTCCACGTCGTCATTATTAGTTGTAATTATTGCCACATAATATGTTAAAATTTCTCTACTGGAGTTGCAAGCCTTGTATGCTGAATTTATGTAATCTGCACCACTTATCATTTTTGTATTGGCCTTTTTCTTCCGACGCGATCTTTTGGGTGTATTTACTGCTTTATCCTTGATATTCACTTTAATCTCGGATGCTGATTATCTTCCTTCTCTGTCACATTTATGCTGTTTATATCTAAATTTATGATGCTGAAATTTTCTTGCTTTTCAGCTTTATCGCCTGCCGTTTTCTTACATGTTTTTTCCTCAGTACGTTTTCTATCTATTCTTTTTCTGCGGGTTTTGGCATTCCAGTCAATTAGTTGTGACTGGGCCGATACCCGTTTCCCGAATCCTGTCTGCCGTTTATGTACTTGTTTCTATTGCCAATAGTGTTATCATTTCTATTTCTATTCTTGTTGCTACCATTGTTGTCTCTGTTTTCGGGGTAATTGTAGCAAATGTGTCCCTGTCGACCGCATCTATAACAACGTTGTTGTTAATTTGATTTGGCGTCATATTTTGAGTTTCTGGCCTTGCATAATTTTGAGTATTGATTCCAGAATTATGTGGTTGTGTGTTTCTTTTAAAGTTGTAATCTGCACGTTCTTGTCGTATGCCTTGAGTATAACATTCATTCAACACATGTCCTGGTTTATTGCAGAAACTGCAGTACCTTGAAGAACTCATAGAAGTTAGATGTGCATTATTATTGGGCGTTGGCTGGTTATATGCTTGTTGGTTCAACAATTGTTGCACCTTCTCAAATAAGGGTTCCTGATCTTGCACTGTCATAACATTTGAATATCTCGTATTAGTGCCTAAGAGATTTTAAGCATTCTTGTTAATTTTTAGTAGATCAGCCAACTTGTCATTTTCATGCCACTAACTTGGGATCTCGTAAACCCCTTATGTACCTTCTGACGGCCGATTGATTGCAATGGCCTGTCATAGATTTTTGATGAGAAACATCTTGCCATTGTGACGCAATAAGCTCTGTTGCATTTCTAAGTAGTCCTTCCAATCTCTCTCCAAATTCATATGCTAGACTTAACTTTAACTTTACTTATTGTTAAAAATTAATTCTTGTATTGTAGAGTAAGCATTTCCAAAGAGTCTAGTTTTTATGCATTTGATTATGTCAACAACATTACCCGGTTCCCCTAGTTTATCCTTCGCTATCATACATCCTTCAATCATTTTATTTGTTTCAGTTGTAAGCCCATTCGTTCCATAGAATATCGGCATGAAATGGGATATATTTTTCAAAAGTTCAGTGAAAGTTGTCAAATTGGTTGCATTTGAAGAAGTGTTGACTAAAAGTGTTTTCGTAGTTTCCCCCTGCAACTCTTGTATTTTAAATTTTAGCGTCTCAATTTGTTGAGTTTTTTCCTCAACAACTTTCCTGTTCTCAACGAATTCCTGCAGCTGTTCTGGAGTCAACCTCGTGTTAACGCGAGCTCTTTAAATGCTTGGTTTCTTTCTCGCTGTCTTGAATTTGTTGTTCGGCTTCTTCTATGGTGTGCTTCAAGCTTTCGTTCTGCTGCTTCAATATCCAGTTCACTTGTACGTATTCTTCTATTTCTTTATATATAACTTAACTTTTTTGATGTTCCTGTAACACTTGTAACTCTTCTAATAAAATATCAATCTTTTCGAATATCAATATTTCCCTGGCTTCGCACCTTATGTTTTACTAACTCTATATACTCCTTTGTATTATTAATATGTATACTTAATTAAATTCCACACTCGCTCCGAAATTTCTCTAGTTTCTACCTGCGTTTTTTTCAATTGTATTTTTAAAACCTCCATATATAAATTTCTTCCTATCTAACTAATATTGAAACTATACTATTTATATATGTATACATATATATATATATATATATATATATATATATATATATATATATATATATTTACATATACATATACATACATATACAAGTTACAAGTAACTTGTGCCACCAGGTGTCATCAATATTATGTTCTAGTCAACATGGTTTTCGTAAAGGCTGCTCAACTGTAACCAACCTCATACAATTTACAACTTTAGTAAATCGTGGTTTTGTCAATAAAAAACAAACTGATGTAGTCTACACGGATTTCAGTAAAGCATTTGATAAAGTTAACCACAAACTTCTATTGAATAAACTGCATTATATGGGGTTCACACGTGGCTGTTTAAATTGGATTTGTTCATACTTTACTAATAGGAAACAAAATGTTCTATTCAAAAGTACTATATCTGAACCGAACCCCGTTACGTCTGGTGTTCCCCAGGGAAGCCATCTGGGCCCCCTATTATTTTTAATATTTATCAATGACTTACCTACAGTTATCAAAAGCTCATTCATTCTTATGTATGCTGATGATGTAAAAATATTCTTTACCTACAATATCTTTGATGATCATAAGTTTCTTCAAGCTGACTTAAACTCTTTGTACTCTTGGTGTGAAATGAATTTAATGAAATTGAATCTAAAAAAATGCAAGTATATGTGTTTCTTTCGAAATAGCCATTTCAATGTTAAATATTTTTTGAGCGGTTATGAGTTGGAAAATGTCTGCACTTTGACTGATCTTGGAATTTTACTGAATCCAAAACTGAATTTTATTCAACACATATCTCTAACTGTTAGAAAAGCAAGAAGTCAACTGGGTTTCATCAAACGCTGGGCTAAGGAATTTGAAGATCCTTACGTTACTAAGCAGCTTTTCACATCGCTTGTTCGTCCCATTTTGGAATATGGGTCAATAATATGGGATCCAACATATAAAGTTTACATCAACGCAATTGAATCTGTACAAAAACAATTTTTAATATTTTGTCTTCGAAGATTGCAATGGAATCCACTTTGTTTTCCTTCTTATAAAGCTAGACTAACTCTTATTAAATTACCATCCCTAAGTAGTCGAAGATCTATGTTAAACACTTTATTTATTTTAAATATAATTAACGGTAAAACCTGCTCTGAATTTTTAATTGAAAATTTATCATTTTGTGTTCCTCAACGTCCTACTCGTTTCTTTTGTTTACTTGATGTTAAATTTTTAAGAACAAATTACGCTAATTGTGATCCTTTTATTAGATGCTGTAAGGACTTTAACAAGCTATATTATTATGTTGATTTTTCTTTCAGTGAAAATTTGATTAAACGAAATATTTTGTTTGCATTAAATAACAGCCAATAATTTATATTTTCCTTGAAATTTAATCTGTATATATGTATATGCATGTATTTAAATAGTCTGTAAGAATTTTACTGTGTTCCACATGAATAGGTGCAGTGTTTTAGCAATCAATTTAAGCTTGCTGCTCTCAAAATAATCCATTGATAGGATTATATTTTAATTTTTATTAAAGGCCTAAAATGAAAGAAAAATAATGTAAGCAAAAAAAGTTTTAAAAATTTCAGCTTGGCTAAATCCATGCTTATTTTTGTAATTTGTAAAGACAATAAGGATTTAATTTTGCTTCACTTGAATAGGTGCTTACTAAGAAAAAAGAATAAACAGTAAAAAAAGTTAAAAAAACACGATAACATTGAAGATTTATTCACTAGTTTATTTTTTATTAATTTTAATAATGTTTACTTCCGCCTTTCGACAAAATTACCTCATAAATTCTATTTGGAAGGGAGTTATAAAGTTGCGATAAATATTGCAATGAAATTTCCGACCACGCTTCTTTTATTGCAGAAATTAATGATTCTCGGTCATCAAATTGTCGTCCAGATTCGTACACTTTCCGTGACAACCATCCCCACACGTTTTCCATTATATTTAAATCCGGCGAGTATGGTGGCCATGGCAGCAATTCAACATTTTGGTCGCTAATCCACGTTTTAACAATCCTTGCCGTGTGGATAGGAGCATTATCCTGTTGGAAAATTCATGGGATGGGCCCAAACTGGTCTTGAAATTTTGGAAACGCCGTTTGCAGAATTGATTTGTAAGAATTTGCTGTCATTTTCATCGTTTGAAATTCCAAGTCTATGACTCCATATTACGATATTGCTCCCCAGACCATAACACCACCTACTCGACTATGATTACGGGCTAAAAAACGTTCTTCCTTTCTCAAATCATGGAAATAGTGGTTGAAGCCGTCTGGTCCATCAAAATTGAACTTTTTTTCGTCAGAAAATACTACTTTAGTCCATTCAGTCTTCCATGTCATATGCTCCTTGCAAAAATTTAAACGCAATTCCTTACGTTGCTGGTTTAGTGGTGGTTTCTTCTGCAATTTGAGTCTTTTTAGGTGTTCCGCTGAATTTATTATTCTTCTAACGGTGGAAACACTAGCACTGGAACCACTTTTTGATCTAATTTTTGCAGCAGAGTCACTTGAATTGGAGGCTATTCTTAGAATGTTTCGCCTTTCCGTGGCTGTTGTGGCCATTTTTTGCCTTCCTTTCATATTATTGCCATAATTTTCTTTGTTTCGTAGGTAATTCCACACAACGTTAGCACTTTTACTAATTTTGATAGAAATTTCACGGCCAGACAGACCTTGATAATTATAGGCGTCTATTTTAGCCTTTTCTTCCGCTGTTAAAGATTTACCGCGGCCCATTTTCAATTTAAACTTGTAGAAAATCTTTATTGTTCTCAATTAAAAAAAAACATTACAAATTTTCTGGTTAGAGTTGACACAAATGACATTTTAATCACTGCACCTATTCAAGTGAACCAAATATAACACCCACTCTTTTTACAAATAACAAAAACAAGCACAGGTAAAATCTAACGGAACTTTTTCGAGTTTTCTTTCTCTTTTTCTCAATTGTCAGACCTTTAATAAAAAGTACAACAAAATTGTCTCCATGAATTATCTTGAGAGCAGCAAGCTTAAATTGATTGCTAAAACACTGCACCTATTCATGTGGAACGCAGGTATATATATATATATATATATATATATATATATATATATATATATTCTATATATATTCTATTACTATAATTCAAATACCCGTACTGAAAAAAAAAATAATTTTTCTGTATAATGATCGTCCTTGCTAGCATTTGTAGCTTTTACACTTTTTACACCTATACTTACCATGTATACTGGTTCCATTTGTATCCCAAGAGCAGTTTGTTCGTCGTAAAGTTTGCCCATAAAGGCAGCTAAAATAGCCAATTAAAACCTTGAGGAGTTAATAATACTGACACATAAAACAACGAATTCCTTCAACAAATATCAAGCACCTATTGAATTGAATTGAGCTACAATAGCTTTCCAATATCAGAATATGTACTTATTCTCTGTTGAAAGATATTAAAACAAACACTACTCTGCGAATACCGACAGCGCCAAATGTTGTAGTGTAGTTTTAAAAGGCAATAGTTATTTCCTTTTACCTGGAGGGTTCCGTGGGAATCGCAGGTTCTTTATTGGAACTTGGTTTTCTACAAATGTCATTAACTAACTTAGAACTAGCTATTTATATTTTCTTAAAATTAACTATGATATAATATATTGCCATTTTCTATTGACATAAATAATACAACATCATTGCACCACTCGTTAACGCAAACAGTATTTAAGTTGAATGTACATTACTGCTGCGCCAACAAATTAGTGCAATGTATATGTAGGAGGGATGTTCGATAATGATTCACAACAATGATAAGGTAGATAAATTTGAAATATATACGGGGGAAGATTCAGGGGAAAAGTTTGTAGATTGTATACTTAGCGATTTATAATGATTATTTATAATGATTATTTAAAATTTTAATTTTCAAAATGCTATAAATTGCCACATTTGCGACATACATATATCTAGACAATGATAGAGTGAGAGTTCACTGTCCATAAGTGGTAAATTTTGAGGAGCAGCTCATAATATGTGTAATTTAAAATTTCAAATTCCAAAATTTATACCAATCTATTTCCACAATTACTCATCTTATGACTTACATCCTTTTTTAAAGAGTTGAGTAAAAAATCCGAAAATATAAAAGTCCTTCCACTCAACAAAGCATTATACAAAATTTATACCAATCTATTTCCACAATTACTCATCTTATGACTTACATCCTTTTTTAAAGAGTTGAGTAAAAAATCCGAAAATATAAAAGTCCTTCCACTATCTAGATTTTCAAAAATGACAGACAACTAAAACCTTGAACTTAGATTTTTAGATACAATTCGCTTTATGCCTGACAGCTTAGAATCTTTAGCCAATAATTTTTCAGAACAAGATTTTCTCATTATTAAAGCACAATTCAAAACAAAAAAAGAGTTTGATGTTTTGTTAAATAAAATGTTACCCAGCTTCCAGCAAGGGAAGATTTCTTCAATCACCTCAACAATGAGGAGTGTTCGATTGAAGATTATGAACATGCGACAGAAGTTTGGAAAGCTTTCAGCCGCAAAACTATGAAAGATTACATGGAATTATATTTAAAAACAGATGTGCTTTTACTAACAGATATTTTCGAGAACTTCAGAAAAGTTTGTAAAAGTATATATGAGCTGGATCCATGTCAATATTACACAGCTCGTGGACTTTCATGGCATGCATGTTGAAATATGCAATTATTGATCTCGAATTATTAACAGATCTAGATATGTACAATTTTATCAAAAAGGGCATACGTGGTGGAATTGTACAGTGTAGTAAAAGATATTCCGAAGCAAACAACAAATATTTAGATGATTTTGATAAAGAGAAGCCGTCCGAATTTCTTGTATACTTAGATGCAAATTATCTGTATGGTTGGGCGATGTCTGAATATCTCCCATATGGAGGATTCAGATGGTTATCAAATGAGGAGCCGACTTTGGATCCGGAAAGCGTAGCTGATAATGCATCAGATAGTTATGTGTTTGAAGTCACATTGGATTACCGTTTTAACCTACACGACTTACACAATGACCTTCCTTTTTGTGCTGAAAATAAAAAAACTGCAATCGAAGCACAACAAATTGATAACCGATTTCTCTACAAAGCATTCATACGTTATAAATTATAGAGTTCTCAAACAATGCTTGAAATATTGTTTAGTTTTAAAGAAAATACATCGTATTCTGACATTTAAACAATCTCCACGGCTAAAAGGTTATACTGACTTAAATACCCAGCATAGCTTTTGAGAAAATTTTTTTTCAAATTGCTTCAAAGTTCAATTTCCATAGTTTGTCTATATATTCTGGTAGCTATGGTAGTGAAGAAATATTATAATAAACCCATTTACTTGGGACTTTGTGTACTTGACCTCTCTAAATGGAAGATGTATGATTTTCATTACGGATACATGCAACTTAAGTTCAAGACAAAGCTATCATTAAATTATATGGATACTGACTGTTTCATTTACACAATAGAAACAAAAGACTTTTACGCGGACATAAAGCCTGACATCGAACAAAAATTTGATACATCAGGTTATGCTCTAGATAATAAATATACCATTCCTATTTTTGAAAGATGAAAACTACGGGAAAATAATGAAAGAATTTGTTGGGCTGTGATCTAAGATCTTTAGTATGCAAGATCAAAATGATGTAAAAAAATCGAATAGGGTAAAGAAATCCATTTTAGATAAGTGTAGTTTATTGTCATATAGAAATTGTTTGTTTGATAAGTCTATTGTATAGACACCATATTAACATTTAAGTCCCAACTACATCAAATTTACACTAGTCAATTAAGTAAAGCAGTATTAAGTTATGCAGACGATAAGAGAATAATTACTAATAATAACATAGATAATTATGCATGGTATCATTTTCGTATAGAAGAAACCAATCCTCATTATGAACTTGATATGCTTTTAGCAGAGATTGCTAAACTTCAAGAAGAAGAAGAAATGGGATAATATCTAGTAATAAGAGAAAAAATTGTAAGAGAAATAAACAAAAATTGTACAAATACATACATATGTATATTAAAATAAAAAAATATTAGTGATTTTGTTTTATTTTGTTTTTTGATTTTTATTTAGCTTCAATGAAATATTACATAATATGAATTAATTAAATTATTTATCACCATTTTTCTCAAGTAAAATACGGAGCATCGGCAGGTATCTGGACCTTCCTCGCTATCTGGATGACTCCACGGCTAAGAATTGTTCAACCTTGTTTGTTATTTGACTCCTGATTTGAATTTTCCTATCCGGTTGGCTTTCGATCTTATTGACTATTAGTTCTCTACTAATAATTGCTTTCAACGAATCAGTTGTAAGATAAATGATATACAAACTAAATCTGCGTTTCACTCCAAAACTATTTTAAAACTTTGAGTGAAGAACTCAAAAATTTATACATATGTATATCTCTCTATCTTCTTCCAACTTTTTAGTTTTAAGTATAGATTTTATTATTCATCTATTCAGAGATGCCAACTTTTGAGACCCAAAACGCGTAATATTTTTTTAAAAAAGGGCTAAATTGAAAAATATACGTTTATCGCAACATAAAGTAACATTTTTCGAAAAAGCGTGAAAATGGGCCAGTTGTAAAATATTTCTGTCGAAAATCAAAACAACAAACACATTTTTATAAACTAATTTATTACAAAATAAATAACTATTATGAGATCAACACGTAGATTGATATATTACATTTCAATAAGGTACATATTTCATTTACATTTCATATTACATTTCAATAAAGGTACATACGTAGATTAAATAATAAATATACATATATATTTATATATATAATAGTAGTATACATACATATGTATTTATACATAAGTATATATATTTAAAATTGGTCGTTATTAAATAAAATTTCGATTTCTTGCTCTTCCTCATTTTCAGTCCATTAGACACTATCTATAAAATATTTTGACTTTTTATATGTCTTGTTTGAATTAATTTTTGAGCACACTTCGTCAGGTATTTTGTAGTTTAAACAACATACATTATCTGTTTTTAGGCTATACTGAATGTGTATTAAGCTGTTGCATGTATTTAATGACATTTTGTTCCTAATTTTATATTTGAATAAATTCATGACACTAAAACTTCTCTCAACTTCTGCATTTGAGTACGGATATGTCAATATGTTTATAGCAAAACTGGACAGTTTAAGGAATGGATTATTACCAATTGCATTTTTATAATTATGAACATCGATCCAAAACTTGTCAGTTCTTTCAGTATTGTTCCATTCACACGTTTTTAAACTTTGAAGACAGTTCTCTAAACCAGGGAAACTCAATCCTTACACTCAGGAAACAAGTACCAATCGGATTTTTTACACATATTCACATACGCAACCCGAACAGTAACGAAATTCACATCAATGAGAGAAGAGAAAATAAAAATTTTATTCATAGACAACAACAAACGCATGAATAAATTTTCAACCCACGTTGCCATTGTGTGTGCTCACAGCGATAAGGCCGGTACTCTGTTAACTTTCGAAAAATGTTTAGCAACATTAATTATTTCATTTGAAAAAATTGACAAATAAAAATTATAAATTTTTTGTTATCCTTAAGACTAGTACTCTGTTTAAATTTTCGAAAAATTTTTAGCAAAATTGTTTTCAGAAAAACTTCACGTGTTTTTCATAGTAAAACAGAGTAGATACTAGTTTACCATATTTTTCCACGCATATTTCGACTAAATATCTTTTATATGGGCTTTGACAGCATTTCGGTCGAAATTTTGAATAGAATATAGGCTATAGAAACAAAAATCAATTCTACACATTGTATAAAATTGAAAACCAAATTTGCTTTCTTATATTATTATCAATTTGATTTTGGGTACAACGGCAACACCTTTAAATGTTCTTTCTTGTTCACATAGTTGCCAGACAAAATAGATTCAAAATCGTCAAATTTTGGAGAATAAACATCAAAATCTTCATATTACTTTTTTAAATCGTTAATGTGAAATTATTACGGTAGTTTAATGAAAAATGCCACAAAATTTGTACAGAATTAAAAAATGTTTTAAATTTTTCATATAAAACGGTGTTATTTTGACAAAAATATTTAAAAACAATGAGTAAGTTCAATTTGAAGTATACGTAAAATAAGAAATATTTTTATTCCTATAATTTTTTTTTATTTTCTTTTTTCCGAGGCTCTGTACCTCAGAAGTTACTTTGCCGATTATTATTATTTAGATTTTCTAATTAGCTTCTTTAATGCAGCTATCACCTATTCCTAATATATTACGAATTATATTGCTAGAAGTACGAGTTTCAACGTCTAGTAGAGTCCTTATATAGAATTTTTTCAAAATTACAAACATTTTAATGAATGAATTCACTTGAAAGCAATTTTTTTTATATGTAAGTATTTTTTATAAAATATGTATTTGTTCTTAATTAAAAGTAAGAACCAAAATGTTTGGATTCCACATACATATTTAGATTTTTTTACTCCTCTGTTATAATTTCCTGGACTTGGTCTTTTAAATATTTCGTTCAAATTTAATATTTAAATCAAGTTATTGTTAAACAGAAATAACGGAACACAATATTTTTATGTCAGATAAAATGGCAATATATAAGTCAAAATATTCCAACATTATGTACATTAATAAATTCGGAAAAAAATTAAAAATATTTTGGGCCTTATAAATATTGCGTGGAGTGTATAATTTATTCACTATAATGAATTTCGTCCTTATTAATTATATGTAAGAAATACATATTAATGAAAACTTTATTTATATTTCATGTCATTTTATTTTTTTCATAAAAAGTCGTAAAAATTACGTCAAGTCTGGCAACATTATTTGTACGCAGTTGTTTAAAAAAACAGTCACTAACACATGAAAAATGCACAAATACATTATACTTAAATATTTTCTCCCATTGAGGACCCCTGCTCTAAACACTCAATTTCTTTATCATCTACAATAAACTCTTTAAGGATTGGTAGAAGGCTTTTCATATTATTCGAAAAAATATTTTGAGTACTGAGTAAAGATATTTTTTTAAATATTTTTATGTTAGATGGAAGTTTTGCTCTAATTTCAATTATGAGACTTTTAACAAAATTCAGAAGATTTTTTTCAATTTTTTTTTATCATTTGGAGCAATTTTGTTATCAAAGCAACTCTTTTGGAAATCGTAGCCCAAATTTAGAAATGGGTTAATGACTAGATCAAGATCTCCTTCCAAGTAATCGAAATTTTCATATGGAACAATAATTTTATTTGTTAAACTTTTAAGTAACCGTAGCAAGTCATCATATAATTTTACATGGTCAGCGTTTCGTGATTCAAAAGCAAGATTTACTTCTTGTACTTCACTTAAAACGAAGGCCAAATATTTTAAGTAAACAAAATTTTTACCGTCATTATACATTTCTTTAAGTAAAGTCGTTTCTAAATGCTTATCATTTACTACATTGAAATGGGTTTTTAATTCTAACCACATGCTTAAAATACTTTTAATTGTCTTTTCAACAGATAACCATCGAGTTGGAGCAGATTTAGGAATTTTTGTGGGGTTGTCGTTGTCTCTATTAATTAGTTTGTATATTCTTCTGTAAGATTTTTGTCTCACTGAGGAATTCAAAAACCAATTGTAAGTTTCCCTAACCATATAATTTACGTTAGGTGGAAAACTATTTTCAGTGGCTGCACTTACAGCTAATTGCAACGAATGGCATACACAACGTATCAAAATTAAATCTTTTAAACCATATTTTCTCTTTAACTGTTTGTGCAACCCATTATGAATACCTGTCATGTTTGCAGCATTGTCAGTTCCAATTACAACCAGATTTTTTATATCTATACTGTAAATTTTTAATGCTCGTTCCAGTCCAGCTAGTAGATCATCTGCTTCCCCTCCGTTTACATCAATCAATGTCAAAAAAGTTGTAACAAACTCTTTTCTTGAGCTACTATAATATCGGATGACAATTCCCAAGATGGAGGCTTATATTTGATATTTTGCTGCCGCTTAATGCATTACAACAAATTTCACCTAAATGATCTATAGTTGTAAATGGTGAATGAACTGCGGTATACAATGCAAGAATAGCCTGGAATTTTTTTCCCTCGGGAACTGCTGTTGGTGTAAAATTTATTTTCGATTGTACTATATTAAAACTGTTCGCATGTTCCATTGCCTTTTTATGCTTTTTTGTTTCTGAATGTCGGACCAGGTCATAGTATTTTGCAGCGATTTGTGCATTGCAATAAATGCAAATTGCTTTTGACTCGTCTTTGCACTGTCTTATCCATTTTTTGAATAGAGGGTCTTTCTCCCATACTTTTCGATATTTTTGGATATATCGCTCCATCTATCAAACATTACTTTAACTTATGTACAAATGTATATTTGATATTCGTACTAATATACTTACTTTATTTATACAGCTGGATGTATGTATGTATATGTATAATTGCAGCCGCAAGTACTTATAATACAAATATGTTTGTAGATATATTAAAACGACGGTTAAATTTGTATAAAAACTTACAAAGCACAAACATTTGGAAGAAATAGTAGAAGAATATTCTCTATTCTTCTTTTTTAAATTGGTAAAGCAAACTAGCAAAAGAAAATGCATAAAACAATGCTGCCACGTTATTTCATTAGTCGATATTACTAGATTAAAGGAAGAAAAAGTTCGCAAAAACTATAATGTAGCCATATCGAGCAAAAAGTTAAAAGGGGCTAAAAGATAATTGTAAAAAGTGCTAGACTTACGCGTTTTTTAGTTTGGGGCCAAACATTTTTTTTCGCCCGAAAAGGGCTAAGTTGGCATCACTGCATCTATTCGTCTTTTGTTCTCTCTCACACTCTCTCTCTCTCTTACATACAAAACAAATATCATTGTTTATCAATTTTAAGTTAGACTTCTTAGTGTCTAGAAAGCTCATATCGTGATTACTTCGAAATTTAAGTTCAAACTTATAAGTTGTGAAATATTAAGAGCGCAATGAGTTTAATAAACAAATTAAATTCCTGTAATACAAAATCCTTAATCCATATACTATGAAGGTATTAGATGAATCATCCAAGTACGTCATCGTACATGCAAAGCAAGTAACAACAAAGTACGGGGAAACAGCTGAGAGAAACCTGATCTTAGAAACCGAGATAAACGAGTTTTTGATACCAAGCTCCCAGTACCCCGTTTGGCACTAAAAAAATTAAAACAATGTTATATATTTTATAGTTATAATAAAACAAAAGAATTTTTTTTCAACTATACAGATATATGATTGTGTTTTATTTGATATATTTAGTTATTTCATAAAGAAATTTCATACATAAATGCCCACAATTAAATGTATTAAAATTTAGATGTGGATTGTAGTTGTATACAATATCTCTACGTAGGTATTTGATTAACTCTAAAGGAGGTTGTAAATTTCCAAAGCTGTCGAAATATTGTTTTTCATCATGCACGTTTTGGCAGCGAGCTCAACAAGAAAATGCCTCTAAAGTCTGCAATGTGTTTCGAAAATTTTCGTTGATCGAAATCTGATAATGGCCTATTGGGTAGCATATCTATTAGTTTTTTATTGATCTTTACAAACAAGTCCATAGCCCTTTTTATATGGTTTAAGGTATAGTCTTTCTTCCACCGCAAAGGACTCCATTGCTCTGTTGTGTCTAGTGGTTCTATCAAGTTGTTTTTTTGCAGTCTTTGTTGCATTTACATCCTTAGCTATAGCGGCACCTCCAGTGGTTAGACTACCAAATGCACCTAGAGCACTTAGACTCGGAATCATGGGCTAAAAACTACCAATTTTTGGAACATTTAGAATACGCGGTATTACAACACGAGTTTTTTCCCCCTTAAGAGATTTACTGATAGCTTTACGAGCAATCTTAATGGTAGAATTAATATCTTGTGGTTTTTCCTTCTTTCATATTTTTGTTGGTGCTTTAATTGTTTTTTGTCGTTTATACGAATTCGGGGTGATGGTATTTTCACATTTTTCCTTTTCTTTGCATCAACACCCACACCACGTGCAGTTTTTGCTTTCATTGCGTTGGTGGCCATATATGCAAATGTTTTTCCTGCAAGATTGCTATCTTTTGATAATGTTTAAGGCTAAGATCACACTAAAAAGGTTTTAGCGGATCTCAACATAAGCAAGTCTACTGGGACGGAAGGCATTCCAGCACTGGTCTTGAAGCAGTGCTTTTCGACGCTAGCGTGTCCATTGGCTAAGCTATTCAGCGCATCGTACCATGCCGGTAAATTTCCGATTTGCTGGAAGTTAACCAATGTAACGCCGATCCCTCAGAAGGGAGAGGCGCAATACCCCGAAAATTACCGCCTAATTACAGTCTGCTCGGCACTTTGCAAAGTCATGGAAAGTGTGACCAATTTCCACCTGGTAAGGTATTTAGAGACCAACACCTTACTTAACGACCGGCAGTTTGGTTTTCGCAGAGCTCGCTCTACGGGAGACCTGCTGGCTCTATTAACAGAAAAATGTTGTAATTCTGTTCACCATTTCGGCGAGAGCAAGGTGGTGGCTTTAGATATCTCAAAAGCATTTGATAGAGTGTGGCATGATGCACTTCTGTCAAAACTGACCGCTTTTGGTGTCGGTAATGATTTCTCTCGTTTTATAGCGAGCTTCCTCAAACGAGTTCAAGGTGAATTCAAGGCTATCGCAGGACGCTATTCTATCTCCTGCTCTCTTCCTCATCTTTATAAATGACTTTCTATGTCAAACCCTATCTACTCTTTCGCAGATGATAGTAGCATTCACCATTCTTTCTCGTTCACCACCCGGCCAAGCCTGGAGGAGATTGATGCCAGAAGACGAAGAATGAACGAGTCACTCACAAGTGATCTCGGGTCAATCTGCAAATTAGGCCTAGCGAACAGGGTTAACTTTAACCCCCATAAGACGCAGTGCTGCGTGCTTACGCATAGGCTATTGGTTGAAGGTTCTGCGCCATCCGTATTTATGGATGGTATAGGTATTGGGAAATCAGAAGCTCGTAATGTTCATGGTATGAAAATACAGTGCGGCGTTCGATGGACTGATCACATCTTTCATATTTCAAAAGAAGCATTCAAGTGCCACGGCTTTTTAGGACGGTGTAAGACATACTTCACCCCAACTGATCTCCTCACTATATATACCACCTACATCCGACCTAAAATGGAATACAACTCTCATGTATGGGCCGGTGCTTCAAAGTCTATTTTGAAGTTGCTCGACCGCTTACAAGAGAGAGCGAAGGGTAGCCAACTCTATTGACTCACTGGAGCATCGACGCAAAGTGGGGTGCATTTCAATGCTCTACCGATACTACAACGGAATGTGTTCTGGTGAAATAAGGGAACTTGTGCCTGTGAGCCGTTTATTTCTGAGAGCTACCCGCTCTTCACACAGGACGCATCCTTTTGTGGTTGAGTTGCCAGTGAACCGCACCATGCATAACAGAGAGAATTCGTTCTTTGGCCGAACGGTTCGTATGTGGAACAAACTTCGAGCAGAAGTCTTTCCTGCCAGTTTTACCGTGGGGAGGTTTAAATCGAACGTCCACAAACACTACTCCCTCTATCCTCCTTCCCATAACCACCTTCCTAGTTCTGGCACAATGCAACGCCTATGTAGGGGTCAACCCCTGAGTGCTGGTCCAAAAAAAAAATTTACCGATTTTCGTCGGCTCACTGCAACGAAATCATGAGTACTAAACCCAAGTTGTATTATTTCTCAATTAATTCTGGATAAAGTCTATATGACTTTATTACCAATGCTGTGTGGTGCAATTATTTCCTTATATTTCAATTAGTTGACAAATAAGGCAAGTTTAGCTTGTTACTTATAACTTTATTTCAGTGAGCCGACGAAAATCGGTACATCTTGGCTTAAGTCTTTGCTTTTGGAGTAAGCTATATCGTGATTTTTGCAAGCGGCATCCAATAAATTAATTCCTTTATCTCCTCTATCTAAACGCTTTTGTAATATTGTGCCAGGTCCACAGTACTGATATCCGGGAAAATGCAATTCAAAAGGTAGAGAATTTATTGTTCTATTTAGTAAACCTTCTCTAACGATAGTTTGTTTGTGACTAAAACTTTTGTTATAAAGTACAACCATATTACTTTAATCTACAATAAAAGATATTTTTGCAAATTCCACAAGTAATGATTAAAATGCGCTTCGTAAAGCAGCACAAAAATATTTTAGTTCGTAATGCTGATATTTCTTCAAATGACAGTAAAAAAAATAAAGCATAGTTGCTTGTTACCAAATTCTATTCGAGCATTAAGTGTTGGTCCTTCAAATTGTGGAAAAACTAATGTCATGATTAGCTTGCTGGAAAGTCCTAATGGTCTCAAGTTTGAAAACATTTACTTATATTCAAAATCTCTATATCAACCTAGATATGAGTACCTAAAGAAATTAATTTCATCAATTAAAGAAATTTGATACTACGCATTCGCAGATAATCACCCCTATCATGGATAATTTTTTCCTCGAAATTTTTCCCTTTTCCCTAAAATCAATCATAAAAAAATTCCCCGTGAATGATTTCACGCTAAAATTAAATTCCCCTGATCGTGAATGATTTTTTTCCCGCGAGTTTTTTCAGTTTAGAGTAGAAAATGTAAGTATTTCCTACTATAGTTTGAATATTAGAGTTTGCTAATTTTCTTTAGTGGCAAGACCCATTAATAAGGCACAAACTTATATTTTTTGCAACAAATCAATTCAGTGCGTCTTTGTAAAACTTGTTGCTCCAATTCAGGTTTTCAAAATGTATCTAAATTATTTGACTACTAAATATTTAGCCATACTATTTTTAAATTATTGCATAAACTTAAATTTTTCAACACAAATTCTTTGCTTTTTCATGTTGTTTTCGGCTTCTTCTCATTTTTTGCATCCACTATGAAATGATAGCGAGAATAATTTCTCACGGGAGATTCACGATACCATTTTTCCCTTCGAGTGGAATAAAAATTTCATGTGAACAAAAATTCCCTTTGTTATTCACGATAGGGGTGAATGAGTCTGCTGTTTTTCCTAGTGAAGCTAAAAGCAATTCAGTTGTGATTTTTGATGATGTTAAAAGTGAAAAGCAGAAAATATACGAGCATTTTTGTATGGGTCGTCATTAGAACGTATACTCATTTTACTTGTGTCAAACTTACACAACAATTAAAAAGCATTTGATAAGAGATAATGATAATGTAATTATTATGTTTAAACAAGACGCGACAAATATGAGGCATGTATACGGTGATCATGTTGCCAGCGATATGAACTGTGAAAAGTTTCAACACATTTGTCGAGAATGTTGGAAAGAAAAATATGGGTTTTTGATGATAAGTAAAGATAATGATCGCTATAGAAAGTCATTTGATTACTTCATCATAACATAAATAACTGTTCATCAAAGGTACCGTTTCGTATTTAATCTGGATTTAAACTTTATACATGTGTTTGTTGTAACTGATCAGACAAGTAAAACCTGATCTGATAGCTGATAACCTTATCTGATAAGCTGATCCTATACCTGATAACCTGACCTGATAGTTGATAACCTGATCTGATACCTGATAAGCTGATCCTATACCTTATAAGCTGATCCTATACCTGATAACCTGACCTGATAGCTGATAACGTGAACTGATAACTATCAAACTGACCTGGTCTGATACATATTAAACTGACCTGATAGCTAAAATGAATGAAAAAGTTCTTAGAGACTTGGTGACAACAAGAAACATCTTGAAGAAAAAGCTCCGAAGTATAAAAACTAGTGAAATAAATACACATGATCAATTGAGAGATACATTCAAGCCTATTACAGAACCTTAAAAAGAATTTATCAATAGCTCTAAATACTCGTACTTTGATAGACCGGTTGAAAGAGAACAGAATAATAAGAAAACTTGAATTGATGGCAATGAAAGTTTCCATCCCCAGAACTCAACAATGAAATTTGAATCGAGTACCCCCAAGAAACAAATTGAAGAAACAATGTTTAAACAGTCTAATAGTAAAAGTAGCAGTGATTATGATGAAGATGACTTTTACTCACAAAATTCTAATAATGAAGAAAGTTATCCCCACTTATCAATGTTGCAATCAAGAAATGAACTGGATACTAACTATGGCCCTTATAGAGATGATAATAACGAATGGAAATTTGGAAATAGCAATATGGAGTCTAATCAAGATGAGATACAGGTTGGTGGTCAAATATGGGCTCTCACTCCAGGACTGTTTTCTTTAATGATTCATAAAACAGCAAAAAACAATGATAAATTCGAACTCGAAATCTATAAAAAAAATATTACTTACTACCAATGCACACAGGAGAGACTATAAATCTGATGGTGAAATCAAAGGTCGAAGAGCGTCCAAGTACAAACATATTATTGGAAAACTTTTTAAAGGGGAAAATCTTATGAGCTCATCAGATGTAAGAAAAACTAATTATTTAGTAAGGGTTTTGATGCAGTTAAACCTTCATAATCCAAACTATATATACTGGGATGATCTAAACGAGTTGGTAGATCTACTTAGATTACTGCTTGCATCACAGTCTGCAGGTCATACTAATTACAACAACGAGATTGTCTCAATTATTGAAGAACTACGTGAAGCTAATATAATAGTGTAAACTATATACACAGATTTTTCATTTCTTTTTTTATATAAAGTATGTCTGTTGACATTGTTGTTGGGCTTATTTATGGATACGAACTAAAAAAACATTGATGTCCAACACAAGAGAATCAAGAATGTTGCAAACGCTCTGGAGGAAAACGATGAGATCAGTAAATTGTTTCTGCAAACTGAACTCAAAAGCAACAGGAAATAGCCTTGCAGTTAGAAAATGTTAATGCAGGATATCAATAACAAACTGGATGAAAAGCTTTTAAGTAATAAAACATTTGTTGATAAGGAAATTGAGGAGCTAAGAAAAAAAATTTATGGAGTCGAAAATTACATGTTCGTATCAATAGGTGAAAGTACACCAAGTAGATCACAACGCGCTTAAAAAAGCGCCTAGAAAAATTAAATACCTTCAAAAAGAAATATAGTAAACGAACTGCATAAGCAAGCTCGAAAAAAGTTTGCACGTCGTAGAGTTGTGTAGAAAGGAATAGATGATCTTTGGCAAGCTGATTTAGTTGAAATGGGAAATTATTCGTTAGACAAACAGAAATGATCGATTTCTTCTAACTGTAATTGATACGTTCTCATATAATAGTATCCCGAATGTAGACTCCTATAACAATATATTTCATATAGGGGAACATGTAATTGATATAAGTAGTATGTTTGTGTGCCTTTGGGGCCACTTTTTCCATACAAAATGTGGCTCCATGCGTACGCTACAGTCGGCATAGTTGTTTTGAGTGTTAGGTTTGTAACATGTAGGGAGTAAATGTGTGTTGTGTGTGTGTGTTTGTTGATGATCGACTATTGCGTATGGTAGGGTGTTTTTGAAATGGTGACCGCAAATATAAAAAACCGCAGAAGGGAAAATTGTGTGTGTGTGTGTGTGTGTGAAATTTATAAATGTACAAAATCATGTTAAAAAAAAACAAAAACAAATTAAATTATGTGAACTTGATAACCGCAATAAGTTTTGAAGTAATTGTATGTATCATCATGTATGCATAATCATGTTTTTAAAATATAATCAAAATTAAAACTTGTCCTTGAGTGAATAAAAACCATGCTGATATGATATTTTAATTATTTATTTAGTTGTATAAAAATAAATTACTTATTCTAAGATATGTAAAAGTAAATAATATTTTATATATTGAAAGGGCAATTTTTACATTTAATTATATTATAAAAGTTGATAATATTTCTTGCTTCATCTTCGGCCTGGTTGTTGTATAGATTATGATAGTGACATTGGCAGATGTCGGGTCCACATGTATTCTTTTCGTTTGACCAAATACAATCCTCAAAATGTTCACCATGTTTATTTTTTATGGTTTTTAAGTTGTGTGCATACGCCAGTTGTGAATGTATATTGATAAGTTTAGTTTTATCTTCATAAGAAATTATATGAGAGCATGATTTTAAAAAATCTAATATTTATTTGAGCATCTTGGTTGTGTGTGTGAATTACTTAATACTCATGTGAAGTGTTTGTGTGTAATCTTTTGTATTGATGTTCTTATATTTATAAGATTGGAGTAACGTTCTGTGAGATATTGCGTTTCAAAATTATGTTTATGGTTTCTTTCGTTGGGGAAGATATCTCTATCGTCATCAGGATTATATTGAAAACAGTAAATGTTTAATGTATGATATTTATAGTTACTGTAATAACCACAGCGAACTCTGATCTCATAGTAGTCATATTTTAGATTGAAATGTCGATAGAAAACTTTAGAGCTTTCAATGATACCGCCAATGTTAGTTTCTTTTTGAATTAATTCTTTTCTAAATGCTTCAATTAGATCATCTATAGTGAAATGTTTTTCATTATCACTGCTTCGTGACTGTCGTGTGTAAGGGTCAACTGTTCTTGTTGTTGTTGTTGTTGCGGAATTGTTTTCTGATGTAGATGGATCTAGTTGAACTGATAAATGTATTTCTACATGCAATGTTTGATTTGGGAGCTTAAATTTGAAATTAAGATATCTGTTTGTTTCACCATCTAATGAAATAGTACTATTATGAATTTGATGTTGTGGTTGTAGTTGTTGCTGTTGTTGATATTGTGAATAATACTGACTATTGCACCGTGCAGCAGCATCAAATTGTATTAGAATGACTAGGATTATTTTTAAAAGGTTTCCCACCATAATGGTTTGTCTTTTAAGTTCGATTAGTTACTAACGGTTAAACTATTATTCAATAGTCATTTTATATGTTTGTGTATAATTCTTAAGGTTAGTAATTTTGATGTGTTGCAATTTGCATGATAAGTCTTCTACTCGAACTTTCTCAATTTCACCATTACTAAGAATACGTTCTTGTTCAATTTCACGATATTCAAAACAGCTAATTTTTAAATATTGTGTTTCAAATTTACTGTTATAGGTACAACGAATAGGTATTTCAACATTTTCATATTGGAGATTAAAATGTCGATAAAATGTCTGTTTAGCATCTAAAATTCCACCTATATTCATTTCTTTATCAATGAGTTCCTTGCGAAACGCTTCTATTGCATCATCTACTGTAATTATTTTTTGCGGTTCATCTGTTGTTGTTGTTGTTGTGACTGGTGAATCAGTTGTTGTTACTAAAGTTGATTTTGTCAAATTTAAGCTTCCTGCTGTATCAGGTATACTTGTTGTCGTTAATATTTTTGCATTGTCATCTGATTGATATTCATCATCATCATCTCTCATTTCCAGTGGTTCACTTTCCTTTAACATCACAAATGATATGTTTATTTTGAGAATCTCACTATTGGGAAGGATAAAATTGAATTCAATGCTTCTTGAATTTGATTCAATTTTTGGAGTACTGATGTTGGATATTGGTAATGACATACCAGTCAGTATTCTTAACACAACAAAAAAACATAATAAAATAAATTTCATTGTTGTTATGTTTTGTTTTATGTGATAGATGTATACACTATTAGAACTAAAGCTGCAATGCTAGAAAGGAGATAATAGTTTACCTTTTTATGCATACCTTAAAAAATATTAACAAAATTAAAAACACACAGTTCTTTTGTTTTGTTATTTTATTTATTTTTTAATATTTAAATTTAACATATATATATATATATATATATATATATATATATATATATATATATATATATATAAATATATATATATATATATATATATATATATATATATATATATACAATATTTTTCGTATTTCGTTTGTAAGAGGTATATATTCAAACATTCTATCATGTATAATTAAACAATATGCAGATGTATTAGATGGTATGTTCTTTAGTGTTTTTAATTCAATTCGCACATCGATGGGTCCACTTTTAACTGTTTCATTTTGATGAGATACATCCAGGACTATGATTGGTGCAGTTGATTTAAACTTGTCTCGTTTTAGTAATGGTTGGGAATCGCGTAAATAATAGTTATATTGAAATTTTGAATACATATCATATAGTAGTGCGAACCTATTTCGTTCAAACTTAAGGTTTAAATCATCATAAGGATACGTGTCTGAGTTGAGATGAACTTTTACGTCAGTTAAATCGCAGTGTATAAATTTGTTGTCACTATCGCGAAAAGCAATAAGCAAGAAGCGTGGTCTTTCATTTTCACTGGCGAGTTTAACATTCCATAACACTGTAGTGCTATCCGAAAGGGAAGGATAGTAATACATATCCCAACTCCTAAATGATATGTTTAGAGGATGACGTGTGTTAATTGTTTTATACATTTCCAGTTTGCATTCATCAGCAAGCTGTACATGTGGTACTTTCCATGTAATATTTAATAAAGATAATTTAAATTTTTCACTCGATATAATAGACTTGATGACGCGAGAATCGTCTTTGGATCGTAAAAGTATCAATTCATGTTTAGAATTTACTATTATTTTATTGAAATCTTCAGCAAATCCAAGCAACATTTTCAATGGTATACAAAAATTGAAATATCCACTAATAAGTGATAGATCGTCGGCCTTAATTGGTGCCCATCCTGCATTTACTAATGCACCACTTTCCGCTTGATTTAGTGACACATAGTTTTTTATATCTGTTGTAATTCCAAGTTGACGAGTACGATCAATCTCTACACCATTTAACTTATATCGAATTTCATCAAAAAGATAAGTCATACAATTGTTTAGGAGCTTAAAAGACACTGAAACTGTTGAATCTTCCTTTGTTACGTATCCTTCAATATATATGTAGCTTTCACTGGGTTGTATATATAAATCTTGGTTTTGAATTGATATCCGAATATCATCGTTATTTTTAAGTGATTGTAAATACGATGTATAGCTATGATATTATTTTCTGATAATTGAGTTATCAAATTGTGGTTTATTTAATATGTTAATTAGACCACTCATTTTTTTATTTTTATTTTTTTTATATTTATTTCTGATTTTGTATCCTAAATTTTGTAGAAACTCTTTATTAAATTTGCTTAGAGTTTTTCGAGGTCTTATTGTTTGATATTTACAATTTTCTATATTTGTTGTTGTGTATTGTGTTGATGTTGGTGGTGGTGGTGTTGGGAATCTGAATGTTGATTGATTATTTAAAATATTCTTATTATATATAATCATTCCTTCATCGGTTTTAAATGAACTCTTATAGATATTTTTTCTCCTCTAAAGTTAACAAGATTTCCGTCTTGATCAACCACTTTCACAACAAGTGTATTTATTAATCTTGTATTTACAGGTAAGTATATTACGTTTGCGGGTGCTTCAGTTATTTTATAACCAGGACTGACGTTCAGAGAAAACTGATGTAGAGTGTGCGCAGAAATGTTGTTTATATATGAAACAGTTACAATATTGCACTCAACTAATATAGTATTTATTTTTGTAATATTTATAGTTTTATCTGAACTATATTCTTCATTTGGCTCCAATACTCTCTTACTAAAACCAAGAAGTGATGCAATTGTTCGTTCTTTAGTAAAACATATACGATCAGCAGAGCTTTGTATATAAGTTTGTAATGTATTGTGATTTGCTTGAATATTTAGAGTTCCTTTATTATTCAACTTGTTATATTTTTCAGTAATGTAATCAGCTATATCAGAAAATTCATATAATCCCACGGGAATTTCTATTTCATGATTACCAATATGAAATAAATTGTTTTGCACATCAATATTGGGTATTGAATGATATGTATCAAGACTAATTAATCCACAAACATAGTTTTAATCGAGCTCGATAGGTGGAAAGTAGTTGGCAATAAGTAGTGACGAGTCTCCCTTTAACGTTAAAGTTATTGCCATCTTAACGTTTGATCTCTAAATAGTGTTAACATATATTTAATATATTTTATAGTGATGTATCATCAATGTTGATCCAAGAGTTGTGTTCAGGTGAAAAACCTAACCATTTAACAAACAACAAATTCCCTCTTCTCCTCAAAACTTTCTCGGCTAAATATGTTTGTGGATATTTAGTTTTCATTAACTCAAACTCGTAAAATCCACCTTTAATTTCATGTCCTTTATAGTCCTCTAAGATGTAAGTGTTTGGATTTGTATTTCTTACAAATTTAACTTTAAATATTTCTGTAGACCAGTTTGGTGTATAACCTTTTTCAAATATATGTTTGTATTTACTAATTCGAACATGAGTGCCAACTCTAAACTTTGGTTCCTTAAAAGCTTTCAAATGATTATAGACGGTATCCAAAAGAGATTTTTCATTAGAGGAATTTTCATCATTAGGTGACATTTTTATTGTTCTATGATAAGTGTTATTATAGTTATTTACAAGTTCTTGATATATGTTTATCCACTTATATGTTCCTTGGTGACTAAACTCTTTCCACATCATACCCTTCAATGTTCTATTTAATCGTTCAACAATGGATGCTTTTAGGCTACTACATGCTGAATAGTGATTAATTTCTTGTGATTGCATTAAATGATGAAATTGATTGTTAAAAAACTCTTTTCCATCGTCTGTTTGTAAGTTTACTGGTTTTCGATGATATTTATCGAAAATACTTTTCATAGCATTCGTTACGTTCTGCGCTGTTTTATTTTTTACTGCAACAGCCCATGCTTTTTTCGAAAACGTGTCTATTACTGTCAGAAGATAACGATAACCGCTATTATTTGCTACATAGCCCCCATTTCAACCAGATCAGCTTGCCACAAATCATCTATTCCCTTAACTACAACTCGTCTTCTCTTAAAATTTCTTCTAGCTTGTTTATGTAGTTCCTCCACTATTTCTCGTTTATCAACATTAATATCCAGTTTGTTTTTTTTTTAGATTTATGTAATCATAATATATAGCTTTAGTTTTTCTTTTTCATACCGATTGTTCTTAACAGGTAAGAGCATGCTAAAAAAGTTTGGAATACATTTCAATGTACTAAACTATTGGACTATCTTCTGTTATATTTAAAAGTAGACGTTTTATTGCTTTGTGATATGTTCGAAAATTTTAGAAAAGTTTGTAAAAATATTTCTAATTTAGATCCCTGTCAATATTATACTACCCCGGGCTTATCCTGGGATGCTATGTTGAAAACAACAGAAATAGAATTGGAATTGTTAACTGATATTGAGATGTATAATTTCGTTCTACGAGGTATTCGGGGAGGTATTGTTCAATGCAGTAAACGTCATTCGATAGCTAATAATAAATATGTTAGTAATTATGATTCAACAAAAGAATCGAATTATATAATGTATTTAGATGTAAATAATTTGTATGGATATGCAATGTCTCAATATCTTCCCTTTAAAAATTTCAAATGGATTGAAAACTGTGAAAATTTTAATGTAAATAATGTGAGAGAAGATTCTTCATTCGGATACATACTGGAAGTAGACTTAGAATATCCAACTACAATACACGACTATCATAGTGACTTACCGTTTTGTGCAGAAAACAAGAAAATTGAAAGCATGAAACAGCGAAAATTAATAACAGATTTAAATAACAAAAGCAATTATATTATTCACTACCGCAACTTTCAACAATGTCTTCAACATGGTTTGATTTTAAAGAAACTTCAACATGGTTTGATTTTAAAGAAAATTCATAGAATCCTTGAGTTTAATCAGTCAAATTGGTTGCAAAAAATATATTGATTTAAATAATCATCATAGAACATTAGCTAAAAACTTATTTGAACAGAATTTTTTTAAATTATTAAACAATGCTGTGTATGGTAAGACTATGGAAAATGTTGATAAAAAAAACACATCAAAATAGTATGTGAATGGGAAAATAAAGGTAAGCGATTAGGAGCTAGAACACTTATTGCTAGACCTAATTTTCATAGTTCTCTCATAATTCATGATAATATGATTGCTATTCAAATGAACAGAGTGAGAACTGTATATAATAAACCTATTCACATCGGGTATACAGTTTTAGAATTGTCAAAATATAAAATGTATGAATTTCATTATGATTATATGAAACCGAAATATCTTGAAAATATTAATCTTAATTACATGGATACAGATTCCTTTATATATGATGTAAGAACGAATAATATATACAATGATATTAGAAATGATATCATAACACATTTCGATACATCAGCATATTCAAACGAAAATCCTTATAATATTCCATTAATGAACAAAAAAGTATTATAAATGATGAAAGATGAGTGCAATGGGAAAATAATTAATGAATTTATTGGTTTAAGAGCTAAAATGTATTCTGTAAAAATAGATAGAGTAGATCAGGAAATAAAAAAATAAAAGGAATAAAACAAAGTGTGACCAACAAATTAACAATTAATGATTTTAGAAAATGTTTGTTGGAGAAAAAACTATACTATGACTCAATGTATGTATTTAAATCAAAAATTCATGAATTGTATACACAACATTTATGTAAACTAACATTAAGTAATTTAGATGATAAAAGATTTATACATGATAATGGTGTTGATACATATGCTTGGGGGCATTATAAAATAAATGCTTCTTCTGATAACGATGATGATGATATGTTATGTAACTAGCTCTAAGTATAATTGAAAAGGAAAAACTTATACTGTACATTAACAAAAAAATTATCTGATTACAAATAAAAGAAAATAAATGTTTTTTTTTTATTTTAAATTATATTTATTGTGATAGAAATTTTAAGCACAAGTGACCACAATTAAATGTATTGAATTTCTGTTTTTGATTATAATTATATTCAATAGGTGATTTTAAATAGTTGATGATTTCCAATGGTGGTTGTAAATCTCCAAAGCTATCAAAATATTCTTTATAGTTATGATGTTTATAATATGCTACCCAATGTGTTCCAGGACCATTTGAGTTATCTAAATTAACAATATCGCATTCTTGTGTTAACGGTTTTCTAGGTAAAGTATCACGCATGAAAACACCTCTGAAATGTTTCAGTTGTTTGCCATACTTATTCAAATCGATGTGTGTTAGAGGACGATTAGGTAGATTTTTTAAAAGTTTTTTGGAGCTGGACTATATTAGAGACCATATCCAGTTTTATATGGTTTTAGATATAATCCTTTCCCCATGGCAATGGATTCCATATATCTATTGTGACGGGAAGCCTCAGCCAATTGTTCTTTACAATTTTTTATATCATTCACTGCTTTAACAATAGCAGATCCACCGGTTGCTAAGCCTCCAAGTGCTGATAATGCTGTAAGAATAGGAACAAGAGGAAGAAATCCACCAATTTTTGGTACTGGTATAATTCTCGGTACAATAATGTTTGTTCTCTTTTTCCCTTTTAAGTTGGAATAAACTGCCTTTTGAGCAATTTTAACTGCATCATTGATATCGGAAGGCTTCTCAATAGCTTCAAGGTATTCCATATAGTTGTTGTAAATAATTTTTGATGACATTTATTCTTCTTTCTGTTTTTCCTTCGTTTCTTTTTTTTATTTTTACGAATCTTGAAATTATTTTTAATACCCATACCAAATTTTAATTTTGCTTTCATTGCGTTAGTTACAAACCAAGAGTCAGCCTTGTCTTTTAAACTACTATCTGTCGATTTCACTCGTTGCATAGCCTTTTCAGCTAAGATTCTATCTGCTTGATGTCTCATATTTATATCTTTTGATTGCGGGTATGCAATATCGTGCTCTCTACATGCTGCATCCAATAAATTAATTCCTCTATCTCCTCTTGCTAACCGTTTTTCAAGTTTAGTCCCAGGTCCACAAAACTGATATCCAGGTAAATGGAGCTCAATAGGTAATTTATTTATTATATTGTTTACAAATCCTCTTCCACTTTTACACTGTTTAGCTTTCAAATTTTTAATGTAGTTTTTATAATTTTTTTTTTGTTTGTTTGTTTTTCATTAGCACCTGTAATAGTGTTAACGTGAACAGATTAAATGATAATGTTTTTCTATATAAACGTTAATTTATAATATTATAACCTTAGTTACTAGTTAATCAATTAAACAATCATTATGCGTTTTGTTAAGCAATCAAAAGAAATTGTTATAAGAAATATTGATGAATCAATGGGAAGAAAGATTAAAACTTTACACAACACATTATTACCCAATTCGATACGTGCATTAATTGTGGGACCATCAAATTGTGGTAAAACTAATGTAATGATAAGTCTAATAGAAAGTCCTAACGGCTTGAGATTTAACAACATCTATATATATTCAAAATCATTGTATCAACCAAAATATTGCTATTTAAAGAAACTAATTAAACCATTAAAAGAAATTAATCTCTTCACGTTTTCAGAAAATGAAAATGTTTTAAGTTCAGCTAAAGCATATCCACATTCCATAATTATATTCGATGATGTGATTAGTGACAAACAAAATACAATAAGAGATTACTTTTGTATGGGAAGACATAAATTTATTGATTGTTTTCATCTATGTCAAACATATACCAAAATTCCTAAACATTTAATACGTGATAATGCAAACTTGATTATAATATTTAAGCATTATGAAATGAATCTGAAGCATATACATATATAACGATCATGTTATAGGTGATATGTCGTTTAAACAGTTTTTAGAGCTCTGTAGTGAGTGTTGGAAAGATAAATATGGATTTATGGTTATAAGTAAAGGACGCTATCGAAAAGGATTCGACAATTTCATACAAATTTGAAGAAAAAAAATGTAAAGCAGATCGTTAGCAGATATAGAGCAGATCGTTAGCAGATGTAAAGCAGATGTGAAGCAGATCAATATGAATAACAATAATAAAGTTTTAAGTGATATTGTTAAGACAAGAGCAATTTTAAATGAAAAATTAAAGAATATCAAATTCATTGAGATTGATAGAATAAATATGTTGGAAGATACTTTTCAACCAATTACCAATCCATTAAAACAATTAGTTCAGAAATTAGATTATGAAGACGAAGGAAATTCAAAACACTCAGCAACGCTACCTTCAACACCGCTATCATCCAAAGTTGCAGACAATGTTAAACCAAAACTAGATATTGAGGATGTTGATGATGATGATGATAATAACATAAAGTACAAAAACGTAATTTAAAAAGAATTAACACATCAAGGAATATAACGGATTGAATATCAACTAAAAAGAGAAAACTTGATGTAAATGAAGGAAAGACGACAAGGAAAGATAATAAAAAAAATTGGAGTAGAAAACGGTTTTATATGAAACCTATACCAATTATATATGATGCTCCGATACAACGTGCAACAGAGAGATAAATGATGATGATGATAATACTGTATGTAACACACTTAAACAAAGTAAAATAGAAAAAAATATATCACCATTATACAGAAATATTGAATTGCTTGTAGAAAATAAAAAAATAGATACAGTTTATGGTTTTAATATCGATCATGAAGGACGTTGGCAATATGGTAATAATCAAATTTTATTTGATAAAAGTAACACAATGCAAATAGGAAACAAAAAATGGAAAATTACTCCAGGACTGTTTCAATTAGTATTTCATTCAAAACCTATACATTATACTAAGGATGATCTAAACAAATATAAAGATATTCTAATGCAAACAAATGTACATAAACGTCAATATCAATCAACTGCACAAATAAAGGGAACTAAAGCATTTAAATATCGAAGAGTAATTAAACACTTATTCAACAAAAAGAAAAAACGTGTAACAAAAGGTAGCGGCTTATCATTAAAATCAGTAGATAATCGTAAACCAAACTATATATATTGGGATGATCCAAATGAATTAGTTGGTAGACTACATTTACTTCTGTCATCAGAAAGTGTGGGACATAATAATCATAAAAACGAAATAATATCTATTATTGAAGAACACAGAGAATCTAAAATAATATATTAAATGAAATGAGTTATGTAAATAAAGTTCAGTTAAACAAAAACTAAACAGAAATTCAGTTACGAAAAACTATATTAACAAAACAAATGATGTACTAACTGCTAAAATGAACGGTTTAAGAACGGATATAGATAATCTTTCTATGCTTCATCAAACTGATGTGAAACAATTAAAACTTCACAACGGACATTCAATTGCTAAAATCGTTGCTGATATTAAAAAAGAATCTATAAGAATTGATAAATTGAAAGGTGATGTGGAAAATGTTATTACTTCCATTCAAAGACATATTGAAAATACAACAAGCACTCTCAGTAAAACTATTAGTAATCAGATAATCAATGGAAATAAAGAATACAGAAATAATATTGAAGACAGATTTAATAGCATAGAAGAATTTATACATAAATGGGTTGGAATGGAAGAACTCAAAAATCAATATACAAATCAATTGAATGAAATTAAAAATGATATGAAAGTATTTAAGGAAGCTATTAACAATAGTAAACAATTATATTCAGAAAATAAAGCCTATTTAAGCAACCTTGAACAGAGATTTGATAACATTGAAACTTACCTGTTTAGAACAATCGGTATGAAAAAGAAAAACTAAAGCTACATATTATCATTACATAAATCTAAAAAAAAACAAAATGGATATTAATGTTGATAAAGGAGAAATAGTGGAGGAACTACATAAACAAGCTAGAAGAAATTTTAAGAGAAGACGAGTTGTAGTTAAGGGAATAGATGATTTGTGGCAAGCTGATCTGGTTGAAATGGGGGGCTATGTAGCAAATAATAGCGGTTATCGTGATCTTCTGACAGTAATAGACACGTTTTCGAAAAAAGCGTGGGCTGTTGCAGTAAAAAATAAAACAGCGCAGAACGTAACGAATGCTATGAAAAGTATTTTCGATAAATATCATCGAAAACCAGTAAACTTACAAACAGACGATGGAAAAGAGTTTTTTAACAATCAATTTCATCATTTAATGCAATCACAACAAATTAATCACTATTCAACATATAGTAGCCTAAAAGCATCCATTGTTGAACGATTAAATAGAACATTAAAGGGTATGATGTGGAAAGAGTTTAGTCACCAAGGAACATATAAGTGGATAAACAAATATCAAGAACTTGTAAATAACTATAATAACACTTATCATAGAACAATAAAAATGTCACCTAATGATGAAAATTCCTCTAATGAAAAATCTCTTTTGGATACCGTCTATAATCATTTGAAAGCTTTTAAGGAACCAAAGTTTAGAGTTGGCACTCATGTTCGAATTAGTAAATACAAACATATATTTGAAAAAGGTTATACACCAAACTGGACTACAGAAATATTTAAAGTTAAATTTGTAAGAAATACAAATCCAAACACTTACATCTTAGAGGACTATAAAGGACATGAAATTAAAGGTGGATTTTACGAGTTTGAGTTAATGAAAACTAAATATCCACAAACATATTTAGCCGAGAAAGTTTTGAGGAGAAGAGGGAATTTGTTGTTTGTTAAATGGTTAGGTTTTTCACCTGAACACAACTCTTGGATCAACATTGATGATACATCACTATAAAATACATTAAATATATGTTAACACTATTTAGAGATCAAACGTTAAGATGGCAATAACTTTAACGTTAAAGGGAGACTCGTCACTACTTATTGCCAACTACTTTCCACCTATCGAGCTCGATCAAAACTATGTTTGTGGATTAATTAGTCTTGATACATATCATTCAATACCCAATATTGATGTGCAAAACAATTTATTTCATATTGGTAATCATGAAATAGAAATTCCCGTGGGATCATATGAATTTTCTGATATAGCTGATTACATTACTGAAAAATATAACAAGTTGAATAATAAAGGAACTCTAAATATTCAAGCAAATCACAATACATTACAAACTTATATACAAAGCTCTGTTGATCGTATATATTTTACTAAAGAACGAACAATTGGATCACTTCTTGGTTTTAGTAAGAGAGTATTGGAGCCAAATGAAGAATATAGTTCAGATAAAACTATAGATATTACAAAAATAAATACTATATTAGTTGAGTGCAATATTGTAACTGTTTCATATATAAACAACATTTCTGCGCACACTCTACATCAGTTTTCTCTGAACGTCAGTCCTGGTTATAAAATAACTGAAGCACCCGCAAACGTAATATACTTACCTGTAAATACAAGATTAATAAATACACTTGTTGTGAAAGTGGTTGATCAAGACGGAAATCTTGTTAACTTTAGAGGAGAAAAAATATCTATAAGAGTTCATTTAAAACCGATGAAGGAATGATTATATATAATAAGAATATTTTAAATAATCAATCAACATTCAGATTCCCAACACCACCACCAACATCAACACAATACACAACAACAAATATAGAAAATTGTAAATATCAAACAATAAGACCTCGAAAAACTCTAAGCAAATTTAATAAAGAGTTTCTACAAAATGTAGGATACAAAATCAGAAATAAATATAAAAAAAAAATAAAAAAAAATGAGTGGTCTAATTAACATATTAAATAAACCACAATTTGATAACTCAATTATCAGAAAATAATATCATAGCTATACATCGTATTTACAATCATTTAAAAATAACGATGATATTCGGATATCAATTCAAAACCAAGATTTATATATACAACCCAGTGAAAGCTACATATATATTGAAGGATACGTAACAAAGGAAGATTCAACAGTTTCAGTGTCTTTTAAGCTCCTAAACAATTGTATGACTTATCTTTTTGATGAAATTCGATATAAGTTAAATGGTGTAGAGATTGATCGTACTCGTCAACTTGGAATTACAACAGATATAAAAAACTATGTGTCACTAAATCAAGCGGAAAGTGATGCATTAGTAAATGCAGGATGGGCACCAATTAAGGCCGACGATCTATCACTTATTAGTGGATATTTCAATTTTAGTATACCATTGAAAATGTTGCTTGGATTTGCTGAAGATTTCAATAAAATAATAGTAAATTCTAAACATGAATTGATACTTTTACGATCCAAAGACGATTCTCGCGTCATCAAGTCTATTATATCGAGTGAAAAATTTAAATTATCTTTATTTAATATTACATGGAAAGTACCACATGTACAGCTTGCTGATGAATGCAAACTGGAAATGTATAAAACAATTAACACACGTCATCCTCTAAACATATCATTTAGGAGTTGGGATATGTATTACTATCCTTCCCTTTCGGATAGCACTACAGTGTTATGGAATGTTAAACTCGCCAGTGAAAATGAAAGACCACGCTTCTTGCTTATTGCTTTTCGCGATAGTGACAACAAATTTATACACTGCGATTTAACTGACGTAAAAGTTCATCTCAACTCAGACACGTATCCTTATGATGATTTAAACCTTAAGTTTGAACGAAATAGGTTCGCACTACTATATGATATGTATTCAAAATTTCAATATAACTATTATTTACGCGATTCCCAACCATTACTAAAACGAGACAAGTTTAAATCAACTGCACCAATCATAGTCCTGGATGTATCTCATCAAAATGAAACAGTTAAAAGTGGACCCATCGATGTGCGAATTGAATTAAAAACACTAAAGAACATACCATCTAATACATCTGCATATTGTTTAATTATACATGATAGAATGTTTGAATATATACCTCTTACAAACGAAATACGAAAAATATTGTATATATATATATATATATATATATATATATATATATATATATATTTATATATATATATATATATATATATATATATATATATATATATATATATGTTAAATTTAAATATTAAAAAATAAATAAAATAACAAAACAAAAGAACTGTGTGTTTTTAATTTTGTTAATATTTTTTAAGGTATGCATAAAAAGGTAAACTATTATCTCCTTTCTAGCATTGCAGCTTTAGTTCTAATAGTGTATACATCTATCACATAAAACAAAACATAACAACAATGAAATTTATTTTATTATGTTTTTTTGTTGTGTTAAGAATACTGACTGGTATGTCATTACCAATATCCAACATCAGTACTCCAAAAATTGAATCAAATTCAAGAAGCATTGAATTCAATTTTATCCTTCCCAATAGTGAGATTCTCAAAATAAACATATCATTTGTGATGTTAAAGGAAAGTGAACCACTGGAAATGAGAGATGATGATGATGAATATCAATCAGATGACAATGCAAAAATATTAACGACAACAAGTATACCTGATACAGCAGGAAGCTTAAATTTGACAAAATCAACTTTAGTAACAACAACTGATTCACCAGTCACAACAACAACAACAACAGATGAACCGCAAAAAATAATTACAGTAGATGATGCAATAGAAGCGTTTCGCAAGGAACTCATTGATAAAGAAATGAATATAGGTGGAATTTTAGATGCTAAACAGACATTTTATCGACATTTTAATCTCCAATATGAAAATGTTGAAATACCTATTCGTTGTACCTATAACAGTAAATTTGAAACACAATATTTAAAAATTAGCTGTTTTGAATATCGTGAAATTGAACAAGAACGTATTCTTAGTAATGGTGAAATTGAGAAAGTTCGAGTAGAAGACTTATCATGCAAATTGCAACACATCAAAATTACTAACCTTAAGAATTATACACAAACATATAAAATGACTATTGAATAATAGTTTAACCGTTAGTAACTAATCGAACTTAAAAGACAAACCATTATGGTGGGAAACCTTTTAAAAATAATCCTAGTCATTCTAATACAATTTGATGCTGCTGCACGGTGCAATAGTCAGTATTATTCACAATATCAACAACAGCAACAACTACAACCACAACATCAAATTCATAATAGTACTATTTCATTAGATGGTGAAACAAACAGATATCTTAATTTCAAATTTAAGCTCCCAAATCAAACATTGCATGTAGAAATACATTTATCAGTTCAACTAGATCCATCTACATCAGAAAACAATTCCGCAACAACAACAACAACAAGAACAGTTGACCCTTACACACGACAGTCACGAAGCAGTGATAATGAAAAACATTTCACTATAGATGATCTAATTGAAGCATTTAGAAAAGAATTAATTCAAAAAGAAACTAACATTGGCGGTATCATTGAAAGCTCTAAAGTTTTCTATCGACATTTCAATCTAAAATATGACTACTATGAGATCAGAGTTCGCTGTGGTTATTACAGTAACTATAAATATCATACATTAAACATTTACTGTTTTCAATATAATCCTGATGACGATAGAGATATCTTCCCCAACGAAAGAAACCATAAACATAATTTTGAAACGCAATATCTCACAGAACGTTACTCCAATCTTATAAATATAAGAACATCAATACAAAAGATTACACACAAACACTTCACATGAGTATTAAGTAATTCACACACACAACCAAGATGCTCAAATAAATATTAGATTTTTTAAAATCATGCTCTCATATAATTTCTAATGAAGATAAAACTAAACTTATCAATATACATTCACAACTGGCGTATGCACACAACTTAAAAACCATAAAAAATAAACATGGTGAACATTTTGAGGATTGTATTTGGTCAAACGAAAAGAATACATGTGGACCCGACACCTGCCAATGTCACTATCATAAACTATACAACAACCAGGCCGAAGATGAAGCAAGAAATATTATCAACTTTTATAATATAATTAAATGTAAAAATTACCCTTTCAATATATAAAATATTATTTACTTTTACATATCTTAGAATAAGTAATTTATTTTTATACAACTAAATAAATAATTAAAATATCATATCAGCATGTTTTTATTCACTCAAGGACAAGTTTTAATTTTGATTATATTTTTAAAAACATGATTATGCATACATGATGAAACATACAATTACTTCAAAACTTATTGCGGTTATCAAGTTCACATAATTTAATTTGCCTATAGAATCTTAATTCAAATTTAATATAGCAATATAAAATGTTCGTTAAAATTCTTACTACATTAATTTGTTTTTGTTTTTTTTTAACATGATTTTGTACATTTATAAATTTCACACACACACACAATTTTCCCTTCTGCGGTTTTTTATATTTGCGGTCACCATTTCAAAAACACCCTACCATACGCAATAGTCGACCATCAACAAACACACACTCACAACACACATTTACTCCCTACATGTTACAAACCTAACACTCAAAACAACTATGCCGACTGTAGCGTACGCATGGAGTCACATTTTGTATGGAAAAAGTGGCCCCAAAGGCACACAAATATACTACTGAAATACCGATCGGATCTTATGAATTAAATGATATAGGTGGCTCCATATGAAAAAACAGAATACAAACGATATACACCAGAAAACAAAATTTGTATTGAAGCCAATAACAATACAATGCAAGTTAAAGTCAGCAGCTGTAAAAAACCAATATATTTTAATAACGAAAATAGGTAGACTTTTAGGATTCAATAGCAGAATTTTAACTCCAAACAAGGAACATTACTCTGATCTTCCAGTGAATATCTTTAAGGTGAATCTCTTGGGAATTGAAAGTAGTATTGTTGTTAATACTTATATGAATAGTTCCAAAGCTCATACACTACACGAGTTTCCGATTAACGTACCTACTGGGAATAAAATAGTTGAGATTCCCAAAAATCTTATATATTTGCCAGTAAACTACAGAGAGATAAGTTCTCTAGCTCTTCGCGTGGTTGATCAAAACGGCGACTTAATTAATTTTCGAGGAGCGGAAATTACAATATGAATACATTTTATCATTAAATAATGATAATATACAACACAAATATATCGAAGAATACTACAGCAACATCTAATCCTCAAACATTACAGCCTAAACAACAATTGAAAAGATCTGTTCATCAAAAATCACTTACGACAGCAAACAAGAGTTTTCTCAAGTCTTTGAATTTGAAACTGAAAGCAAAATGAGTTCAATAATAGATGTTTTAGATAAACCATTATCTGACGAGAATATAATTAAAAAAGGCTTTCATACTGTTCACCTCAGTGAACAATATGGTGCAGCTAGTCCCAACCCTGACAACTAAGGCTGGATTTTTGAGATCTAGTTAAACCAGGTTTAGCTAGGCACAAATTTGTGCCGTCATTACCAAGTTTGTCTACATACTTTTGACGGAACAGATTAGTTGTGGTTAAAATTTTGGTTTTTTATGGAATAATATATATAAAAAAATACCATTTCGTCGGAAAATTCAGAGTTTCAGACTACGTTAAACTAAGTTTAAACTTAATCCATATCTCAAAAAGTCGCTCTAAGTCAACAATACCCCCAACACTAGGGTGCACCTTATTTAAAAAAAGCAAAATAGCACCTTAACTCCCTTCATAAATGTTCTCCGTAACTAAAGAGTATGTTATAAAAAATTTTAGGTAGATTGCATCAGGGGAAGGCGTGCCGCATCCACTCACAAATTGTAAAAATTTTATAAATTGTTATAAAATAACCAGTAATGTATTTTCAAGATTCACTAAACTTATTAAAAAGGAATAAGTAGTTTAATTTAGTTTTTACCAACTTTTTTATTACACTTTAACATTAATACAAAATTATTTATTTTTTGAATTTAATTTCGTACTTAAATATATTAATTTAAGTTATTTCATATGCTTAATAAAACCGATTTGTTTGCATTTGGATATTGTTTCCTATAATCAGCTACAATTTGCATTATGAACTGTTTCTCCTCTTCATCACGCGACAATACTTGATTGTATTCTTCCATAAGCTTTACAGCCCTTTCTGCAGTATCATCGACAACTTTCAATTTACCAACCATTTCCAAGCCAATTTTATACGATTTATCGTTTTCCCATTCCCTAGGATCTTTCTTCAAAAAATCCGTTGGGATACAATATCGGTTGAGAAAATTTAAAGTTTTTTGCGAGATAAAATCTTCAATATTTTTATTAACGTACTGTAATGAGGAAGAATTGTAATTTTTTTGTTGTCATCTTCATGGGCTCGAACTAGCGCTGCAACCATAAGTCGTTTTGACTTGTTTGAAATTTGAGTATCATAAAATGATAGCGCTACTATTTCTGGCGATAGGTACCATAAATGATTGCAGAATTTTCGAATTAACTCCCGACTTAAATTTTTATCAACTAAATTGTAAAGATATAAACTTTTTAGCAATGTCAAATCTTGGTTAGGAGCTTCTGCGGCAATGGCAGCTTTGATCCAAACTTTTAAATATATTTTTATAATAAAAACACATATATCTCCAATTCCATTCAACTCACAGTCAGCCAAAATGAACTGGTTCCGAAATAAGTAAATTTTTAAACTATATATTGCTTTGGACATCCAACGTGCATGGTGGAACGCTCCAGGCATTCGAAATAAAAAATTTGGAAGTGACCCGCCTACGAAAATTACCGCCAATTGGAGAAGCTCTTTGTAATCTTCCCGTGGTTGCATATCTTTTAAACTCTTTAATGTAAACTCTTGTATCTCCCTTGTATCCCCAATAATATTTTTCACATGTAAGTCTTCAACTCCAGACCTAAAATTACTTTTGTCTATTAAATTGAATAGGCTAATTGTTCGAAATTTTTAATTTAAATCTCAGAAAGACATGATAAATATTCCAAGGCACAAAGGCAAGTCAACATCAGTTTTTGTCATTCAACTTACACAGCAGAGCAGAACAGCTGTTTTCGAAAGACGCAACCCTTTCATCATCAGTGCTCATGTGTATTAGGTGGCTTAGTTGAATGTGATAACAGTTCCTATTTACACAAATTTTATTGTGAAAAAGAACACGAGAACTGTATCAAGCTGATGTTAACATGTTATTGTTATAATACCCGTGTTACCGTTTGATTATTTTTCTTCATGTCCCATTTTTCTGAATTTTTTGTTCCATCATACCTAAGTCAAACTTTTTTGGTTTGAATTTTATACTTAAGTACATGTGAACGTTTTTCCAATATTTTTTTATTATTGGTAGCTCAAGCCATAGCTCAAATTTGTATGTAGTAAGAATTAAAATTCAAACCAAAAAAGTTTGACTCAGGTTGATACAGTTCTCGTATTCTTTTTCACAATAAAATTTGTGTAAATAGGAACTGTTATCACATTCAACTAAGCCACCTAATAAGTGGTGACAAACACAATACACATGAGCACTGATGATGAAAGGGTTGCGTCTTTCGAAAACAGCTGTTCTGCTCTGCTGTGTAAGTTGAATAACAAAAACTGATGTTGACTTGCCTTTGTGCCTTGGAATATTTATCATGTCTTTCTGAGATTTAAATTAAAAATTTCGAACAATTAGCCTATAGAATCTTAAAATTCTTACTACATACTTTTGTCTATTTTAGTCCAGGCATCTCTAAATCTACGAAATATTTTGACACTAGGACCCGAAGATGTTGATATTTTTGCATCAAATACACTCCGTAAAAGTATTTCAAATATGTGATGACGACATGGATAATACAGAAGATCTTTGTTTAGTGTTTGTTCTAAAAGCACACATGCGCCTTGTATTCGTGCTGTGTTTGATGCGGTGGCATCGCAGCACAGGGCTTCCACTTTTTCATCGAGATCCCATTCTTTGAGTAAGCCAAAGACAGCCGTTGCTTGCTGTCTACCCGTACCTGAAGTTATCGCTGGGATGCCGAGTAGCTGATCTGTTCCATTAAAAGATACAACTACAGGCAGACGATCGACGTGTTCAGTACCCATCAATGATGGCAACATTTTACCATCCTAGTGAACAGTCACCGCCGTAATTTCTTTGTTTTTAAAGATTTCGCGGATTCTTTTGAAGTGCAATTTATAATTAAATCTTCGTATAAACGGCAAACTGGCTAGTTCAAAGAGTTTGTCGTATTCAGGATCCACCTAATCTTATTACCCTATTCAAGTCAGCTTTCAAAATTGTTAACCCAACATGTGCATATGGTAACATAACATCGAGGAAATAAGCATATGTTGAGAATATTAAGGTCTGGCTATTGGATTCTGAAACTTCAGAATCTCATAAGCTCAGTAATACACAAATGCATACCATGCACAAGGTATAAAAATCGAAAAACTACTCAATTTATGTCAGCTTTGCCGCCAGAACGCACCCAGATTACAAGACCATTCCATGATGTTGGAGTTGATTTTGCCGGGCCAATTGATATTAAGGTTTACAATAGTAGAAATTGTAGCATACACAAAGGTTATGTATGTGGTTTTGTTTGTTTTGCAACAAATGCAACACATTTAGAGCCAACATCGGACCTATCAGCAGCATTCGCTCGATTTTTTTTCGGGGCGGGGATGCCCTGTCGCCATATACTCTGACAATGGGACAAACTTTGTTGGAGCAAAACAATTGTTGAAGAAAGAACGACAGGAATTCTTGAAACAATTGAAAGGGTCTGTGGTATCTTCTAGTAGTTTCCAGAATTTTACATGGCATTTCATACCCCCAGGAGCTCCACACATGGGACGTCTATGGGAAGCTTGCGTAAAAAGCTTTAAAGCACACTTGAAGAAACTGGATACGATAAAATATACGTTCGACGAATTGGCAACACTCTTAGCCAGGATTGAGAGATGTCTCAACTCGAGACCACAAGTTGCAAACATGCAAAAGGTTCATTTCTCTAAATATATCAGAAAAATACCAAACCGCACTCCATTTGCATTATTGCATTAATTGTTTGGCCAGAAACCATCTAATTGGGAATTGCACGAGCAAGACCCGATGCAACAAATGTGGTGGAAATCATCATTCCAGTTTACATGGACCAGAGCGCATATTGAAGAATATTCTTGATCGCCCAAATAGTTAGTCTTCCTTAGGAAATAATAAACCCCCTGCACCTACTCCTCGACGGTCGCCAAAACAACTAACGACGGCCTTTGGTTTACCCACTTCGCTGCAAAAGATACTTGTGCCGACTGCACAAGTTTGTATGATGACCGACGATGGTTGCGTGTCACTGAGGGTCATCGTAAATGCGTCATCCCGAATATCCAACGAGTTGGTTGAGCGGATACATCTAAAAACCTTTAAAGTGGAAGAAAAAAAAATACAGGAAGGCGATTATTACCCCCAACATGTCATCCATAATTAAATATGAAATGTACCTTTTGGTCAATAGAGAGCTACCAAAAAACCCATATTCCGGACCCTTTAAAGAGTCAATAAAGGAGAAGGTGGAAAATCTGGCACTAGCAGACTCCTCTTTCTATTGCAACGATGCGGTTGAAATTGAACAAGGTGGTGATTTGTATAGTAGCATACTTAAAGCCAACATCATTCGCATGGATGGTGGAGCACTATTAGCCCAGGATTCCTCGTTGGGCTGGCTCATTATGGGCTCATATTCCGGCTAAACTCTTACCAAATCCTAAGTATATTACTTACAAATTAAACTTACACAACTTTCCTTTTTTGTGTTTATATGGCCAAATTGTGTTTTTATTTTATATGATTTCTGCTATGAGCTAATAAGGCCTAGGTTAGTTTTGATGACAATAAAAACAAGTTTTATTTCATTTTTCCCGACGTTTCGTCAATTATTTGTTGACTTTATCAAGGGTTTGGGAAATCTATTTATTATTAAAAAACATTTATTAATTATTTTACATATATGTATATGTGTGTCTAAACGATCTAAATTTTGTTACTTACAACTTTGTAATTTAAAATTTAATAATTTTATAAATAATAAAAAGTTAAAAATAAATTACAAAACTTTAATCACAGTTTAAGTGCACATCACAATTCATTTTAATGCTACTTTGTAGTTTGTGCTGATGTTGTCCGTGTCTTCCTTTAAATTCATCGTCTTTTCTATCTTTTGCTGTATTCTTAAGCTTTCTATTGTATATCTTTTCTTTCCAATATTCTCTCTGTCTAAAATCTTTACTTTTTCAAAATCAGCTGTGTGTCCAGTGTCCAGTATATGTTGTGCTAGTGCTGTTGATTGTTTATTTTTCTCTATATCTCTCTTGTGTTCTTCCATTCTGGTTCCTAAATTTCTTTTTGTGGTTCCAATGTATACCATATCACAGCTGTTATTTTCATTACCTTTGCACTTTATTTCATAGACTACATTACTTTGTTGTTGTTTTTTAATTGGCGCTTTAATTTTTGAAAATATTTTATTTATTGTTGTGTTTGGTTTGTATGCAAAATTTATGTTGTTGTTTTTTATTGCAATTCTTATGTTTTTGTTATCTGTCAATCCAGGGATGTAACGTACGCTATAATATAACTTTTCTCTATTTTCAGTGATGGATTTGTTGTCTATTGTACTATTGTTTAGCTTTATGTTCGTTTCGTTAATCATTTTGCTGATGACACAAAAATACAAAGAAACAACAACAGATTATTAATAGACTGGTACAAAAAAGATACAGCTTCAGGCAGAATCATAAATTTCAACTCCACACAACCTAAACATCAAATAATCAATACTGCCAAAAACTTAATCTTTAGGATTCTCCATCTGAGCGACAAAAAATTCCACGAAAAAAACATAAAATACATCAGAAAAACGTTAACAGAAAATAGTTTCCCCAACAAACTCATCAGCAAAATGATTAACGAAACGAACATAAAGCTAAACAATAGTACAATAGACAACAAATCCATCACTGAAAATAGAGAAAAGTTATATTATAGCGTACGTTACATCCCTGGATTGACAGATAACAAAAACATAAGAATTGCAATAAAAAACAACAACATAAATTTTGCATACAAACCAAACACAACAATAAATAAAATATTTTCAAAAATTAAAGCGCCAATTAAAAAACAACAACAAAGTAATGTAGTCTATGAAATAAAGTGCAAAGGTAATGAAAATAACAGCTGTGATATGGTATACATTGGAACCACAAAAAGAAATTTAGGAACCAGAATGGAAGAACACAAGAGAGATATAGAGAAAAATAAACAATCAACAGCACTAGCACAACATATACTGGACACTGGACACACAGCTGATTTTGAAAAAGTAAAGATTTTAGACAGAGAGAATATTGGAAAGAAAAGATATACAATAGAAAGCTTAAGAATACAGCAAAAGATAGAAAAGACGATGAATTTAAAGGAAGACACGGACAACATCAGCACAAACTACAAAGTAGCATTAAAATGAATTGTGATGTGCACTTAAACTGTGATTAAAGTTTTGTAATTTATTTTTAACTTTTTATTATTTATAAAATTATTAAATTTTAAATTACAAAGTTGTAAGTAACAAAATTTAGATCGTTTAGACACACATATACATATATGTAAAATAATTAATAAATGTTTTTTAATAATAAATAGATTTCCCAAACCCTTGATAAAGTCAACAAATAATTGACGAAACGTCGGGAAAAATGAAATAAAACTTGTTTTTATTGTCATCAAAACTAACCTAGGCCTTATTAGCTCATAGCAGAAATCATATAAAATAAAAACACAATTTGGCCATATAAACACAAAAAAGAAAACATTATCGGAGAGCTTGCCGAAACAAAAAATCTTAAAATTAATAAAAAACATTACACCAACAAACAAACACAACATGAGGGGTTATTTTCAGCACATGACTTTAAAGTATGATAGAGAGACATGCAGAACTTTAAAAGAGTACTATAACGAAACAAAAAAGCTAGTACAACAAGAAAGTAGATTAAAATTCATACTATCATGCAGAAGTTATGGTATTGTTCCAAACCACACAAAGAACACAACAATACAGACGATACAACTGTTCACATGTAAGAAATTAAAAGAAAAATTAAACAAAATAGAATATAATTTCCACAAAAAAATAGTAAATCTTGAGATAACACAAACATATTCAAACATTAAAGTTGCCAAGAAAAATATAAATCGCTTGAAAATTAACATTGCAAATGCACTTACATTCGAAGACTATACGAATTTTATAAACAAACAATATGAGAGAAGCAAAAATATGGGCGCACACATAATAGAAAATAAAAATGCAAAATTGAACGCATTGAAAGAAAAAGAATTTAGAAGATATGGATTTATATATAACGAGAATTGGTTTGAAAACAAAACCAACATAGAGATCCCAATGGAATCGAAATGGCTATTGTCTTTGGGGAATAAATTTGCTCTACCTATAGATAAAAACAACTTCTCTGCACTACATATAATTGCGGACATGGAACAATGTATTTCAACAATGAATGATGATGAAGGACAAGAGAAGAATTTGGCAAGAACCATATTAGCGAATAACATCACGCGGTTTAAGAGAAATTTACAAAACACCCCAAAAGAAAAGTTTGTTCTCAATATATATAGAAAAACAACAGATTTCTTGAAAAAACACAAAAATATAATTTTAGTAAAGGCCGATAAAGGGAACAAAACAGTGGCAATGTATAAAGAGGATTATCACCTAAAAATGGGGAAATTATTGGAGGAAAAGGGTACATATAGAAAACTCAGAACAGACCCAACTGCAAATTTACAAAAAGAAAACAACAAATTAGTAGCAGAGCTATATAAACAAAAAATAATCGAGAATTGGCAGAGGAAACAATTACTTTGCTCAGCTGCAACGGCACCGAGAATATATGGACTACCAAAAATTCATAAGCCAGATATACCTTTAAGACCCATAGTTTCGTCAATGCAAGTTCCATGCTATAAATTATCAAAATACGTAGGCCAAATCCTCAAAAATGTGATCTCGAAAGAATACAATGTATTAAATTCGATTAGACTCAAGGAGCAAATAAAAAATATTCAAATAGAAAATGACGAAATACTAATCTCACTAGATGTCGTTTCACTATTCACTAATATCCCAGTCAACAAGGCAATAAATATAATAATGCAAAAATGGACAATCATCCAAAATTACACAAAAATGTCTAGGTCCTTGTTTGTAAAAATACTCAAGTTTTGTCTCTGCGAAAATAATTATTTTATTTATGAAAATGAAATTTTTAATCAGATATTTGGCATGCCAATGGGGAATCCACTTTCACCAACCATCGCGGATCTTGTACTTGACAATTTGCTAGACGAAACTCTACAGAAACTGAGCGTGAAAAACATCCAATTAAAATACATAACAAAGTATGTAGATGATTTATTAGCAATTGTAAAATCCGAAGAAAAAGACAAAATATTAAATACCTTCAATAGTTTTCATCCAAAAATACAATTCACCATGGAAATAGAAACAAACAATTCTATTGCTTATTTAGACACAAAAATACAAAGAAACAACAACAGATTATTAATAGACTGGTACAAAAAAGATACAGCTTCAGGCAGAATCATAAATTTCAACTCCACACAACCTAAACATCAAATAATCAATACTGCCAAAAACTTAATCTTTAGGATTCTCCATCTGAGCGACAAAAAATTCCACGAAAAAAACATAAAATACATCAGAAAAACGTTAACAGAAAATAGTTTCCCCAACAAACTCATCAGCAAAATGATTAACGAAACGAACATAAAGCTAAACAATAGTACAATAGACAACAAATCCATCACTGAAAATAGAGAAAAGTTATATTATAGCGTACGTTACATCCCTGGATTGACAGATAACAAAAACATAAGAATTGCAATAAAAAACAACAACATAAATTTTGCATACAAACCAAACACAACAATAAATAAAATATTTTCAAAAATTAAAGCGCCAATTAAAAAACAACAACAAAGTAATGTAGTCTATGAAATAAAGTGCAAAGGTAATGAAAATAACAGCTGTGATATGGTATACATTGGAACCACAAAAAGAAATTTAGGAACCAGAATGGAAGAACACAAGAGAGATATAGAGAAAAATAAACAATCAACAGCACTAGCACAACATATACTGGACACTGGACACACAGCTGATTTTGAAAAAGTAAAGATTTTAGACAGAGAGAATATTGGAAAGAAAAGATATACAATAGAAAGCTTAAGAATACAGCAAAAGATAGAAAAGACGATGAATTTAAAGGAAGACACGGACAACATCAGCACAAACTACAAAGTAGCATTAAAATGAATTGTGATGTGCACTTAAACTGTGATTAAAGTTTTGTAATTTATTTTTAACTTTTTATTATTTATAAAATTATTAAATTTTAAATTACAAAGTTGTAAGTAACAAAATTTAGATCGTTTAGACACACATATACATATATGTAAAATAATTAATAAATGTTTTTTAATAATAAATAGATTTCCCAAACCCTTGATAAAGTCAACAAATAATTGACGAAACGTCGGGAAAAATGAAATAAAACTTGTTTTTATTGTCATCAAAACTAACCTAGGCCTTATTAGCTCATAGCAGAAATCATATAAAATAAAAACACAATTTGGCCATATAAACACAAAAAAGAAAACATTATCGGAGAGCTTGCCGAAACAAAAAATCTTAAAATTAATAAAAAACATTACACCAACAAACAAACACAACATGAGGGGTTATTTTCAGCACATGACTTTAAAGTATGATAGAGAGACATGCAGAACTTTAAAAGAGTACTATAACGAAACAAAAAAGCTAGTACAACAAGAAAGTAGATTAAAATTCATACTATCATGCAGAAGTTATGGTATTGTTCCAAACCACACAAAGAACACAACAATACAGACGATACAACTGTTCACATGTAAGAAATTAAAAGAAAAATTAAACAAAATAGAATATAATTTCCACAAAAAAATAGTAAATCTTGAGATAACACAAACATATTCAAACATTAAAGTTGCCAAGAAAAATATAAATCGCTTGAAAATTAACATTGCAAATGCACTTACATTCGAAGACTATACGAATTTTATAAACAAACAATATGAGAGAAGCAAAAATATGGGCGCACACATAATAGAAAATAAAAATGCAAAATTGAACGCATTGAAAGAAAAAGAATTTAGAAGATATGGATTTATATATAACGAGAATTGGTTTGAAAACAAAACCAACATAGAGATCCCAATGGAATCGAAATGGCTATTGTCTTTGGGGAATAAATTTGCTCTACCTATAGATAAAAACAACTTCTCTGCACTACATATAATTGCGGACATGGAACAATGTATTTCAACAATGAATGATGATGAAGGACAAGAGAAGAATTTGGCAAGAACCATATTAGCGAATAACATCACGCGGTTTAAGAGAAATTTACAAAACACCCCAAAAGAAAAGTTTGTTCTCAATATATATAGAAAAACAACAGATTTCTTGAAAAAACACAAAAATATAATTTTAGTAAAGGCCGATAAAGGGAACAAAACAGTGGCAATGTATAAAGAGGATTATCACCTAAAAATGGGGAAATTATTGGAGGAAAAGGGTACATATAGAAAACTCAGAACAGACCCAACTGCAAATTTACAAAAAGAAAACAACAAATTAGTAGCAGAGCTATATAAACAAAAAATAATCGAGAATTGGCAGAGGAAACAATTACTTTGCTCAGCTGCAACGGCACCGAGAATATATGGACTACCAAAAATTCATAAGCCAGATATACCTTTAAGACCCATAGTTTCGTCAATGCAAGTTCCATGCTATAAATTATCAAAATACGTAGGCCAAATCCTCAAAAATGTGATCTCGAAAGAATACAATGTATTAAATTCGATTAGACTCAAGGAGCAAATAAAAAATATTCAAATAGAAAATGACGAAATACTAATCTCACTAGATGTCGTTTCACTATTCACTAATATCCCAGTCAACAAGGCAATAAATATAATAATGCAAAAATGGACAATCATCCAAAATTACACAAAAATGTCTAGGTCCTTGTTTGTAAAAATACTCAAGTTTTGTCTCTGCGAAAATAATTATTTTATTTATGAAAATGAAATTTTTAATCAGATATTTGGCATGCCAATGGGGAATCCACTTTCACCAACCATCGCGGATCTTGTACTTGACAATTTGCTAGACGAAACTCTACAGAAACTGAGCGTGAAAAACATCCAATTAAAATACATAACAAAGTATGTAGATGATTTATTAGCAATTGTAAAATCCGAAAAAAGACAAAATATTAAATACCTTCAATAGTTTTCATCCAAAAATACAATTCACCATGGAAATAGAAACAAACAATTCTATTGCTTATTTAGACACAAAAATACAAAGAAACAACAACAGATTATTAATAGACTGGTACAAAAAAGATACAGCTTCAGGCAGAATCATAAATTTCAACTCCACACAACCTAAACATCAAATAATCAATACTGCCAAAAACTTAATCTTTAGGATTCTCCATCTGAGCGACAAAAAATTCCACGAAAAAAACATAAAATACATCAGAAAAACGTTAACAGAAAATAGTTTCCCCAACAAACTCATCAGCAAAATGATTAACGAAACGAACATAAAGCTAAACAATAGTACAATAGACAACAAATCCATCACTGAAAATAGAGAAAAGTTATATTATAGCGTACGTTACATCCCTGGATTGACAGATAACAAAAACATAAGAATTGCAATAAAAAACAACAACATAAATTTTGCATACAAACCAAACACAAAAATAAATAAAATATTTTCAAAAATTAAAGCGCCAATTAAAAAACAACAACAAAGTAATGTAGTCTATGAAATAAAGTGCAAAGGTAATGAAAATAACAGCTGTGATATGGTATACATTGGAACCACAAAAAGAAATTTAGGAACCAGAATGGAAGAACACAAGAGAGATATAGAGAAAAATAAACAATCAACAGCACTAGCACAACATATACTGGACACTGGACAAACAGCTGATTTTGAAAAAGTAAAGATTTTAGACAGAGAGAATATTGGAAAGAAAAGATATACAATAGAAAGCTTAAGAATACAGCAAAAGATAGAAAAGACGATGAATTTAAAGGAAGACACGGACAACATCAGCACAAACTACAAAGTAGCATTAAAATGAATTGTGATGTGCACTTAAACTGTGATTAAAGTTTTGTAATTTATTTTTAACTTTTTATTATTTATAAAATTATTAAATTTTAAATTACAAAGTTGTAAGTAACAAAATTTAGATCGTTTAGACACACATATACATATATGTAAAATAATTAATAAATGTTTTTTAATAATAAATAGATTTCCCAAACCCTTGATAAAGTCAACAAATAATTGACGAAACGTCGGGAAAAATGAAATAAAACTTGTTTTTATTGTCATCAAAACTAACCTAGGCCTTATTAGCTCATAGCAGAAATCATATAAAATAAAAACACAATTTGGCCATATAAACACAAAAAAGAAAACATTATCGGAGAGCTTGCCGAAACAAAAAATCTTAAAATTAATAAAAAACATTACACCAACAAACAAACACAACATGAGGGGTTATTTTCAGCACATGACTTTAAAGTATGATAGAGAGACATGCAGAACTTTAAAAGAGTACTATAACGAAACAAAAAAGCTAGTACAACAAGAAAGTAGATTAAAATTCATACTATCATGCAGAAGTTATGGTATTGTTCCAAACCACACAAAGAACACAACAATACAGACGATACAACTGTTCACATGTAAGAAATTAAAAGAAAAATTAAACAAAATAGAATATAATTTCCACAAAAAAATAGTAAATCTTGAGATAACACAAACATATTCAAACATTAAAGTTGCCAAGAAAAATATAAATCGCTTGAAAATTAACATTGCAAATGCACTTACATTCGAAGACTATACGAATTTTATAAACAAACAATATGAGAGAAGCAAAAATATGGGCGCACACATAATAGAAAATAAAAATGCAAAATTGAACGCATTGAAAGAAAAAGAATTTAGAAGATATGGATTTATATATAACGAGAATTGGTTTGAAAACAAAACCAACATAGAGATCCCAATGGAATCGAAATGGCTATTGTCTTTGGGGAATAAATTTGCTCTACCTATAGATAGAAACAACTTCTCTGCACTACATATAATTGCGGACATGGAACAATGTATTTCAACAATGAATGATGATGAAGGACAAGAGAAGAATTTGGCAAGAACCATATTAGCGAATAACATCACGCGGTTTAAGAGAAATTTACAAAACACCCCAAAAGAAAAGTTTGTTCTCAATATATATAGAAAAACAACAGATTTCTTGAAAAAACACAAAAATATAATTTTAGTAAAGGCCGATAAAGGGAACAAAACAGTGGCAATGTATAAAGAGGATTATCACCTAAAAATGGGGAAATTATTGGAGGAAAAGGGTACATATAGAAAACTCAGAACAGACCCAACTGCAAATTTACAAAAAGAAAACAACAAATTAGTAGCAGAGCTATATAAACAAAAAATAATCGAGAATTGGCAGAGGAAACAATTACTTTGCTCAGCTGCAACGGCACCGAGAATATATGGACTACCAAAAATTCATAAGCCAGATATACCTTTAAGACCCATAGTTTCGTCAATGCAAGTTCCATGCTATAAATTATCAAAATACGTAGGCCAAATCCTCAAAAATGTGATCTCGAAAGAATACAATGTATTAAATTCGATTAGACTCAAGGAGCAAATAAAAAATATTCAAATAGAAAATGACGAAATACTAATCTCACTAGATGTCGTTTCACTATTCACTAATATCCCAGTCAACAAGGCAATAAATATAATAATGCAAAAATGGACAATCATCCAAAATTACACAAAAATGTCTAGGTCCTTGTTTGTAAAAATACTCAAGTTTTGTCTCTGCGAAAATAATTATTTTATTTATGAAAATGAAATTTTTAATCAGATATTTGGCATGCCAATGGGGAATCCACTTTCACCAACCATCGCGGATCTTGTACTTGACAATTTGCTAGACGAAACTCTACAGAAACTGAGCGTGAAAAACATCCAATTAAAATACATAACAAAGTATGTAGATGATTTATTAGCAATTGTAAAATCCGAAGAAAAAGACAAAATATTAAATACCTTCAATAGTTTTCATCCAAAAATACAATTCACCATGGAAATAGAAACAAACAATTCTATTGCTTATTTAGACACAAAAATACAAAGAAACAACAACAGATTATTAATAGACTGGTACAAAAAAGATACAGCTTCAGGCAGAATCATAAATTTCAACTCCACACAACCTAAACATCAAATAATCAATACTGCCAAAAACTTAATCTTTAGGATTCTCCATCTGAGCGACAAAAAATTCCACGAAAAAAACATAAAATACATCAGAAAAACGTTAACAGAAAATAGTTTCCCCAACAAACTCATCAGCAAAATGATTAACGAAACGAACATAAAGCTAAACAATAGTACAATAGACAACAAATCCATCACTGAAAATAGAGAAAAGTTATATTATAGCGTACGTTACATCCCTGGATTGACAGATAACAAAAACATAAGAATTGCAATAAAAAACAACAACATAAATTTTGCATACAAACCAAACACAACAATAAATAAAATATTTTCAAAAATTAAAGCGCCAATTAAAAAACAACAACAAAGTAATGTAGTCTATGAAATAAAGTGCAAAGGTAATGAAAATAACAGCTGTGATATGGTATACATTGGAACCACAAAAAGAAATTTAGGAACCAGAATGGAAGAACACAAGAGAGATATAGAGAAAAATAAACAATCAACAGCACTAGCACAACATATACTGGACACTGGACACACAGCTGATTTTGAAAAAGTAAAGATTTTAGACAGAGAGAATATTGGAAAGAAAAGATATACAATAGAAAGCTTAAGAATACAGCAAAAGATAGAAAAGACGATGAATTTAAAGGAAGACACGGACAACATCAGCACAAACTACAAAGTAGCATTAAAATGAATTGTGATGTGCACTTAAACTGTGATTAAAGTTTTGTAATTTATTTTTAACTTTTTATTATTTATAAAATTATTAAATTTTAAATTACAAAGTTGTAAGTAACAAAATTTAGATCGTTTAGACACACATATACATATATGTAAAATAATTAATAAATGTTTTTTAATAATAAATAGATTTCCCAAACCCTTGATAAAGTCAACAAATAATTGACGAAACGTCGGGAAAAATGAAATAAAACTTGTTTTTATTGTCATCAAAACTAACCTAGGCCTTATTAGCTCATAGCAGAAATCATATAAAATAATTACACAACTTTCTTTAATTTGGACATCAATTAAAGTCCACTCTTTTCCTTCAGATGTCGAGGCGGGGAGAATGTTCACCTCAGTGAACAATATGGTGCAGCTAGTCCCAACCCTGACAACTAAGTCAATAATACCCCCAACACAAATAGCTGCAGCCAACGTCGATCGATATAAATTTTGGTCAGCACATTAGTTCGTGATCCTCGTCCCTAAAGTCGATTAAAAGTTATAACTAACATCGTGTAAAGAAACTTGAAAAAAACCATAAAATCGCTAAACAAGAACAAAAAAGAAGTTCAAACCAAATCTGAATTAAAATTAAACAGAAAATAAAATTTTTGCAAAAAGAAAAATAAAACAATTTTAGTAGAAAGGATATATAAAGGTGCTAAAATTACTTAAACTAAGGGAAAAAAAATCAATGAGTGTTCGAACTCACGGGCGATGTGTTAACACCTTTTTGTTTATATATTTTATATTAAACCCACAAAAAACAAAGAGAATGCAAAGCAACAGACAAATGTACATACATACATTGTTATGTTTGTACATAAGTTACATACGTTGCTGTCTTGCTATCTCATTTTTATATATGTACGTATAACCACGTCACTATTCTCTTTGCTATGCATAAGACAAAACCGAAGATCAACATAAAACACTTTTTTAATATTACTCCAAATTAATACTCCGAATTAAAACACTTAAATCTCCGCTCGCCGATATCGGATCGCCTTAATTTTTGGCCTAAACTCTTCGTCAAAACCCGCACTAGCGTTTTAATCCAAAAATTAATAAAATAGGCTATGAATTTCCGGAGAAAATCGCGTGGGAAAATTATATGAAAATCGCCCAATAATCACTTTCAATACCGACTGCCAAGCAACGAACAAACACATACTCTTTCATCTTACACCTTACACTTGCGTATGTATTGAAACTGATAGTTTACTGCCCTAGAGGCGCGCGTATAGATGTTAACACATCAAAAAGAAAACCTAAATTTATATTAACTTACCCTTAAATCCCTTAGTTTGTACATTTATATTTATACAAGTTAAATTAAAGAATACAAAAAAACCTAATAAATAATACTAATTAAAATTAAAAGTGAGACAGATTACAATTTCAATACATATGTATGAAATATGAACTGAAAAAATATTAGTATACATCATATTTTGCAATTATTATATATTAAACTTAAAATGTCAATAAACACATAATTAAAGATTACGTTTCTGAAAAACATGCATTTCATTTAAAAATTCCTGGAAGTTGAGAATAGCATAAGTACATATCTAACCCATTTTAACCACTTTATATATGGTCCTTAAGAGTGAAGAGTGAACAAACAGTATACAGTCCACACAAAAACATATAGAAAAGAATAAATTTACATACACAAAGTGATTATACTATGTATAATAATTTTAAAAGACAAATAAAACAAGTAAAAGTGCTATATTCGGATGTGTCGAATCTTAAATACCCTTCACAGATGTAATTCTTCTCACTTTTTTGTCAAAACAGAAAGTAGGTTTAATTCAAAAATCAAAATGCTGTTATCGGTTAATTTTATATTTAAGAAAACGTTTAAATATTTCGGCTAGGAAGCTAAATGTTTGGTTTTTCTTATTTCTAATACCTCTGAACGTCTTTCAAAAATATTAAATATATTTAGTTTCCAAACAAAAAGAACAAATCCGTTTCATGTACCCCAAAAAGTTTTAATTGTCCAACCGTAGAATAGTCTTTTAGATTTTGTTGGTTTTTAATACCAGTTTACTTCTTTCTGATATATAAAGCAGGTGTAATTCATCATAAAAATCAAAAATACCAAATAATATGGCGGATTTTATGAATCAGAAAATGTCGATTTTCCAACCCTGGAACCGAATTTTTAAATTTTTAATACTACTTTAGTTTTTTCTGATATATAAAATAGGTTTAATTCACTAAAAACACAAAATTTGGAATTTATGTATGTACTTTTGTGTACCAAAATTATTTCGATTTTCCAACCCTGGAACAGAATTTTTAGTTTTTAAAATTTTTAATACCAATTTAATTCTTAGCGAAGTATAAAATAGGTTTAAGTCACTGAAAAAAACCAAAATTGGGAACTTATGTGGTTACTTTTATAAACCAAAAAATTTCGATTTTCCAACCCTGGAACCGAATTTATAATTTTCTGATACTAGTTTAATTTTTTCTGAAATATCTAATAGGTTTTATTCACTAAGAGCACAAAATTTGGAATTTATGTATGTACTATTATGTACGAAAAATATTTCGATTTTCCAACTCTGGAAGCGAATTTTTATTTTTTTCCAATGCAATTCTTAGTGAGGTGTAACGTAGTTTTGCTAGACAAAAAAATTGAAATTTTTAAACTTTTTGGTCACTTTCATGTACCATAAAATATTTCATTTGTCCAACCCTGGTGTCTAAATTTTGATTTTTTAAAATTTTAATACCAATCTTGTTCTTCCTGAATTATAAAACAGCTTTAATTAGCAAAAAGAAACAACGTCAATTGCCTTTTTGGTTACTTTTATGCAGAATAAATATTTCAATTTTACAACCCTGGAAACGAAATTTAAATTTTTTTACCAATGCAACTCTTAATTAGGCATGAAATAGTTTTATTTAAGAAAAACTTAATATTTGTAACCATTTAGGTAAATTTTATGTACCACAACATATAATATCCAACTCTGGAATCAAAATTTTTATTTATTTGTTTTACTTTTAATTAGTAAAAAAAACAACGTCAATTGCCTTTTTTGTTACTTTTATGTATAAAAAATAATTTAAATTTCCCAAACCTAGAAGCGAAATTTAAATTTTTTAAAATTTTCTTTATTAATGCAAATCTTCATGAGGTATAAAGGAGTTTTGTTTCAGAAAAACTCGAATTTTGCAACCATTTTGGTTATTACATGAACTACAAAATATTGCATGTACAAAAAAAAAATTTAATATTTCCAACCCTGGAAACGAAATTTTAATTTTTTTTTGCTTTTTTTATCAGTGACACGCTTCTTGAGGTATAAAGTAGTTTTATTTAAGAAAAATTGCAATTTTTTTACCATTTTGGTAACTTTGCACCAAAATAAAATAAAATATTGCACTTGTCCATCCCTGGATTCGAAATTTTACTTTTATTTTTGAATTTTTGATACCAATTTTGTTCTTCCTAAATTATAAGACAGTTTTAGTTACGAAAAAACAAAAAAAAACAACATCAGTTGATTGTTTGATTACTTTCATGTACAGGGTGGCGCAAAAGTAATCCTCCTATCAGCTATATGCTATAAATTTTGCTACAAATGACAATGAACTGTGGCGGCGGTCATTTACATGACATCATATTCTCGACTTGATGTAAAAAAATTAAAAGACCAAATAAAAATAATCCACAAGAAGAATTAACGTTGTTAATTTTTTCTTAAATTACATCCAAAAAACATCGGAAAGTTATTTTTGCGCCATTTTCTGATAGGAGGATTACCTTTACGCCACCCTGTATAAAAAATTCAATTTCCCACCTCTAGAAGCAAAATTTGAATTTAAAAAATTTTGTTTTTTTGGCCAATGCAAATCTTCATGACGTATTAAGTGGTTTTGTTAAAGAAAAACTTAAAATTTTTAACAATTTTACTTACTACATGTAATACAAAATACGGAATAGGCCGAAAAAAAAATTTTAATTTCCCATCCCTGGAAAAAAATTTTATTTTTTTAGTTTTTAATAGACCATTGAGGCTCCCAAAAGCACGAAATAGGTTAAATTTACAAACATTAAAAAAAATTGATTTTTGGTATAAATTTTGCGTCGAGAAATAGGTGTAAGCTTCCCAACTCTGTAACCATACTCCGGATCTTTCTGAATTTCAATAGCACTCTATTTAAGTTCATTTCCAATCCAACGGTCCAAGAACGAAGTCTCTAGCTCTTCTGGGGGCTTGGGAAAAACCCCAGACGGACGGACAGACGGACATCGCTCAATCGTCATCGCTATTCATAAGGATCCAAAATATATATACTTTATGGGGTCCCATGTGCATATCGAAGAAATTACACGCGGAATGACAAACCTATATATACCCTTTCACTTTTTTGTGAAGGGTATAAAAATACTAACACAGTACCAAATATTAAATACAAACTAATAAATGTTGATTTATTTTTATTGACCTTATCAGTTTATTGTAATATTTATCAAGCTTGTGGTCGTTTTTTATAATATATTATTTCTTATAATTTTTATTCGATATTTCGTAAACAGCTTGTTAACATCTTCAGGAAATAAAAATTATTAAAATGTTTATAGAAAAATGGGTTTGAAACATGGCATGAAAAATTATTCAAAATATTTGTTTTTCAAATACAATAACATAAATAATTTTTTCAACATTAATAATTTATAGTAAAATGCAATTTTTTTCAACATTAACAAATTATAATAAAAATCTTATAAGAAAATTATTGTTTATATATGTATAACATGAAAAACTTATAGTATAAATTTAGACGCATATTTCGAAAAGAGAATAAAATTGATTGTAAACAAAAATTATTAAAAACACAGTTATTGAATACATCAACAAATTTAATACGTAATACGACATATTAAACCAACAACTTAATTAAATCGACTTAAAATACATTTACAACACAAATCATCAACAAACTGCAACCCAAGAAGTAAATACACAAGTGGTTTTGTAAGTTGATCAAACCTTTCAGTCTCTCTTTAAAATAAAAACCACGTTCCACTTCTTTGTTTGATTGTTTTCTCCAGACTGCCTCTCATTTATTTTCTGTACTCATCTACCTACCCCTTTCAGACCCATATTTTATATCGCTCGTAAATCGGTCTAAAACATGGAAATAAGAAAAACTGTTTTTATACTATGCATAATACAGACACAAAAAATATTTTTGCAGGGTTCTTTTTTGCAAACAGGACATCGCACAATTGTGTGGTCCCGGTCAATAGCCGCAAAACAACTTATTGAAAATTTTGTTTTAACTGTGATAACGTTTATTTAACTCAAATTATTCATGTAATTCATTGCCTTGTAACAACTAAATAATATAATAAAAATAATTAAAAATATAATAAAAAAACAATCGAGAAAAATTCAGCCTCTTAGAATAGGTACATATTATTATTACTTTGTGTGGTATTTTTGAAAACAATCTTTGTTTTTAGCCAAACAAAGCGTAACTTTACACTTTTCACATTGACCTCTCGAGCGACTTCCGCAATTATTTCAACATACTCGTGTTAAATCATCGGAAAATACAGGCCAGTGGTGATAACTGTCGAACCTAACGTCTTCAGGGGCATCACGTGGGCGATATTTCGAACCGTAGTAGTTATTAGGAAGCTCATATATTTCAACATGCTCAGGAGCTTCAAAGGATGCAGCTAGCGCAGCTCCTAAATCCATTTTAAAATGATTTAATTTTTGACTTTGGCAATTCGGAATTTCTGGCATCAATATTCCATCCAAGAATTGTATACTGCCAAATCAAGTAGGTGGAAAAAGACTTTGACAGTCCACTTTTTTGTCTTCATTTTGATTCTATAGTATTCCATCATTTGGTCGCACAAATCAACTCCACCCATGAAGGCATTGAATTTCTGTATCACTACTGGAACCTGGACAGGACAGCAACGCTTTTGTTCCATCTATCGATTTCCCCTACAGGATCTTTGCCACAATTACTCGATGAAACTATCACTGCTTTTGTATCCTTCCATTTCACAACAGCTGTGTTTTTGTTGTTGGGAAATATCGCCTCGATTCATTTCTTTGTCCAAGAGAAATTTTACAATTTTCGGTACTCTATTTGCCATAATTGTACCTGTTGCTAAGTAACCCATCTGGTGTAAAGCTTCTAATAGTGGTATTTTTGTGAAAAATCTGTCCATATATATATATATATATATATATATATATATATATATATATATATATGACTATAGATGGTCCATGACCAAGACTACAATCTTCAAATGTGCCAGCACCTTGAAAAACTTCAAAATCCACCACACCACCGGTAGAAGTAGCACAAACAAGATTTTTTAACCCAACGGGTCGAAGTTTTGTTCTAATTAATTGACGTGCAGGACATCTTCCCGCAAAAGGTATCATCTGCTCGTCAATTGAGTAATTCGTGATTTTTGTTGCCATTTCATTACACCGTGTTCTCACCATATTAATTACGAGCTGAATTCTCCAAAACTTATTTGTCAAGTTTGCTGCAGAATAGTCTACAAAATGTATGTCAGAACGTAGTTGAAGAAACTTTTCGCGGGACATGGTGTTATAAATGGAAGGAATTTTGGTTTCACTTCCCCAGTACATTCTTACTGAAGGACAACTAAGACATCCCATCATGATTGCATAGCCGAAAAATCTTTTTATGTCTGTTGGTACGTAGCGCGCCCTGACCATATTTACCCAACACAAACGTTCTAGTATATTTTACAACATCCTCGTCCAAATCAAAAATTTTCCCTGTAAAATAAGGACATAGCACAAAAGTGACGATATAACCATATGACATGTTATGCCTGATCAACACAATTGTGTTATCTGTTTTTTCTTGAGTGCTGATTACTTGTTACCATGCAGAATCGCAAAAGTAACTATCTAAATCGTTGCAAACACTTATTATACAGTTACCACTACTAAGAACAAACAATTACTTGAAAAATATTTTAAATAAGCTCTTACCCAGCTAGCCTTTTCAATCGCTGAAGAGTCTACTGCGAATCTTATGCAGAGGGTTTTTAATCGTCGACGAGCGCATTTTTTAATCGTGGAAGATACAGCGTACGGGAGAAACTGTTACATGTAGATGATTCGTCTGCGAGAGTCTTCCACAACGCAGCGAAAGACGCTTGTATTAATCGTAGATAGAATCACTGAAGATTTATTTACAGATTATCTTACAAATCTTTTATTAAGAACATGAAGAATCGTCTGGGGCTCATGCAGAGATTATTTTACAACTTCTGAACTGCTCTTCATGTTATTATTATATAAGACATTGAAAGAGTCATAAAAGGATCATTTGATGATAGTTTGTCGAACCCGGCAATGCTCCTACCGAGCAAATCCTACCGAGAAATCAATTTTAGTTTTGGTATTACAAATTAATTAATAAAAACACTTCTCGTTTATTGAATATAAAGTACTTTATAAAAAAATGAGCATAGAATATATCATGAAACGAAAAAAATTAATAAAGAAAACAAAAAATTAATTCAAACTATGGTATATCTAAAAAGTCATATAGATATAACAGCCTCCTTATATTGAAAAATAAGGGAAGTTATTTTGTTTGATTTTTCTTTGTTAAACGTCTTTCGATGCGGTCCTTAGCATGTACGAAGTGTTGCTGCAAAGTTCTGTTAATAATAGTATCATCACAATGTGCGAATTTGGAATGACACAGATCTATAAAAAACAAAAATTAATCAAAAATAACACACATTTGATTTATACATTCCTTTACAAATTTTTTTATTTTATTTTCTTAAATAAATTTTTAGTAATAAACAAATAATATCTTAAGATATCTTAAGAAACGAATTTGATTCTTAAAAAACCACTTTACACAACCGGCACGGGTCTTAATCAAAACATTAATGCAAATATAAACGAACAAAAGAAGAATAAATAAAAATCCTAACGGTTAATTGCATGAAAATAAAAACAATAACAAAAATATTTTGGCAAAAAATCGTCGATTAAACATTGCAAGATTAAAAACCAATCCTTTCAAAGAAAGATACATCTTCAAAAGATCATCAGAAATATCTTTAAAGTATTGTATATTAATCTTTGCCAGATTAAACGGCGAACGTGCCTAAAAACTTAAAATAAACAAAAGAATAAACATCGTTTTGTTATTGTAACTCGTGAAATAATCATCGGGAGTTTCGTTTGGCACAATCGTCTATTAAACAGCTCTTGGCTAGCTGGGTACTTTGTGAACCAATGTTTATACTTGTTGGTACACACAATGAAACTAAGCTGTAGTTCTTTATACGAGGCAAGTTTGTTTTTTGTTGTTATTTTTTTATTACAGAAACAATCAATGCTTTCCGGTTAATAAGTCAAAAAATATATTTTCACATTATTTAAAGCAAAAAGAGTCAGATCGCACAATCGATTAAGCTAGATCTGAAAGGGCTACAATACGGTGTGTTTAATTTACGTCAGTGTTGTGAAGCGAATTCATAGTACGGGAATGGAAATCTCTTACACCTCCCTTTTTTTTAAAGAAGAACCAAACAAGTGGTACCGGCTTGTTTCGTTCTTGTTTTTTTGTCTTATATAAATTATATTAATTAAATTATATTTACATTAATTAAATTATTTTTACATTAATAAAATTATATTTACATTCCTTCCCTCCTTTTCGGGGGATTTACTGTTCTCTTATATGAAATATTTTATTTGTTTTAATTTAATAAAAATAAAACTTTGTTGTGAAATACAATGGTTTGACATTTTTGATATTTTTAAGTGAATTTTTGAGTTATTTATATTAATTTAATTTGTAGTTTTGAATTTAACTATTCATTAATTAGTTTAATAACTATTTAGTGAAATTACAATTGATAAATAATTTTCAGTTATGCAAAATTGTATTTTAGAATACTTCCAGGTGTAGCATATAATGCTAACGCAATATATATACTTATATATATATATATATATATATATATATATATATATATATATGTATAGATTATTTTGTTTGTATTTAATAAAATGATATTATATTTGTTTACTTTTCGTGAAATTGGTAAGTGTTTCTAATATGTTTCGTTTTGTTATGTTGCAAACAAAAATAAATCATGTGTGGCTTTCTATATTGAGGTGAAAGAAATTTAAAAAAAATATAGTTTTATGATTTTCGAACTCTATTTTTATGAATTATCTTCCCTTTTTTCGATACTTTATCATACACCTTCACGTTGCAATCGTCAACACTCCTGACAGTAAAAGGACCTTCGTAAATACTTGTGTATTTGTCGTATGGTTGTTTTTGAATTAAAACGTTGTCACCAATGTTTAATGTTAATGGCTTTGCATATTTATCATAGAAATCTTTGTTTCTCAACTTTTGTTTTTCAATTAATTCTTTGGCCAACTTATGTCTTTTCTGTAAGCGATACTTAACCTCTTTACTGTAATTCTCAACATTGTATACTGGCTCAATTTTCCTACCCAAAAACTCTATCGGTATTGTAGGTAACTTACCAAAAACTAGTTCGTACGGTGATAGTTTATTATCAAAAATTGTATTTGGGGTCGTGTTGTGAAAATATGTGAAATACGTCAAATATGTGCCCCATTCAGCTATATTATCGTCGACATAAGTCGTTAAATATTCATTAAAAACTCTGTGATTGCGTTCTACCGTCCCAAGAGTTTCATGGTGATATGCGGTCGAGTAATTTATCTGTATCTTTAGTAACTTACACAACTCACCTAAGACCTGTTTTTGAATTCGGTTCCTAAACCGGATTTGATGATGTTCATTGAAGCATAAGTCAACATAAACTTTTTGAAAATTGCTCTGGCAACAGTATCCGTACACTTGTCCGGTAAAGGTATAGTAACCAAATATTTCGTAAATCGCACATAAGAGTAACAGCGTACTTGTTTCCGAATTTCGATTCCGGCAGAGGGCCAATTGTGTCTACAACGACTATATCGAAAGCTTGTGTCGGTGTGGGCGTTAAAAAGAGCCTCTCTTTATTTCCTGGTTTTACCTTCTTCACATTATATTTCTCACAGTTTCTCACAAAAATAGCTATATCTTTCGACATTTTTTTCAAAAAATATTTTGTCCTTAATTTGGCATATAATTTCCTTCGTCCACAATGCCCTCCTAGGAGTGGATCATTATGATAAATGGTCATTAATTTTTCTTTGTCATTTTTACCAATTATTTGTTCAATAGGATCTGTTAAAGTAACCTCTAATCTTTGTAATATTTGCATACCATGGTCTTTAAATTTTTGTATATTAAAAATTTAAAGATTAAATCATCTTTAGGTCATTCTATTTTATGAATATTCTGACTGACGGCTTCTTTTCCAAGCCTCAAAAGCATCTCCTCTAAATTCAATGTTTCGTTATCAATCAGAATGTCCATTGATTTTAATCATTTGAATTTTTGATACATATTTATGCGCAATTTTATTAATTTGTTATTTACATAAATATATTTAAATCTTATTTTTGGTGTATTTTTGTCAAACTTGTGAGAAAACTTGTCATATATAGGTATTCTAACTGTGGTAGAGTCTGGTTTTCTTTGCTCGTGTTGTGTTTTCGATGACATTCCGCGGGTTAACACCGCAAAAACTCCCACACCTTCGTTCTTCAATTATTCTACTGATATTCGCGACAATGCGTTAGCGGCAACATTGTCTTTGCCCTTTATGTGTTCTATGATGAAATTATATTCTGATAATTCAAGACGAATTCGGGTTAGTTTTGACGACGGGTCCTTAATATTAAATAAGTACACAAGTGGTCTATGATCGGACCTAACAGTAAATTCTGTCCCGTAAACATACGGCCTAAATTGTTTTATAGCAAAGTGTAATGCCAACAGCTATTGTTCAATCGTGGGTTTTTTCTGTTCCGCCTTGTTAAATGATTTCGAGGCAAAATAGATGGGTAAGTCATTGCCATCAAAATTTTGACTCGGGACTGCACTACAACCCATTTTGGAGGCATCTACAGTTATGATAAATTTCTTGGAAAAATCAGAATACTGTAACAATTTTGGAGATTTTAGACCTAATTTTAATTTTTCAAAACCGTTTTGACATTCGTCATTCCAAATAAAACATGTTTTCTTTCTTGTAAGTTGGTTTAGTTTGGCTGTTATTACAGCAAAGTTTTGGAAGAATCGCCTGTAATAATTAGCGAATGCTACAAATCGTCGAACAGCTTCTTTGTCGGTGGGAATGAGATAATTTTCGATCGCTTTTATTTTTGAATTATCTGGTAAAAGACCTTGTGAGGTGCATTTGTGTCCAAGAAAGGTGACTTCAGGTTTAAAAAATTTGCATTTATGAGGGTTAACTTTTAAATTATATATTCTGAAAATTTTTAGAACATTTTCCAAGTTTTTAAGGTGATGTGACACACTACAACCTACAACGATAATATCGTCAACGTACAAGAAAGCTTGATTTGGTGCAAGGCCAGAAAAGGCAGTATGCATCATGCGTGAAAACGTGTTTGGGGCAACATTCAGACCGAAAGGCAAAACTTTTCACCTGAAAGAACCAGTGCTAGTACTAAACTAGGTGATATCCCTTGAATCATTATCTAAAGGTATTTGGTGAAACCCAGAAAGTAAATCAAGTACTGAAAAATACTTAGCGCGGTCAAGATTATCCAATATTTCATCAATTCGCGGAAGCGGGAATTTGTCGGCTTTTAGTTTCCTGTTTGCCGCTCTGTAGTCAACGCACATGCGGTACGCTTTTTGGCCGTCTATGTTCTTTTTTTTTTTTTTTTTTAGGAGTAGGACCAGCACTCAGGGGATGTCCCCTATATATGCAATGCATTGCGCTGGAACTGAAAACAAGGGGATAGTACTGAGGGGACAGATTAGGAAAGATGAGAAGATAGACAGTTGTTTTTTTTTTTTTTTTTTTTTTTTTTTTTTTTTTTTTTTAGCTATTTCAACATTTTACTTCGCCGGCTAATTTTTGCTACAGGGCCGACGAAGGTGGAACTAGTATTAGTGGACTATTGTAATTGGATTGACTTGGTTTAATTAACTCATTCCGTAATAGATCCTGGCGGTCGATTTCCTGTTTTTGAGAATGGGGTAAACGATAGTTTTTGCTATACACCGGTGAAGCATCTAAGTTTCTGCGTATAAAAGTTATTGACAGGCATTTTGTCTTCCTTAAGTGCAAACGCATCTGCGTATCTAGTCTTCCATCTCACAAGATGGGTTTTCAATATAGTTTTAAGTTTTTCAGTACGGTCATATTTCGGTAAGACTCTGTCTATCAAGTAAACGTTAAAGTTTGACAGAGTTTCCCATTTTATACTAGAATTATTAATACATTTGTACTCGTCCGTTACGTTTACTATTCTTACTGTGGGATAATTCGATTCTACTATACATTTCCCTATAAAAACTCCTTCACATACTTCCTGTGCTTCTACAAAAATTGAATCAGGCTTAATCTGTGTACCTAGTTTATAAATTCGAAAAACATCGCATCTAGGTGGTATAATGGAATTGTTCCCATGCGGATTTTTAACTTCTGATTTAAATGTGAAACCGATATGAGCATTTCGTCATAATCAATAATGCACCTATTCGGCTTAAGAAAATCTTTGCCTAGGATTTCCTCTGTTGGAATATTGAAATTGTCATCAACAACGTGTAAAGTCTGAGGAATTAGATTAGCTTTAATAATTAAGTTTGAATAAATTGTTCCCAGCGTTGAAAATGAATTAGTGGTTACACCTGTAATATTAACAATATTATTTCGATCGATCACAATGTTTTGTTTAATATATGACTGTTTTACCAGGGAAATATCTGCCTGTGAATCAACTCAAAAGGTACATATTTTGTCCAGTCCAGTACATTTAATTCGAATAAAGTCGGAGTAGTTCAAATTTAAGCTAAAAATTGATTTCGTAGGGTTAGGTTGATTTTTGGGATCTAAAAGATGTAGTATTTCATTTTTATAAAATATTTGTGATTCGTATTGATCTACTGGTTCTCACTCATGATATCCCAACTTTCTGAGGGGCCTCTTCGTTTAAAGGCAGGGCTCTCGCATCTCTATTTCCGGACCTGATCCTGTTGTTTCCATTGTAATTCCGATGAAGTTGATTACCACCACGGTTAGGGTAATTATTGTTCCTATACTGATTATTGAAATTCCCGTGAGAGTAACCAAAACCTCTGTGGTTACTATTACCACGCCTGTAACTTCCACGATTATTACCGTTGCGGAACTGAAATGCCAATACCTGTCTCTCATTCCACCGTTCTACGATTAATTTGCCACAACATCCTTCGAATCAGAGCTTGACGCCAAAATTGATTTAACAAGTGTGGATTTGGTATTTAATCAAAAAACAGAGACAGTCTATTCAATAGCCATCTCATGGGCCTTCTATTACGAGTGATATCTCAAGAGCTAACTCATCCACTCTTTTTGCAAATGCCGAATAATCATTATTACTAATTTTCAAGGCTGCAATTTTACCTACTACGATCTTTGAGCTCTCTGGTTTGATCTTATTCCTCAACGCTGTTTTTATATCGTTAATTGTTAATTCACCCTCAGGTAATGCCTCACGTGCCTTTCCTTCCAATTTAGATTTTATAAATGCTATTAAAGTGGAACTTAGGTTATCCTCCGTAAGATCGTTTATCAAATCTATTTTATCCAAAAACGATTCTAATGCCAGGGGATCACCATTGTAGTTTTCCCTGACTAAACCAGAGCACATCCCAATAAGTGATCTTTTCTGTACTACTGTTGCCATCGCTATACTTTTAAAATTATAGCCTGTAAAATGTTCTTGTAATCTTTGATTTGACCTACTGTCTTCTTTCCCCTCTGACATATCCTTAACTTCGCTAGTCTGTTTTACCTCATTCGAGTTGTCTGAATCATCAAGCTCTGACTCTGTGAATTGTTCCTCATTTACTAATCCAAACAAAAGAACTGTGGAACTCTGATTTTGCAGTTTAGTTTTCCGAAACATCTAACTAAAAGCTATCTACAATGTCTTATTTTATCAAACGTAAACTTCCTTTGAGCTGTCGAAAATTCATCAGAATGCAAACTAGTGTATAACAAAATAGCGTTATATGCATTTATAAGTGATTTTACATATTCATTTCTTTTACTTTGATTTGTGGATACAGGGCGATTTTGCAAAATTCTTTTTTTAATCTTGTAAAAGTTCCCCCAAAATTTTATCGACAAATTGTGGCATGAGCTAAAATAATTTTATTATTAATATTTCTTGAATCTTTACTGTAAATATTTAGTTATTTATTTCCATATAAACCTAGGGTTCGAATTTGTATTCTTTCGTTATATAAAATAGACTCTCAAAATTATTTTTGTTTTCAACCTATTTTATTTAGTTTTGTTTTTGCAATTTTGTGTTAAATTTTTATAATTTTTATTTTTCTCTGTCCTGTGCTTCTTATTATTTTCATGTACATAAACCCTGTGGTAAGTAAGAGTACATAAAAGACATACTGAATATTGCTGTTTTCATAAATGATGTAAAATAAAGATTAAAAAGAATTATTTTTCAAACAGTTATGATTAACCACGTTCAAATTCTGTATTTTACATAAATTATACGTATACAGTAGAGCTTGGATGTAATGAATGCTTTTGTATGCAGTTGAAAGAAATATACATACCAAGATTACATGTAAGTTATATCGTGTTCGTTATAACCAAGCTGCACTGTTTCCCATTTACCAAAGTTGTCTTCTTATTTTGATTTGCTTTGTATCCTATTGTCTTTGTTTCTATCAAGTATGTGTATCATTATTCCATAAGTTCATTGTTTTACTTTTTTCTTTCAGTAGATAATGCTGACCAAGTTTACAGGGGTAGTTTTTCTCATCACTCTCTTTATATTTGATGGTGTTGTTGATGTCGTTTTGTTGTTCAGGTGTTTTACTTTTTTCTTTCAGTAGATAATGCTGACCAAGTTTACAGGGGTAGTTTTTCTCATCACTCTCTTTATATTTGATGGTGTTGTTGATGTCGTTTTGTTGTTCAGGTGTTTCGTTGCTGCTTGTGTTTCAGTAGTTTTATTTTTGTATGCCTTTATTTTCAAGCAGTTGTTTACTTCTATTTTTCTTTGCTTTATTTCTGTTCATATTATTTCACTGCTGTTGCAATATGCTCTTTTGATACAGTTCACATTTGTTTTTTTTTTTCTTTTCATTCTATCATTTGAAATTTTTCTCTTCTTACTAGCGGTTTATTTGTTTTTAGGTTTTTCGATTGCTTTTTATATCGTTTCGGTTTTTGCACTTTTCGACCGCACACTTAACAGTTTTCCGATGTATTGTATTTTTTCCAGTTTCTTTTCATTTTATTTCCGCTTCTGGAATTTTCCGATACACCTTTATATTTTGTAAAAGCTGTACTTATGTATCTTCACACGGCCATCATTATATCGAGAACTCGTGGTAACTTTATATAATTTCAAACCACTTAAGATTACTTCTCAACAAGTTTTTTTCTAGAGGGGATTAGCTACCATTTTCCAATTTTAAAATGTTTTAATAATAAAGGTTTTAGAATTTATATTTACAACGTTTTATATATAAAAAGAAATGATTTTTGCTTCTTTCCTTTTACAGAAATATCATTTAATTTTTATTAGTTCAAATGACAACTTTAATTTTTATGTTCTAAATTCTTGTAATTTTTTCATTGTTTTTTTTTGCATATTTCGTTTTGCCAACAGTTTAGTTTTTCTGGGTTAAAAAACTACAATTTCATTGATTGTTTATGATTATTAGTTATTCAATATCAAAATAAATTTTTAGCTATGATGTTTATTAAATTTTAGTTTTGTTTCATTTTAGTGCTTTTTGTTTGTTATGTGGTCAAGTATGTCTATATGCCTGCATTTCATTGGTTCTTACACCAAATCATCAGTAGACTTTAACCTAATTCTATAATAACAAAACCTGTCAGCTTATACATAAACTCCCAAAAATGAATTGAGAATTACACAAGCAAAGCCATAGGATTTGAAATTCAAGAAAACACAACAAACAAATTTTATTCGATATAAATCTATTTTGTTTTTCCACCTTCATACAATTAATCTGCCGTTGGCAAACAATAACAGTATATAAAAAAGGCACAATGAAAAACTTTGTTTCATTTTTATCACAATTATCACAATTTTTTTTTTTTTTGTTATTATAAATTTTAAAATGAAAACTAAAATTCGAATTTTATAACATTTATATTGTCACTTTTGTTTTATAAAATTGATGCCACGGTGTTTTCCTTTCAACAGTTCTTTTAAAATCCTTCTTTCGGTCAAAACTTAAATTATATCTCATTGTCACGGTCGCCATGTAAGTTGATCAAACCTTTCAGTCTCTCTTTAAAATAAAACCACGATTCGACTTCTTTGTTTGATTGTTTTCTCCAGACTGCCTCTCATTTATTTTCTGTACTTATCTATCTACTTATGTATCTACAATACGGTATGTTTAATATACATCAGTGTTGTGAAGCGAATTCATAGTACGGGGATGGAAATCCCTTACAGTTTGTTTAAACTCTTGTGAAGGTTTGTACACTAAACCCAGCAAGGTAAGTCTGTATCTTTACAACTTACTCATAATCATACTAAGATTGAAGTTAAAGTTACAGTTCTCGTATTCTTTTTCACAATAAAATTTGTGTAAATAGGAACTGTTATCACATTCAACTAAGCCACCTAATAAGTGGTGACAAACACAATACACATGAGCACTGATGATGAAAGGGTTGCGTCTTTCGAAAACAGCTGTTCTGCTCTGCTGTGTAAGTTGAATAACAAAAACTGATGTTGACTTGCCTTTGTGCCTTGGAATATTTATCATGTCTTTCTGAGATTTAAATTAAAAATTTCGAACAATTAGCCTATAGAATCTTAATTCAATTTAATATAGCAATATAAAATGCTCGTTAAAATTCTTACTACATACAAATTTAAGCTATGGCTTGAACTACCAATAATAAATTGGAAAAATGTTCACATGTACTTAAGTATAAAATTCAAACCAAAAAAGTTTGACTTAGGTATGATGGAACAAAAAATTCGGAAAAATGGGACATGAAGAAAAATAATCAAACGGTAACACGGGTATTATAACAATAACATGTTAACATCAGCTTGATACAGTTCTCGTATTCTTGTTCACAATAAAATTTGTGTAAATAGGAACTGTTATCACATTCAACTAAGCCACCTAATAAGTGGTGACAAACACAATACACATGAGCACTGATGATGAAAGGGTTGCGTCTTTCGAAAACAGCTGTTCTGCTCTGCTGTGTAAGTTGAATAACAAAAACCGATGTTGACTTGCCTTTGTGCCTTGGAATATTTATCATGTCTTTCTGAGATTTAAATTAAAAATTTCGAACAATTAGCCTATAGAATCTTAATTCAATTTAATATAGCAATATAAAATGTTCGTTAAAATTCTTACTAAATACATACAAAGTTATCTTCATTGAGAAAACAATAACGTAAATTTTTTTTTCACAAAAACAACTTACCCACCCAATAAATAGTAATTTGAGTTATTTACATATATTTGCAAAATACACAAGTAAAATTTGTCTGCTGGTAAAATTTTTCCATTCACTGTAAACTTAGTGAACTACTTGATATCAGAACACAAAGTGGTTTCACATTTGAGATATTTAACCCTTGCATACCCAATTCGTATAAGAAAAAATATTAGTCATGTCTACATTAATATCTTTGGCAAGGGATTTAGATATTTATATCGAATCCAATTTAAGGGATTTTGAGGAGGATTATAAGAATACCCTAGAGTACTCTCAATCTTTACCCGCTCTAAATTTCAAGAAAAGGGAATTGGAAACTTTATGGTCCGATATTGACAAGAAAATTAAACAGATTAGAGAGTGTGCTGAATTGAATGACCCGAAACAGGCAGAGGCTATACAATTTACGCAAATAACCCGAAATATCAGAGCAGCTAAAAAATTTTATAGAACTTCAATGATAGAAATTGAAGAATCCATAGCAAAACTCAATAAGGAACAGGAATCTCTTAACTCCTCAAGGGAACACACAACAATCCAACCCAAGGATTCTGTATCATTTAATGTACTCCCTTGTGACATGCCAACATTCAGTGGCGATTTCAGAAATGGGTCCTCATTCAGGGATCTTTTCAACGCTATGTACGGAAATAATACCCGTTTAAGTGGAGTGGAGAAGCTGTGGTGCTGTTGGCGGAAGTAGTAGAACACGAGACTATGAAGCGGAGAGTCCTGAGTTCGAGCCCCAGCTGAGTCATGAAATATTGTGTTGAATTCTTCTGATCAGCATTAGTGCGTGGTTGTGTTAGTTGTTGCCAGCCTGTTTTCAGTGATGAAGGCATAGTACTGATCACTGGACAATTACTGGCAGCGACTGACCCAATCATGTACTAAAAGCAGAGTAACAGCACCCACCTTCATCGGCCCTGTAGCAAAAATTAGCCGGCGAAGTAAAAAGGTTGAAATAGCTACAAAAGAAAAAAAAACAACTGTCTATCTTCTCATCTTTCCTAATCTGTACCCTGAATATTATCCCCTCGTTTTCAGAGTTCCAGTGCAATGCATTGCATATATAGGGGACATCCCCTGAGTGCTGGTCCTACTACTAAAAAAAAAAAAAAAAGCAGAAGCCAAAGAAATAGTAGATAACGCATCCTTAACAAATGATGGTTTTCTTATTGGATGGAACCAATTGGTTTCTCAATATGAGAACAAAAGAATTCAAATTAATGCGCAGTTGAGAACCCTTTTAGATTTACCCGCAGTAAATACCATGTGTAGTGCATCAATAAGGAAACTCCATAGAAAGATAAATTGTTGCATTTCAAACTTAAATACCCTAGATGTAGACACGGATAATTGGAATCCAATTTTCGTGTATCTATGTTCAACAAAATTACACAGAGAGGTTAAGAGAGAGTTTGAAAAGACTCTCGCTGATTGTGCAGAAATGCCGTCGTGGTCTGATCTAGATTTATTTTTAACGAACAATTACAAGGAATTGACGTCGGTGAATTATATTCTAGATCAAAGTACTAACCACAACAGTAACGCTAGATCCAGAAATTTTCAGGATAATAAGATCCCTTTTGATAGAAGAGGGAAAACATTTTATAACGTAACTCACCCAAATAAAGATAAAGGTAGTCATACCATAACATAATGTTCAGAGTTTACGTCTATGGGATTAAACGAGACGATTGAATTTGTTAAAAAGAATGGAATATGTTACAATTGTTTGGCCATCGCACATATTATTAGGGATTGTCGTAGCACATTTAGTTGCAGATATTGCGATGGAAGACATAATACCCTTCTGCACAAACCCAACTCAAATACAAACACACAAGTTGATGATGATCAACCATCAACTTCTCGAAATGCAGCACAATCTTTCTCAACATACACCCAATCAAGCAAACCCGTATTAGATGACAGAGCGAAACTATTAGGAACAGCTATTTTGAATGTTGAGGTGCGTAGCGAAAATTTTTCGGCTAGGGCGCTAATTGACCCAGCTTCATACTTCTCATTTATTTCAGATAAACTTAGACGTAAGTTGCAATTACCCCAATTGTTGCTGAAATTTCAGGAATAAATGAAGTTGTCTCAGCACGATCAAACAAACTACGTAATGTGTTGTTAAGATCCAACACTCAACGCAATTTCAAATTGAATATTCAAGCGATTGTTGTGAAGACGCTTAAGCCTACCATACACGACATGTTTTTTACATCTGACTTGTCAACTTTTTATCTCATATGTAATTGTGCATGTCTGTCAAAAATAACAATTTTACAGAAGGTTAATAATATTTGGTCACAAACCTACGCGTTAATTGCTTCTGACATAGTTTCTGTTTTTTTCAACAGCTGGTCTACGCATTTTTTTTTAGGAGTAGGACCAGCACTCAGGGGGGACCATCAATGCATTGCGCCGGAACTGAAAACGAGGGGATACTATTGAGGGGAGAGATTAGGAAAGATGATACGATAGACAGATTTTTTTTGTAGCTATTTCAACCTCTTTTACTTCGCCGACTTATTTTTTTGCTACAGGGCCGACGAAGGTGGGTGCTGCTAGTCTGCTTTTAGTACATGATAGTGTCAGTTGCTGCCAATTATGTTCAATGACCAGTGACTATGCCTTCGTCATTTAAACACGCTGGCAACAACTAACACAACCACGTACTAATGCTGATCAGAAGAATTCAACACAATATTTCATGACTCAGCGCGGGATCGAACTCAGGACCCTCCGCTTCATAGTCTCGTGTTCTGCTACTTCAGCCAACAGCACCCACAGTATAGTCTTTGCAGACACCAAAGTAGGTCGTGGTTTTTAAAATGGCATCCTGCCGTCACAAACATGTTTGTTTGCGCCGTAAAAGAATTCAACAATTTTAAAGATTTTTTCTTTTAATTTGAAGATATTAAGTCAGGATATAACACTAAAGTTTTTTTAATGTATGTATTTATGTGTATAACTTCTATTAAATTACTGAAAGAACATGCATACAGCGGTTTTGTAAAATATCAAGTTTGGCCGGCTAATGCTTTCATTAGCCGTAGCCCGCCGCTGCTTGTTTCATCACGGCATAGAATTCTTAGAAATACTTCGTAATAAAAACAGCTGATGTCAGAAGGTTTGTCAGAAGAAAATAGAACACGCTATAATTGAAATTATGTCAGACAACTTTTTGTCCGACTTTTACAGAAGCAATGTTTGAAAGGTAACACACGACGTGTACGTGTTTTGCAGTGGAAAATTTGCCATGTCAGATGTAAAAAACATGTCGTGTATGAGGGCCTTTACTAAGAACTTACCAACTCAGAATTTAAACCCAATACCCGCAAACGAATTGCGGAATACTCAATTGGCAAATCCACAGTTTTATGAAAGCAGGCCAATAGATTTTCTAATTGGCAGTGACGTTTACCCACAGATTTTAAAATCTGGTGTTAGGAAAGATTTTCTTAACACATTTGTTGCTCAAGAGACTGAGTTTGGATGGATTTTGACAGGACCCATTATCATAGAACCCAACCTATAGTTTCGTGCTTTAGTTCTGTCGCTCTTGATAAAGTTTTAACATGGTTTTGGGAAATTGAAGACATACCCAAGATACCCAATAATTCTGAAGAGGACATAACTTGTGAGGAGAATTATATAACAACCACTTGTAAATTACCTAGTGGCCGTTATCACGTTAATCTTCCGTTTAGCTACCCTCACGTAACATTGGGAAACTCTCGCCATATAGCAATCGTTCAGTGTTTACGAAATGAGAAGACTTTATTAAAGAAACCTGAATCGAAAATTGAGCATGATAAGTTGTTACAGGAATATATTGACTTATGTCATATGAAACCCGTTCAATACAACCCGAACACGTCTTTAAATAACCAATACTATCTACCCCATCATGCAGTTGTGAAACCTGATCGTGTTACAACAAAAGTTAGAGTTGTTTTTAATGCATCTAGCAAAACGTCTAGCATCAATTGCTTGAATGATGCTTTATACACTGGTCCTACTCTACAACAGGATTTAGTTGTACTTATCATGAAATGGCGCTTTTATAAGATTGTTTTTAACACTGACATTACAAAAATGTGCAGGCAAATTATGTTAAACCCTACCCACACACCCTTTCAACGTATACTCTTTCGTAAGAGTGTCAATGAACCCATTCAAGATTATGAACTGCAGATGGTAACATTTGGAGTCAACTGCGCTCCATATTTAGCTATAAGACCCTACATGAATTAGCCAAAGACATTCGAAATACCCACCCGATTGGTTCACAAATTTTGAAGAACAATATGTATGTAGATTATGTTTTAGCTGGAGGTCACACGATTGAAGAAGCTATGATTGCGCAAGCCCAATTAATCTCAGCACTTGATTCTGCGGGATTTCCTCTACGTAAATGGACTTCTAACACAAAAGAGTTATTAAATAGTTTACCCGAAACACATTTACTTGATGTTGATTTGCTCACTCTACCCGACTCAAATAATGCAAAGACATTAGGCATAAGATGGAATGCTAACGAGGATACGTTTTTCTTTAGTGTTCCAATTATTAAGAGGAAATCCTCATACACAAAGCGGACAGTTCTATCCCATATAGCACGTCCATTTGCCCCAGCTGGCTGGTTGGCACCTTTTGTCAGTTCTGCTAAAATTATTATCACAAATTAGACAGATTGGACACAGAAAATTCGGCCATATCGAACGGGCATAAAATTGACAAATGGCATCCCAAAATGGCAATACCATTTAACCCCTTATTAATTAAGGAACAGAAAGATATTCTTTGATATATCTCTTTCTCTGCCCTTCTAGCCGGTTAAAAGTCAAAATAAATATTTTATTTTAGTTGGAAAATTTTCAGTAAAAAGGCGCACAAATTTACTTAAATCCAAAAATTTGCGCCTTTTACTAAATTGTGATAAATTTTTAACTGTTTTTTGAACTGTGAAATAAAATCAACACAAAATAGACTTATTATTTTATGTCAGTCCACATACTGTAGGGAAGATTATAATTTTCTTAAAAAACAACCCCAACTCTCACAGAAGAGCCATTGCTAGTAAATGGCCTAACCCCCTTTTTAGATTCTGTCAATATAATATTGACAGAATCTAAAAATCTGCGTATAAACGGCAGACTGGCTAGTTCAAAGAGTTTGTCGTATTCAGAATCCACCCAATCTTATTACCCTATTCAAGTCAGCTTTCAAAATTGTTAACCCAACATGTGCATATGGTAACATTACATGGAGTAAATAAGCTTATGTTGAGAATATTAAGGTCTGGCTATTGGATTCCGAAACTTCAGAATCTCATAAGCTCAGTAATACACAAATGCATACCATGCACAAGGTATAAAAATCGACAAACTAATCAATTTATGGCAGCTTTGCCGCCAGAACGCATCCAGATTACAAGACCATTTCATGATGTTGGAGTTGATTTTTCCGGGCCAATTGATATTAAGGTTTACAATAATAGAAATTGTAGCATACACAAAGGTTATGTATGTGGTTTTGTTTGTTTTGCAACAAAAGCAACACATTTAGAGCCTACATCGGACCTATCAACTCAGGTTTTTATGGCAGCATTCGCTCGATTTTTTTCGAGGCGGGGATGCCCTGTCGCCATATACTCTGACAATGGGACAAACTTTGTTGGAGCAAAACAATTGTTGAAGAAAGAACGATAGGAATTCTTGAAACAATTGAAAGGGTCTGTGGTATCTTCTAGTAGTTTCCAGAATCTTACATGGCATTTCATACCTCCAGGAGCTCCACACATGGGACGTCTATGGGAAGCTTGCGTAAAAAGCTTTAAAGCACACTTGAAGAAACTGGATACGCTAAAATATACGTTCGACGAATTGGCAACACTCTTATCCAGGATTGAGGGATGTCTCAACTCGAGACCCTTAAGCCCGTCAAGTGAAAACCCACAGGATCCTAACCCCTTAACCCCAGGTCATTTTTTAATACTCATGTTGAAATTGATGATATTGTTGTTATTCGACAGGACAACTTACCACCTAACGAATGGCTACTTGAACGTATTATTAATATATACCCGAGCGTAGACAGACGAAATCGGGTGGTCGACATACGCACATCTAATGGGATTCTAAAACGTCCAATAACCAAAGTTGTAGTTTTACCCACCCAATAAACTAACCCAATATATACATATACTCACTCGTAACATTTATAACTAACACTATTCATACCTAATTCATCTCCATATATTTCATATCACATTATACAGATCATGGCACCTAACAACAACAAAGATAGACATTCTAGGCGAAACAACGCCCCAAAAACCCATGGGAAATACCGCCAAGGGCAACGTCAACAGGCGCGACGTCATTTTGGTTGTGAATTGTGTCGAGCAGACCACAAGTTGCAAACATGCAAAAGGTTCATTTCTCTAAATATATCAGAAAAATACCAAACCGCACTCCGTTTGCACTATTGCATTAATTGTTTGGCCAGAAACCATCTAATTGGGAATTGCACGAGCAAGACCCGATGCAACAAATGTGGTGGAAATCATCATTCCAGTTTACATGGACCAGAGCGCATATTGAAGAATATTCTTGATCGCCCAAATAGTTAGTCTTCCTTAGGAAAGAATAAACCCCCTGCACCTACTCCTCGACGGTCGCCTAAACAACTAACGACGGCCTTTGGTTTACCCACTTCGCTGCAAAAGATACTTGTGCCGACTGCACAAGTTTGTATGATGACCGACGCTGGTTGCGTGTCACTGAGGGTCATCGTAAATGCGTCATCCCGAATATCCAACGAGTTGGTTGAGCGGATACATCTAAAAACCTTTAAAGTGGAAGAAAAAAAAATACAGGAAGGCGATTATTACCCCCAACATGTCATCCATAATTAAATATGAAATGTACCTTTTGGTCAATAGAGAGCTACCAAAAAACCCATATTCCGGACCCTTTAAAGAGTCAATAAAGGAGAAGGTGGAAAATCTGGCACTAGCAGACTCCTCTTTCTATTGCAACGATGCGGTTGAAATTGAACAAGGTGGTGATTTGTATAGTAGCATACTTAAAGCCAACATCATTCGCATGGATGGTGGAGCACTATTAGCCCAGGATTCCTCGTTGGGCTGGCTCATTATGGGCTCATATTCCGGCTAAACTCTTACCAAATCCTAAGTATATTACTTACAAATTAAACTTACACAACTTTCTTTAATTTGGACATCAATTAAAGTCCACTCTTTTCCTTCAGATGTCGAGGCGGGGAGAATGTTCACCTCAGTGAACAATATGGTGCAGCTAGTCCCAACCCTGACAACTAAGTCAATAATACCCCCAACACAAATAGCTGCAGGCAACTAAAATTACTTAAACTAAGGGAAAAAAAATCAATGAGTGTTCGAACTCACGGGCGATGTGTTAACACCTTTTTGTTTATTTATTTTATATTAAACCCACAAAAAACAAAGAGAATGCAAAGCAACAGACAAATGTACATACATACATTGTTATGTTTGTACATAAGTTACAGACGCTGCTGTTTTGCTATCTCATTTTTATATAGGTACGTATAACCACGTCACTATTCTCTTTGCTATGCATAAGACAAAACCGAAGATCAACATAAAACACTTTTTTAATATTACTCCAAATTAATACTCCGAATTAAAACACTTAAATCTCCGCTCGCCGATATCGGATCGCCTTAATTTTTGGCCTAAACTCTTCGTCGAAACCCGCACTAGCGTTTTAGTCCAAAAATTAATTAAATTTCCGGAGAAAACCGCGTGGGAAAATTATATGAAAATCGCCCAATAATCACTTTCAATACCGACTGCCAAGCAACGAACAAACACATACTCTTACACCTTACACTTGCGTATGTATTGAAACTGATAGTTTACTGCCCTAGAGGCGCGCGTATAGATGTTAACACATCAAAAAGAAAACCTAAATTTATATTAACTTACCCTTAAATCCCTTAGTTTGTACATTTATATTTATACAAGTTAAATTAAAGAAAACAAAAAAAAATTATAAATAATACTAATTAAAATTAAAAGTGGGACAGATTACAATTTCAGTAGTTAGGAACTGTATGTGCGAGAACAATTAAAATTGTCAAATTTGGCAATTAAATTTTAAAATTTTGAAATTTTAATTGCCAAATTTGTGTTAATGGGTTTTTTTTTGTAATTTGATACTTTAATGTGTGTGTGTGTGTGTGTATTTTCCCACGGTTAAATAGGGATGTTCACATTGTTGTTGTTTAATTTTTTTTTATTTTTTATAATGTTGGGGTAGGCGTGGGAATTTTTGTCTGTCCATATGAGACCTTGGGAGTTTTTGTCTGTCCGTATGAGACCGTAGGAATTTCTGTCCGTCCATATGTGAGGGTAGTTTGGTGGAGGGGTGCTGTAGTAACCAAAATGAGTTTGTATAAGTGAGCGTGAGACCGTGGGAATTTTTGTCTGTCCATATGAGACCTTGGGAGTTTTTGTCTGTCCGTATGAGACCGTGGGAATTTCTGTCCGTCCATATGTGAGGGTAGTTTGGTGGAGGGGTGCTGTAGTAACCAAAATGAGTTTGTATAAGTGAGCGTGAGACCGTGGGAATTTTTGTCTGTCCATATAAGAGCTTGGGAGTTTATGTCTGTCCATATGTGACCTTGGGAATACATGTCCGTCGGTATGTGAGCGTGGGAATTTCTGTCTGTCCATATGTGAGCGTAGGAATTCAGTCTCTACATGGGTGCTATGGCCTAATAGAAAATAAGAAATTTTTAGTATCTGACACAACATTTTTTAGGAAGTACAATATCTCAAAAGTGTTGTATAAATGGATGGCCTTAATGTTTGTGGTTCGTTTCTTCTTGCTGGAGTGAGATTTCTTCTTTTATTTTTTAATTTTGGTGTGTGTTTACTTAAGATATTTTTAATTTTGGTGTGTGTTTACTTAAGATATTTTGTCCAGCAATTCAGTTATTTCTTTTTTGTGTGCAATGCTTGAGTGTGGGGGAATAATTTGATTATTCTGATCTTGAAGACGTTGTGAAAAAAAATTACTATTGCATAAATATTGAATCTGATATTTTGTTTATTTTATACATGACGATCATCGATGGATTTTATTTGGGGATCTGGATGGTGGTGCGATTTCTGTATTTTGTAGAATATGAATATTTATGCTATGTTTAAGTGTGTGTGTGTGTGTGTTTTTGTGTTCTGAGTGGCGATTGGAATGTCTGCCTGTCAGACAGGCTGTGTGTGTAACGATTGGTGAGTCTGTATGACAGTCCGCTTTTTTGCTTCCCTGGATTTAGCGCAAGTGGGTCAGTATGAAATGAAATAAATTTGTAGATATTTATGTACGCATATACATACAAACAAATAATAAGCGTTTATTCGTTGTGCCCAAATATTCCCTTGACCATTTGAATGAATGAACCATTGTGTTTGTTTGTGTGTTCTCTGAAATAAATATGTATGTTGGTTTTTATTTGAAATAAAAGACATTTATTTTAATTTTTATAAGCATTTATTTAAATGTTTGTTAACATTTTCATTTTTAACTAAAATTGCATTCCTTAAGGCACAAACACCATAGTCGTGATAGCTACAATAGAGATATGTTGAATGCTTAGTTTCCATTTGTTTAAAATTAATGCAGCCAATGTCTTCAATGTTATAAACTGTTTGATGAATCATTTTTTCTAGCCATATTTTCTTCTCTCCCCCCTTAACATATATTTGTGAATTTCTTATATTAGATTTTAAAAACTTGCAAACGCTTTGAAATGAGACTGATCCATCATTCCAGTTAATATGATGATAGTTTTTTGTTAACCAAACTGCTTCTCTCTGTTTTTTGACCGATAAACATGCGAAATCAAAAGGAGGTTTTATGATGAAATTGAGGCATTCGTTGTTGCTGAAAACTACACCTAGTTCTTTTGCGATGAAGTCATTTGAATTATTTTTGAAACCTTGCAAGTCTACAAAAACAATATCACCATCCATGTTATTTAATTTATAAGACCTTCCGGACTTGACCTTTTATTGGTATGTATTCTATTACGCGGTCATGAATAAGAACGCAGTAAGCTGATGTCGTTGCTGGAATATTTGTTGCTGTTTCAAATTCAATTTTTATATCAATCGGTCCGGTATTGACTGATTCGTTCTGATAGCTTACATCTACTACAATAATTGGAGCGTCGTCTTTAAACTCCTGGGCAGTTAATAATGGTTGAGGCTCATTCATATAGTAGCTTTGTTGAAATCTTACATACATATCATATAGAATTGCATACCGTTCATTTTTAAATTTTATGTTAAGATCATCATATGGGTAAGAGGTTGAATTTAAATGTACTTTTAAATTAGTGAGGTCACAGTGAACAAATTTCTTATCTCGTTGAAATGCGACCAATACAAAACGTGGTCGCTCTTTACTTGCAGCTAATTTAACATTCCAAATATGACTTGTTCCTGTATTCAATTGTGGATTCATATGACAATCCCAGCTACGAAATGCCATCGGTATAGAAGCACCATTGTTAATAATTTTAATCATATTCAACTTGCTCTGATCAGATAATTGTACGTGTGGAATTCTCCAGGAGATGAGTGAAATTGTAAGTTTCGATTTTTCAGTAGAAACGCTCGAGTGTACAAGAGCTTCATCATTTTTATTGCGCAAGAGTATCAATTCATGCTTTCCATTAAGTATAACTTTGTTGTAGTCTTCAGCAAATCCCAAAAGCATTTTTAGTGGTACATAAAAATTAAAATACCCATTCTTAAGATTCAAATCATCAGTTTTATGCCATCCACCATTTTGCATTACAACGCTTTGAGTTGGTGATAGAGATACCAAATTTTTTATTGTGGTTGTTGTTCCTAAATACCTTGTATGATCGATTTCAATGCCATTAAGCTCGTAGCGGATTTCATCAAATAAATGTGCAACAAAGTTGTTTTTCAATTTAAAATTTTCTGAAAATTTTCCAGTTTCATCTACAACGAAACCTTCCACATATATATAGCTCTCACTAGGTAACACGTACAAATCTTGATTTTGTATTGAGATTCGAATCTCATCATTATTATTGTACGATTGTAGATATGGTATGTAGGTATGATAGTCCTTTTTTATTATATTTTCGTCAGACAATGGCTTATCCAATACGTTTATTATTGAGCTCATATTGTTTTCAGTTTGAAATTCAAAGACTTGAGAAAACTTTTGTTTGTTGTTGTAAGTGACCTTTGACGAGCAGATCTTTTCAATTGTGGTTAAGGTTGTAATATCTGTGGATGAGACTTGACTGTCGTATTTTGTGATATACTTGTATTGTATATTATCATTACTTAGTTGGTCTTAAATGTATTCGTATTGTAATTTCCTCTCCTCTGAAATTAATTAAATCACCGTTCTGATCAACCACGCGCAGTGATAGAGAACTTATCTCTTTGGTGTTTACAGGTAAATAGATGAGATTCCTTGGAATCTCATCTATTTTATAGCCTCAGGTACATTAATCGGAAACTCATGAAGTGTGCGTGATTTTGAATTGTTCATATATGTGTTAGTAGCGATACTACTTTCAATTCGCAGGAGATTTACTTTAAAAATATTAACTGGAAGATCTGAGTAATGATCATCGGTCGGTGTTAGGATTTTACTATTGAATCCTAAAAGATTCCCAATTGTATTTTCTTTATTAAAATATATCGGGTCTTTAGAACTATTTATTTTAACTTGCATCGTATTGTTGTTAGCTTCTATAAAAATATGCTCTCCAGGACTGAGTCGTTTGTATTGCTCTTCTATGTAGTCAACTATATCTTTCAATTCATAAGATCCAATTGGTATTTCAATTACATATTGCCCTATATGAAACATATTGTTATAGGAGTCTACATTTGGAATACTGTTGTATGAATGAAAATAAGTTAGCGCACACTCATATGAGTCGTTTAAGTCAATGGGAGGAAAATAATTAGCATATAGCGCTGATGAGTTAGAGCTCAGAGTAAGTGTTATTGACATTATAACAGCCTGTTCACAAATAAATAAAGTTTAATACACACCATGGTTTATAAGAATAATTTGCATATATATTTCATAATCTTATTTTAAAATTAACATTAGTTATTAAAAATATTGATGTTATTGTCGTTGTTATCATTGCGGATGACGATTTATTTCGTTTTCCATCTATAGTATTTCATCTTTGCTTATCCAGGAATTGTGTTGATTATTATTATTATTATTATTATTATTTCAAGTCTATTATAATTAAAATTACAATAAACAAAAAGAAGTGAAGGCACTAGCAACTAATGGCTATCGGCCCAACGTGTTGATTATAAAATCCCAACCATTTAACTAATGCTTTGCCCCCTTTCAGTCGAATCACCTTTTCAACTAGATATGTATTTGGAAATCTAGTTCTTGACAGTTCTTCCGTATAGAAGCCACCTTTAATAGGATTTCCAAGATAATCTTCTAATATGTATGTTGTAGGATATGTATTCTGAACTCTTTGGATTGTGAAAATTTCTGTTGTCCAATTCGGAGTATAACCTTTCTCAAAAATATGTTTATATTTGCTAATACGTACATGGTCTCCTGCATTAAATTTTGACATTTTGTACATCTTTAAATGACTGTATACTGTATTTAAAAGTTCTTTTTCATTTTTTGAGTTGACTTTAATCGGTGGCATTTTAATGGTGCGATGAACTTTTCTATTGTATGCATTAAGTAAATCTTTGTATATATCAAGCCAGTTGTAGGAACCATTAAAACTAAACTCTTTCCACATCATTCCTTTTAATGTTCTATTGAATCGTTTTACTATTGATGCTTTCATGATGCTATACGTTGAGTAGTGATTGATGTTGTATTTATCCATCAATTGATTAAAGTGTTTGTTGAAGAATTCTTTACCATCATCTGTTTGTAAGTTTTTTGGCACACGCCCCAACTGAAAAATAGTCTCCATTGCCTGCGTTATGTCAACAGCTGTTTTTTTTCTCAGAGGTACTGCCCAAGCATATTTGGAGAATGTGTCAATTACAGTTAGCAAAAATCTATAATTTTTATTGTATGTAGAATAGTTCCCCATTTCAACTAAATCCGCTTGCCAAAGATCGTCTATTCCTTTCATAACAACTCTACGACGTCCAAACATTTTTCGAGCTTGCTTATGGAGCTCGTTCACTAAATTTCTTTTTGTATCCATGTCTAAGCTTTAAGAAGTCTTTGGGGTGTGTTGTGATCTATCTGATGCGCTTTCACCAATTGACACAAACATGTAATTTTCAAATCTATACATTTTCTCATTTAATCTTTCAATTTCTTCTTCGAAGGATGCTCTGATCTTGGAAATGCTTTCTTGCAATTTTTTATTCTCTTCCAACTGTAATATTATTTCATGTTGTTGCATTTCGATTTGATTTTTTAGAGTATTGTGCATTTTGTTGTTATCTTCTTTAAATTCTTTTATAATTTTGTGTTCTACTTCTTCCATTTGAGTTTGCAAAAACAATTTATTGATAGCATCGTTTTCCTCCAAAGCTTTTGCAACATTTTTGATTCTTTTGTTTTGGACATCAATGTTGTTGTTCGCATCCATGTTGTTGTTTAGGTGCATTTTTCAATGAAATTATACTGCTAGTGTCGTTTAGATAATGTCCGAATTTATCAACAGACATAATTTATATTTAAAATGTGTATCCGTTTATATAGTTTATACTATTATATTAGCTTCACGTAGTTCTTCAATAATTGAAACAATCTCGTTGTTGTGATTAGTATGACCTGCAGACTGTGATGCAAGCAGTAGTCTAAGTCGATCTACCAACTCGTTTGGATCATCCCAGTATATATAGTTTGATTTATGAGGATTTACCTGCATCAATCCCTTACCTAAATAAGTAGCCTTTGTTAATTCCGATGAGCTCTTATGATTTTTCTCTTTAAAAAGTTTTCCAATAATATGTTTGTACTTGTACCCTCTAGTCCCCTTGATTTGACCATCGGACTTATAATCTCTTCTGTGTGCATTGGTAGTAAGTAGTATTTTTTTATAGATTTCAAGCTCGAATTTATCATTTTGGTGTTTTATGAAACATCAAAGAAAACAGTCCTGGGGTGAGAGCCCATATTTGACCACCAACTTGTATTTTATCTTGATTTAACTCGATGTTGCTACTACCAAATTTCCATTCGTTATTATAATCTCTATGTGAACCATAGTTAGTATCTAGTTCATTTCTCGATTGCAATAGTGATAAGTCAGGATAACTCTCGTCATGATTAGAATGTTGTGAATAAAAGTCATCTTCATCAAAATCGCTGTTACTTTTACTATTAGACTGTTTAAACATTGATTCTTCAATTAGTTTCTTAGGGGTACTTGCTTCCAACTTCATTGTTGAGTTCTGAGGATGAAAACTGGCACTGTCCTCATATTCAGTTTTCTTATCATTCTTTTCTTTTTTATTCGGTATATCAATATATTTAGAGCTATTTATAATTTCTTTTAAAGGTTCTGTTATGGGCTTGAATGTATCACTTAATTGCTGATGTGTATCTATTTCACCAGTTTTTATACTACGAAGCTTTTTCTTTAATATATTTCTTGTTGTCACCAAGTCTTTTAGAATTTTTTCATTCATTTTAGCTTTTCAGCTATCAGATCAGCTTATCAAGTATCAGATCAGGTTATCAGATCAGGTATCAGATTAGTTTATCAGGTATCAGATCAGCTTATCAGGTGTCAGATCAGCTTATCAGGTGTCAGATCAGGTTATCAGATCAGGTATCAGATCAGTTTATCAGGTTATCAGATCAGGTATCAGATCAGTTTATCAGATGAGGTTATCAGATCAGCTTGTTAGGTATCTGATCAGATTATTATGTATCAGATCAAGTTTTTGCTTATATGACCAGTTATAACAATCACATGTATAAAGTTTAAAGCCAGATTATGTACTAAGCGATACCCTTGATGAACAGTAATTTATATTACGATGAAGTAATCAAATGATTTTCTATAGCGACCATTGTTTAGTTCATTATCTTTACTTATCATCAAAAATCCATATTTATCCTTCCAACATTCTTGACATATATACTGAAACTTTTCAAATTTCATGTCGCTGGCAACATGATCATCGTATACATGTCTCATATTTTTCGCATCTTGTTTAAACATTATAATTAAATTGGCATTATCTCTTATTAAATGTTTTGGAATTCTTGTGTAGGTTTGACACAAGTAAAATGAATCCACATTCTTATGACGCCCCATACAAAAATATGCACGTATATTGTTTTGGTTTTCACATGCAACATCATCGAATATCATAATTGAATTGCTTTTAGCTTCGCTAGGAGGAACAACGGACTCACTGTCTGCGAATGTGTAGTATCCCATTCCTTTAATTGGCAAAATTAAATTCTTTAGGTATTCATATTTAGGTTGATACAGAGATTTTGAGTACAAATAGATATTTTCAAACTTGAGACCATTAGGACTTTCTAGCAAACTGATCATTACATTAGTTTTTCCACAATTGGAGGGACCAACTATTAATGCTCGAATAGAATTTGGTAGCAAGGAACTATGTCTTATTTTTGTACTGTCATTTGAAAATACATCCACATTACGAACTAAAATATTTTTGTGTTGTTTTACTAAGCGCATTTCAATAACTACTTGTAAAATTCACAAAACAATATCTTTTATTCTAGAATAAAATAATATGGTTACGTTTTATAAAAAAACATTCAGTCATAAGAAAACTATCGTTGGAGAAGGTTTACTAAATAAAACAATAAATTCTCTACCTTTTGAATTATATCTTCCTGGATATCAGTACTGTGGACCTGGCACAAGATTACAAAAGCGTTTAGATAGAGGAGATAAAGGAATTAATTTATTGGATGCTGCTTGCAAAAATCACGATATAGCTTACTCCAAAAACAAAGAATTAAACAGTAGACACCAAGCTGATAAAATTCTTGAAAATAAAGCTTGGGAAAGAGTTCTTTCAAACAATAGCAGTCTTGCAGAAAAATAATTTGCTTATATGGTGACCAATGCAATGAAAGCAAAAACTAAATTTGGTATGGGTATGGAGAAGAAGTGCAGAAATAGGCAAAGACTATCGTTACGAACTCATTTAAATGATAAAAAGCTGTTCAATAGTTCAATTAGAGCAGCAGCAAAAACATTACGGGAAGAAAAACCACAAGACATTAACTCGGCCATTAAAATCGCTCGTAAAGTTATCAACAGATCACTTAAGGGGAAAAAGGCACGCGTTGTAATACCACGCATAATCAATGTTCCAAAAATTGGTGGATTTTTACCGCTAATTCCAATTCTAACTGCTCTAGGTGCACTTGGTAGTCTAACAACTGGAGGTGCCGCTATAGCTAAGACTGTAAACGCAACAAAGGACGCAAAAAAAACAACTTGAGGAAGCCACCAGACACAATAAGGCAATGGAGTCTATTGCTGTGGGAGAAGGACTGTACCTTAAACCATATAAAAAGGGTTATGGACTTGTTTGTAAAGATCATTCAAAAAACTATTAGAAATGCTACCCAACAGACCATTATCAGAATTTGATCTAAGAAAATTTTCAAGAAATATTCCACACTTTAGAGGAGTTTATATGTTGGATTCTCTACCAAAACGGCCAAGGACAGTAGAATGTGGAATAATTAATTTAGATTTATCAGCAGGACCAGGTACTCATTGGGTAGCATACTATAGAAACAAGGATGAAAAACAATATTTCGACAGCTTTGGAAATTTACAACCTACTTTAGAATTAATCAAATATCTAGGTAGAAATATTGAATACAACTACAATCAATATCAAAACTTTAATACATTTAATTGTGGTCATTTATGTTTAAAATTTCTTTATGAAGCAACTAAAGAGTTGAAATAAAACACAAGCATATATTTGTATATTTTAAAAAATTCTTTCGTTGTTTTATTGTATTAGTTACAAAATATACATAACATTTTATTTTTACTGCCAAACAGGGTACTGGGAGTTTGGTATCAAAAACTCGTGCATCTCGCTATCTAAGATCAGGTTTCACTCTCCTTTTCTTTGTAGTCGATATTTATCATTCGAAAGATCTTCTAATTCTACATTGGTTAATGCATTATATCGGTTCGGGAGAAACATTATATGGTTTTCCAGCTCAAGTTGAATTGTTTCTCCGTACTTTGTTGTTACCCGCTTTGCACGTAGGATGTTGTATTTGATTGAATCATCTAGATCCTTTATATGTATTAAGGTTTTTGTATTGCACGAATTAAATTTTTTCACCAGATCCATTGCGGTAGAAATTTTTCACAACTTATAGCTTTGAACTTTTATTGCAAACTAATCTCGATTTTAGCTTTCTAGACTGTAAGAAGCCTAACAGAAAATCGTTATACAATGATTTTTTTGTTTTATTTTGACAAAAGACAAAGTGAGGAGAAATGAAATCTATATTAGTATTTAAAACTAAGTAGTTGAAAAAAGAGAGAGAGATGATACAAATATGTATACATTTTTTTGAGTCGTTCACACAAAATTTTAAATTATTTTTCGGATTAAAAACGATCAGGCTTCGTTTTTTAAATTTCATAACATGCACCTTCGTACTGGTTCGTTGAAATGATCAATTATAGTTGCAAAGTAACAGTAAAACGGAACGCAAGTAAATTTTGCTAATAAAAAGATTAAATTTAAAATAAAAAACATGAGTCAAATAAGAGACAAGATTGTGCAATTCCTAATCAACTTTGAAGGATGTCAACTACATGAACACCGGGATATGATGAAATATTTCCTAGACATGTTGGATCAAAACGAAGAAATGGGTATAATGGAAGATGAAGACAAGGACGATGGCCATTTCAAATCCTGTCCTTGGAGCCATCCGGATTGTGTGGAGGGACCAGACACCTGCCGGTGTTCGGTATATTATTTAAGAAAAATGGCAATTAGCCATTTAATTAATTCATATTATGCATTATTTCATTAAAAGTAAATAATCAGAATAAAACAAAATCTTTAATGTTTTTTAATATATAATATATTTGTAAAATTCTGGTTTTTTCTCACTCTCTCTTAACAATAAAACAATATTTAACTTAAACATAAAACATGTTTTCTTTTATTACTAGATTTAACTACTTACACATAGAAATTATTACCTAAAAAATTAGTTGCAGTTATTCCATTGCTTCTTCCTTTTCTAATCTTGAAATTTCCCACAATAGCATATCAAGTTCGTAATCGGGATTGGTTTCTTCGATTCGAAAATGATACCATGCATACGTACTTTTATCATCACTTCTTATTTTTCTTTTATCATCTGCATAATTTAATACTACTTTATTTATTTGATTTGAGTAAATTTGATGAATTTTTGATTTAAATGTTAGCATATCATCATACACAGTCGACTTATTGAATAAGCAATTTCTATATGAAGCTATACTATAATTATTAAGAATGCAGTTCTTTACTCCTTTCGATTTTTTAATATCACTTTGATATTGCACACTAAAAGAGTACATTTTTGATCGCAATCCTACAAATTCCTTCATTACCTTTCCACAATTCTCATCCTTCATCATACCCAACACCTTTTTGTTTACCAGAGGAAATCCATATACATTGTCTTTTGGGTAATCTGAAGTATCAAACTTATGGTCGACGTCAGTTTTTATGTCAGCATAGAAATCTTCAGTTTGTACTGTGTAAATGAAAGAGTCTGTGTCCATATAGTTTAATGATAGGTTTGTCTTGAATTTGGGTTGCATGTACCCATAATGGAAATCATACATTTTCCATTTGGAAAGCTCTAATACACAAAATCCTAAATATATGGGTTTACTGTAATAGGTTTTCACTCTTTTCATTTCAATCGCTACCATATCCTCAGAAAATATTGACAAACTATGAAAATTAGGTTTAGATATCCAATCTTGAGCTCCTAAATGATTACAGTTTGTCCTATTCCAGTTAGTAACTATTCGTACATCTTTTCTCTTTTCCACATTCTCCATAGTTTTACCATATACTGCATTATTTAACAATTTAAAGAAATTTTTTTCAAAAACATTTTTGCAGTAGCCCTATGTTTGGTATTCAAGTCTATATAACTTTTCAACCAGGTTGATTGCTTATAGGTGAGAATTCGATGTACTTTCTTTAGAACTAGACCATACTGCAAACATTGTTTAAGAACTCTATAATGTAGAAAAATCTGCTAGTAATTTAATGTGCTTTGTTTGCAAAATTTTTTTATTTTCTGGACAGAAAGGAAGGTCATTGTGAGAGTCATGCAAATGAGAAGGATAGTCTAAAGTAACTTCATAGACATATCCATCGCTTGAACTATCCTCTATGGTTGTCGGATCTAGATTTAGCTCTTCAGTTGACATCCATTTGAATCCAGCATAAGGTAGATACACAATAAATTCTGAGGGCTTCTCTCTATCAAAATCAGCTAAATATTTATTGTTAGCTTTTGAATAACGATTACTACATTGTACAAGCCCACCACGTATTCCTTTCTTGAAGAAATTGTACATATCTATATCCGTCAAAAGCTCTAATTCTATATTTGTATGCTTCAACATAGCATCCCACGATAGTCCTGGTGCAGTGTAATACTGACATGGATCTAAGTGGTAGATGTTCTTGCAAAACTTTCAAATATATCTGCAAGTAAGAGCACATCCGTTTTTAAATATACTTCCATGTAATCTTGCAAGGTTTTGCAGCTGAAAGCATTCCAAACTTCTTTTGCATGATCATAGTCTTCAATCGAGCACTCCTTATTATTGAGCTGGTTGAAGAAATCTTCCCTAGCTGGAAGTTCACCAACATTCAATTTTTCAAAAGAATCTAGAAAATCATAGGGAAAAACGCCTTTTCTTCTCACAAGATCAAACTCTGTTTTGGTTTTGAATTGTTTTTTAATAATGTTAAAGTCTTGCTCTGAAAGATTATTGGCTAAAGATTCTAAACTATCTGACATAAAACGAATTGTATCTAAAAATCTAATTTCAAGGTTGTAGTTGTCGGTCATTTTTGAAAATGTAGACAGTGATATATATAATTCTTTGTTGAGCGGAAGGACTTTTATATTGTCGGATTTTTTACCCAACTCTTTAACAAAAAGGTGCGAGTCATAGGAAGAATAATTGTGGAAATAAACTGGTATAAATTTAGGAACTTGAAATTTTAAATTGCAAATCTTATGAGCTGCGCCTCTAAATTTACCACTTATGTGACAGTGATCTCCCACTCTATCATTGCCTAGATGTTTGTGACAAATATGACAATTTATTGCATTTTGTAAATTAAAAATTTCGAAAGGAGATAAAGCATCCATTTTCCTTTTGTTTGCTAAATATTCATTATAAATATCTTCACAATCTTCAATCAAATTTTCTACAAACTTTTCTGCTGCATCCCTACCCGTATATAATTTAAATTTATCTAAACTATCATTATGCTTACATTTAATATAATAACTATAAGCACATGGTATGTGCTTCTTAATATTATTACTTTTATCACTTACTCTAATACTAACCTCCTGCAGTATGCATTCAAAGTCTGCATACACAACAAATGGTACATCCATTTGTCGTTGCTGGTCTTTAAACTGCAACACCGCTTTTTCCTCAGACGGTAGCTCCGCAACAATTTTCCCACATTCTTCTTTATGTTGTTCTAACGTCCTCTCATTGTGGGTATATTGGAGGCAGCTGTTACAAAACAGAAGTTTTCTGCAGTGCTTGGTAGTCTGGGATTTTAAAAGTCTATGGAAAGAAAAAAGTTATAAGAATACATATTAATATATTTACGTAAATAAATGTATATTTCTTTACTTACTTTGATATATTTGTTATAAGAATATAATGCTGATATCCTCCAGCATTTTCTAATAATAACAAATTTATATGTTGAGATTTTTCATTCTTGGTGTTATAGAATGGTCCAACAATTTCATTGCTTTCATCGTTGTATCCGAATACATTGACGCTGATATTAGGATTACTTTCTTCAAATATCCTAATACTCTTTAATGCCAACGGAAACTTTAAATTTTTAAAATCAAGCTCATTTCCGTTTTGCATGTATATGATGTCAGCGCTGATGTCTGCAATGTTGTATGAGCTGCAACGTTGTGGTGTTTTAATAACAGAGGTATCCAGTGCAGATATTATAGCCCATTTAAAGCAGTAAATGTCCTTGTTTTCAACATTTATGCAGGCAGCTCTACTTTTTAATTTATCCGGCGTACTTATCCAGTTCGATCCTCTCACCAAAGATGACTTATTTATGGCGATTTCGAGGCGAACAATTCTTATTAAAGTCCATCCTGAATCCCGTTCTTGGAATTCAGACATTTTGTTGTGGATTTCTTGAAATTGCTTTGCCATAAGTTCCTCAACATCATCTCCAATGCACAGAAGATCCATCTTTGCCCGGTGAGAAATAGTGCACAATTCCATTTCATCGCTTACAATTTTAATATACTCTCCAATTAGAGTAATATTAAATTTAATGATGTTGTGCACGGCAAGACTATTTTCAAGTCTTTCTTTGATTATAGTTTTATTATCCACAATAACATCTTCAAATAGAATACAATCCTTATTTATTAGAACTCCAAATGTTGTAATATTATTTTTAAAAGCACTATTTATTATATAATATTTGCGTTCATTTGGAGCTTGAGAGAGTAGATCATCCGCAGAATTTGAGATATCCATTTCTACTTCATCATTTTGAGTATTTGCTTGATCATGTGGAATAACTTGACTTATATCCATGTCTTGAGGAGAATTCTCTACGGGCAAATAGCTTGGGTAATTATTATTGGGTCTATTATTTTGCTGCAACTGTACACTATATTCAATGGGATATGGAATTTCCATAAGTGCTGTGAATTGGTTGGTTGACACTGGATACGGATACAAAGGATACGCTGGAGCCTGCACTGGATACTGATACTGCACTGGATACTGATTCTGCACTGGATACTGATACTGCACTGGATACTGATTCTGCACTGGATACTGATACTGCACGGGATACTGATTCTGCACTGGATACTGATACTGCACGGGATACTGATATAGCAAATTGTTGTAGACCATTGGGTTATAGGGTTGTATGGAATGATATACATCTTGTACGGACTGCTGCACATCTTGGGGTTGAACATGACTTTTGCAATGATTTAAATAGCACTTTTGGTATCTGAATTGCTTATTACAGATATTACAACGGAAAACTGAAGAACTCATTTTTTTTAAATTGTTTTTGATATTTATTTATTGAAAAAACCTTAATATATATGTTGAAACAACTTATAAATGCACTTATATACTGTTTTTAGTTTGTAATATAAAAAAAGTTCTATTTTTTAAAACACAAGGAGTTTTGAAATATTCACGACTTATTGGTTTTATATACAAAAATGTACTGACTTGAATCTTAAAAAATTTGATTTACATTAATTCGTGAAAATCTTTAGTATGGTCTAGTATGCTACATTTCAAAAAGTAGTTTTCAGTATTTGCGTAGTTAGTAACTTGTAGCTACAAAAATCGTTGGTTGCAAAATATTAAAAAAGTAGTTTTAGAAGTACAGCGGGTATATGAGATACAGCTTATGCATGCCGATACAAAATGTTTAAGGGAATGAAACTGCTACGTAGACAATATTTATGTAAACAAACATTTTGATAAGTGATATGTACAGAGTACAGAGACATGCTTGTGCATGCAGATACGTTACAAAATTTTGAACGGAATGTGATATCTACAGAGTACAGGGACATGCTTATGCATGCCGCTACGATACAAAATGTTTAAGGGAATGAAACTGCTACGTAGACAATATTTATGTAAACAAACATTTTGATAAGTGATATGCACAGAATATGTAGACATGCTTATGCATGTAGAGACGTTCCAAAATGCAGCATATGAAGAGATGCTAACAGGCGATGAGGATCTCCTTTTAGCGGTGTCTTCGCAGCCAACCACAACTGGTCCAAGAGAGGTAGCAATCAAACCTCAAATAGAAATATTGGACGTGCAAATTCTCCCAAATATAGATATACCTATGTTTCTCGCGTTATATGAAGACGATCAATTGTTGGTAGAGGCAGCGGACGCAGTGGAGTCAGATTTAAATTGATATTTATATCAATGCTTATAAAAATTAAAATAAATGTCTTTTATTTCAAATAAAAACCAACATACATATTTATTTCAGAGAACACACAAACAAACACAATGGTTCATTCATTCAAATGGTCAAGGGAATATTTGGGCACAACGAATAAACGCTTATTATTTGTTTGTATGTATATGCGTACATAAATATCTACAAATTTATTTCATTTCATACTGACCCACTTGCGCTAAATCCAGGGAAGCAAAAAAGCGGACTGTCATACAGACTCACCAATCGTTACACACACAGCCTGTCTGACAGGCAGACATTCCAATCGCCACTCAGAACACAAAAACACCCACACACACACTTAAACATAGCATAAATATTCATATTCTACAAAATACAGAAATCGCACCACCATCCAGATCCCCAAATAAAATCCATCGATGATCGTCATGTATAAAATAAACAAAATATCAGATTCAATATTTATGCAATAGTAATTTTTTTTCACAACGTCTTCAAGATCAGAATAATCAAATTATTCCCCCACACTCAAGCATTGCACACAAAAAAGAAATAACTGAATTGCTGGACAAAATATCTTAAGTAAACACACACCAAAATTAAAAATATCTTAAGTAAACACACACCAAAATTAAAAAACAAGCTAAAAAATAAAAGAAGAAATTTCACTCCAGCAAGAAGAAACGAACCACAAACATTAGGGCCATCCATTTATACAACACTTTTGAGATATTGTACTTCCTAAAAAATGTTGTGTCAGATACTAAAAATTTCTTATTTTCTATTAGGCCATAGCACCCATGTAGAGACTGAATTCCTACGCTCACATATGGACAGACAGAAATTCCCACGCTCACATACCGACGGACATGTATTCCCAAGGTCACATATGGACAGACACAAACTCCCAAGCTCTTATATGGACAGACAAAAATTCCCACGGTCTCACGCTCACTTATACAAACTCATTTTGGTTACTACAGCACCCCCTCCACCAAACTACCCTCACATATGGACGGACAGAAATTCCCACGGTCTCATACGGACAGACAAAAACTCCCAAGGTCTCATATGGACAGACAAAAATTCCCACGCCTACCCCAACATTATAAAAAATAAAAAAAAATTAAACAACAACAATGTGAACTTCCCTATTTAACCGTGGGAAAATACACACACACACACATTAAAGTATCAAATTACAAAAAAAAACCCATTAACACAAATTTGGCAATTAAAATTTCAAAATTTTAAAATTTAATTGCCAAATTTGACAATTTTAATTGTTCTCGCACATACAGTTCCTAACTACTAATTTCAATACATATGAAATATGAAATGAAAAAATATTAGTATACATCATATTTTGCAATTATTATATATTAAACTTAAAATGTCAATAAACACATAATTAAAGATTATAACATTTCTGAAAAACATGCATTTCATTTAAAAATTCCTGGAAGTTGAGAATAGCATAAGTATATATCTAACCCCATTTAACCCGTTTAAATACATACCATACCTTCAGTCTTTCAACAACAACGATGAAATAATTTCAATACAAAATCAAGATTTATATGTGTTACCTAGTGAAAGCTACATATCGACCCCTTCGCGCGAAATTATCGTATATGCCAATTTTTATGAAATTAAGTTTTGGATGCAATCTTGTTCTACATTCAGAGAGACGTCACTTGTCAAAATATTGTAGGCGAATTCCACTTCGTTGCTCCAAAAATTAATTGAATACTTTATCGTATGTTACACTCCATTTTTTCTTGTGAGCGATTTTATCGTATCTGCCAATGAAGAACATTTTGCATATTGTAGTTGTTACAGTATTTACTACATATTTCTTTCTTAGTTAGAATTAGAAGGTAAACGGAATTGCTCTCTTTATTTTATTTTTTGCCTCTATTCGTTTTACCGTTAATTTTACAGAAAAGGCTATATTGAAGTTGAAGAGAAGCATTTAGCATGCATTCTTTTTTGGATCATGTGTTTGAGGTAATCAGTTATTGTAAACCACTCCAAGTAAAACATTGTCTACAGAGAAATTAATAAATAGTGCCTTAATAATGCTATCAGTTTCCAAAACCATAAGTATATAACTTAAAAGTAATTTGATGTGGGTCTTGTTAATGTGTAATTATGATTATGTGGTGATGTTTTGGTTGTTTGATGTCTATTAAATTCTGTGTTTTATTTAATAATAAAATATTAAAGAGCAGGTTTCTCAAGTGTCGTTAGTGCCATACAGCGATAGTGAGAGTGATGACTCATGCTTATTTGAAAATTAAAACTGTGTCGGAAAACAGGGCTAGTGAAAACATCTGGCTGTTAAATCAAAGGAAGACATTAAAAAAATAGTTTTACCTAATCCGTGCCACAATGAATATTGTCGTCTCTCCGAGACATCTCGTGAACATTTAAATGAACATTATTGGGGAATGTCAAAAGCAAAAAGAAGAATGTGGCTGCTTTCTTGTATAAAACATAAACAAATTCAACGAAGGAGAGGTGCTGTACCGTCACATTATTGTAGAGGCAAAAGTACTAAAGTCTATTTGCCACAAGAATTTCGAAACAAGCAACCTCTTTATAGGTGCTACACTCAACGATAAGAACCTCAGCAACTGCATTTTGAACTGCATGATGAATTGGGTTTTCAGACAGGTTTTCCAAAAAGATTTTAATATAGGTTCTCATTTGCCAAAAAAAGATAAGTGCACTAATTGCGAAAATATTAAACATCTTGATGAAGAGGAAAAAAATCGTTTGCAGAATTCCGATGAGTATAGGATGCATATAAGAGACAAAGATGAGGCCAAAGCTAATTTTTTAAGAAATCAAACAATATGAAAGCATGCATGTTTCTAGTTTTGTTTGCGCCAGCTTCGATTTGCAAAAAGTTTTGAATACTCCGTTCGAACATAATATAACTCTTTTTTACTCACGCAAGTACGCCTACTACAATTTCATCGTTTATGAAAACAGCACTAGAAATGGCTATTGTTGTAATGCATTTCACATAGATATAGTTATCATAATTATATGTGGTACCCTAATGTTTACATTAGTTTACTTTTTACTTAATTTTTATGATGATTAAATACAACAACTTAAATTCAATATTAACAAATACAATAACTACCTGCTAAATATTGGAAGGGTTATTGGAAATAAGTCAAAATTGTTAGTTTTAAGAATACAGTTAAGTTGGTGTAAATAAGACAACATTTTCTGAAATAAAACATTAATTTTCACTAAACAGCCTTAAATCGGCAGTTATCATTTCTTGAAAGCATTCATCTGCTTTGGTTGAAAAAAAGGCATTAAACTGCCTCAACCACCATATTAAGCCAGTGGTGTTTTCAAGCGCCGGCAATTGAAAATCATTAAATTTGTGTTAAACAAACTGCTGCATGCTTGCGCACATGACATGGTGATCCTGCCTAACGACCAGGACATCCCCGTTGAGGAATACAAACCAATTGGTGAAACCAAGGAAGCACCAGTATATACGGCCACAGCAATTCAATCACAGTTCCCTCACAGTTGAAGAATAGAGGAGAAGGCAAGAACGGCGATCGGAGCAAAATCTCACCTCCATCCCAGTTACAGCCAAACCAAAACATAAAAGAGGTGGCAAACTGGTAAAAATACGCCGTAAATTGGCAGCCCTAAAAGCCACGGTGAATGCGGATCCTCCTCCATCGTGGGATATAGCCTCAGAATTATGGATACAAATTGAAGCGTAGGAGGCACTGCTGGATTCCTGACGCAACAAACATTTTTATAACAAAAAAAAAAACACTAATATGAAATACACTACAATATATATCTACACTACAATATATATCTGGTCGAGATTTCTTTTTATTATTTGTTCAATATAAACCTTTATTTGGGCCAACTCGCCAATGACTACTTCATTGTATTTTTTGACTTCATTTCTTAGGGCTACTATTTTATTTTCCAACTCTGCAATGAAAACAAAAAATGTAAAAATTTACTGCATTTGGCAATTGTTTACTTACTGCTACTTCCACTATGCAAATTAACTTCTTTTTTCCAATAAATAAAAATGTGTGTATCTATTTGAAAGATAAATTTCTTTCGACAATATTTAAAAATTAATTTTTTTTATTTCAAATGTACACCCAAAAAAAATCTTTAGTAAAACAAAAAATTAGTCCAAATTTTGTCATATTGGATTACTAAAGCTTTTACTTTTTTTAATAAAGATTTTTTTTGGGTGTATTTATTCAAAAGAAAAAGTTCTTTGTGTGGAAGTGGCCTTTAAAAAAATTTTATTTTTATTAGTGTTAAAAACTTACCTTCGATTTTGCGGTTCACGTGTTTACCAGCCATACTTATTTCAATATTTGTAATTTAATTTGTATGTACATATGTATTTTAATGGCACGAGTGAAGAAGTGGCACTAAAAGAAATGAATCATCAATTGGAAATGCTATGATTTTGCAATATATAGTATTAATTTCAAAAATTTCTTCATTATCCATTGTTAAATCTCCTATTTGGATTCCTAAGCTAGATGATTCCATAGGATCTTCAAAAAAATTTCTCAAATTTTGAAATTTTATACCTCTAATGTAACCCAAGTTTTCGTCAGAAAATCCTGTTATAATGATGGGCACAAAAGGACTTATGCAACAATAGTTATTTGGAGAAGAAATACTTAAATAAAACTCCTCGGTTTGATAACCAAAAACCTTGTTATTTCGGGATTTCTTAAATTTTTTTTCTTTCGTCTTGATTACGAGGGGTGCATCTCTAAAAATATTTTTAATTTGTTCTAGAATTTTTGTAGGATTCCGAATTCTTTTTTTTAGGAGTTGTAAAAAATTTTCAAAAGGATATGCTGAAAAATCTTGACAAATGCCATAATCCTTGACACATTGTGTTAAATGTAGCAGGCCATGAACATTAAAAGTAATACTGCTATCCCCAAAGATTTTACTAAAATTTTCTACAAACAACTGCAAGAGTTCGTTAGCAGTACTGATATTTGCAAGAAAATGTTTTGGTGTAGAAATTAATCGGTATGCTGCGTGAAGCAATAGAATTTCATAATAAAAATCATCGTCTACAATGCCTTTTAATACAAGTGGTGCAAAATATAACATAAAATGCCTGAACTCTGTTGCTTTCCACCTCAGAATGTCTTCAATTCCTCGTGACTTCCGCTGAAACTCAACTGGAAGATAAGGAGATAGTGCAATTAATTTTTTTGAAAAAATGGCTTTTTTTGAGGTTGTCATTAAAGTTGTGGATTTGTTATTAATTAAAGATACTAAAATTTTTTTTGTAACGCCCATATCAACCAAATGCATTGGATCTAAGGGAAATTGCTTTGTCATTCCTATGCCAAACATTTCCAATGAACTGTGGCTAATTTCTTTATGAAATTCAGATTGTTTTCTATTAAAAAAATCATCATCTGTTCTCAGGTCAGACACCGTGGAAGAATAGGTTACTACGTTATTAATCTTTGAACCTCTTTGGTAACATTTTGGACAACCATTAAATGAATTGTGCCCTACAGTATTGCACAAAAAAAGCTCTGGCAGGAGTGTCACAAATAAATGCTCGAATTAAAACTTTGAAGCGTTTTCCGTACAAGACCATATCGTCACTTTTAAGTGATTTCAGCTCGTACATCAAATCATGCAGATAATTGTCTACACTGCATGGCTTTTTATTTCCAATAAAAGAACCAATTAAAAAAACATCAACATTTTTAATATTAACAATTTTCCCCAATATTGGCCAAAGGGATGTTGCCGAGCTTTTATACAAAGGCAACCCATCTATTCCAATGTCTATGTGTATGGAGTCTATATTTTCAACCAAATTTCTGCCGAGTTTTTGTAGTTGATTTTTTATACCTAAATGGTAATATGTACCAGGTGAAACTGTCCTAACCAAAATTTTTTCTTTAAAAGGCCATCGTAAGAAGATGGAACATCGATATTTTCAGACTTTAATACTCTGAGTAATCCATCCACGCACCTGCGTGTAGGATGAAATTCCCTACACCACTGCAATAGTTTTTTTTCTAAATTTTCTTTTAACTCAATTGGTTCTACTTCATTTATTGTTTCACAATGTATATTTCTAAAAGATTCCACAATTTGTTCATTAGATTTTGTTGGTTGCTTATAAACATCACTTTGTTTATCAATTTTCATTAACATTTTTTCTTTTTCTAATTTCGAAAAACGTCTAAGCGATCTTTTATTCATTTCAAAATTTTTTTTAATAAAATCTTAATTACCACGTAAAAAATTCGCACAACGACAACCGTTTTGTTACACAATTAAATCAAAACTAATTTAAGTTGACTTCTTTTTTCTCTTCACTTGTTGCATTTTTTGTTAAAGTTTTTTGTATTTGTTGTTTTGTCTTTGGAATGTGTTTTCTTTTGCAACGGTATTTCGTTTCATGTACTACGTTTGTAGAAACAAAACTGTATGTATGTATACATACATTTATATTGGTATACATTCACATGAAAAATAAGGGAGTAGATAGGCCTTCTATAAGGCCTTCCTGAGAATGCAAGCGAGCATGAGTACTGGATCTAAAAAAAGGTCTAGGAAGGTGTTACAGCAGGCCTTATAGCTGAAGGCCTCAAAAATTACGCCGCTGGGTTAGTATACCGTTCGTTCAGAATCAATTGTCCCAATAAATATATATACAAAAAAGGAAAGCATAGTTTTAAATAAAGAGATAGCACCAGGAGTTTTTGTTGCTAACAGTATAATACCTGTGGTAGGGAGACAACATATAAAAGTTTTAAACACCACCAACAACGACATTAAAATAAAAAATTTAGATATAGATAAAAGAGATCTAGATAACTACGAAGTGTATAGCAACAAAAAAATTTAAAATATGCACACCGAAAATCGTGTTGCAAAAGTATTAAAAAAATCTTAATATTGAGTCAGTTGACCCAACAGCAAAACAGTCGTTAATGGACATTGTAGCCAAATATAGTGAAATTTTACACATGGAAAGTGAAAAACTGACAGTAAACAATTTTTATACGCAACACCTACAAACAGTAGATAATACCTCAGTATATACATATCAAACCCTACAGATTGCCACAGATGCAAATGGAAGAAATTAATGAACAAGTAGACAAGCTATTGGAAGATGGAATCATTGAACACTCAGTAACCCCCTATAACTCACCACTGTTAGTAGTGCCCAAAAAGTCAGTAGATGACAAACGGAAGTGGCGTCTAGTCGTAGATTTCAGAAAATTGAATAAAAAAATCGTAAATGACATGTTTCCGTTGACAAGATTGGAAGACGTGTTAGACAAATTAGGTAGAGCGAAATATTTTTCAACTCTAGATATGAGTAGTTCGTTCCATCAAATTAGTTTAGACAAAGATTCAAGACCTTAAACTTCGTTTTCAACAAGAAATGGTCACTTCCAGTTTACGAGGTTGCCATTTGGTATCAAGATATCGTCCAACAGTTTCCAACGCATGCTGAAGATAGCAGTAAGTGGCTTAGGCGCAGAAGCATTTCTGTACGTAGACGATAGCTTGGATGCAGCATAAAGCATCACCACAGCAATTTAATAAAAGTTTTTGATCGTTTAAAACAATATAATTTAAAACTAAATACAAGTAAGTGTTGTTTTTTAAAAACTGAGGTAGTCTATTTAGGTCACCTTGTAACCAATAAAGGTATACGCACTGACCCAAACAAAAATAGCGTGGTAAAAAATTACCCTGTACCACAAAATACTGATGAAGTCAGAAGATTCATCGCATTTTGCAATTATTATAGGCGCTTCGTTAAAGACTTCGCCGATATAGCAAGAGATTTAAACCAGTTACTAAAACAGGACAAACCATTCGTGTGGACTGAGAATTGTCAAAAATCTTTCGAGACCATAAACTCAAAATTACTAAATCCCCCTATTCTACAATACCCTGATTTCCAAAAACCATTTGTTGTAACCACAGATGCGTCCAATTTTGTTCTGGGTGCAATCATTTCACAAGGAAGAGTTGGATCGGACTTACCTATATCCTACGCAAGTAAGACGTTGTCAAAGCATGACGTAAATAAATCCGTAATAGAAAAAGAATTGTTAGCCATCCACTGGGCAATCAACTTTTTCCGTCCATACCTATACGGTAGAAAATTTTACGTCGTTACAGACCACAGACCGTTAGTGTCATTATTCACACACAAAAATCCATCGTCCAAGATGACTAGGATAAGACTCGACTTGAGCGAATACGATTTTGAAATATCGTACAAAAAGGGCAAAATAAATTCAAATGCTGATGCCTTGTCATGGATAAAAATAGATACAGATACCTTGAAATTGAAAACTCTAATCCCCCGTGATATCGAAACTGATCAACACAATATATTAGCCATAACACGCAATATGAAGAAAATGTTTGAAAACCAACATGACATAAACAATGAAACCGCTTTGCTAATGAAAAGCGTCATGAACTTTTCATTTGGGAATGTACGTCGACATCAGATGTCAAGAATGGAAAAAATTTAGATTTGAGGTAAATAATAAGTATAAAAAACCTCGCATAATAGTTTCTAATTTAGAGGTAGTAATAAGGTGCGGCGATAATCCACGAGACACACAGTTGTCCTTGGAGAAACTGTTTCCAAGCGTGCTATCACAAAACATACAGGAACTTGCATTAGAAGCCAATGATATGATCTTAAAAACAATAGATATACGGCAATTTAAAAACATTTTCAATAATATTAAAAGAATAAAGAATGAAATTTTGAAAATCCTAATATACAGGTCGCCAACGACCGTAACAGACAAAATAAAACAAAATGATTTAATTACTAAGTATCACGATTCGACTATAGGTGGTCACTTAGGTATAAGAAAAACAATCCTGAAATTAAAACAGAGATATATATGGAAGAACATGAGTAAAATGGTAAAAACACACGTCAATAATTGCGAAAAATGTAAAATAAACAAACAAACAAGAAACACAAAAGAAAAATTAACCATTACGGAAACACCAGGAACTAGCTTTGAAACTATTTCAATAGACACAGTAGGTCCCCTCAGGTACTCAAACCAATTCAGGTACATACTAACAATGCAGGATGAACTAACCATATATATCGTAGCGTGCCCTATCGAATCTAAAGACGCGAGGACAGTCGCAAAGGCAATAGTAAATAATTTTATCCTAATATATGGACACTTCAAAGTACTAAAATCGGACAGAGCTACCGAATTTCTTAACACATTAATGTCTGAAATATGCAATCTGCTAAGGATAAACCAGGTTTTTAGCACACCCTATCACCACGAGACACTTGGCTCTGTAGAGAGGAATCGCAGAGTGCTCAACGAGTTTTTATTAAATTTTTGTAACGATGATGAATGGGAACATTGGATCCCATACTTTTGCTTTGCGTATAATACAACGCCACACATAGATACAGATGGAAAATTGCCAAATCTGTCAGATGTAGTGATGGCAATTTTTTTTTATTAACCGATTAATTAATCAAATGATTAATTGAAAGGGTAAAATAATAATTGCAATTAATTGCTAGTAATTAACCGATTAATCGAATTTTTCGGTTAATAGAATTTGTTTAATTTTTTTTAAGTCTAAGTAATGCAATGAAATTTATTAAGAGTTTTTTTCTATATATTTTAAGAAATTGTTTTTTATTAATAAAATTATATAAAAAGTAACACAAAAATTAATTCGGTTTCATGTAATATGATATAATGTATGATGTATATTTTATGTAATATAACAAAAAAAATATAAGAAATGGTTACTGAGTATTATTAAATACTGAATTTAAAAAAAGTAATTTTGATAAACGCTTAGTAGTCAATCTATTTCTTTTTTCCGTTGCGGTTGCACCAGCTTTTGAAAATAAACGTTCGGCTGGAACAGATGTTCCTACCAAAAAGCAATATTTTTGAGCAATAATATATAGCTTAGGATACACTGACTTCATTTCTTCCCAAGCGTCCGGAACGTTTCTTTTCAACTCCAAGACCGGAGCATTGAGATAAAAGCTAAGTTCATCTTGAGTGGATTCATCGTCCTTTCTTCTCCGTTTATGAGCTAAATTTTTGTGAGGCGCCCACAAATCAAATTCGAGTTCACCAGTAGAGGAAGCTTCACTGCTACTCCCTATGCTGTCTTCTGTAGGAATTTCATCCATTTCCTTTCGCAGGTGTCTCATAACTTTTGATACAGCTAGTGGATCTTGGAAGTGGATTTTTTTAAATCTGGGGTCTAATAAAGTTGAAGCTGCTACTAGAAATGAATGCTCGATTTCCCCAAAACGACGGTTAAATTGAGCTAAAATGGTTTCCTTCACTTTATTAGCTACGGGGCATACACAATGCATTTTATGTATTTGTAGCCGCCCACAATGAGTAAATGGGATTATATGACTTAATGTGGCATATTTTTCTCCACTGATTTGTGATGTCATGGCCTCCAAGGGTCTTAACAATTGTACTAATTCTTCAATTTCCTCTTTGTTTTTTGTTGTGATCATGGGTGGTGCGTCGTAATAATTCAACAAAATTTGGCTTATGTAAGATATTAATTTAAGAAATCGGTCTAGCATGTAATATGTGGAGTTCCACCTAGTTTTTACGTCCATAATAGGTTTTAACATTTTACCTTGAGGAATGCCAGCACGAGATTGCAATATTCGCAGATCATCATTGGCTTTAACACTTCGTTTAAACCAAGTTACTATTGCTTTGCATTTAGAAATCACATCAGCAACTTCAGGCGTATTTAAAGCATTTTCACAAACTAAATTCAACGTGTGTGCAAAACACGGAATATGACGCCTTTTCCCAAATGTATCATGAATAGCTTTAACGATATTAGCGCCATTGTCTGTTACTATTGCCATTACGTTTTCTTTATTAATTGAAAATTCGAGTAAAGACTCTTCCAATATTTCCGAAATGTGTACAGCTGTATGGGCTTCGGTTAATTTAAAGACACCAATTGTTCCAGAAAATTGATTGCTTCCAAACAAACCATGTACTGTCACACCGAGCATGCTGTTCATTTCAGTGTCGGTCCATATATCCGTAGTCAAACACATATTCGGAATTTCTGACAGCTTCGTTTTGAAATTTTTAGCTTCAGTTTCATAAGTTTTTTCCATATATGCTTTGACAGTATTTCTACATGGTACTGCATAGAGTGGACAAATTATTTTCATAAATTTTCTGAACCCTTTACCTGCAATAAATTTTGATGAAGAATAATAATCAATCAATCGTTACCAGGTCACTTTGAGCCGGGCACGCACCGGAGCCAACGAAACGTTTTTTGTTGGTCCATCAAGAAAACATATTTTTGATATTGAAGAAAAAATGAAAAAATAATATTTTTGTCGCAGCCAAACATTGTTGCAGCCAACAGTATTCGAGAAAATGAAAACGTTTGTTGGGCTTTGCTGTATGCTGTTTTGTTTGTTTGATTCGGTCTGTGCGCTCCATAAGCAAAGCTTGACTTTCGACTATATTCACTGCCAACATACATTATGTTTTTTTGTTTGTCGGGCTTGGTGTGTGTGCTCCATAAGAAGCAATGTATGTATTTATATTCGTTACGACATAAAAAACGTTTTGTTGGCTCCGGTGTGTGCCCGGCCTTAAACTTACCTTCGACATGTGAAAAAGGCAAATTATCAGTGACAATCATTTCCATTATTGATTGTGTCAATTTTTGATGTTTGCTACCACCTGATGCATAACTTTGCACATTTGATAAACAGGTCTTTAGAACTGGCTGCCTCAAACTTGATGTAATATTATTGCTGGTACTGGGTGATTCTGCGATGCCTGATCTTGTTTGCTGACTGGTAGTTGCTTTTTCGGTGTTTCTATTTTCACCTTCATCACCGTTTTTGAACTGTGCCTAATAAACATTTAACACAAATTAAACTAATGAACTGCTGGAAACTTTCAATCATACCTTGAGATTTTCGGCGTCCTTTGGATGTTTCAGATGTAAATGCTGAAACATATTTGACGTATTGTTTGAGCACTTCAACAGTTTGCCACACAAGCCACATTTGACTGTTGAATTGCTCTCCTTTGAGAAATGTTTCCATACCTCACTCTTTGTTGGAGCCATGATTCAACTAATTATTAAATTAAAGAAATTTTTGGTTGCCAAAATGCACTAATTGATCACGAACAAAATGTGCACGTGTTGTACGTAGGGATGAGCCGATACTATTTGCAAGTAAACACTACCATCAGTGTTACCGTTTTGCTACTTTCGATAATTCTTCTGCGGGAACACTGACTACCATACTTATCAAAGCGATGGCTGCATACCGATAAAAAAAATCTGTTTTGATTTGTTATATATATTGCTTTAGACAGATTCATACTTTTAAAAAAAAAACCTATAAAAATTTCGGTTATTTTCAGATTAATCGGTTAATCTTTCGATTAATTGAAACCAAATTTTCGATACAATTAAATCGTTAATTGAAAGAAATTAACCGATTAATACTAATCATATGATTAATCGTGCCATCACTAGTCAGATGATAATATTACGGATTCAAAACCTGTTTACAACATAGAAAATTATGCACACGAACTAAAAATGCGCTTAAAATATTGTTTAGTTAAAGCAAAATAATATCTTGAAAACTCGAAAAAGCAAAGAGTGGAACAATGTATGTATAATAATCCTCTAAATTTGAAAAAAGGCGACTTTGTTCTTGTTCGAAATTTTAATCGAAAGAGAAACCAACCGCCATATAACAGTCCCTATAGAGCTCTAGAAACAAAAGGAGTAAACACTGTTCTAGATATAGAAAATAACTTGAAAGAATATCACAATAACAATATAAAGAGATATTGAAATTAAACGTTAAGCATTAAATACTGTGAAAAGAAAATAAATAAAAAATTAAGAATTTTAAAAAAATATTGTAAAATTTTTCTTGAGTAGGGTGTAATGCATTTCACATAGATATACTTATCATAATTATATTGAGGACCCTAATGTTTTCATTACTTTACTTTTTACTTAATTTTTATGATGATTAAATACAACAACTTAAATTTTTGCTAAGATAATTATAAACAGAATGCCTACACAATAAAAAGGAAAAATAGACAAACTTTCTGAATAAAAAGGAAAAGTTAAAGGAAAGGAGAATAACAAAAATTATAAAGTTATGAACAAATAAAAGAAAATAAATTAACAAAAACATTTCACAAAATTAATACAAATGTAATTGAAAAGAAAAAGAAAGATTAATGACGTTCATTGTTGAAACAAATTACAATTAAACGAACATTAGAGAAAAGAACACTCCCCGCGGTTTAAGAAAATGTAAAATAACAACAACAGCAAGAGTTACTCAATCATCATCAAGTAGAGGGCTACAACAAAAACAACAACTATAACAATAATCATCACAAGGGTACGAATCCAAACCAGCAAGATTTAAGGTAGATGTTAAGGCATTTATTTATATTATTATTTTTTATTTATTAGAAGAAGAATTATTTAAATTGACAATAATTAATTAATTAAGAAAAGAGAAAAAAATCTTAGTTGTCTGATCCCGTTCTTTCAAGTTTCTGAAGTTTTACGATCTGTTTCCTGTACACACAGAACTGTCGAGGTTCAGTCTTAGTGACGTGAAGAAACAACGGACAGACTTTAAAAGCGATATTTTTGAATTTATTTGTTTAGGAGCACTGTGAAGTTTAAATATATATGGAAGTTAACGTTATAAATCAATTTAAGCTTGTTTTAAATTGTATCAGGGAAATTCCGACATTTGACGGTACTGACCACTGTCAATTACCAGACTTCCTGGCACAAGTAGAAGCTTTGTTACCGTCAATCGAAATTTTTCAAGATAACAACAAGGCAATACTATTAGGTTATGTAAAAAACAAATGCACCGGCACAACAAGAGAAACACTCCGAAGCTATGGGAGTAATTTTGTCGAGAGACAGACTTGCAGCGAGTTGATGGGCAGACTAAAGACATGGAGGATGGACTCAACAATCGAAAAATATTACTTTAACATCAATAAAATTACAAACCAACTCCGCAATAGGTGGTTAACTCATTCAGAAGAAGGATTTTTTACGAGAGAAATCAATAGAATTCCTTACAGGTATTCGAGGATCATTTACCTGAACCCACAAGGACTATTATCTTTGCAAGGAATCCAGACACACTAGAAGCAGTTTTTAAGATAATTCTGGAAGCGAGACAAAAAAATTACACTGCTTATGGATTTAACCAGCGAAACGAGAGCCCATGTTCTTCATTTGGGACAAATTTTAGTGACAACGTAAACAACAATTATCCTGGAAACAATAACAGATGCCGGAACAATGGAAATAAGAACTGGAACAGAAACAATTATAATAATATCCGTAATAATTATAATAATGGGGGCAACTCTAACAACGTTAACAGTAAGAACAATACAAATAGCGGTGATTTTAGAAATGATTATAACAATAGGTGTGATAAAAATGGCGGAAATTATAATAGCCTTCGCAACAGTAACAGAAATAATGCGCCACGAAATAATCAAAATTCTAAATACTCGAGGAGACAGTCCAACCAATCTAGGAACCAAAATAATTCAAACAGAAATAATGAGGAACCGATGGAAATCGGAAACTCTTATGTAAATTATCAGGGTGTAGAGCCAAACGCCTACCCTATATTGTTATAGAAAACCAAATTAAAACATTACGCTTCGTTGTCGACACTGGAGCAGAGTTCAGCGTCATCAATGAAAATTTGTGTCATCCAAAGTAGAAACATAATGTTAACGTAGTTTTAAGAGCAATGGGAAAAGAATTTCAGGTGAGGAAACTTTGTAAATTCTAAATTTTCCGAGACTTTGAAACCGACTATGAATGCAAGTTTTTGGAATACAATTTTAACGAAACCTTTGATGGGCTAATAGGTAATAACATCCTATCGGATCCTGTCTTAACAGCGATGTCGACACTAGCGGTGGGAATTCCCTGGCTGACATGGAAACACCACACATAAACACAACTTATAGGAATAAATTGGTTTCAATATTAAAAACATATAATAAGACGTTTTACAGGGAGAACGAAAACCTTGCTTTCGCAAATAACATTAAATACAGAATAACAACGCAACATGATATCCCGGTGTATTCAAAACTATATAGGTACCCTGCAATACACAAACAGGTAATAAATAAACAAATGGATGAAATGCTAAGACAGGTAATAATTAGAGAATCTTCCAGCCCTTACAATAGCCCTATTTGAATTGTTCCAAAAAAATGTCCGCTACAGGTGTTCAAAGATGGCGCCTTGTAATCGATTATAGAAAACTGAATGGCATTACTATTGAAGATAGATTCCCAATTCCAAATATAGAAGACATATTTGACAAGTTGGGAAGATTTCAATATTTTACGACCTTAGATCTGGCCCAAGGCTTTCACCAGATTGAAATGAATGAAAAAGACATCCATAAAACAGCTTTTTCAACTGCGAGTGGGCATTACGAATTTTTACGTATGCCCTTCGGTTTGAAAAATGCACCCTCTACATTTCAAAGATTAATGAACGAGGAGCTGAAGGAATACATTGGAAAAATATGTCTGGTTTACTTGGATGATATTCTAATTTTCTCTACTAGCTTAGAGGAACATTTGGAGTCTCTAACCAAGATACTGAACTGTTTACAAGGGGCGAATCTAAAGATTCAACTAAATAAATGCGCATTTTTAAAACAGGAAACATAATTCCTGGGTCATTTAGTCACAGATAAGGGTATAAAACCAAACCCAAAGAAGGTAGAAGCAATTGGTAAAATTTCCCTTCCGAAGAACCAGAAGGAAATAAAAAGCTTTATGGGAATAACAGGCTATTATAGACGCTTTATAAAGGATTATGCAAAAGCATACCCTTTAGTAAAATATATGAAAAAGATTATAAAAAGGCTTTTGAAAAATTGAAACTCTTAATAAAGTCTGATCCTATTTTGGTGCATCCGGACTTTCAGAAAAAAATGATAAGATAGTAAGTTATGCAAGCCGTTCGCTTAATGGTCACGAAAAGAACTATAGCACCATTGAGAAAGAACTCTTGGCTATAGTTTGGGCAACGAAACACTTTCACTCTTACCTATTCGATAGGAAATTCATTGCTGAAACTGATCATAGACCTTTGGTTTGGCTGAGCAACCTAAAAGAACCAAACTCAAAACTACAACGCTGGAAGATCAGGCTAAATGAGTTTGACTTCCAGATCGAGTATATAAAGGCCAAGGAAAATGTGATTGCCGACGGCCTCAGCCGGAGCACTACAGAACCAGATGATCAAATGATCGTCAATCTGAATGAAATATTTGAGGATGACATAGATACTGTGCACAGTGCGGAAACTGACAGTACTGACTTCATCCGGATAACTGAAAACCCAACCAAGGTATAAAAAAGTAGATAATTTTAGAGTAGATGATAATTATCTAGTTTCTAGCGACATCTCTTACAGGATAATCACAATGAAGATCACATTCCTGACATTGTTGGTGGTGACAGCCCAAGCACTTCTGCAAATCAACAGGATTGACGATAATAATGGCTACACAATACTATAGGTAAGAAGAGTGGAGTTGGTCAATATAACAAATATGGTGCTACATATAATATAACCAATTCAAATTCTTAATACAATCACCCAGATAGAATGCAACATAGAACAAATAGACGTAGATAACAACGTCATTTTAAGGAAAGAAATTAGTAATATTAAGGCAAGAGTCAAAACTATCATGCCTTCACGCTCTAACAGAGGGAAAAGAGGGCTGGCTGATCAATGGAATAGGAAATATTTATAAATGGTTAGTCGGACTAATGGATGATGGTGATAGGGAAGAGATTTTTGAACATTTAAACTATGCAGAAACTAACACACATAACGCTATTGAGACTTTAAATAAACAAATAACTGTTAATACACATTTCAACGAATCAATTGAAATAATACGTAAAGCAATAGAGGACGACAGGCTCAAAATAGGTGATGCTTTTGAAGAGGTTAGAAAGCGAAATAACGAAATCGTCAGAAGACTACTTTACACAGATCAAATGATGAAGTTAAAGACTTTAGAGAATAGAATAATGCAAATTCAGGAAAACATAGCGTCAGCTAAGAACAACAAAATCCACCCAGGAGTACTAACACTTGAGGAGATCGAAAGATTTAGAATTGATTACTTCAAGCTCATATGAATGACAAGAACCTTGAAATAATCGAAAAAACAAATAAATAGTTACAGTGAATGACATGACCTACACGTACAACGAAAATTTACTGTTTAATGATTTGACGGAAAGTAAGAACTGTGTTGTTGTTGTTGTGTTGTTGTGGGTGCTGTTGGCTGAAGTAGTAGAACACGAGACTATTAAGCGGAGGGTCGTGAGTTCGAGCCCGCGCTGAGTCATGAAATATTCACCCTTATCGTGGTTGGCGTCTTTCGCCTTCAAATTCGACAATTTGTAATAGATTAAAGAAAAATTTAGCTTTTTCTCTTTAAGCTATTACAAATTGGCGAATTTGCAGGCCAAAAACGCCAACCACGATAAGGGTGATTGTGTTGAATTCTTCTGAACAGCATTAGTGCGTGGTTGTGTTAGTTGTTGCCAGCCTGTTTCAATGATGAAGGCATAGTTACTGATCACTGAACATAATTGGCAGCGACTGACACTATCATGTACTAAAAGCAGAGTAACGGCACCCACCTTCGTCGGCGCTGTAGCAAAAATTAGCCGGCGAAGTAAAAGGTTGAAATAGCTACAAATACAACTGTCTATCTTCTCATCTTTCCAAATCTGTCCCCTCAATACTATCCCCTCGTTTTCAGTTCCGGCGCATTGCATTGCATATATAGGGGTCATCCCCTGAGTGCTGGTCCAAGATAAAAAAAAAAAATGCAAATTGAGATATAACAATATCACAAATATCGCTGTTATTTAAGATGATCGTATCCTAATAAAAAACGCAAATAATGCCAAATTAAATTAAAATTTCGATAAGAGAAACATTGTAATAAATAAAAATTATATTATCGGTTTCAATAACTGCAAAATAAGTATATTAAATAAAACCTTTGCGAACAGTAGAACTCTTGTTAGTGAAAAGTTTATCTTCAGTGATAGTGATTTAACTGAGGTAGCATTTAAAGAGGAAATTGATTTTGAAAAAATTAAAATTAACCAATATGGAAATATTAACAAAATAAACGAGCTAATATACCATAAGAATGCAATTAATATGCAATTAATATTGCTCTGATTTCATTTTTGATAATTGAAGTGATATTATACATACTTTATAAAAGATTACTTAAAAATAAGAATAAAAACAAGTAAAAGTGCTGTATTCGGCTGTTCCGAATCTTAAATACCCTTCACATATGTAAGTCTTCTTTCTTTCTTTCTTGCCAAAACAGAAAGTAGGTTTAATTAAAAAATCAAAATTATGTTATCGGTTACTTTTATATTTAAGAAAACGTTTAAATTTTTCGGCTAGGATGCTAATTGTTTGGCTTTTCTTATATCTAATACCTATGAAAGTCTTTAAAAAATATTATATATATTTAATTTACAAACGAAAAAAAATCCGCTTCATGTACCCAAAAAAGTTCTAATTGTCCAACCGTAGAATCGTCTTTTAGATGTTGTTGGTTTTTAATACCAGTTTACTTCTTTCTGATATACAGGGTGGCTCAGAAAGACCGAAGTGGTGTGAATTCCTTATAACTTTTTATTTAAGACATATTTTTTTAATATTTTTGTTATTTAAATACAGTAAATTTATAGGGAATATTTTTAGATTAGTTATTAAAAATGATATCCCGCAAGTGGTGGCCATTTTCTGCTTCGCACAAATGTGCTCTTTCCAACACATTTTCCATAACCTTTCGCAAAACTTCCGGTGTTATGTTGTTAATTTCGTCTCGAATATTGGTTTTTAATTCCTCAATAGTCCTAGGCTTATTAACATAAACTTTCCCTTTTAAATAACCCCAAAGGAAACAGTCTGGAGCGGTTAAATCCGGGGAACGCGGAGGCTAATTAAAATTGCTTCTACGCGAAATTATTCTTTCACCAAAGATGTCGCGTAAAAGAGCCATTGTGGCCCTCGCAGTGTGCGCTGTGGCTCCATCCTGTTGGAACCATATTTGCGGATGGTTTTCCACGGCTGGCCTTACAAAATTTTCCAACATGGCCCGATATCGATCACCATTGATGGAAATGGCGACACCTCGTTCATTTTAAACAAAATATGGGTCAATGATCCTTTCTGAAGAAACACCGCACCAAACAGTACACTTAACTGGGTGTAATTGTCGTTGATGAAGTACTCTCGGGTTTTGCGTAGCCCATATCCTACAGTTTTCCTTGTTAACGAACCCATTTGATTGGAAATGGACTTCGTCACTCATAACTAAGTTATGAATAAAATTAGGATTCTCTTGTGCATTTTGCTGGAAATAAATTGGGCACGTTGTTCAGTTGTGTATTGCTCCATTATAAATTGTCCAAGTCTTCTTTACAAAATTATAATAAAAAAGTTATAAGGAATTCACACCAGTTCGGTCGTTCTGAGCCACCCTGTATAAAGTAGGTATACTTCATCATAAAAATCAAAAATAACAAATAATATGGCTGATTTTATGAATCAGAAAATGTCGATTTTCCAACCCTGGAACCGAATTTTTAATTTTTTAATACTAATTTAGTTTTTTCTGATATATAAAATAGGTTTAATTCACTAAAAACACAAAATTTGGAATTTATGTATGTACTTTTGTGTACCAAAAGTATTTCGATTTTCCAACCCTGGAACCGAATTTTTGGTTTTTAAAAGTTTTAATACCAATTTAATTCTTAGCGAAGTATAAAATAGGTTTAAGTCACTGAAAAACACCAAAATTGGGAACTTATATGGTTACTTTTGTTATAAATAACTTATCCACCGGTCCGTAAATTAAATTAAAACTCAACTGTTTTCTTGGGTGGTTGAATAGCAACTGCTGTTTATTAATATAATTTATCTTAATCTATCTTACTTACTAATTGCTCGACAAAGAGTATATCCAGCGAACAATTGGGTTACGTTATTTTATCTCACTACATCTTCCCCTTTTGGAAAGAATGACCGAAGAATTTAAAATAGAAGAATTTAAAATAGAAAAGGTCATTCTAATGTTCAATTTTACAGAATTTAAAATATAATGTTTTGGTATTAAAGTTCAAATATGTAATATAATATATTTTGAACAATTATATAGCTGTATCTTATACATAGTTAAATCTTTTTTTTTCTTTTAATTTGTTATTAATATTCAGTTACAGTTTAATTGAAATTTTGATCATTAAATTCGAATTTCTTTAATCGATTTTTATGGACTTCTTGTGTTCTTTTTTCATCTATTTGAATTAAACAATTTCCTTTTTTGTTTACTTCTATTATTTTAAATGGTCCATTATAAAGGGATTGTAATTTATGGCCTGAATCATTTTGAATAAGTACGTAATCATTTGGTTTAAGTGTTTGAATTTTAGCTTTCTTATCGTATTGAATTTTTTGTTGTTGTTTTGCTTTCTCGACTAGAGATTTCGCTCTACTTTGTGCGGATTGAAGTCTGAATTTAATTTCCTTCTCGTAAGCATCTACGTTATATATCGGTTCTATTTCATTAGTTTGAAAAAAATTTAAAGGATTCGGTAACTTTCCAAGAACCAATTCATACGGACAATAATTGTGCACAACCGATGGGGTTGTATTATAGCAATATGCGAAATACGACATCCATTCGTCCCAGTCTGTTCTTTCAATAGACATGTAATGACGTACATAAATATTCGTTAAGTGTTCGGTGATACGCTGTAGAAGTTGCATGAGTAATTCCTAACAGTTGGCATACATTTTACATTAATTGATTTTTGTACTCTGTACCCCTATTAGTAAGTATCTTTTTCGATGGTCCAAAAATTAAAATAGGTTAGGTTAGGTTAGCAGGTTGCTGGTAAAGGAAAGAAAAAAGAGTCCAGCCCACTTGGGTCCAATTATGTTGATCCCTTTGTGATACCTGTATTAAGGAAGAGTGAAAAGATAAGAGATGAGGAAGAAGTAGGGATAGTCGAAGTTAAGGTAAGAAAGATAGTAAAGAAGATAGTAAAGAAGAAAGTAAAGAAGAGAATGGGATACATAACCAACAGCTATGGTCGTGCAGACACGTCCCAGGGGAGTCAGCTGCCGAACCAGCCACTGCTCCTAATAAAGAGACTCAGGTATCTTAGCCCTATTTCTGATATCTCCGAAATGTCTCCAAAGCGTGTCCTGCCCAGAGACTGCAGGCGCTGCTCCTCCAGAGCAGGGCCGAAGCAGAGGAGGTGTGCAATGCTTTCCTCCTCCTCCTCATCATTGCAACTGGAGCAGTAGTCATTATAGGGAAGACCCATGCGCCTGGCATGTATCCCAAAGGTGCAGTGACCAGTAATTGTGGCCACCATATTGCGTAGATGACCTCTTGCGAAGTTCAAAATATCCTTCGTCCTCCTAGAGTCCAGGCGGGGCCATAAGACTCTTGATATTTCGCAAGTGGATTCTCTGAACCACCTGTCCTGAGCTAATTCGAATAGTGCAGTATCAATGCGTCTCCAGCAGGATGAGAGTGGAATCCCACTTAGTTGGTCAATGTCGGCCTCCTGAAGAGTGGTTCCTCTCCCCGCCAGTTCATCCGCCTTAATATTGCCCATGGTGGTCCCATGTCCCCGCACCCAGTTCAAGGTGATGCGTGAATGTTCCGCAAGTCCGTCAAGGGCTCCGCGGCATTCCTGGACAAATATTGATGTGCTATACACCCCCGTAAGAGACCTTATTGCAGCCTGACTGTCGGTAATGAATTGGATGTTTCGGTTCGATATCCGATAAAACCTTAGCCACAACGCTGCCCTTTTGATGGCAGATATTTCCGCCTGTAAAACGCTACATTCATCCGGGAGTCTGAAGGACATCTCGATTCCAAAGTCTGGAATAAAGACACCCCCACCGACCCTGCCCCCCCGTTTGGAACCGTCCGCAAAAATCTGTACGGATCCGTGCAATGGGGAGAACCCTTCCGCCAGAGAAAACCTAAATTTCCTACTGAGGAAGGGTACCGGAGTGCAGTAGTCGATAAGATGCGGTAGATTACCCATCGTGTCCAAAATGCTAGCATGACCCCATAGTCTATGGGTCCATGCGCCTATTATGTCCATTCTGACTGCGGTGCGTAGAGCCAGCTTCCTAGCAGTCAGGTCCGCCGGAAGCCAGCACAGCACGACAAAAAGCGCCCTTGTTGGCGTCGTTCTAAGAGCACCCGTTATCATAAGTGTCATTCTGCGGAGAACCCCCTCCATGTTGGATCGGTTCCTCGCCACGTCCAGTGCTTTCCACCAGACCACAATACCATAGAATAGTATAGGTTTGATCACAGTCTCTAGTATCCAATTTACCCCCTTTGGGCTTATGCCCCAGGTAGGGCCAATTGCTCTCCTACAGACATAAATTGCCATCGAGGCTTTCTTCACTCTTTCCTGGACATTAGAAGTCCATAATAGCTTACTATCAATCACAACACCCAAGTATTTGACTTTATCCGAGAGGTCCAAGGTAATGCCATTCAGTCTTGGGTGGATGAATGAGGGAATCTTGTACCAGTTCCGTTTTTGTAGGGTTGACGCTGAGTCCGCTCATCAAACACCAATCGTTAACCCCTTTTAATGCTGTCTCAAGCCTCCGTGACATAGTGTCAAGATGGAAACCCCGATATTGCCACTGCAACATCATCTGCATATGCAACAGTCTTAATATCCATGGTCTCCAGACTTCTAAGCAACAGATTCATCGTTACATTCCACAATAAGGGTGACAGCACCCCACCCTGCGGTGTTCCCCTTTGGGCCCTCCTGGTGATGGTGGCTGTACCTAAGGTGGAGATAATAATTCTGCGTGAGAGCAAATTTTCAATAAGCCGAATGGTCGTCCGGTCAATACCCAGCTCGCCTAGAGCGTGAATAATTGACATCGGATCAATGTTGTTAAAGGCCACTTCAATGTCCATGAAGGCGGCCATAGTATACTCCTTCTGCTCCAGGGACTTCTCTATATGTCCCACGAGCGAGTGAAGGGCAGTCTCAGTCGACTTGCCTTTGGTGTAGGCATGCTGAGACGCGGAGAGGAGAGAGTGATCTATGGATGTTCTTATGTGAACATCTATAACCCTCTCCAGTGTTTTCAAAAGGAAGGATGTCAGGCTTATGGGTCTGAAATCCTTCGCCTTAGTGTGCGAAGTCTTCCCTCCCTTAGGAATGAAGATCACGACGCATTTTGTCCAGTTTGTTGGAATATATGACCAAAGGATACAAGCTTTGTATATAGCTAGTAGCCATGGAACTACGAGAGCTGCGTTCCGTTCAGGTCCGCGGGTATAATGCCATCCGGTCCTGGAGATTTGAAAGGATGGAAACTATTAATGGCCCAGCATATCCTTTCCGAATCCATGTCAATGGAAGCAGAAGGCTGACTGTGTGAGGGGTATACCTGCGGTATTACCACATCAGATTGGGAACCCGGGAAGTGGGTGTCCATAAGAACCTCTAACGATTCGATACCATTAGTGGTCCAGCTGCCGTCATCCTTGTGGATGTAGCCGGGTATCGACGGCTGTTTGGCTAGGATCCTACGCAATCTGCATGTCTCGGAGGTAGATTCTACACTGGTGCAGAAGCTCCTCCAGGTCTTGCGTTTTGCGTTCCTGACCTCATTCTTGAATCTATTCAAGGAGGCTTTATAGAGTGTCCAGTTTCCCGTTCTCTTTGCCTCGTTGAAAAGCTTGCGGCAGTTCCTCCTGGTGACTGCTATATCATCAGTCCACCACGGAGGTCTTTGCTTGTTACGCTGTACAGATGGCCTACAAGATAGGCCTGTGGCCATCTCAAACGCATTCGTCAGTGTGTCCACTGCCTTGTCAATGTCCGCAGCTTCCCCTATGGTTGGAGGATGCGCAATAGAATTGGTGAGGATAGAGCTCTGTTCCTCCCAATTTGTTCTACGTCTGTTGACGCACAGTCTTATGCTACTACCTAAATTGCCAACCGCAAAGGTTAGATAGAGATGGTCCGAGAAGGAACAGTCAGAGGAGACCTTCCAATCTTGTATTAAATTAGCATGTCTTGCACTTATAAGTGTTATATCTAACACCTCCCGTCTGTTTGATACGATAAAAGTTGGTTCTGAACCCTGATTTCACACCACTAGTTTGTTTTCTAGAATGAAATCAAAGATACACTCACCCTTTTCATTTGTATTTGTGCTGCCCCAGATATGGTGGTGCGCATTTGCGTCGGCTCCAAGTATTATGGGAGTGCCTTTTGCATTTGCAACCTGAACCAAGTTGCGGACCAGTTTGTTTGGAGGTGGGCCCTGGTGATCGTGGGCCATATAGCAGGAGGCAAACCACACGGAGGTTTGTCCTGTCTCCCAGGCTGCAGTCACCGTGTCTTCATCACTATAATTAGATAGAATGAAGATATTCAGGTTGGCTTTCGCTAGAATGCAGGATCTAATGTTTTTTTCATCATTACCTGAGTTTTTGGCATACTGCAGTTTGTAGCCCTTTACGCCGAGACCAAGAATTTTGCCTATGGAGGTCCATGGCTCCTGGATCAGCGCAATATCCTCTCCGCTCTCAGAGAGCCGGAGGGTCAACGCAGCAGAAGCTGCCTTGCAATGGTGAAGGTTGATTTGGATAACCTTCGCCATTTTATATATCCGGGTCATAGTTGACGACGATTTCCGCGACCTCTGGATTTGGGTCCAGAATCGCGTTCTCGTCTTCCGCGAACTCCAGTCTCTCCAGGAGGTCTCCAAGCAGACATGAGTCTGCTTGGGAACATCCCGAAGTTACTGATTCCGCGGTGTCGACTATGCCCTCCATTTCGGTGGCCTTGGCTGACCCTTGCGACCCCTCCGTTCGGTCGGGGTTTTCGGGATCGGGTTCGTCATCACCCCGGTATATACGGAACCTGATGCCCATGAACCCATAGTACACCAGGCCCTGCCTACCCCGGAGTAGAGACAACGTCTCCTTGTTAAGGACCACGATCGCCTTCCTGCGGGCACCTACCGGCTCGAAAACCTTTACTACCCTCCAGTCACTGGTAGGTAGGTCTGGGTTTCCTCTCCGGAAGATGTCTAGGATTTCCGCACGGTCATGTGGTTCCGCCGGAATGATCGCAATTTCTCTCGGTCGGCGGGGAATGTCGCTGACCGAGATCAATTCCAACCTCGCGCCCGACCACACTTCCCCTAGGGACCCAATCAGGTTCTTAAGCTGCGATGTCGACGGCTCGTCCCTACATGAGACCAGTTTGACGTGGCCCTGGAACCAGCCGGCATCTGTAAATTGCGGCGAGTGCCCTTGAATCCCCTCTGGATTCTGCAGGTAGACATTCAGTAATCTTTGACAGATCAATCCCCATTTTTCGTGGTTGATTGAGCCGTCGCTGTTACTGCGGTCAACAATAGCCCTTACCAGCGGGTTTCTTGCAACTTCGCTGTAAGGCCTATTTATAACCGTAGCCTCCTGCCTGGGTCGCTTGCTCGATGGCTGCGTTTTTTTTCTGCTGTTGCGGCTCTTCCGCTGAGCGTTGCCTTTTCGGCGCTGAACTAGTGAACGCTTCAGCATTGGAGCCGCTTTGGGCAGCCAGACGGGCCTTGGCCCATGCCAGCGCGGATTTCTCCTCACTGGTTAGGTCCTTGGCTTGTTTTTTGCCTAACTGCTCGATATGGCGTCGAGCAGCCCGCTCTTCAGCGAAGGCTTTCCGCGCATCGAATTGTCGATTGCGCCCTTTCTTATCATTTAAGACAGCTGCTCGTGCCTCAGCTGTGTTTGAGGCAGCCGGTGCAGCTGCTGATGTGGTTTTGGCGGGTGCTTGTGGCACTGCTGAATTTACTCCAGCTGGCGCACCCACCGATTTTAAAATTGGTGCTTGTGGCACTGCCGGAGTTTTTCCGGTTAGCGCACCTTTGCTGGCCTTAGCCTTTGCTGCTGCAGATGTACTTGGGCTTACGTCCAAGGACACGCTGCGCTGCAATCTAGCCTTCCCTAGTGGGAGGGCTAGCGGTTTATTTAGTTTTGCTTTTGTGTCAATTTTGTTCCCACGAGTTGCGCGTAACAGGTGGACCACCCACCGCAGTGACGGCATGCCGTGGGTTAGGCAACTATTTTTGGTTACAACCGACCCGTGCCCTGGCGTCGGAGGGGAGCTGTTAGAGACTTGGCCTCTTTAACCACTAACTAGCCATTCAGGTTCTCGGCACTGCTACCAACCACCTTAACCTTACAAGTGGTGTAGTTTTGGTCCGCGGGCTCCAACCAGGATTTTCTACATTCTAGAGGAGCATCATCCATGTCTAGAACGGTCCACGACCAACAGTGTTGTGTCGTGTAACGCTCTTGGGACTGTAGGGGCTGCTACCGCCACGAACCCAAACTAAGGAATGTTGAACGTGTCAGATAGCCTTCCCATCTCTGCCTCACCTTTGGTGGAGTGTCGACAGGGGTGGGAAGTAGCCCTGGATGATGCCCCTCATTTGGTTCTACCAGCCAAGGCGCCTCTTTGACAGGGTGCGCCCTAGCCGATGAGATCCTTTGAATGGGGTTGTCCTAGTATGGAGCCCGATCCGAGCCAACCCTGCTTCACACCACTGAAGGCCCGCAAGTTCGAGTCAGACCCAAGACCTAATAGTGACTCAGCTGACCACTTGTGCAGCGTATCAGAAGAGGCACCATGTCGGTCTCCCCCTATTCGCCACCTGGGGACGCGTCCGATGGGAGACTACAAGACTCCAGCACGGAAAAAAATTAAAATAAGTTTCTCAAAAATTGCTCTTGCTACTGTTACTGCGCTTTTATCCGCAACTGGTGTGATGATTAAAAATTTGCTGAGATCGCACATAATAGTTACTGCATACTCATTACCATTGTTGGATCTTATGAATGGGCCTACAGTATCTATTACGACTGTATCAAAAGTTTTACTAGGTGTTGGAGTAGTTATTAAAGGTTCTATAGATTTTGGTACTGATTTATTCTTTTGACAGGGTAAGCAAGATTTGACATATTTTATGACGTCTTTTGTCATATTTTTCCAATGACAATAGTTTCTAAGCTTGTTAAGTGTTCTAGTCACTCCGCAATGTCCACCTGACAATGGATCATTATGATAAAACGACAGTAGGTTTTGTTTTTCTATGTCATCATGAATATATGTAATTTTTGGCGTTAACGCAATTATAACATTATTTAAAAATTTTTCTGCAGAAATTTTAAAATCATTAATATTTACATATTTAAAAATATCGTCATTTAAAGACATTTGCAACTTTGTGATATTCGCATTTTTTGCTTCCATATTTAGCTTTGAAAATAATCGTTTTAGAACGATTTCTTCATTAAAAATACAAGTATCTATATTCATGGACTGTACTAGACGTTTCCCTCTCAAAAATTTTGCAATTGGGGGTTGTTTGAACAACCTTATTAACTTTTCCACCTCTCTGACATTAGCTTTGTAAATTCTTGAATTAATGTTTCTATTGTCCGGAATATTTGTGTCATGGACTACTCTAGCTTTAGTTTTAGACCTGGTCATTACCATTGCCACATTTTGTGCATCAAGTTCCTTAATAAAATTAAAATCAATCCTAGACAAAGCATCTGCTCCACAATTATTTTTACCTTTAATATATTCTACATCAAAATAGTATTCTTCTAAATCTAACTTCATCCTAGTCAATTTCGATGATGGGTTTTTTAATGAAAATAAATAGGTCAATGGTTTATGATCGCTTCTAATCAAAAATTTGTTCCCATACACGTACGGCCTAAAGTAGTTGACTGCCCATTCATTGGGCTGTTAATTCTTGTTCTGTGACTGATTTATTCGCTTCACCTTTCGTGAAAGTTCGCGATGCAAACGATATTGGTAATTGCATTCCATTGTGTTCTTGGCTGAGAATGGCTCCACAAGCAGTTTTGCTTGCGTCAGTGGTAATGCAAAATTTTTTCTGAAAATCGGGATATTGTAGTATTTGTGGCTTTAACAGCATGTTCTTTAAATACTCGAATGATTTTTGACATTCTTCATCCCATTTGAAAACAATATTTTTGCGAGTTAGTTTTGTTATATTCAGTGCGTGTTTAGCGAAATTAGGAATAAAACGTCTGTAATAATTACAGAACGCTATAAAACGTTTAGCAGCTTCTGCATCAGTTGGTATGGGGTAGTCTTGAATTATTTTGAACTTAGTATCATCAGGTAATATTCCGAAATTAGTACATTTATGCCCCAGGAAGGTGACTTCAGTATTGAAAAATACACATTTATCAGGGTGTAATTTTAGGTTATGTTTACGGCAGGTTTCAAATACATTTCTAATATATTTAAACATATGCTTCTCTGAGCAACCGACGATGATTAAATCATCCATATAAAGAAAGGCTTGTTGTGGTTTTAAACCCGCAAACGCTAGAGACATCATGCGCTCAAAGGAGTTTGGCGCAATTTTTAGCCCGTAAGGCAAACGCGTGAATCTAAATGATCCTTGATCGGTAGAAAACGAGGTGATGTCACGTGAACTCTCTTCTAACTTGATCTGATGAAAACCAGACATTAAGTCTACACAAGATAAATATTTAGCTCTACCTAACTGATCCAATATCTCATCTATTCTAGGCAGGGGGTACATGTCTGCTAACAACTTTTTATTTATTTGCCTATAATCAATCACCATTCGCCATCTTTTCGTACTCTCTCCTGGCAAAGCCTTCTTTGGGACTAAAAGAACAGGGCTATTGTATTCGGAACAGGATGGTTCAATGACTCCGTCTGCACGTAACTTATTAACTTGAGTGTCTATTTCAGCCTTTTGAGAATGAGGTATCCGATAATTTTTTATATAAACAGGTGTTTTTTCGGAAACTCTAAGTTTCTGTTTATAGAAATTGTTTGCAGTGATCTTTTCATTCTCAAGTGCAAAAATGTCACTGAATTCAGAGCATAAACTGGTTAATTGCGGTTTAACAAATGAAGGAAAATTTCTTGATAATTTATCTAAAATAACTTCTTTTCTATTTACGATGTCATCGCGTGGATTAATGATTTCATAGTCATCGACTTTCTCTGTTTTTAAGGCTATATTTTTAAGCGTAATGTTTTCTAAATTTGCATTGAGGATTTTTATATAAGGACTTTCCTTAGAAATCAGACAGTTCTGAACGATAACATTTGGAGCTAATTCTTGATTTGGAACTAAAATGTCGCCATTTATGCTAATAGTAATTTTTCGAAATACTTCAGACCTTGCTGGAATAATAACCGTATTTTCAGTTGGACCTTGACGAATGTCTAATATGATATTATGAGATAAAAATTTTGGCCTAATATGTAATTTATATGATCTATAATCCAGAAGACAATTATATTTGGTAATAAAATCAAGACCTAACAATCCATCACATGGAATAAGAAATTCCTTTTCTACTATGTGAAAAGTATGCCTAAGTGAGATGATACCAATATACAGATTTCCATTTATTGAACCAGTGCTTTTAATACTACCTTCTCCGATGCCTTTTAAACTAACAATATTATTGGAATTTATTCGATTCCTATAAGCAATTGAATCTAATTTTATGAGCGACGTATCCGCGCCTGTATCAACTAAAAATGTTCTTTGCTCATTGGCAAAGTCTAATTCTAAAGTTACGTAGCTTGCTAAATTTAAGTCTAAGCTATAAATGTATGAAGATTTCTGAATACATGTGTTTAATCCTCTGTTTCCCCTTGAGTCAGGGGACTTTCCAAGTTTCCCTGACTACTTTCAATCTGCCGAATACCACGTTGGTTCTGCCTACTCTGTCGTTGCCATGGTGGGTTCTGCCGATAAGTAGCATTACTACTATTTCTATAGTTACTATTATTCCGGTTCTGTCTATTTTGATTGTAATTTCCTCTTCCTCTATTCTGATTGTTTTGAAAGTTCCTACCGCGCCTAGCAGAGTTGTTTCCATTGTTTTGACGAAAATGAAAGATTTGATTTACGGGTTGGGTATCCGTTGTCACACTATTAAATTTTGCTACTGCCTCATTAATTGTACTAAACTGACCAGCCTCCATTATTAATCTTGCCCTATCATTACTTGAATTTTTAGAAAGTGCTTGTGCAGCGATTTGAGTAGCGTATTTATTCGCTAACTCTGGACTAACTCCATCTGTCATATATTACTTAACGACTTGCAAAGATTCTCAATCTCCTTTGTGTAGTCGCTAGCACTTTTATTTAGTTGTTTAGTATTTAAAATCTTACTGGAAAGGATTTCGACACTTTCACCTTTCACAACAGCTTTTAATCTTGCAATTATCTGTGTTATAGTGCTTTCCGTCGTTATAAAATTTCTAGAAGATCCAATCAATCTGGTTTTAATTAACTGTACGGCCAATGATTCGTGTTCACCTTTTAAAGTATTCAGTAAATCAAGTGCATCGATAAAACGTTGCAAATTATTAATTGTGCCATCAAATTCAGGCAGCAATTTGCTAGCTAATGTAATAAATTGGACCTGGTCCGCCATAATGTTTTCCTCCTCGGATTCTTCGTCACTTGCAATATCGAAGCCTACCACAATTGATTCTTCTAATGAAGCTGGTAGTGTTTTACTGACACCTAGCTTCTCCAAAATACTACTGAACTTTGATTTTAATTTCGATATCAACTGTTGAGTATCTACCTTCTGTTCTTCCGTCAGGATATGTTGTAAATTCCTAGTTGTTGTTACAATATGATTGTAATGAATGGATAGTAGGTTTAAATGCTTTATTTGGGTGTGCTTGTGAGGCACATTACTTCAAGAGTGCCCAGCCCCTATGCGCTTGATGCTCATTTGTTTTTGTAAAAGCGCTTAGCTATAGGCTGTGTGTTTTAATACTCACATACGGCACCCAGCACTAGCAATACGAAATACACAAACAACTTTGTCTGATATTTTTTTGTTGTTCTTCATTCTATAAAAGCAAGTAGAAAGCAACAACACTTTCGTAAGATTTGCTGGTAAACATTGACGACAGCGATCATCAGTGAAGACTTTCTGCCTGTCCCACGATGTCACTCGATATCGTTCTATCAAGTAAATACATTTAAAACAAAAACAAATTTCAAAATTTTGTTTTTGTTTTAAGTGTATTTACTCGATAGAACGATATCGAGTGACATCGTGGGCCAGGCAGTTTGTTTTTGTTTAGCGTATGATATCGTTTTGTATGGATTTGTTTTTACAACAAGAAATATTTGAATAAAAATTAGGTTTTCTTTCAATGTATTGGTGATTACTCTTCCATAAGGAACTTTTGGGCACACTTGATTTAGGTGTTTGAAATGGTAATGAAAACATTTTGTAAACCATTGCGCTTTCTTATGCTTGTAAATTAAGTTTGTAAATAAAAATGATTTGAAAAAGGTAATTAATTTTTGTTTCAATATATGTTTCATTATACATATGTATTTTATTTTGTTTGTTTTTATTTTTATACACTTATTTGTATATTATTATTATTGGTAAATTTTACTATTCAATATCCATGAAAATTCTTGCCATGAAATTAGTAGTGTTTTCTTCATTCGTGGTAACACTGTTTGCTACTCATTTATATACAATGTATATATATATATATATATATATATATATATATATATATATATATATATATATATATATATATATATATATACATATATATATATATATATATATATATTCATATACTTTTATAAAAAAGTATGTTTGTCAAACATATTCTTAAATAACCTTTGTTCGTTTTCAAACTTTATTTCCATATAAAAATGAAAATTGTACCCTTAAATGTATTTTTTTTCATTTGCAATTTAAATTTATAATAACTCTTAAATTGCATTCGCTCTCATTTGTTCTTTTATGTATGAAGAAGAAATGATATTATTTGAAATTCGTTTTTCTTTCTTGTTCATACGTCTGTATGTTTATATTTAAAAATTCACTTATATATATGTAAATATGTATTTATGTGAAATTTCGCTCACAAATAAGAAAAAAAGGAAGGGTGTTGCGAAAAACTGTGTTATTTATTAATATTGTAGCATTTTATGCAACTCAGTTTTTCTTTTATGTTTAATTATATGAAATGATATATGTATATGTACATGACTGAATTTATGTACATATAGGCTGATGTATGTATATAAATTTAGAATTTTCTTGACATTAAAGTTTATTAAAAAAAATAGATTATGGGTAGAAAGTTTATGTGTGTAAATAAAAAATGTTTACCTTTTTCCTTTTAATTCATGTTCATGCGAGACATTTTGTTTAGATATGACAATTAAAATTTAAAAATTATATGATTTTTTGTTGTTTTTTTTTTTGTTTTTTGTGTTTTATTTATTAATATACAAAGGTATAAATGTAAGTTTATTTATAAGTTACAAAGAAGGTAATAATTATAAATGTATGTATTTAATAATTATATAAAAGTGCCTTTATAAAGGTTTTAGGAATAGTATAATAGCAATAGATTTTAGAATTATTAATAGGTATTTAATAATAAAAAAATATATATGTATATAGGTATGTAGAATAGATATTGTTGTTTTATCTCTGCGTTGAAAAAAAAAATAAAGGTTGTTTCTTCGTATGGTTCGCTGATGGTGTTATTCTTGTTGTTAAAATATTATCTCAGAAGTTTAGAGTTGTTGTGCATTTAATTTTTTTTTTTGTGTTTATCCACATTGTGAAATAACTTTGCATAAATATTGTTTTATTACAAAAAATTTGATTCACTTTTTATTTTTGTAATTTAGTTTTTATTTGTTACCGTTTCACATATTGTTTTCTATGTTTATTTTCATTGGACTGTTTTTCTCACTTATTTTTGCTCTTCAATGTTGTTATTGTTTTTTTTCATTTTATTTTAATATTTTTACAGCTCTCAGTTCTGAGTCAATTTTTTATTTTTTAGAGCCGTTGTTAACGGTTTCAATTCACTTTAACTTGACTTTTTTCTTTTAAACTAGCAAAATTTGTATATGTTTTGTAGAGGCTGTACTTTTTAGTAAAATCAAAATTGAAAAAGTTAATTATATAATTTTGTTTCACATTACCCTCTATTATTTATACATAGGTTTTTTTTTTCACAAAAAAATTTTTTTTTTTTGCTTTTTACATTAATTTCATAAATGCTGTTGCATTCCACTGTGATCGTGCACATGTATTTTAGTTGATTTTACGAATGTATGTAATTTGAGTTGACTATTTTTAGTTCTTTTTATTTTTAACAAGACTTAGTTTTTTTTCACACAGCGTTTACAATTTTCTTTTTAATACTTTTTTTGTTTTGTGTTCTGAGGAAATTATTAACAATTGTTATTTTTTCACACGGTACACTTCACTTTATTTTTCCGTAAATTTATTTTGCAGTTTCTTCAAATGTCACGGTCGCCATGTTATAAATAACTTATCCACCGGTCCGTAAATTAAATTAAAACTCAACTGTTTTCTTAGGTGGTTGAATAGCAACTGCTGTTTATTAATATAATTTCTCTTAATCTGTCTTACTTACTAATTGCTCGACAAAGAGTATATCCAGCGAACAATTGGGTTACGTTATTTTATCTCACTACACTTTCATGTATCAAAAAATTTCGATTTTCCAACCCTGGAACCGAATTCATAATTTTTTGATAATAGTTAAATTTTTTCTGAAATATTTAATATGTTTAATTTACTAAAAGCACAAAATTTAGAATTTATGTATGTACTATTATGTACGAAAAATATTTCGATTTTCCAACTCTGGAAGCGAATTTTTATTTTTTTACCAATGCAATTCTTAGTGATGTATAACATAGTTTTACTTGACAAAAAAATTAAAATTTTTAAACTTTGTGGTCACTTTCATGTACCATAAAATATTTCATTTGTCCAACCCTGGAGTCGAAATTCTGATTTTTTATGATTTTAATACCAATTTTGTTCTTCCTGAATTATAAAATAATTTTAATTAGCAAAAACAACAACGTCAATTGCCTATTTGGTTACTTTTATATATTTCAATTTACCAACCCTGGAAACGAAATTTAATTTTTTTGTTGTTTTTTTGTTTTATCAGTGCAACGCTTTTTGAGTTATAAAGTAGTTTTATTTAAGAAAAATTGCAAATTTTTTACCATTTTGGTAAATTTCATGTACCATAAAATATTGCACTTGTCCATCCCTGGATTCGAAATTTTATTATTTATATTTGAATTTTTGATACCAATTTTGTTCTTCCTAAATTATAAGACAGTTTTAGTTAGCAAAAACAAAAAAAAAACAACATCAGTTGCCTGTTTGATTACTTTCATGTATAAAAAAAATTCAATTTCCCACCCCTGGAAACAAGTTTTGAATTTAAAAAACAAATTTTTTCTGGCCAATGCAAATCTTCATGACGTATAAAGTGGTTTTATTAAAGAAAAACTTGAAATTTTTAACAATTTTAGTTACTACATGTACTACAAAATACAAAATAAAAAAAACAATTTTGGAAAACATTTTTATTTGTTTTTTTGTTTTTAATAGACCATTGAGGCTCCCCAAAGCACGAAATAGGTTTAATTTTTTTTTTTTTTTTTTTTTTTTAGGAGTAGGACCAGCACTCAGGGGATGTCCCCTATATATGCAATGCATTGTGCTGGAACTGAAAACGAGGGGATAGTATTGAGGGGACAGATTAGGAAAGATGAGAAGATAGACAGTTGTTTTTTTTTTTTTTTTTTTTTTTTTTTTTTTTTTGTAGCTATTTCAACCTTTTACTTCGCCGGTTAATTTTTGCTACAGGGCCGACGAAGGTGGGTGCTGTTACTCTGCTTTTAGTACATGATTGGGTCAGTCGCTGCCAGTAATTGTCCAGTGATCAGTACTATGCCTTCATCACTGAAAACAGGCTGGCAACAACTAACACAACCACGCACTAATGCTGATCAGAAGAATTCAACACAATATTTTATGACTCAGCTGGGGCTCGAACTCAGGACTCTCCGCTTCATAGTCTCGTGTTCTACTACTTCAGCCAACAGCACCCACAAACATTAAAAAAAACAAGCAGTCACTAATTCAGGAAATTAAGGTTGCTTGGAATCAAATTTCGTTGGATCACATAAATTCTCTTTATCTGTTAATGAAAACCCCCATATTTGAAGTTATTAAATAAAGTAAAATAAACTAAAAAAAAATGTAAAAACGATATATTCGACCGGGTCGAATCTTAAATACCCTCTAAATATTTAGTAAGTGAATTTAAAATGTTTAACTTGGTGGGACAGAGTTCCTTTATATAATATCGTACGTCAACGCCCACTAAAGGGGTTTAAAAATGGACAATATCATGTTTTCCACAGACGAACGTATGGGCATTGCTAGACCGTCTTAAACTTCATCACTAATCAAGAATATACATATTTACTTTATAGGGTCCAATTCTCTTTGGAGGGTATAAGAACTGTATTTTGGCGGGGTCGCTCTGGCAAGGGCTGTAGGGGAAACATTTCACCTTTGTCATAAAACTCTAAAAATAGATTATATCTCTAAAATAGATTATATCATGTTCTCCACAGACGAACGTATGGACATTGCTAGACCGTCTTAAACTTCATCACTGATCAAGAATATATATACTTTATGGGATCCAATTCTCTTTGGAGGCTATTAAAACGGTATTTTGGCGGGGTCGCTCTGGCAAGGGCTGTGGGGGAGACATTTCACCTTTGTTATACGGCTCTAAACATAAATGTTTGGGATAATTATATACAAAATAAAATAAAAAAATTTTTTGATAAGGTCATTTAAGGGGAAAAGAGGGTAGGGCAGAGTAGTACCAGGTTACGTCTCACCTTGGTCATTAAAGCTTAAAAATTTTATTTTTAAGGAATGTAGACTTAAGTAAAACAATTTGTTAAATTTTTACACTATTTTTGCATATAATAACGCCCACTAAAGGGGGCGTGGTTATAAAATGGACAATATCATGTTTTCCACAGACGAACGTATGGGAATTGCTAGACCGTCTTAGACTTCATCACTGATCAAGAATATATATACTTTATGGGGTCCTCTTTGGAGGGTATTAAAACTGTATTTTGGCGGGGTCGTTCTAGCAAGGACTGTGGGGGAGACATTTAACCTTTGTCATAAAACTCTAGAAATATATGTTTGAGATAATTATATACAAAATTAAAAAAAATTTTTTTTGATATGGTTCTTTAGGGGGAGGAGGGGTAGGGCAGAATAAAACCAGGTTAGGTTTTAGCTTCGTCATTATATATTGAAAATGTTATTTTTAAGGAATGTAGGCTTAAGTAGAACAATTTGTTAAATTTTTACACTATTTTTGCATATAATAAAGCCCACTAAAGGGGGCTGGGTCGAAAAATTATTTTTTTTATATTATGGCTCCAAGTTTAATGCGTTGGACCTTCTTTGACATAAAAATATATCATTTGCTTAACAAAATTACAAAAAAGTTTTAAAAATTATGTTTGTTTTTAGGGTTTGGTTTGGTTCTTCTTAGGGGAACTTTTTTCCCTCTTGCGCGATTTAGCCCATCTCCGAACTTGGGCTGTACTATCCTTCAAGAAATATTTATACCAAATTTCAAGATTTTAGCTCTCTTCGTTTGGACTAAATGGTGACTTCCACAGACGGACGGACGTGCTCAGATCGTCTTAGATTTCATCACTGATCAAATGTAGAGTTGGTCTCTCAAAATAAAACAAATTTTAAGCTAGGGTGCTAACTTGTACCACTTCTTGAGGTCAAAACAAAAGAATCTCCTTTATTGAACAGATTCATTGAAATTTATATTAAATAATTGCTTACTTAGCAATTTCATGTACAGTGGATAGTGTAGCAACTGACAGAATGCTTTTGGCTAGATTCGTAATGTATAACAAACCGATCAGTGTACAACATCAAAAGGGTTAACTGTTTATACAGTATATTGATACAGTAGCAGTTTAGTTTTACACGCTGTATCAGCAATAGCCATTAAGTGTGTTTATCGTTTTATTATTGAAGGTAACATGATATTCTTTTATTTAAAATTTGCCAAAAAAAATGTACTTGTTGGTAATGATGAATTTGAGTCATGCTACACAAGAATATATATACCTTATGGATTCTCAGATGGATATTTCGCTGCGTTACAACCGGAATAACAAATTGAATATACCATCCATATTCCTTTTTGGAGGGTATAAAAATATAATTATCTTGTTTGCTTAAAAAATTACAGTATTTAAATTTGGGTTTTTTACTTTATGTGGATCACATTTAACAGAGATATGGAACGTATTTAATTCACAAATCTAATTTCACACCCTTTTATTTCAATACTTTTTTAGCCTAAAACTACATTTGGCATTTAATTGTAACAAAAGTATGGCAAGCTTAACTCTCGTTACTATAGCTTAGGTTTTACCTTTAGCATTTGCATTAATGCATGTGCTAAATATTGTCAATTAATAAATAAATAAAGAATTTAATGGTAAAAATATTTCCGACCATTTGCCGACGTTTTCTTCAATGAACACCTGATTTACAAAATCTCAAGCAAACAAAATATGTATTCAGATTTGATTTCTTATAATAGTTCAATGGCACAGTGCTTATTCGTGGCCAATATTTTTATTCTTATTGTAAAGTAATTTGTTTATACATATAAATATGTATATTTGTATAATATAATGAATAATGTAAATAAACTATAAAAATAAATTTTTTATATAAATAGAACTTAAGTTTAAATATAATATAATTTTGAAGTCAAAGTAATATTGTGCGTATAATACAATAAGCGATTAGGTAAAGAACGAGTACTGATTCACAGATTTCTGGTTTCAAGTCTTGCTATTAATAATGAATCGCAATGTTGAGTTAATTATATTAGTGTCGCGGCTGCCTAGTATTTATTAACCATGGTGAAATAAATATATGATGGTAGGACAAACTGTGGTGTGTATGCTATGAAATATAACTTGGTTATTATTTGGTATTCTAGTAAGAGCACATTTTTATATTTATAACGAAACAAACCTAATATTATTAATAAAGATATTCTGCAGTTAAAAGAACTCGTTAATAACATTGACGGCTTTTTAGGATTGAGATTAATGCCCAGTTTTTAACTTCAAAATTAAGTACTATTTAAACTTAAAGTGTATTTAAATACAACATTTTGTTTTTCACTTCGAATTTAAATAAAATTTAAATGGCCCACATTGTACATTTAAATTCAATTTAAGTTTTTCATACAACCATGTGTTTTTCATTGTTTGTTTACATTCAACAACCTGAAAATTGGTACAGCAGCTCTTCATTGGAACAAAACTTCGGTAAAAAGGTTCTTGTATTGGATCATTTTCAGTATTTTTCTTACTGTTTATTTGTGCTACCATACTTTTATCACAATTAAATACCAAAATTAATCTTAGACTTAAAAACTGAAAGTGTATTTAAACACAACTTAAGTTTATGGAAAAATTAACTTATTTTGTACTTAAATACGAAGTCAAAAATTGGGGGTAAGATTAGTATTTAAATACAATTAACTAATCTTATTAAATGTACCAACTCGTTTCCTTAACCCTCGTAGAGTTGCCATACTAAAAAACACCAAAAGGGCAGTTTTATTTTTGTAAAGGCGTGTGAGTTCACCACTATTTATGACCCCTACAAAATGGTGTAGAATAATATTTTGTGTATTTGGTTCAACAGCTTCTAATTTTATATGTGATACGTTAACATTTTTATTTTAGGATAACACCACCCAAGTTGGTCCCTGCTCGAATAGAAGAAGCTAATCGAGCAGTTAAAAACAAAAAACAGAGATTAAGGATGACTAAATCTCTAATCTCAATCCTATCAGTTTCAGTTTAGACATTTAATTATCTTTGTATTCAATTTTTATTGAGTTGGTATAGCTAAGTTTAGTTTTTAACGAAGAACAAATTTTATAAAATGAACTAATCCTTTTGATGTTTTTAAGTTAAAGCTTAAGCCATGCAGAGTTGCCATATTGTACAACAGAAAATGGTAAATGTCCAAGGTTGTCGTTAAGTAAGCAAGGAGGTGTGCGAATTTACTACCATTTATACGCAAAAAAAAGGTTGTGAAATTATCTTTTGTTTATTTGGTTCAACAGTCGTTAATTTTATACGTGCATATACTGACAGGATTAAACCAGCACCGGTTGCCGCTTAAGCTCTCAAATAAAGGTATGTAGTTAATTATGCACTTAAAAACTAAAAACATGAAGTATTATGGATTACTCATTCTCTAGTCTCAGTCCTAAAAACTCTCCCTAATTAGCTTATCTGCAAATGGAAATAATGGAACATCAATTGGATACCAAGTTTTTAAGTGTTGCCTTAAACATTGTAGTATTACCATATTGAGCCACACAAAATAGCAGCAGTGTTTGGAAAATGCGTAACACAGGAATATAATATTAATTCTGAGATAAAAAAGTTCGTGAAATTCATATTGTTTGTATACAAAAAAATTTGGCGCAAATGTAGCCACACAATAGCTGACCCATGGAGATATAAATATAAGGTATCAACGACACGACATTGTTTGACTACATTGATGTCAAGTTTTTATGTACGAAAGTCCTCTTTGTGTTTGTATACGTATGTGAACGTTTTTGACAATTGAGCAGCACTTCAGTGGGTGTGGGTGTTTTTTTTAACTCAGACCAGCACTCAGGGGATGACCCCTACATATGCAGTACATTTCGCCGAAACTAGAAAGGAGGGGATAGTATTGAGAGGATAGATGAAGAAAGATGATAAGATATATATTTTTCTTGTAGCTATTTGAACATTCTACTTTGCCGGCTGTTCCTATGCTCTTTAGTACACGATAGTGCCAGTCTCTGCCAATTATGTTCAATGACCATGCCTTCATCACTGAAACAGGCTGACAACAACTAACACAATCATGCACTAATGCTGATCAGAAGAATTCGACACAATATCCATAACTGAGCGCGAAGTCGAGCTCAGACCCACCTCTTCATAGTCTCGTGTTAACTACTTCCGCCAACAGCTATAATGTTTGACGTGTACCAAAACTACACAAACAACAATTCCCTTAGTTTTTATATTTCTATAGCGCTGCCACCTTATATTTATTTCAGCCGCAGCACTGATACCTGTTAATTACGCCATAATGTATAACTTAGCGTTTACACATGCCATTGGGAGTTCGAAAAAGTCAATACACTTACAACTTTTTACTAATACACATACATTTTTTCTAGTGGCAGCTCCAGTGGCAGCTAATTTTGCATGCGAGTAAAAATTTGGCACTTGCATGCCACTAAATGTCAAAACGATAATAAATGTTACCCTGCCAAAAATTCACTGCAAACTTTCTGGAATACAGTAAAATTGTAGTTAAAGTTTTAACTTATTTAATGTATTATTATGCAGTATTTCTTGAAATTCGCAAAAAATAGCAAGTTTGTTAATTAAAGAGCATTAATATTATTAAAAAATATTAATAATAATATATGCTAACCTTTTCCCCAAAAATGAGCCTATATGGTGAACTCGGTAACTCTACATAACAAACAAAACAAAAAGTTGAAAATCAAATCAAAATTGAGCCAAATCGAAGTTTACGCTTCGACGTCATTTTGAAAATGAACTAACAATGGCATGTGTAGACAGAAAAGCAAACTGCGTGAGATTCGACTATTTAGAATAATTTTTCGTTGATATACGTATACAACAATGGCATGCCACTACTTGCATGTGTAATCGCAGCGTAAAATCTTTTCACTATTAGTGTTAGCTGCTTGGCATGACGAAAATATATAATAGCTTGTATCTTTCTTGCATAAGTAGCTTGTACATATAAGTATCTTTCTTATTTCCCCAGCTTTAATTTCGCTTTTACTTCGTGGAAAATATCTCATAATATTCCCCGGTATATGCGATGCACTTACTATTGCCCCCACTGTTAGGTCATCTCATTATTACTACTATACAAAAAATAATAGGCATTTTGTGTTTGTACAATTTTTCCGTTTTGTCAGAGACACCTGCATAGCATTAACAAAATTGTGGCCTTGCAATAATGATTTTTTAGAATAACTAAGAGCAGAATAGTAATATGGAAATATGTTAACGGTCAAAATACAACCCTGCAAAAAATCATCTGAAGAGTTACATTGACATGTTTTTATTTGGCTATGGTACACAATCGTACTATGAAGAGAAATAGCTGTTTAGAGTTGACTTTTTCAACTGCGTGAAAATAGGGATGATTTCTTGTTTGTTTGCACATATTCGGATTCTGCGCTGTAATTTGCAAAAACATTTTTTGTTAACATTTTAGTGCTAAGAAATATTTAAATGTACATAGAAATAATTATTAAGAAAGAAATGAAAATAATATTTTAAAATTTTTAGCGAATTTTTCTTCGTTTTCAACTTCTTGGAAAAAGCTGTAAGTGAATTCTGCATTAGCGAAAGATACAAATAAATATAATTTTAAATATGTTAACTTTTATAATAACTGAAGTGTAGTGTTGTAAATGTATTCATTCGGAAGTATACATGTATAGGCATATCCATATGTACATATACACTTATGTATGTACGAGCCATTCATTTAAGAAGTAAATCCAGTTTGCTATGAAGAATATATTATTTTATAATGTTTGGACATATAAAGCCTTGTAAATAAACATATCGTACTAGCGAAGTGACAAATTAAGTTGTACTTGGGTTTGTTTATATTTATATATATTTGTGTTGCATACGTAACTGTGTACATATACACTGCAGCGTACTGAATCACTACTGACATTGCCACCAGTATTACAGATTTACAATGAGTTGAGCTACAGATATACCTATACTACGTGCGTGCCATTGAGAATTCACTAGTTCTACAAGAACTACTGATTCAGTACTCACTTGGCTATTGACATTGAAACCACAAATTCACTAGTTTAATAGTTTAAATGTCGGAAACTGCTTCCATGTTGAAATGTATTATTTTTATTATATTTAACCTTGTCGCAAGAGTTGCTGGTTGAAAATTTTTTTCAGTGGTTTGTCAGCTGCAATACTAAAAGGAAAGCATATCTGCGTTTTAAAATCACATCATTGTTTCTACTTGTGACCATCGACATATACATTAGGGAAGCACTTATTTTAAAACTGCTGAATTCTAAAAGCTGAAGCCCTTTTGTTTACATTTAGATTAAAATATATGTATGTATATGGTGAAAACTTTAGCGAACAGAGCTCAAAGTTCAAATTTTGCAAAATTTGTTTATACATTTTGCAAAAACAAACATTGAAAATAAACTTTTGTATAGCTGAAAGCTAAAAGACCCATATCATTATGTTACATTTTCCATCTTAGTATAATGTTACCATTTTTATACTCTCCACAAACAAGTGAAAGGGTATATATAGGTTTGTCATTCCGTGTGTAATTTCTTCGATATCAATATAGGACCCCATAAAGTATATATGTATATGCTGGATCCTTATGAATAGCGATGTCCGTCTGTCCCTATGTCCATCTGTCTGAAATCGGGTTTCCCAAGCGCCCAGAAGAGCTACAGACTTCGTTCTTGGACCGTTGGATTGGAAATGAACTTAAAAAGATTTAAATTAAAAAGTATTGAAATTCAGAAAGATCCGAAGTACGGTTCCAGAGCTGGGAAGCTTACACCTATTTCTCGACGAAAATTTATACCAAAAATCAATTATTTTTTTAATGTTTGTAAATTAAACCTATTTCGTGCTTAAAATTAAAAAACAAATAAATTAAAAAACAAATCAAAATTTCGAATCCAGGGTTGGACAAGTGCAATATTTTATAGTACATAAAAGTGACCAAAATGGTCAAAAATTTAAAATTTTTCTTAAATAAAACTACTTTATACCTCAAGAAGCGTTGCACTGATAAAAAAATTAAAATTTCGTTTCCAGGGTTGGGAAAATGAAAGTTTTTTTGGGACATGCAATATTTTGTAGTACATGTAGTAACCAAAATGGTGTCCAAATTTGAGTTTTTCTAAAAAAAAACTACTGTAAACCTCATGAAGATTTGCATTGATAAAAAAAATTTAAAAAATTACAATTATCACTTCCAGGGTTGGGATATTAAATTTTTTTTATAATACATGAAAGAGACCAAAATGGCTGCAAATTTTAAGTTTTTCTTAAATAAAGCGACTTTATACCTAATTAAGACTAGGATTGGTAAAAAAAGTAAAATTTCGCTTCCAGGGCTGGGAAATTTAAATATTTTTTATACATAAAAGTAACCAAAAAGACAACTAACGTCGGTTTTTTACTAATTAAAACTATTTTTTAGATCAGGAAAAACAAAATTGGTATCAAGAATTAAAAAAAAAATCAAAATTTAGATTCCAGAGTTGGATAACTGCAAAATTTTGTAGTACATGAAAGTGACCAAAATGGTTACAAATATTAAGTTTTTCTTAAATAAAACTATTTCATGCCTCATTAAGAGTTGCATTGGTAAACAAAAAACAAAAAAAAATTAATTTCGTTTCCAGGAAATTTAAATATTTTTTCTACATAAAAGTAACCAAAAAGGCAATTGACGTTGTTGTTTTTGCTAATTAAAACTGTTTTATAATTCAGAAAGAGCAAAAGTGGTATTAAAACCTTAAAAATTCAAAATTTCGACTCCAGTGTTGAACAAATTAAATATTTTATGGTACATGAAAGTGACAAAAAAGCTTAAACATTTTAATTTTCTGTCAAGTAAAACTATGTTACACTAAGAATTGCATTGGTAAGAAAATAAAAATTCGCTTCCAGAGTTGGAAAATCGAAATATTTTTGGTACATAAAAGTACCCACATAAATTCCAAATTTTGTGTTTTTAGTGAATTAAACGTATTTCATATATCAGGAAAAATTAAATTAGTATTAATATATGTTTTAACAGGATTTAACGCAGAGTTTATTAATTGAGTAATTAAAAGTAAAGTACTTGTTATATAAAAATGTCTGAACGTTAAAGAGTTTATAAAGCGAAAGAAAAATGCAAAAAAGGACAAAATACTTTAGAGATCAAAGTTGATCATTCTACAACGGCGTTCACATTGCAACAACAGAGTTGCCACTATAAATGCATTCCCAACACTCCTCAATGTGAATGTCGTTTTAGATTCCAAAAATTATCTCAATAAAAATTCATTAATTCCCTAAAATAATTGCGTTTCGTCTTTGCTAAATTCTTGGTTAGCAAATCTGAATTATCATCTGGTCTGATGGACACCATTTGAGAAAAATCTCTTTATTTTTCACAACTTCTCTGACATGGTGAAATCGAATATCGATATGTTTAGTCCTCTTGTGGTACACCGGATTAGAAGCCAACTTCTCAGCACCTTGGTTATCAACATTGAGGATGACTGCTTCGCCTGAGGGATAACCAATTGCTTCCAGAATTCGTTTTAGGAATATGGCGTCCTTTGCCGCCTCTGACTGCGCCATATACTCAGCCTCTGTGCTGCTGACGGCCACACAAGTTTGCTTTTTGGATTGCCACGAGACGGGACAATTTCCAACATAAAAAATGAAACCAGTGAATGACTTCCGATCGTGAACATCACCACCCCAATCTGCGTCTACAAAACCTTTGACACTATTTTCAGCAGCAAGATTCGTTTTGAGGCTTGCATATATTCAGCATGTGGATTGCAGTTTCTTTGAGCAAGCTTGGATACTGAATGAAGAATATCAGGTCTCGTTGTAATAGCCAGATACATCCGGGCACCGATTATGGACTGGTAAACACGATGATGTATTTCTTCACAATTGTTTTCTGTACATATTACTTGGTAATTTGGTCTATATTACCATTCTCATCTCTCCTCAAAGCAAAAACCCATTTTGAATCGATGACTTTAGCTCCATGGGGTAGATTCACCAAAGACCAGGTACCATTTTTCTTCAAGGATGCTAATTCAGATTTCATGGCATCACACCAATTATTACGATTACGACTGTCCATAGCTTATTCAACAGTAGTGGGTACGGGTTCATACACCAAGTTGTTTAACTTTTCCTTGCGTGGCCTACCGGGCTTACCTGTTCTGACAATTTTCGGTCTACCTCTGGAAGGTCCAGCAGCCTCCTTCCGATTCTCATCCTCCACTGTTACATCATCTTCATCGGCAGTTTCGAAACCCATGAACACGTCATCATCATCGGATTTGTCTGAATCAGTTTCACGAATATTTGACTCTGTTGCACTTACAGGACTGACATCATTTTGCGGCTTCTGATTATCAATAATAATTGTCAAATAATCTCCCGCATTCTTTGGCGTTGGTTCTTCTACTTTGTTGATGTTGAAATCGTTTTCTTCAACGCTTATGTTTGTAGTAAAGTCTATATGCTTTTGCTACCTGAGAGTAACCGACCATAATATAAGATTCGCCTTTTGCTTCAAATTTACTACCACTTTTGCCATCCTTATTCAAAGCCACTGCATAAGAGCCGAATGTTCTTAAGTACTGAAAATTTGGTTTTCGGTTAATCCAGACCTCGTATGGTATGTTATTTTCAAGAATCTTCGTAGGGCATCTGTTGCGCAAATACGCAGCCGTATTGATCGCCTCTGCCCATAAGCTTTGTGTAACCCCGCCATGCACCATCATAGAACGAGTCAATGTACGATTGGCATGTTCAGCTATGCCATTTTGTTGCGGTTTATGGGGCACCGTAAGTTGTCGGGCTATACCCTCATCTTGCGAAAACTGATCAAATTTTTTATTTACGTACTCGCGACCATTATCGCTACGCAATGCCTTCATTTTGCGACCAGTTTGTCTCTCAACATGTTGTTTAAATATTTTAAACGTATCAAACACTTCACTTTTTGCCTTGAGAAAATATACGAACACACGTCTCGAATAATCGTCGATAAAAGTAACGAAATATCGAGCGCCACTAAAGGAATTTACACTAAAAGTGCCGCATACATCACTATGTATTAATTCCAGCAAATCTGTTGTTCTCGTGGGTGACTCTTGAGGAAATGGACTAACGTGTATTTTACTGCTTATACAGGTCTTACGTGATGCTGCTCGAGTACCATCCTTCAAGCTCATACCCTTCACCATTCCTTTATTAGACATATCGCACAAGGGGTTATAATTTAGATGACCTAGTCTGTTATGCCACAACTGGTTCATATTACTAGCCGCAAACAACTTTTCCACTTTGTGTTCAACAACAAAAATGTTGTTTTGTTTAATGGCCCTTAGTAAAACTTCTCCTTCTGAGTTCCTGATGACTGCTGAAGTAGCATCAAATACAACAATATGTCCGTTTTCCACAACACTACCAACGGAAATAAAATTCATGTTCGGGTGAATATAAAAGATTCTGAAATTTTAAATCAACTCCATCAATAACAGTCTCCACATCACCTTTTCCTTCTGATAAAATAAATTTATCGGCTTCAAAATTAATTTCTTCTGAGTGCTCAACAAAATTAGAAAACATTTCCTTTACACAGCACATGTGTGAAGTCGCGCCGCTGTCGACGCACCATTGCGTGTTTTTTACTTTTTGTGTTTCATTTCTTCGCATTGCATGCAAAAGGTTTTGTTGTTGTTGTCTTTTCTTTGGTTTCTCACACTTCTTTGCATAGTGACCGGACTCACCACAATTAAAACATTTACCTTTAACTTTGTTCTGCCTATTCTCCCCTGTTACTTTGTTGCTATTCTGAGAATTCTTCATTGTAAATGCTTTTTGCACACTCGTTGTTGATTCTTCCTTATCGCTTTTTTGTCTATGTCTGTCTCCTTCTTCTAAAATTTTGAATTTAACGGTTGACAAATTCGGCAATTCATCACGTGTTTCAGAGTACGAACGAAATGTTCGTACTCTGATGGTAAACTGAAAAGGAGCATTATCACTAAAAGCTCATCTTTGATTACTATTCCCGTCTCCGCCAGCTTTTCGGACAGTTCCACAAAATCCTTGATATGTTGATTTATGTTTCCCCCTTCAGCCATCGTCAAACTAACTAAACGTCTATATAACAATACCTTTTGAAGTGGACCTCTTGGCTTGTAGGACTCCTCTAGTCGCAACCAGGCTTCGCTCGATGTTTTGCAGTTTTTGATGATGTTCAACTGTGATGGCTTCACACACAGCGTGATCGTAGCCAGAGCCTTCTCATTATCTGCCGCCCATGAAACATGATCCAAGTCTGTCTTGGCATCTTCTTTCTTGGCACAACCATTAATTATTTTCCACCAGCCGCTATGTATTAGGACACTTCGCATATGGATGAACCAGCTATCATAGTTGGTGTCGTCCAGTTTTTCTATCTGGTACAATGACGCCATTACGTTCAACAAATTTTTTTTCATTTACAACCACAACTCTTTTTGTTCTGTTTTTTTCTTTTCTACGAATTCTTTGAATTCAACACTTCTAATTATTCAAACAAGTGCTAGAACTTGGGTCTGGGTCCATAACCTGTTTTAATAGGATTTAACGCAGAGTTTATTAATTGAATAATTAAAAGTAAAGTCCTTGTTATATAAAAATGCCTGAACGTTAAAGAGTTTATAAAGCGAATGAAAAATGCAAAAAAGGACAAAATACTTTAAGATTCAAAGTTGATTATTCTACAACGGCGTTCACATTGCAACAAAAGAGTTGCCAAATGCATTTCCAACAATATATTAAAAATTCGGTTCCAGGGTTGGAAAATCGAAATTTTTCGGTACAAAGTAACCATAAAAGTTCCCAATTTTGATTTTTTTTCACTGAATTAAACATATTTTATACTTCGCTAAGAATTAAATCGGTATTAAAAGTTTTTAAATTAAAAATTCGGTTCTAGGATTAGAAAATCTAAATTTTTTGGTGCATAAAATTAACCATATAAGTTCCTAATTTTGGTTTTTTGTGGATGAAATCGTTTTTATACTTCGGGAAGAGTTAAATTGGTATTAAAAACCAAAAAAATCTAAAAGGCGATTCTAAGGTTGGACAATTAGAACTTTTTGGGGTTCATGAAACGGATTTTTACTTTTTGTTTTTATATTAAACATATTTAATAATTTTGAAAGACATTCAGAGGTATTAGAAATAAGAAAAGCCAAACATTTAGCTTCCTAGCCGAAAAATTTAAACGGAAAAAATTACATCTGTGAAGGGTATTTAATATTCGGCACAGCCGAATATAGCTCTTTTAGCTGTTTTTAATTATTTTTGATATAACAGCATCATACAAGTTATTAAAAGAATTAATTCTTTTTCTATATACATACATATAATAAATCAAAAGATATGTAAATGTGTGTTAAGAAATAGAATTAAAATCTATGAGTCAAATTAAAAATTTTATTTTCGAATTTAAACAAAATTTTCATTTTTAAGCTTTTATGTCGGGAGAGCTTCAAAAGGGTTCCGATACTTTGAAAATCGTCTTTGCATGTCGCAATACTACAAATCTTAAACGAAAGTCGAGCATATTCGATATTCGAAGTCGATGCATATTGAACTGCATGTTTAAATTTATAGATTTACTAAATTCGATTTTTTGCTTAATAGATTGGTACAAAATTCCTTTGCACTGATTTTAAAACTGTTTAATTTTCTAACAAATATTATTGAAATAATTCACAGATAGTTCAACGGGTTTAAAATTTTTAAAGCTATAGGTATAAAGACATTATTTTTTCGTGCAGACAGTATTTCCAAATTTTTATATCTCCTTTCAATGCCATGAAAGCTTAATTACACACATGTCGACTTAACACTTTTATGCCAATTCTGGTGCTGAGACACTAATTATTTATGTTTGAATTTGTTGCCATAAATGAATAAATACAAAATTAACTTGTTTTTCTTGCAGAACTGAACATAATGTAAATTTTTGATAAATACATAATCAATCCAATTGGCCACTATATTCGGAGACGAGTTCAAAACTATAACTATGAGAACAGCATCATCACCGGGCCATTTCATGTTTATTTATAAATTAAGACCAATAATTTACATAATTTTACATTTGAACATATATTTCTATCTTATCAGTGGTGGTTTATCGTTATCGAACTCAAATGGTAAGTTGAATAGTTTTTGTGCTGATCAATTATTTTTGTTAATAGTAGTTCTAGAAACTTACATATATGTGCATATAAAAGTTCATGGTCTCTTTCTGTTTTAAGAAAACGGCCTGAGGCTCTACTTTGTAATAAGATACAAAAGCATTACTTAAGCATTGCATAGAAAAGCGGATAGTGTTAGTGGTTAGAGTTTAAATACTCCAAGACTAGGATTGGTGTACACAATTAGGAAAACCATAAAATATTATCCGTTTTATGACTTTTTATAATATATAATTAGCATTAATAAAAGGCGCAGATATTGAAGAAGTTGTAGCACAGAATAAATTAATGGTAGGAAGTGCTATCAACTGCTCCTGATGGCGAACCATTAAGTCTGGACCAAATTTCATTTCAACTTTCGTATGCGATCTGTTGGACCACATTGGGTCCTAAATTTTTTATTTGCCAATCGATAGAGAAGTACCGCATAAAATGTCATTGCCTGAAACCGTTAATACCCTCTTAACTCTATTAGGTGAGGTTAGGATAGTACGCTGTTAGTGACGGTAAAAGAAACGTTCCAGCCCACTGGTTTCCAAGTATGATCACTTTGTGTTAGAGATGAGCAATATTTCTGCACCTATAATCACCGTAAAATTTCTCTGTTAATTGCGTTATTTACATTAATGTCTTAGAGATGTAAAGCCAATACATTATATATGAATACTTCTTACTGTTTATTAGTTTGGACACCGATTGTTATATTTTCGTTTAACAAGAAACAAAATAAGTAATGTATTTATTTTTGAGTAAGAACCAGTTCTGAGAGTAAAATTGTACAATTGGGCAAAATTCACGGAACTATTGGACTTTACTGGAAAAGTAAATAAAATGTCAAAGACCATAAATACACATACCTATCTATTCGTATGTATGTATAAAGATATTGCACGTAGAACACAAAAAAAATGTCTTGTGTTTATGGATGCTGCGCGAGGAAGTAACAAGGGAAAAACGATACTGCTTCTGACCAGGGCTGCCAGAAATGCCGATTTATCGGCATTTTGACGATTTTTTACTTCAAAAATTTTAATATGCCGATTTGCCGATTTTACCCCTAAAAAATGCCGATTTTTTAATAATAGTGTGGAACATCGTTTATTATATAATTCTATTATTATATAATTCTTCTTTTAATAATAATTCAATTGCCTTGTTGTAGGTGTGCACGAAATTCCGATGTTCCTTAGAAAATAAAAGTTTAAAAGAAGGAATTCTTTATTCTAAAGATTATTTGAAAATGAAAAACTCTAATTGCGAAATAAATAACGATTTAATAAAAATGTCGAAATCAAATATTTATGATTGATTTATGAAAACCACATTATTTCCAATTTTTGTATTATATTTACGAATTTTGTTCAAAAATTTTAGGATTTACAGTTACATATTAGATAATATTCTAAATTTTTAATTGTATTTTGTAACTCCTATTTTAGAAGATACGAGTAGAGTTAATTTTTAGGAAATTCTGAAATATAATAGCAAAATTTTGAAATATTATTGGAAAAGACGTGTATATTTTAATTGGAACGAAGTTCCTTATGAGACGTTGCGGAGGGGTACCCTAACCGGGAAGAAACGTCCATAACGTAAGATATTTTGTTTCTAACTCAATGTTTAAGACGTATGAGTAATACAATTCCATACAAACAAATATTAATCATACGCAGCCGGGCCGTCACAGAATTCAATTTCGTTTGGGAACAAAAATGTATACCCGAATAATTATTTTCTTTATACCTCGAATAGAACTTAAAATTAATATTTTTATAATAAGGAATTGTGTTCCTATCCGGTGTCCCACGACACCACACATCTTTTTTAATTATTTTATACTGTTTTATAAAAAGCAAGTTGATCTTATGTATTTTTTGTAAGTAAAAGTCATTCTAAATGAATAAAATAACAAATCGTTTCTTTTAAATTGCCAATTGGGAGATTAAACGAAACCCCAAAATAATTTCAAAACTTGTGAGGTGCAAATTTATTGATCTATACATGCTGTTTTATGTATAATATTTAATAAATTATTTTGAATTGTTTTTGTTTATATGTCAAAATAAGTTTTTTAATTAATGCCGATTTTTTGCGGATTTTAAGAAATGAAAGTGCCGATAATGCCGATTTTTTTTGGGAAATTTGCTGATTTTTCACGAAAAATTTCTGGCAGCCCTGCTTCTGACTTCTGCACAACCTCAACAAAGAGAGCTCAAAATGTTTAAGCATACACTTTTTATACACAGGTTTGTAGTAATGTGTATTGTTTACGGTAATTTTATTTGGGGTATTCACACTGTGTGCTATTTAGTCATATTGTCATAAAGCCATCATATTTTAGACCAGTTTAAAAAAGTTGTTGTTGTGCTACATACAAAAAAGTCATAAAATAATAGCACTCTTTCAGGTATGTTTTTGTTTTGTCATAAAATAGCTCTAGGGATCTGAGTCGAATAGCTGAAAATCTTTAGGCGAGACGGCGATAGTATATGTTTGCCGCTGTTTCTTTTATATGATTCACGACTAAAAAACGGCTAAAAAATTATACATACCTATATGTCTGTACATTAAATCACATTTTTATAACATAAAAAAAATTAAAAGAGAACTAAATCGCAAAAACTGAACAACAATAACAAGTGAAAAATTTTTCTCTTTTAACTTATGTAGCTGGCAGCCACTGAACGTTTTTCCGTATGCCGCCGCTCATATCAAGGCAGCAGCTGTTTTAGTTTATACATACAAATTCAATTAGATATTCTTGTGCACCTGAAGACAAATTTAATACTTTTAAATAGAAATGGAGTTTTTAGACTTTTTGGCATTTTCAAAGAACTTTATTACAATTATCTTAATTAGCTTTTGCTTTGATAATTACAAATGTGTTGTTTTCCGCTGACGATGTTTGAAATATCATACTAAATTATGACGGGTTGTTCACACTAGTCATATTTTTCGTGGTATTATTTTATGAGTTATGACTTCATGACTACAGTGTGATTCCCCCAATTGTGTTACAAATATGTACATTGACGCTCACTGACAAATGTGCTTGTGTTCTGTTATACTTCTTGTTCAAAGCGAAATCAACTACGAGTAAATATATGAAATTAATAAACGAAGTTTCTTGTTACGTGTTTTATTGTTGTACTATTCGCACCGAACTATAATGATCAGTTTCAGAAATATTAATTGTATACCTACCATTAATATCTGCATGTATGTAAATACACATATAACGTGAGATTATATAAATTTGCAAACCATAAATATTTATTATTTTATTTACAAAATGGATATGTATTTTATATATCGCTTCAAAATTTTAACTTTTTTATGCTTATTCATTTGTATTTATGTTTCCTTTGACGAATGTTTTCTTAATAGTGTAGGAACTCGAGATGTGCGCGTGAGTAAAATGAAGCTTACGATCACGAAACTTGAATTCTTTCACGCACGGCAAGATTTAAGGCGCTCACGATAAGGTACCTACTTTCACACACGATAATAACAGTTTTGCGAAATCGCACACGCTCACAGAAAAATTATTCTCGTGTGTGAATATACCTCTATAGCAAATTGATGTGTATGTACCAGTGATGCCATTGGGATATGAAAGGTACATTTTTTGATGGCTTCATGTACTATGTATAATCCTGACATTTTTCGTATCTTTAGGATCTGTACGCAAAATATACAGAAATAAAATATTAAACTTTCCGTCTCTGACAAGCCTTTTAAAATTATTATTTCGTTATGAATTCTGAAAAAATAGTGACAACTAAATAGAAAAATAACATTTGTTTTGATGTTAAGTTTTCTAAGTTCATCATCGTAACACACTTCTGTGGACGTGTGTACGATGAAATCTTAGAAGAAAACAATAACGATCTTTACAGTTAATAATTTCAGACCGTTTTTGTATAACAGTTTTATAATATAAAACCATTATAATTAAAAAGAAGAAAACTTAAAAAGCTGACTGCAAATGTTATACATATATATTTATGTACATATAAACAAAATGAGTGAGTGAATTTTACATTTCAAACAAATTCTATGTACATATCTTTCTATATGGAATTATATTATTTTTCAAAATGTATCAGTTTGGAAACGTATCTTTTTGGAAACTAAACTGTATGTTTCTCGAAATTTCACTGGCAACCAGCGTTGCCAAATGTGCAGATTTATCTGCATTTGACAGTTTTTCTAAGCATTGAGCAGTTTTGCAGTTTTTTTCTTTAAAAACCAGTTTTTCTGTAAATTGTGCAGATTTTGCAGTTTTTACATTTTACTTTTTTACTCTTAATTTTGTTATTTTAATTCCAATTTCTGAAACCATAATTTTACCCCATTTGCTTAATATAACAGTGGCAAGGTTTAACTATACTTTTTTATACGAGTATGTAATTATCACATACATCTTTTTGCACCCCTGACCACAAAGCAAGTTTAATTTTACCAAGGTGTATATTGCAGGTGGGAGCACGAGCTCACTAGCCTAACCTTATAAAACGTCAAACTTAGTAGTGTCGTTTAACGATTTTTGCAACTGTTAAGGTAGTTTCTACAATAAGTGTTCTATTTTTGTAGAAATGGTTGTACCTGTTAGATAGATATGCCTTGTGTTTTTCTATGTACATACAAACAAATTTAAATTTTTAATTATTGGTTTCAATATAAATATGAGAACGACATCGACTTGTCGAGATTCTGGAACAGGCAGTATTATATCTGAATAATAATGAATTCTTTTTGTTTATTTAAACCCTATGTACCTATATATTTTTTATTAAAATGTTTTGCTTTGTTATATGTAGATGTATATCATATTTAATTTGTTGTGTTATGTTTTTGTTTTAATAAAAAAATATGAAAAAAAAACTATTTATTTTTGTGAATTTTTTATGTGCAGTTTTTTTACGTGAAAACCAGTTTTTTTCTAAAGTTGCAGTTTTTTTTGAAAAAGTTATGGCAACGCTGCTGGCAACACTGGTATGTACGTACATACAAAAGAAGAAAAATCTTATCTTCTGTTTTGAGTGCTTGAATATTATACGTACATATGAAAAATCACGCACGGTCCCAAATTTTGCACATCTGTAGTAAGAACTAATAAATTTAGCATGTACAATTTACGCAGTGTGAATCAATAGTTTTTTGTTTCTTTGCAATTAGTAAGCTATTTTTCGAAAGCTGTTATGTAAATTTTACACACTGCAAAAACAAGTCTGATGGGTCACACAAACTTCCAAAATCTGTTTCTTTGTCATAATTTTTTGCATGAACAAATCTTTCTGATATGACGGATTTGCGCTGGTTTAATTATATCCATACGGCTGATATACTTCCATTTCTTATCTTCTAAAATTATTTGCATAACTTGACATGGGGGAAAAATTTGCTTAACGAAAATAACAAATAAAACTTTACTACCTAATTATGTTGCTTTTTAGAGGTTGTTTTAGTTTTTTTAGGGGCACTTTTTTCCCTCTGTCCCGATTCAGCCCATTTACGAGTTGGACCAGTGCTATCCTTCAAAATGTATTTATCTACACGGACGGACGGACATGGCTAGTTCGTTTTAGATTTCATCACTGATGCAGAATATATATACTTTATGGGGTCTAAGAAGGATATTTCGCTGCGTTACACACAAAATGACAAAGTGGATGTATCCTCCAATTCTTTTTTGGAGGGTATAAAAATAGGCCAGACTTTGTGAAAGCTAGAGGGATTAGTTAGAATAGAAGAAAGAAAGAAGGAGTTAAAAATGTTTGGTAGTACATGCATGCCTCAGCAGCCGAACCAGCCGCTGCTCCTGATAAAGAGACACAGGCTTTTTAGTATAATTTCTAATATCTCCGATGTGCCACTAAATTATGTTCTACTAAGAGATTGTAGACGCTGCTCCTCCAGTGCAGGACTAAGACAGAGGAAGTGTGCAATACTTTCCTCCTCGTCGTTGCAGCATTCGTTGTAGAGGAGGCCCATGCGCTTGCCATGGCCTCTAAAAGTGCAGTGTCCAGTGAGTGTGGCCACTATACTGCGTACAAGACCACCCGCTTCATAGTCGTGTTAACTACTTCATCCGCTTTTTGGTTGCCTAGAGTGGTCTCATATCCCCGCACACAGTTTAATGTTATTCTTAAATGTTCTGAAAGTCCATCAAGGGTTTTGCGGTATTCTTCGACCAGGTGGGATGACCTGTACACCGTCGTGAGAAACCTAATTGCTGCTTGACTGTCGGTTGATGTTCCTGATAATAGTACAGCAATATATATATATATATTTTTCCATACAAATAAAAAAGTAGTCATATTAAACCTTTCGTAGCTATTGTCCATATAAATTGTGCAACAGCTTCTTATTGCTTGTTTATATTTCTCAATTTGTTTAGCATATTCACACATACATATGTACCCATGTATGTAAAGCCACACATAAGCACATGCATGCACACGCAAATAAATCAGCGAATATTTAACCATAGTTTGAGTTAATTTTCATAAAAATTTATCAACACTCTTCTAGTTTCTATACCCTCCAAAAAAGAATTGGGGGGTATATTCACCTTGCTATTCCGTGTGTAACACAGCGGATATACATCCGAGACCCCATAAAGTATATATATTCTTGATCGGTGATGAAATCTAAAACGATCTGAGCATATCCGTCCGTCTGTCTGTGGAAATAACGATTCAGTCCAAACGAACAGAGCCAGATCCTTGAAACTTGGTAAAAATATATCTGGAAGGATAGCACAGGTCAAGTTCGGAAATGGGCTGAATCGGGCAGGAGGAAACAAGTTCCCCTAAGAAGAACTAGACCAACCATTAAAAAACAACCTAATTTTTTAATTTTTTTTGTAATTTTGTTATGCATATTATATATTTTTATGTCAAAGATAGTCCAGCGCGTTACACTTGGTGCTATAAAATAAAAAAATGGCCCCTTAAATGACCCTATCAAGAAACAAATTTTTTTTTACACTTAACTATCCCAAAAATTTATTTTTAGTGCTCTATGGCGAAGGTGAAATGTCTTCCCACGGCCCCTCCCGGAGTGACTACTGCAAAATAGAGTTTTTATTTACTAAATATTTGGAGGGTATTTAAGATTCGACCCGGTCTAATATAACGTTTTTACTTGTTTAGTTGAAAATTACATTTACCGTTAAATAGTAACAAAATTACCGACAATGGTAAAATGAATCTACGTTCTTACCAACGTTTTTTCCAATGAATAGCTGCTTCACAAATTTCCAAGTTGCAGAATGTAAAAAAACTATCAACAATACATGGTAGTATGAAAACCTTAAATTGAATTTAAACAGACCTGCCGCATTCGATATCGATCGAAATTTCAATACAATTTTTTTCAATAAAATTAATGGCGAATGGTTTTTACATGCCCCAGTTATGCAAAAACACAGTATATGGTACAAATTTCAAGAAACAATGCTCCTTTTGGGTTTGCATTATACAAAAATATATATAATGAATACAAAAATGTATCTGCAAAAATAAAATTATATATAAATCTACATATAAAACTAAAAACGTTCTACATATAAAACTAAAAACGTTCACACTTGTCAAATATTTGACCAAAAAAAGCGAAATCACTCAATGCTGATGATAAACATTTTAAGTCAGACAAGTGTTTATTGTATATTAAACAGTTTCCAATAATTTTAGATTCTATGACACATCTATTGGTTATGTATGAAACTATTTTACTTAATGAACACACATCTGAATCACAATATATATCTTTAGTATGTAGTGGTTACGCTTTTTTGAGAAAATATATGATAAGTGTGAACATACCTTAACATTAATAATTTATTTATTTTATTATTATAAAACATACAAATGCGAAATATAGCACCATATGAAGATTATTTTCTGGAATTTTTAATTATTGGAATGGAATCAATTAATTTCTAGCCAAGTTTCACTACATAATAGATTTGAATTTTACAAATAATTTATTTATATGCAAATATATGTCTGAACTTATTATAATATCTTTTGCCATTGTGTAAAATACCGATTATCTAAGTGCTCATAATATTTACAATACCAAAATTTAAATCGTAAATCAACTGATTGGGCAATTATTGAAAGCAAAAATTTTACTATCAAGAATTTTCAACAATTCTTTAGTGCAGGGCAACTCAATCCTTACACTCAGGAAACGAGTACCAATCGGATTTTTTACACATATTCACATACGCAACCCGAACAGTAACGAAATTCACATCAATGAGAGAAGAGAAAATAAAAATTTTATTCATAGACAACAACAAACGCATGAATAAATTTTCAACCCACGTTGCCATTGTGTGTGCTCACAGCGATAAGGCCGGTACTCTGTTTGAATTTTCGAAAAATGTTTAGCAACATTAATTATTTCATTTGAAAAAATTTACAAATAAAAATTATAAATTTTTTGTTATCCTTAAGACTAGTACTCTGTTTAAATTTTCGAAAATTTTTTAGCAAAATTGTTTTCAGAAAAACTTCACGTGTTTTTCATAGTAAAACAAAGTAGATACTAGTTTACCATATTTTTCCACGCATATTTCGACTAAATATCTTTTATATGGGCTTTGACAGCATTTCGGTCGAAATTTTGAATAGAATATAGGCTATAGAAACAAAAATTAATTTTACACATTGTATAAAAGTGAAAACCAAATCTGCTTTCTTATATTATTATCAATTTGATTTTGGGTACAACGGCAACACCTTTAAATGTTCTTTCTTGTTCACATAGTTGCCAGACAAAATAGATGCAAAATCGTCAAATTTTGGAGAATAAACATCAAAATCTTCATATTACTTTTTTAAATCGTTAATGTGAAATTATTACGGTAGTTTTATGAAAAATGCCACAAAATTTGTACAGAATTAAAAAATGTTTTAAATTTTTCATATAAAACGGTGTTATTTTGACAAAAATATTTAAAAACAATGAGTAAGTTCAATTTGAAGTATACGTAAAATAAGAAATATTTTTATTCCTATAATTTTTTTTATTTTCTTTTTTCCGAGGCTCTGTACCTCAGAAGTTACTTTGCCGATTATTATTATTTAGATTTTCTAATTAGCTTCTTTAATGCAGCTATCACCTATTCCTAATATTTTACGAATTATATTGCTAGAAGTACGAGTTTCAACGTCTAGTAGAGTCCTTATATAGAATTTTTTCAAAATTACAAACATTTTAATGAATGAATTCACTTGAAAGCAAATTTTTTTATATGTAAGTCTTTTTTATAAAATATGTCTTTTCTCTTAATTAAAAGTAAGAACCAAAATGTTTTGATTCCACATACATATTTAGATTTTTTTACTCCTCTGCTATAATTTCCTGGACTTGGTCTTTTAAATATTTCGTTCAAATTTAATATTTAAATCAAGTTATTGTTAAACAGAAATAACGGAACACAATATTTTTATGTCAGATAAAATGGCAATATATAAGTCAAAATATTCCAACATTATGTACATTAATAAATTCGGAAAAAAATTAAAAATATTTTGGGCCCTATAAAATATTGCGTGGAGTGTATAATTTATTCACTATAACGAATTTCGTCCTTTTTAATTATATGTAAGAAATACATATTAATGAAAACTTTATTTATATTTCATGTCATTTTATTTTTTTCATAAAAAGTCGTCAAAATTACGTCAAGTCTGGCAACATTATTTGTACGCAGTTGTTTAAAAAAACAGTCACTAACACATGAAAAATGCACCAATACATTATACTTAAATATGTTCTCCCATTGAGGACCCCTGCTTTAGTGTCTCAATTATTTGCTCTCTTTTATCGCTTTTTCGTTGAAAACTTTCAGAGTTAATGAATATTTTTCTATCAACAATCGTTAACAATTTTCAGTTAATGAATAGAGCTATTTTCTTTGGTGATGCTATTTTATCGATTTTACTGTATGTTGACAATCCTTGAAAATATCAATTTCTTGATTTTTTACATACAAAAATGAATGTATTTTGTTGATGTCTAGAACTAAAAATGTTTAAACACACCCTTGTACTGGAGGTTCGTAGCCTTCCGGTCTTTCAATAACAGCACCTTCAGATGACAATACGGCTTCAGTGCCTTTACCACCACCATCACCGTGCAACTCCAATAATTTTGGTAGGTGTAAACGTGGCTTCTTTAATACTTTAACCGTGCGGATATAAACATCGTGCAATGGATAAATGCGCTGGCAGTTCTTTTCAATATCCTTTGCAATGGAATCCAAAGCCAATTTGCCAACCAATTGCTTTAAGTCAGAGTTGGTAACTTCTTTGGTAATAATTTCATGCATCCTGGAACGGATCTTACTGACCTGCGATTGTTGAGCATAACAGGTCTTGCGTTGAGATTGTCGATCCTTAGCGGTAAAGCCAATGCAGAAAACTCTGAGTAAGTAGCCATCACAACTTACGGAAAGAACGTTCCGAATCGTTATCTTTTTGTAAATCGCCCAAAGCGACTTCGAAGACTCGACCCTTCAAGAAGTCCGAGGCAATTTTTTGACCCTGGGTGCGATTGACCAAGGTTTTGCCAATTTGACGAGTGGCAAACATGTTAGGTGCTTTCACATCGTACCAATCTTTACGGGAAAAAGGATCAATTACCTTTTTCTTGACACCTTATTTGCCTCCTTTGGAGAGACCTTTATTTTTACCTACCGCCATCTTCAGAGTTTAAAGCGGAAAAAGATGGAATCACGTTGCTGGCGTACTGTAAAAAAAACTAATATCTTTGTTAACACATGGTATGGTATACAAAAAATTAATAGAATTAAAAGAGAGTCAATTTATTCATTTATTTAAAAACAGTCGAAAAGAGATTCTTTTTCAGATTTTTAAAAAAATATAATAACAACCTTGACTTTATATAAAAATATATATAAAACATAATTTTTATATGTTTACGGAGTTTGAGAAAAAATCTCAACTACAGTAGAGTTGTGCTCTTAATAAATCGTCGTATGTTTTAATACATGTTAATGGAACATTTCGTACTCGTACAATTATATATAATATTCTTAAACTTAAGCTAAAAAAAGTTTGAACGTTTTTGGAGAATTTTTCATATTGTAATTTTTGGCTTGTCGTGCAAAAATTGTTTTTGAAAACATATGAAAATATATAGATAAATATGTATTTACCTTGTAAAAAAAACTAACAAACCGTGATAACAATAACTGTCTTGAGGAACAGTGATATTTATATCACGTTCAGTAATCATGATGTTCCTTAAAAATCACGACATAGCTCATTTCTACTTTGTGTTAAGAATCAGAAGAATGGAGCAAATTGATAGGGAGAATGGGTCGTACATGTGCATCTTAGGGGAGTCAGCACCTGAATCAACCGCTGTTCCTAAAAAAGAAACTTAAGATCTTGAGGTTCGTTTCTGATAGCTCTGATATGTTTCTGAAGGTGTTACAAATCAGGTAGAGGACATGTACAATACTTTCCTCCCCCCTCGCTATTATAAGGCAGGCACATGCGTTTGGCATCCTCCAGTGAGTATGGCTAGCAAAGATTCTCGATTCTATTAGGATTTATGTAAGGCCATTGTGTACGACATGTTGGGCCAATTGGGATAGACACCGTTAAAACGAAGCAAATGCAATTTGGGCAGAAGCAGTTCATGATTAACTTTATCAAAAGATTTACTGAAGTCCGTGTAAATAGCGGCAGTCCGTTTGTTTCCATTAAAACCAGTGTTGATTAACAGTATAGGATGTAGAACATGCCTTGTAGTAGAACACACCTTCCGGAATTTATGTTGGCTCGCTGATAGTAAAAGCAATGATTGATGACTGAGATAATCGGCGATTAATTTTTAAATAATTTAATTTAGTTATCGCAAGTTTTCAACAAACTGATTAGTCATCCGTTTGCTTAGAGCTTGGATAATTGCCATGGAGTGAATATTTGAGGTTGCTGTTGGCAGACGTACTTAACGTGACGATAAGGAGCCGAAAATACAGAGTTCTACTTCATCAGCGTAGCTTAAAAGTGAATATAAAAAGTTCTCATATTTTATTTCGTTAAAAATATTGATTAAATACTTTGTATTCCTAATGACTATGTAGTATCACCGTCAAATGTGGAAAAATTGAACAAAGAACTCTGAAATAAATTCAATTTAGTATATATATATATTTAGTTAAATATTTGTTGAATGTTGTTGCTGTAATGTTTGATTATTTAAACGACTGACAAAATGATAAAATTGAATATACATATATTCTGTAGGTATGGAATCTCAACAGCAACAACAACAAATTCAACGTCCATATTTTGATGATGTTAATGCGAGAAATGTCAGCACAGTAGCCGATGAAACTGCAATTTTAAAGTGCCGTGTTAAAAATAAAGGCAATCGCACTGTATCTTGGATGCGCAAGAGGGATTTACACATACTTACTACAAATATATACACTTATACAGGCGATCAGCGATTTTCTGTCGTCCATCCGCCTGGAAGTGATGACTGGGATTTGAAAATTGAATATGCACAAGAGCGTGATAGTGGCATATATGAATGCCAAGTGAATACAGAACCAAAAATCAATTTAGCTGTAATGATGGATGTAACAGGTAAGCTATTAATTGTTTAGTTAGTTTTTACCTTCAATTCGAATGCCCTACACTTAAAAACAAGTTGTAAAAAGCAATACCAGCCTTAACATAGGGTCTACACGTATCTTAATATGTAAGATGAGAGCGTCAAATTCAATCGGAGAACGAATTATGTTACGTGTATACTTCAAATTAGTGTTATCTCAATCTTATAAGATTTTTTGTGAGAGCGTTGTTATAAGAAATCCTATAACAACAATCTTATGAGATGAATTGTCAAATAAGCACATGCATTTGTATTTGTGGATAAAAAGTCGCCATTGAAAATTTTTAGTCGTTTGTAAATGTTTATTTTACAATTGTGACACAATTATTTTACAATTTAGTTCACTCTGCAAACAATTAAAAAAAACACCAATAATTTTATCAAATTCACGGCTGCCAATGACTTATGAATTCTTATAAGAGTAGTATTTCCCTTGGCAAACATTAAGATGAAGATGAAGAAATCCCTTCTCTCATTCTGCCGACGTTCTCTCAACTATTATGTCAGAATTAATAGCAGTTGTTGACCCTATGTAACATAGCGTCTACAATTGCGATTAACTCTGACATAATACATAAGAGAACGTCGGCAGAATGAGAGAACGGATTTCTTCATCTTAATCTTAATACTTGCCAATACTAAAAGGTCCGCCAATCTAACGTTTTTTTTTCAACTAGTGGTTATTTCGTGAATGGTAACACTTAGCTCATGTCTGATTTGACAGATTAGTTTTATCCTTCCACTGAACGAATATGGTTGTGTATACGCTTGAAAAACGCTGGTAAAGCGGCTTTCATACTATAAGATTGAGTATTAAGATTTGTCAAAAATTCTAAATAATATGAAAACTCTCATAGTGTGAAAGCGATCTTAACACGTTGGCTGCCACGTCGCACGTTTGCATGCGACACCTAAATGTTACCCTGAGGCCACGTCGCACGTTTTCGTACATTTTAAATGGAATTTTACATGGAATTTAGATTCTCTGGCCTGTGGTGAACATTTTGGTGTATTTCCCATGGCCGCTGTGTTTTTTTAGTGGTATTTTTTTGGATAATAAAAAAGTTGGATAATAAGTAGAAGTTGGCACTAAGAAACAAAATAGAACAAAAATAAATTGTTGGCCTCAGGTGACCAAAATGGTTAAATAACATTGCTATTGAACGATCAAAATTTCTAAAAAGGCTTTGACAGCCAACGTGTTAAGTAAAATCTCATCGAATGAGAAGTAAAATATGACACACCGATGGCTCTCTTCATTTTTTGAAAATTTTCTAACAGCTGAGACTTTTCATATTATCAGGGTTGTTTTGTTTGCAACAGCAAACGATGATAGTTAAACAAACAACCACTTTTCATAGACCGAAACCGATTGATTCATAATCATGCTTTCTCTTATTTCATGAATTTTATTAAGTGCGATAGTGTGAAAGCGTTTTGTAATGATACGTTAGATTTTTCGGAATCTCAGGCATTCTCAGAAGAGAAATTCGAATGAAAATCATATGACTCAGTCTTATAGTGTGTAAGCGGCTTAAGTGGGGAGTTTATATATAAGCTAAGAGGTTTTGTTATATTGGAATTAGGTTAAAGTCTACTGATGATTTGGTGTAAGAACCAATGAAATGCAGGCATATAGACATACTTGACCATATAACAAACAAAAAGCACTAATTTAATTGAGACAATATGTTGAATAAACGATTTTATAAAGATTATAATTTTATAATTATCAATGGCGACTTTTTATACACAAATACAAATGCATGTGCTTATTTGACAGTTCATCTTATAAGATTGTTGTTATAGGATTTCTTATAGCAACGCTGTAATAAAAAATCTTACAAGACTGACATAACACTAAATTGAAGTCTACAGAGCTAATTTTGCGATTGAATTTGACGCTCTCATCTAACATGTTATGTTAGGTGTAGACCCTATGTAAGTCAAAACAGGTAAAATATTTGAAAGTGGAAGCATCATAATAATCTTTTGGATGACGTGAAGGAATACCAAGAATCATAGATTGAAAAACTTGGGCGCCAAATGAACTTGAGAGGAATAACTAAATGTTTGTGCTTACTCTTATTAATCCTTAGTTCATATTGCTGTGTAGTAATTAATCGGGCTTTTGCTTAAAGCCAAGATAAGTCAGAAGAATCTATGAGTGGTCGATTTGTCCAACATCTAAATGAAAGAGTCATTTCCAGTTAGGTTTTATAAAATTTAAAGAAAAAGAGTCGCTTAAATCCTAAACATTTAAGCCAAATTATTTTTCTAAAAGATTATTTCATAAAATCTCCTTAAACTTTTGAAATAACCAATAAAATTATCTTGCAATATATTTTTTAATTAATATATATTATTTGCCACATATGTATGTATTTATGAACTCTTTTTTGTTTGCTAGGTTTAGTTCACGAATTGTTGATATTGTTTTTTACTGATAAATAATTTGTACATATTTATTTATTGATATTACTTAATTTACATAAAAAGGGTTATTAATCGGTTAACCGATGAATAACAAGATTAAACGATTATCTTCCGATTAAACCAAAACCTTAAATATCAAATTTCTCAGTCCTTTTCAGGATTTCTATAAATATATAAAATCTTCTATTAGACCATTAGAGGAGACCTGCCTTAATTTTTTTTTTTAAATTTCAGCACTTCTTACGGTTTCGGTTAATTCTGTCAAAAGATTGCTTGTGTCAATAGCGACACTTTCTTCTGTTGTCAGGTCAACACCTGGCTCTTCCTACTAAAGCTTACCAAACATTCTGAAAATTTTTTTTTCCGAACTCCAGAGTGGAGGTAAAAAATAAGTGTATTTAAAATTTGAGTTAGCTACTAATTAAATTTTTAAAAAAATTTTTGTCAATAGTGTTATCGGTTTTTATTACTAATCAAAAGCTTAATATTTTTAATTTTATACGTGCTGATTCTTTTCTCAATTTTTACAAAAAAGTTCAAAATTGATTATTGAGGGGTTTTAGCTAGTTCCTATGCGCATTTCACTGGGGCTAATGCAGATCATTGGGGAACCTTTACCCAACATTTCTTAGAATAGGTAAAGATATTATTTTAAACTTCGACTCAATTGAATCAGAAGCCAAAACAAATTCAAAAGCTTAATAATTAACTTATGCTCAATTAGAGCAGAGGACACTTTATTATGCTCCGTTCAAAGGCTTTAAAGTTTTACATAAGTTTTCTAAAACTCATTTATCCAATTCAAACTCAGTCAGAACACGACCTACACATTCGTATGTCGTGTTCTGGAAATTGTCCACCATTTTTTATTTTTAGCTGTTTCTCATTTGACTTGTTAAAAAGATCACCTTCTTTGTTTGTGTGAGAAGATATTTTCTAACGAATGTACGAGTAGACTTAAGGAGTATAATTTTTTAAATGTTAACACTATTTTTCCATGTAATATGTTACTTCAACGCCCACTAAAATAGGCGGGTCCAAAAACGGATTTTTTCTAGTTTTCGGGCTCGTTTTGGATCATCTTTGACATAAAAATATATCATTTGCTTAACAAAAATAAACAAACAAGTAAAAACGTTATGTTCAACCGGGTCGAATCTTAAATACCCTCCAAATATTTAGTAAGTAAAAATGTTTAACATTATATTCTGATATTTTTAAGCTGAAGGTCTCTTTATTTAAATTTAATTCTTAATTTCAATATTTCGTCACTCCCTTGTGTGACTTCGTCAGGAAATTAAAAATAATTAATAAAGAGACCTTAAGCTTAAAAATATCAGAATATAATAATAATTAAAAAGCGGTCATGAAACCAGAAGAATTTAAAAATGTTTTAATGTATTTTGGCGGGGTCACCCTGGCAAGGGCTGTGGGGGAGACATTTCACCTTTGTCATAAAAGTATTTATTTTAATTAAATGCTTGAAATAATTCTATTCAAAATTTAAAAACAAATTTATTTTGATAGGGTCACTTAGGGGACAAAAGGGGAGGAGCGGGTAGGCCAGAGCAGTACCAGGTTACTTCTCAGCTTCGTCATTAAAGCTTAAAAATTTTATTTTCAAGGAATGTTGACTTAAGTAAAACAATTTGTTAAATTTTTACACTATTTTTGCGTATAATTACCCTCCAAAAAAGAATATGGAGGGTACATTCACTTTGTCATTCCGTTTGTAACGCAGCGAAATATCCGTCTGAGACCCCATAAAGTTTATATATTCTTGATCAGTGATTAAATGTAAGACGAACTGAGCAAGTCCGTCCGTCTGTGGAAATCACGATTCAGTCCTAACGAAAAGAGCTAGACTTTTGAAATTTGGTATAAATATATCTTGAAGAATAGCACAAGTTAAGTTCGGAGTTGGGCTAAATCGGGCAAAAGGGAAAAGAGTTCCCCTAAGAAGAACTAAACTAACCTATAAAAAACAACATAATTTTTAAATTTGTTTCTAATTTTGTAAAGAAGATTATTAATTTTTATATTAAAGAAGGTCCAACGCGCTAAACTTGGAGCCATAAAATAAAAATTATTTTTGGACCCCGTCCCCTTTAGTATGTGGTATTATATTCAAAAATAGTGTAAAAATTTAACAAATTGTTTTACTTAAGCCTACATTCCTTAAAAATAACATTTTTAAGCTTTAATGACGAAGCTGAGACGTAACATGGTACTACTCTGATTTACCCCCTTTTTCCCTTTGCCCCCTAAACGACCCTATCAAAACAAAAAAAAATTTAATTTTGTATATAATTATCCCAAAAATTTATTTTTAGAGCCGTATGACAAAGGTGAAATGTCTCCCCACGGCCCTTGCCAATGAGACTCCGCCAAAGTACAGTTTTAATACCCTCCAAAGAGAATTGGACCCCATAAAGTATACATTTTCTTGATCAGTGATGAAGTCTAAGACGGTCTAGCAATGCCCATACGTTCGTCTGGGGAGAACATGATATTGTCCATCTTTGAACCACGCCCCCTTTAGTGGGCGTTACTATGTACAAAAATAGTGAAAAAATTTAACAAATTGTTTTACTTAAGCCTACATTCCTTAAAAATAACCGTTTGAAGCTGAGACGTAACCTGGTTTTACTCTGCCCTACCCCCTCGTCCCTCATTGCCTCTAAATGACCCTATAAAAATAAAAAAAAAATTTTGGGTTTTTTGAACTCAACCCCTTTTAGTGGGCGTGGACGTAGGATATTATAAAAAGGAACTCTGTCCCACCAAGTTAAACATTTTAAATTTACTTACTAAATATTTAGAGGGTATTTATGATTTGACCCGGTCGAATATAACGCTTTTACTTGTTTAATATGGGATTTTACGCATACGCTCCAAACAGGACAAGCATACAAAATTATAGATTGAAAAATTACTTTAGCCAGGATTATTTTATTATCACGAGTTAAAAATGACTTACGCCCGATTAGAGGATATAACATTGCTTTTGCTAAATTGAATTTTTCAATCTGTTTCTTGATATGCAGTTCAAATATTAATTTTTTGTCTAGTAAAACACCCAAATATTTAACATTATCACTTCATTGCACATTGATGCCATTGACTTTGAGTTGATTTGTTGGTAAAAGCATAAATATCTTCTGCGAGTGAAAAATATTGCATTAGTTTTGCTTTCATTAATTTTAATTTTTCATCTGTGAAAATAAGCCATAAGCTGATCTAAAGCTAGTTGTACGTCTATAACAATATATTTTCCATACTGATGAGATGAAAGTAAACAGGTATCACCTGCATAGGCTGCGCATTCTACTCCCCTGGGCTGTGGCATATCGGAACAGTACAAATTCTAGAGCAATGGTCCCAAAACCGAGCTCTGTGGAACTCCAGCTGGTATTTCAACAAGCTCAGAACATATATCATTTATACTCACACAAAAATGTCTATTTTTCAAAAATTACTCAATGATTTTAATAATGTACAGTGGAAAATTATATTGAATCATTTTATACAATACGCCGTTATACCACACGGAGTAAAAGGCTTTCTCAATATCCAACGTAACCGGTACAGTTGAGTTTCCATCTATGAAATCCGAATTAATGTGATTACATATATGTTTAATTTGGTGAACTGTCCTGTGAAAAGGGGTAAAACCAAACTGAGTTAGTGGTAATATTTTATTGAGATCCATAAACTTAGAGAGTTTTGTATGAATTTCTATTTTAATAGTGAACCTTTATTTATGTAAATTGTATTACAGGATGTTAATTTTCCCAACAGGCTATAGGTTCAAATCTGCGAAACTGCAAATTATTTTTTATTTTATTTTTATTTTAATAAATGAACGTGATTACATTCTATTTATTATTTTTGAGAGTGGAATATTAAGAATATTTTTCATAGTCATTAAACCAGCAGAACGGATCAGTACTGATTTCGAGGCCGCTACGCCATCTCATCAGCGTTATTTGTTCAATTTTTCCACCGTTTCAAGTGGTGCTAGTTAGTAGATCTCTAATCAACTCTAGGTTTTCAGTATTGTTTTAATGACGTACGTACAGCATGAAAAAAAACGAAAAAAATATGGCGTGAGAAAACCGTTATATGGATTCGACCAATGAGATCACGACACTTGGCATCACCCGAGGATAAGACAAAACACAGGGCAAGAACGGCCAATAAGAAAAGAAATCAGGACAGTTCACAAGCATCGTGGAAAGAAAGAGGTGATGGAGAGTTAAGGGTTCCCTTAACACGTGTAAAGGAAAAAAAACAATTAGTTAAAATTATGACTATAAAATAATGTAGTAAAAAGGTAGAAATTTTCTGTATAAAAGAATTGTTCGCAGTGTGTGATAAAATTCAAATTTCTAAATGAGCAAAATCTTTGAAACTAAATTGATAAGAAAATAGAATGGTGTTTATTAAAATGAAAATAATAAAAGAAAAACTATTGCTGCTGACCGTCAACGTCATCCTGGAATTAATCGCCACTTCCACAAAATTGCTACCCAACAGAAACGAAAAAGTTACAATCCGCAGAGTATTTAAACCATGCTGAACGAAAGTGCAAAATAGCGAGCCTAAATTAATATACTTACATATATACAATATCGCATAAAAATACTTATATATATAACGAACAAAAATATTTATATATGTATATTAGGTTGTCCCAAAAAATTTTTTTTTTCTGATTTTCATAAGTGCTCAATCAAAATTTAAAAGCTTATAGGGTAAAGTATTTTTGGTTTTTTTAAAGAATTCTCGGAATAGGTCTAGAGGTCGCGCAAATGGAGTTCTCATAAAAAACCGGAGTTTTCGGCCTTTTTTCTAACTTTACTCACAACTTGGTTAATAACCACGGGTTTCTTCACTCCTGAGGAAACAGTTTTAAAGAAAAGTATCCAAGCTTTATTCCTGTGTGAAAAACTTATAAGTTTTGGTGATGAGTTTGCTTATTTAGATACCCTAAATTACAATTTTTCGTAATTTTTTCAAAAATTTTGTAATAACGCTTTACAAGTTTTTCAGTTTCAATGAAAGCGAAAAAAACTAATGACGCAGTTTGAAAGACAAATTAATTCTTATTAATATAAATACAACAATTTTTAAATTTTCTCTTACCGTTTCTGAGTTATACACGTTTTTATCTTTATACCCAGTATATGTTTTTATAAGCTGTTTGCCTGTTACCAATCATACCCAATCAACTAAAAAACCAACTTTTGTTTTGCTCTGTGAAAAATCATTTATTGAGGCTCTTGCGATGTAGTTCTACAACTTGCAATAAATTCTGGAAATCAGTTTCAGAAGTTGTGACATTAATATAAGTATTAGCCAAAGCCACACCTCGTTCTGCGACATCATTTACCACTTGTAAATGTTGAACTTTTTTCTTTGCATCTTGAAATGACTTGTTGCTTTTCCAATTCTCTGGATCTATTTTAAAAAAATCGATTGAAATATTGCAAGCTTCAAAAAAAGTTAGACTGGCTTTTGAAATGAATTGTTGAATTTCCTTATTTCTAAAGTTTTCTTCTGTTAAAGTTACATTTGCTACTTCATAATCGCTGCATGGAGTATCTGCAATTTTTTTGTCATTAAACGCAAAGTTTTGGTGTCGATACGTTCATCAAAAAACGCTAAGGCAGCCAATTTCGGAGTTAAGTACCACTGGTGACCTAGAAAAGTTTTAAGCGAGGCTTGTGCAACTGCTTTATTAATAATTTTATAACTATCCAATTCCTTTAATAGGCTCAGAGAGGAGCGTATCGAGGGCACTGGCAGAGGTACCAATATTTTATATATATTCTTAAAATAAATGAACTAAATTCAAGTAAGGCATCAATTGTTGATTTGTCTATATAAGATTGCAACTGGTTTCGGAAAATGCATATTTTCAAAGAATATATAATTTTCATCATCCAGCGAGCCCGATTGATAGCTCCTGGAGCTTTTACTGTTGGGTAGGGCATAGATTTATCACCCAAAAAGATTAGACTCAGATGGAGTAGTTCTTTATAGTCCTCTCTTGGTTGCGTGTCTTCAAGTTGGCCTTTAATAAAATTGCTTAAGTCTTCGCGTATTGGTTCCGGAATAATCTTTTCAACAATTTTGTGATTTATGCAGTCGGAAAAACTGGACTTGTTAATAGACTCCCACCTGTGCTGGAGTGTGGCGAAAATTTTTATTTGCGGTGATGTGGTCTGCTCTTCAATATTAAGCGCTTTGAAGGTTGATCCAGCCACGAGCTCCAACATATGATGCCGGCATGCCAAAAATATGAGGTCTTTTTTTAGTTTTTGGCAAAGTAAAGTACATGCACCGTTTCGGCGTCCATTGTTGGAACTTGTTGTATCTGCAGACATAAATTGGATATTTTTAGTTAAATTCCAGGTTTTAAGCATTTCAAACACTGCATCAGCTTGATTTTCTCCCCTTCCCGATTGAAATGGTACTACTCCTAGAAGTTTGGGGTCCGAATTTCCGGTTACACTAATAGAGAGCCGATCAGTTTTTCTCTTTTTATTCTTTAAGTCGGGCATTATTTTTCCATCCCAATGTACCGTAATATAATTTGAGGCCTCAAACGATTTTTTAATGGAATCTGCAATAATTTGTCGCTGCTTAATACGTTCCCTCCAAATTGAACTCTTTGAGCATGCAATTTTTGCGATGTTTTGGCTAGGATCTGAGCAGGAATTTAACATAAACGAAGCTTTACGGCAACTAATTCCGGTTCTGTCGAGACTTGCACAAAGCTTTTGATTTTCTGAGGAAGCTGAAACTTTTTTATGGACCACTTTTTTTGTTGGTTCATACATTAAATCGTCAGAACACTCGTCCGATGGTTCATATACTGAATCATCCGAACCATCGCTATCAACGCTGGAGTTATCCTTGTTTACCAGATATTCTGATTTAGTTGTAAGAACTCTGTTTAATTCTCTAGATTTTCTGGAAGGTTGAATTACTTTTCCGAACAAGCCCTTCATGTCGCACAAAAAATTACCTCGTTTTTTCTTCTCGATTTCGTTTTTTCTAGACTTACTCTTATTTAAAACTATCCACTTCGAGTGTAATTATACGATTTCACGAGAAATGTTACGTACCTCTTGACTTGTTTCCCACATATCTTTAAAACTGTTTGCTATTATTCTGGCACTCTTTGTGACAGTATATTTTTCGATTAGATGTAATTTAAAAAATCTTTGCAAAATTTGCAATTTTGTCGGCGGTTTCGAGGGATCAAGGGCATCAATCATTTTTCCAACAAGCCACACATTTCTTGTTTTCACAAAATTCATATCTATTTTGAATAAAATTCATATCTATTTTGAAAAAAATTCTTACCGGTACGTCGACGAGAACTTTTATATATGGGCATTTCCAGAAAAAAGTCCACCTTGATCGAAAAATTAAAATTTAACAAACATATATTTTCCTAATGTATTATAAAGGAGAAACTTCTAAAATAAATTAAATTTAGGAGCTCAAAGCTTTCTTTTGTTGGGATGGTGAAATACTGAGCTACAAGTTTGAAGTTCCCGTTTTTGTAAGTGTTTCTTAACTTCAAGGGCATTTTCTCTTTATAATTAACATTCCTAAAAGCAATTTCATAATAATACTCTTAATGCAAAACTGTTGCTACAAACATATTTAATCATAAAACAAATGCAAAACATAAATTTAGTATTTTGTAGTTTTTATATAATTTTCTAATATTTATGTCTTTTTCGCATTTTTTTAACATAATAAAATAAAGTGGACATTTTAGTAATGTAACGCCAGTAACGTAACGCCAGACCAATTTTCATAAAAGAAAAAAAAGGAAAAAAGATTTGTTCAATTTATAACTTGGAAAATAAATGTATATTGGTCCAAAACCTATCAAAAAAAAATTGATTAAAAATACTTGCCCAATTCGCAGAGTTCAACAATTTTGTTATCAAAGTCAAATCGCACTTCCGTTTTTTGTAACGTAACGCCAGGTCACTTTTTGGAGTATATCTTGAAATTCTTAGGCTCAACTATTTCCATTTTTTGGCTCTAATGTGAGAAAAAAACTTTTTTAAATTCTGGTTTTTAACGTTTTTTTTCAACATATCGTCGTACAAAAGTAACGTAACGCCAAAATGGAAATGCCCATATACAAAGAACTTCTCTATTTGATTTGTCGGGCAGCTAACTCAAAAATTTATGATATGTAAAATCGTATAATGACAATATTATAGCGTGTAACGATTTAGATTAATAAATGACAGAAGTTAACGGCAGTTAAAACCCCAATGCTATAGTCTTGCCAGATCTTTCATTCATTCAATCCCTGAAGATATTGGGATAAGTTCAATTAAACGGCGGATTAAATTGAAATGAAATAATATTTTATTTATTCGCAGAAATCTCCTTAAAGGCCCAACTATAAAAATTTATGGAAATATACAAAAATTATAACGAAAAAAGTATCACCATTTTTAAGTTACAAACTATAAAAATAGTGTAACTCGGGAACTGTAGGACCAAATTCCATTTTTCTTTTTCTTAATTGTTTAGAACTTATCCGTTTTCAAAATCGCCTCACTAGTTTTTATATCTTCCATATAAATTTGAAAAGTAATAAACCGTTTTTTTACAGAATTTGTTAAAAATTGCAAAAATACTTAATATCTGGAATCGTAATGGACTAAAATATTGCCGAAACTTAAAGTTTTTGCATATGGATATAAAGTTTGGAAAATTTTCTTTAGAAATATTTTGTCAAAAAATTAAATCAACGTGGTGATTGACAAAGTTATGAGTCAAGTTTGAAAAAAGGTCGAAAACCCCGATTTTTAACAAAGATTTGATTTGGGCGACCTCTAAACCTCTTCCTAAAAATCTAAAAAAAAATTAAAAATAGTGGACCCTATAAGTTTTCAAATTATGCTTGAGCCTCTGACAAAAAAATATTTTGGGACACCCTAATGTATATAACAAACAAAATATACTTATATATAATATATGTATAAAAATACTTGTATAATACACATACTTAAAAAAAGACAAACTTCACAAAAACTCAAACTTCATAAAAATTCAAAATTAACTTACTTACTTAATGCCGCGACCGTCGTTAATTTCTATTGGCTTAAAAATCAACGAGTTTTATTGGTTGGATATTTGAACTAATAACACTCTGTACTATTGTGAACTAGCCAGCGTGTAACAGGCCGTGGGAGAAACGGTTCACCTCTGCAAGATCACAGAACATCTCAGTTTCTTATAGGCTTAAGGATCACAAATTGTTCAATATTTACACTATTTTTGCGTATAATATCGTACGTCAACGCCCACTATAGGGTATGGGGTCCAAAAATAGACAGTATCATGTTTTCCACAGGCGAACGTATGGACATTGCTAGATCGTCTTAGACTTCATCACTGATCAAAAATATATATACTTTATGGGGTCTCAGATGGATATTGGGTGACAAACGGATTGACAAAGTGAATATACCCTCCATATTCTTTTTTGGAAGGTATAAAAATTTGTTACATCGGTTAAACAACTGAAGTGTAATCGAAAATAGCCAATTTAAGATCAACCGATCACTTGAACTGGTACTAGTTAATCGGTTACCTGATTTATGGTTAACCAAATGAGAATTTGCAACGATTTTAATAGACTGTAACCTTACATAGATTTCAACAAAATTATTTATGTTGTGAAAAACGTTAAGTCATAAATTAATGTTTAATTTGTTAAATCCACGTTTCCTTTTTAATGTGTTTTATAATTGAAATGTCCTTTATTGTCATTTTTTTATTATTAATACTTTTTTGTTTAAACTCCAAAATTAAAAGTTTTATTTTCTCAATACAATAACAGTCAAAATCACCCATACAATAGAAATTATTATCATCAAATGGATTGTGCAGAAATTAAAATCTTTTTCTCAAATGACTGTAATATTTCTGGACATATTTTAAGTTCTGGGCATATTTTGTTTAAAAAACATTAATATATGTAAGTAAGTTGACCATGCCTAGAATACATGCAATTTACTATAAATAGTAAAAACAATTTTTCTAAATGTCCTCTTTTTTGGGTTGAAAAATGTGGTCACCGTACGTATACTACATGTGTTGAATCTTCTCAACATTTTTAAGAAGTAACTTCATTTTATCAGCCTGTAGGGATTAATCCATACACTTAAATGAATAACCACTAAATTGATATTGGAAAAATATCTTTAATAGTAAATATAACGTTATCAGGCTTTCAAACATTGAAGAGAAAAAAAATGTTTCGCAGTCCAGTGTTATTATTCTGACTGTATTGCAGTCTTGTGTACTTGGAGTAATCATCGAAAATACCGTAAATAGACCCTACTTGGCCCATATGAATTTTTGCAATTTAACAAAAAAAATTAGCATCATATAACAAAATGAAAGTTTATCATTTTCTAAAAAAAGTTGCAGTCAAACAACATCGGGACACAACTTTATCGTAGATGTTTATAAGATGTCATGAAGCCTAGAAAACTAAAAAGGCGTGGAATTTTGTAAAATAAAAGATAATAGTGGTTGAAAGCTGAAGGACCGGTAATTTCATGCTTGCAAACAGCTAACAGACAAAAGACAGCCAGTAAATCATTTGCTTTTAAGATATAAAATATCGAAAATCAGGTTTTTATGTTTGTTTGTACTTTATAGGAAGCCCAACTGGAAGACCGATTGTCTTAAAATTTTGGCACGTTCTTGCTGACGATTGGGGAAATTGAAATATGATTCAACTGCGTTTTTAATTTCCCAATATCAGCTCAAATACAATACTGTACTGCTTGTATATGATGTGGATTGCTGTTGGATTACGTTAATTTCCAAATGAAGTCTTTAACTCGTAAGTGGGACAGATAGACAGACAACGTCCCACATAAATTAATAATAGATTTCGATGTATTTGCTCAACCAGAATAATGCTGGTCCCTAAATTTGGTATGGGTTTTCCTTAAAATGAACTTAGTTTTCATCAATATCTTGATATTATAAGTAGTTGAACAAAGAAGTGGTTATCGAAAGTCTTAAACTTTATTTGGGATACTCTGAGAATTAAATGTGTTTTCGAGCAAAAGTCATAGAAAAGGGAGACGGGTACCCAATAAACACAACAATTATTAAGTTTAATGATTTTTACCGGATAAGAGCCAGATTTACCAAATATGAGTTTATAAGCATGCTGACTTTATGTCTATTTCATTTCAACTTATTATTTGTGTAGGGCATAATTTTGTGTCGGCTGTCACCGATATGAAGGACTTAGTGTGCTATAGTCTTTCTTTTTTTGGTTGTGCTTACCAAATTGAAACTAAATTCCATAAAAACATTGTTTTTTATTTCAGCAATGGCCGTTGTTAAAGATAGAATTTCCGAGCCGCCATACTATGATGCCAAAGGTGGGATTAATGCTCCTTTATGTATTGATTTATTTTTCATAAACAGGTGTTATGGGCCCATTCGTGAGGGCGGTCCCGGAATTGATATACCTTGTAATAAAATAAAAGTAATTAGCCAAAAAAAATTATCTTGAAAATTTATCTTCCAGTAAAGTCTCCTCAACACCAAAATCTTCAAAAAAGCCAACAGCTACTGCTATAAAGCTTTTATCATTAAGTAATTTTGTAAATTTTGAGTAAAGAAAATAACATGACTTTGTCTAATAGTGTGAAAACTATTAGCATTTCTTGTTTGTCCGTAAGCAACATTTTTTGAAAGCGGGATGACTGTTCTAGAAAATGTGTTCTAAAATATAATTTTTACAAAGTAAAACCAATTTTCCCTAAATTACTTTTATTTTTTGTACATTGTTAAGGTCAAGTAAAAGTAAAATAATTTAACGCGTCATCTCCTTATGACATGTTGTATGACAATCGACCATAAATGTTTAAAAATTTTACGCTCTTGTTTTTGTATGCCGTATATTGTTCACCTCGGCCACCAATCTCTTTTAATCAATAGTATATGTATATTTGAAGCACAGATTCGAAAAGCATTTCTTTAATAAAATCCAAGGTTTTTGTAACTTAATTTTATTCCTATAGTTTTCTGTGTACCCGAGAAATGTTGGATACTATTTATTAATTCTTTCGCTTAACCGTTAAAACACATACATTTCGAAACAAATAGATTGTTAATTGTGTAATTATTAAATTGTGTAAACGTTACTTCTAAATATTGAAAGACAATGCCTTTCGAAAAAAATCGCTTAGAAGGTGCCTTTTAGGAAGTAGTCCCTAAGTTCCAAATACATCTGCATTCACATATTGTAGGAAATAAAATAAGTGGAAAAAAGCTTTACTTAAATAGTAAAGACTTATCTACAGTTAAGCTAAAATTTTTTCCCGGTCGATTTTTCAAGTTTCTTTGTCTGTTTTTTTATTTGAGAAAAATTATTTAATATTAGTCGTATCAATTTAATTTTTTTATATTATTTGTTTAACTTGACTTTAATTTTTGTTTTATATAAGCAGCGGCCAGAGCGAAAATTTTGGGTTCAACGGAGATTCATGTAAAACGTGATAGTACGATAGCTTTGGCTTGCTCAGTAAACATACATGCGTCCTCCGTTTTATGGTATGTAGACTACTGTTAAACATTGTATATTGAATTCACATTTGAATAATATTTATTAACAGGTATCATGGATCATCGGTTGTGGATTTCGATTCACTTCGTGGTGGCATTAGCTTGGAAACTGAAAAAACAGACACAGGTACAACAAGTCGTTTAATGTTAACGAGAGCATCACTAAAAGATTCCGGTAATTATACATGTTCGCCAGCAGGCGCGATACCAGCGTCAGTACGAGTTCATGTCTTAACTGGTAAGTATGTAACTTATTTACAAATTATCAGGTAAAAAAAACAAAAATGTCCAATAGTTCTTTTGAATTTACAATTTAATTGACTTTTGGCTAAAAGATAAAACATTGTTTGAATTGCTAACATTATTTCCTCAAAATCAGAAATATCTAAAGTGTACCACCCACTTGCAATATAACTGTGCAATTTTTCGTATTGTACAATCATATCATATCAAAGGTGGCACAATATATTGGCAGAAATCAAAAGACTTTTGATTTTTATTGTACAAACCAAAAAAAGTGTAATATACTGTGAAATGTGTTTGCAACATTGTACAATATTGTTTTCGTTTTGCTGATAGGTTATGTTTACTTTTTATTGTAAGAAAGTTGTGCCATATTTTATTTGAAACTATTGCGCCACTTACACTGTGGAACAAATTCAGGTTAGCAAAAGTTAGGTCGATTCTGAGAGTGAGGGGTGAAAATTGAGGCGTTTGTTTATCCTTGTTCGAATTTTTTTTAATCGACCTTCAAAAAGCATGAAAAAAAATATCTTTTCCCACATTTTGCTTCCATAAGCACCACACAAATTTTCTAAATCAGAACCAATTACCAATGTAATATAAATGGGTTTGATCACATATAAATTACATTGGTTTGATCATAGGTTCTGATTTAAATTACAATGCCACGATTATAAAAAGCAGATGAATACTTTTAAGAAAGGATCAGTTGAATGCTCTTTGTAAAAAAATGAATAATGCCGAGCTTATGATTATGATGATTATAATGCTAAACTTATGATTGATTTTTATTTTCTCAAAACAAGCGTTTATATACTAATATAACGGGATTAAAACATAATATTATTTACATTTCTTAAAACTAAACAATAACAATATTAATAAACTTTCCTTAAACTACTAAACTACAAAATAATTTAATTTAAGCTTCTAGACTTTCTTTGGCCAAGTGCATAAATTTCAATACGTGAAGAATTTTTTTGAGCTAATCAGGCATAACGAATTCAATGTTAATAAAAAACCTTTATTACATTTTTTCCCAACGTTTCGTCAATTGTTTGTTGACTTCTTCAGGGGTTTTTTTGTCTATTTAAATTTTAAAACATACCAGTTACAATTTATAAACATTATTTCTTTTAAAATTAGAGTTATACTCACAATATTGCGGTTCGTACTACATTAATTACATATACGTTGTTTTTGTCAATTAAAGTCAAATTAAAAAAATTGTTTAGAACACAATTTGAAAATTACTAAAATCTACAAGTGTATACCTCAAGCACTGAGTCATATATTGTTGCTATAAACTAAAAAATAAACTGCCATATCAACTATTAAACTTGACTCAGTAGGGGATGACCCCTACACATGCAATGCATTGCGCCGGAACTGAAAACGAGGGGATAGTATTAAGGGGAAAGATGAGAAGATAGACAGTTTTTTTGTAGCTATTTCAACCTTTTACTTCTCCGGCCAATTTTTGCTACAGGGCCGACGAACGTGGGTGCTGTTATACCCCTCACAAAGAGTGAAAGGGTATATATAGGTTTGTCATTCCGTGTGTAATTTCTTCGATATGCACATGGGACCCCATAAAGTATATATATTCTGGATCCTTATGAATAGCGATTACGATTGAGCGATGTCAGTCTGTCTGTACGTGAAATCGGTTTTCCCAAGCCCCCAGAAGAGCTAGAGACTTCGTTCTTGAACCGTTGGATTGGAAATGAACTCAAATTATTGAAATTCAGAAAGATCCGAAGTATGGTTCCAGAGCTGGGAAGCTTACACATATTTCTCGACGCAAAATTTATACCAAAAATCAATTATTTTTTCTAATGTTTCTAAATTAAACCTATTTCTTGTTTTGTGAAGCCGCAATGGTCTATTAAAAATTAAAATATATAAAATTTTTTTTCCAGGGATGGAAAATTAAAAAATTTTTTTTCGGCCCATTTCGTATTTTGTAGTACATGTAGTAACTAAAATTGTTAAACATTTTAAGTTTTTCTTCTACAAAACCTCTTTATACGTCATGAAGATTTCCATTGGCCAAAAAAAAGTTTTTTTTAATTCAAATTTTGCTTCCAGGGGTGGGAAATTGCATTTTTTTATACATGAAAGTAATCAAACGGGCAACTGATGTGTTTTTAAGCCTGTCTTATAATTTAGGAAGAACAAAATTGGTATCAAAAATTCAAAAATAAAATTTCGAATCCAGGGATGGACAAGTGCAGTAGTACATGCAAGTGACCAAAATGGTTAATATTACTTTATACCTCATGAAGTGTTGCACTGACAAAAAATAACTAAAAATTTAAATTTCGCTTCCCAGGTTGGGAAAATTAAAGTTTTTTTTGGTATATTCAATATTTTGTAGTACATGTAATAACCAAACTGGTTACAAAATTTCAGGTTTTCTTAAACAAAACTACCTTATACCTAATGAAGATTTGCATTGATAAAGAAAAATTAAAAAAATTAAAATTTCGCTTCCAGGGTTGGGAAATTGAATTATTTTTATACATAAAAGTAACCAAAAATGCAATTGACGTTTTTTTGCTATCTAAAACAATTTATATTTTAGGAAGAACAAAATTGGTATCAAAAATTTCCAAAAAAAATCGAATCCAGGGGTGGACAAGTGCAATATTTTATAGTTCATAAAGGTGACCAAAATGGTTGAAAATTGTAAATTTTTCTTAAATAATATTACTTTATTCCTCATGAAGAGTTGCATTGGTTAAAAATAAAACAAAAAAAATTTAAATTTCACTTCCAGGCTTGGGAAGCTTAAAGTTTTTTGGTACATGCAATATATTGTAGTACATGAAAGTGACCAAAATGGTTGCAAATTGTAGGTTTTTCTTAAATAAAACGACTTTATACCTAATGAAGACTAGGATTGGTAAAAAAAATTTAATTTCGCTTCCAGGGATGGGAAATTGAAATTTTGTTTATACATAGAAGTAACCAAAAAGGTAACTAACGTCGGTTTTTTACTAATTAAAACTATTTTTTAGTTCAGGAAAAATAATATTGGTATGAAAAATTAAAAAAAAAATAAAAATTTAGATTCCAGAGTTGGATATCTGCAATATTTTGTGGTACATGAAAGGGACCAAAATGGTTACATATATTAAGTTTTTCTTAAATAAAACTATTTCATGCCTCATTAAGAGTTGCATTTGTAAAAAAAATTTAAATTTCGTTTCCAGGGTTGGGATATTGAAATATACAAAAGTAACCAAATAGGCAATTGACGTTGTTGTTTTTGCTAATTAAAACTATTTTATAATTCAGGAAGAACAAAATTGGTATTAATATCATAAAAAATCAAAATTTCGACTCCGGGGTTGAAAAAATAATATATTTTATGGTACATGAAAGTGACCAAAAAGTTTAAAAATTTAAATTTGTTTGTCAAGTAAAACTATGTTACATCTTTTAATTAAACCTACTTCCTGTTTTATCAAGAAAGAAAGAAGAATTACATCTGTGAAGGGTATTTAAGATTCGGCACAGCCGAATATAGCAACTTTACTTGTTTTAATTTGACTTTAATTGTTAAAAACAAAAACAACGTATATGTAACTAATGTAGTACGAACCGCAATATTGTGAGTATAACTTTAGTTTTAAAAAAATAATGTTTTTAAATTGTAACTGGTATGTTTTAAAATTTAAATTGACAAAAAAACCCCTGAAGAAGTCATCAAACAATTGACGAAACGTTGGAAAAAAATGTAATAAAGGTTTTTTATTAACATTGAATGCGTTAGGCCTGATTAACTCAAACAAATTCTTCACGTATTGTAACTTAATTTAACTTAACGTGGTAAACATTAACAACAAATATTATGTATAATTCCAGTGTGTAATACATGGTAGACTTGGTAGATACGCTACACCCTAACCCTCAAGAAAATAACAAATTTTTTTGTTTTGTTTTGTATTTACCTTTTTTTAAGTTGTTGTTATGGTATTCTTTAAATGTGTGCGCTAAGTCTGGGATAGAGTTTACTCCTTTGTTTTGTATTATTGTATGAGGGCCTTGGTACGGGGGTTGATTTTTTCTTCTATTGTAATTTCTGACTAGAACCATGTCGCCTACATTAAAACTCAACTGATTAATATTTTTATTTTGCTCAACTCGTTTTAATTTTGTTAGTTCGATTAGTTCTTTTGCTTTTTGTAAGGAAAATTGTAGTCTTGCTTTTAATTCATTAGCGTATTTATCTATATTGTAAATATTCACTAATGCTGATCAGATGAATTCAACACAATATTCATGACTCAGCGCGGGGTTGAACTCAGGACCCTCCGCTTCATAGTCCTTTTATTTTGCTCAACTCGTTTTAATTTTGTTAGTTCTATTAGTTCTTTTGCTTTTTGTAAGTTAAATTTTAGTTTTGCTTTTAATTCATTAGCGTATTTATCTATATTGTAAACATGCACTAATGCTGATCGGATGGATTCAACACAATATTCATGACTCAGCGCGGGGTTGAACACATTACCCTCCGCTTCATAGTCTCGTGTTCTACTACTTCAGCCAACAGCACCCTTCGCCTTTTCTGTATGCTATTCCGAAGTCGTAGTCACATAGATCCAATCTGATCCGACTCATCTTGGATGATGGGTTGTTATGAGATAATGGTCTATGGTCGGTTACCACACAAAATTTTCTACCATAAAGATAATGTCTAAAAAAATTTATTATCCAATGAATTGTTAATATGTAGTACTTTCTCTGTGATTGGCTTGTTTAGGTCATGTTTGGATAATGTTTTGCTAGCATAAGAATTCGGTAAATCTGTTCCAATATTGCCTTGTGACAGTACTGCTCCAAGTGCAAAATTAGAGGCATCTGTCGTTAATGTGAACGGTTTTTTAAAATCAGAGTACTGTATAATGGGTGGTTTTATTAATTTTGATTTCAATGTTTCAAATGAATTTGGCAATTTCCGTCCCATTCAAAAGTTTTATTTTTCTTTAGCAGTAAATTTAAATTTCTCGCTATTTTTGCAAAGTCTGGTACGAATCGCCTGTAATAATTACAAAGTGCTATGAAACGTCTAACGTCATCAGCATTTTTGGGATTGGGATAGTTTTCTATCACATTATGTTTGAAAGGGTCTGTACATATACGATAATATCGTCTACATATAAAAAATTTTTTAGGCGCTTAAACCACTTAGTGCTATTGTTAGCATCCTTTGGAAGGTATTAGAGGATATTTTTAATCCAAATGGTAGACGTGTAAATTGAAAATGACCATTTCTGGTTGAAAATGCAGTCAACGGCCTTGAATCCTTATCTAAATTGATTTTGGTGCTGTTCCTAAATTATCAAGGCCATCCTCAATTTTTGTAAGTGGAAGTTCACTATCTTCTCATTTAATTTACGAAAATCGACCACTAGTCGCCATTTCTCTGCATCATTTACAGATTTCTGCGGTATTACTAATAGTAGTGAATTGTAGGGACTGACTCAGGGTTCAATAATATCATCTTTTAGCAGTTTGTCTATTTGTTCATTTCTTTCATTCATCTGTGATTCGGGTAGCCTATGGTTTTATGTATATAGCCTATGGTTTTATGTATACTGGCGTTTAGTCTTTGTCCTTAAGTTGAACACTAGTGTGGTAGTTATATAAATATATATATATATATATATATATATATATATATATATATATATATATATATATATATATATATATATATAGTGCTTTGACAATTGTTTCGTTTCTAATTTCAATTCATCTAATGTTACATCTTTATCAGTCGTGTTTAATAATTTTACATGCTGTATTATACTGTTTCCTACGTAAACTCCTGAAGATATTTTTTTGTTTAACCCTAGATAGATAACCATATTCTGACACACGTTAAAGATAATCATGCGTGAAATTGACGCATACTTTTCAAGGAGCATATTTTCATTATCTTTAAATTAATTTGGAATCGACTTATGTAAACTCTAAATCAAGAACATTAAAACTTCATAAGTAGCCAAATAAACAAAAAAATCATATTTGTTTGAAAATTTATATGTAATTACGCGTCATTTTTACTTATATAGCGCGTATATTTCAAAATGGGTTACACGTACCGCAGCGTTGTATGTGCCTTACGAGAGATCTGCACAACGGGTATAAAAATTTTTGTATTGTAAATACGTTTTGGTGTTATTGCCTATACGGAAGGTTATTGTGTACGTCTCAAAATCAATTTTATACATGTATTTCTCTAAAATATCTCTTCCTATAATTCCATCGGTATTGATTGTGAAATCGTTTTCAACTATATGGAATTGATGATTTATAAACTTATTTTCAAATTGTAGGCTTAAACTTGCTGTACCAATACTTTCTATTGTATCTAAGGTGATACCACTTTGTAAAGATATACAATTTCTATTTATATTTTCTATGTATGTCTTCTAACTTACAGACGGAGATATCAGCTCTTGTAACTACTAAAAATTTGAGGTCTCCTTTTGTTAATACATAATTTTATTATTTTTATTTATATTAAGTTTATTGAACCGCGGCATATATTTAGCCTACTTAATACATAACTTTATTGTCTTTTATTTATTTTAAGTTTATTGAACCTCTGCATATATTTGGCCTACTTTAGTTAATTGAATTGCACACCTTTTTTTGCTTTGGTTTATTTATAATTGAAACTTGATACTTAATATTTTTTGTTCTTTGGTTGTTTATTGTAACTTTAATTAATTCGCATATTCACTTATTTTGTGTCATTGACATTAAACTTAAAATTTATTGTAAACCCAACAGAAATATTATTAGCAAATTAAGCATAACCCTTATTGTTAAATTAGTATATAAGTTGGAAATAATTACTAATAAAACTCACTCTTTTATTTTGAAAGCGAAAACCAAGTCTTTTAAGTAAGAGAAAGCAACACAGTTGAAGTGCTGTTGTTGTAAAAATCAAATTCAAGTTCAAGATAGTTAAAGTGCTACATTGAACATCTTTGAATCAAGCTCAAGTTCAAGATAGTTTAAGTGCTATATTGAACATTTTTGATAGCTTGAAAATTTTGGTGACCCCGACGTGATTTTCATAATTTACAAAGCTTCCCCCCACCAGTGGTAAGGAATTTTGAAAACTAAGAAAACACATACAACAATTTACAAGGACAGCCAGTCGATATACAACAATTTACAAGCACAGCCAGTCCATATACAACAAGTTACCAGGACAGCCAGTCCTTATACAACAATTCAAATCATCAACCTACAAGAAGGCAACCCAACATGGCTTCGTTTGACGAATTGGTGGCCGGACAAAAGCAGACTGGTGGAAAAATTTAAGTAATTATACGAAACTACAAGAAGGACCCATCATCACGGAAGACATCCCCCAGCTATTTCCAAGAGAGATTGAGAAGGCTGGATGAAGAATGGGTAGCCCGCGAAACAACCGACAACAAAATTCGACTGCTCGACAACATACATTGGACCACCAATATTTTACAGATGATTATTACACGGCAGTCATGGAAATTGTTCACCAATACAAGGAGGAATTTGATCAATCAATCTTGAAAACAACTCCTCCTAGCACAAAAGAATGCCTCCTACTATAGGAGGCATTCAAGTCACAACGTTAGAAACTGGTAAGCTTACCAGACTTATACGAAGACAAGCAGCTATGATGTCCACACTAGAGCGTACATTAAACCACGAATTCTCACATGAAGATATCGTATATGCAACTAAGCTTTGGCAATCTATTGAAAGCATTCATTATGAGATCGCTGAAATATGCGGTGATAACGGCAATCAAGGCTACGATATGGACAGGTTTATCCAGCTAGAAAATCATATACGGACGGCGTCCAGAAGCATAACTCCAAATAATCCCAATTCAACAAATGGCAGTAATAGTAATCAGTCAGATGCTATGCCAATACCAAAAATAACAATTCCAAGGTTTGATGGAAATTACCTAAAATGGCAGGAATTCCACGTCTTATTTTCATCACTAATTGTAAATCAGTCAATACCAGAGGTTCAAAAAATTTGTTATTTAAAAACACATTTGGTTGGGGAAGCTGGAAATCTAATAAAACACTTCACTGCATCTGGCGAAAATTTCCACGACGCATGGGCATTGGTGGTGGATCGCTATAACAACAAGAGACTGTTGGTCAGCAAACTAGTGCAAGAACTAGTCGATTCACCAATTAAGGTATCAAACGACAACTACAAGATAAAACTCAGGAGTGTCTTTTAGCACTCAAAAATCTAAATATAGATACTTCAAGTTGGGATCCATTACATCTGCATCTCTTATTGAAAAGATTGGACAGCTCCACACGCCTTTGCTATGAGCAGTCACTGTTACAGCTTCGAGAAGTGCCGACAATTAAAGCATTCCTCGAATTCTTAGAGAAACATTTTCAATCCATGGAAGCTATGGATAAAGAAAAATCAAATTACAATGCAAGGGTTTGGACATCTATAATAGCCAGAGATCAACGAAATGAAATGTGTAACATGTGCTAAAAGGGAACACATCCATTAGTCGCGTATAAAGAATTTCTTAAAGCTTCACCTTCTGCTCGGTTGCAATTCACCCAAGGTCAAAAACTATGTGTGAACTGTCTAAAAGCTGGACATAAAGCAACAGCCTGCCTTTCAAGAGGGTGCACTCACTGCAATAAAAACACAACACGCTATTGCATTTAAATGCCTTCCCTCTAAATGACAGCAAACCAATAAGAAATGTTTTACAAAACCAAATGTCGGTTAAGCACCAATCAGCTGTGCATAACGTTCCTTCACCTATTAACCACCAAGAAGCTACATCGCTTACCACCTGTAATACCTCGAAGCCAAAGAAATATATCCTACTTAGTACAGCAATGGTAACGATTAAGGCAAATCAAGAGGAAATTCAATGTCGAGCAACCTCAACTCAGGCTCGCAACTAAATTTGGTTAGTGAGCGACTAGTCAAACGCCTGGGAATATCGCCCAAGTCAATCTCAATTTATATAAATGGAATTGGATCAAGTAACACAAAGGCTCAATACCAAGTAAACGTCGCTTTATGCTCACGCATCAACAACTTCACAACAGGACTAGAAGCAGCAGTACTTCCACATATAATTTTACCACAACCTTCGCAACTAATCAATATTAACAACTGGCCAATTCCGGAAAACATCGTTTTAGCCGATTCAGAATTCCATCAGCCCGCCAAAATAAATGTTTTGCTGGGTGCCGAGTTTTACCATCAGTTGCTGTCAGTCGGAAAATTCCAGCGAGGCAAAGATCTACCTACAATACAGAATACCGTACTAGGTTGGGTTATTGCTGGACCGGTTGGCGGACTCGATGCACCTCCTTTGGCATGCGGAGTATGTACCGGAGATGAATCCAGCTTAGAAGAAGCCATTGCTCAGCTCTGGGAACTTGAGACGGTAAAACCAGCTGAAAATGCCTATCAGTGTCAGAAAAACAGTGTGAAACTCTTTTTACACAAACTGTCACACTAGATACCAATGGAAGATTTGTGGTCAGAATTCCATTTTGCAAACATCCTTATGAATTAGGCGACTCACATGGTGTAGTATTCAACAGATTTCTGTCACTAGAAAGACGTCTAGCTAAGGCTCCAGAAATAAAAAAAAACAATACATCCAGTTCATGAGAGAATACGAAGCCTTGGGTCACATGACAAGCCGAAGTATTTCATTCCGCACCATTGCGTAGTTAGGCCTGAAAGTCAAAGAACTAAATTACGAGTAGTATTTGATGCTTCTACTAAAACATCTGATGGCATGTCACTAAATGATCTAATGTTTACTGGACCCACAATTCAAAGTGACCTTTTTTCCCTCCTGTTGCGTTTTCGGCTACCAAGATTTGTTTTCACGACAGATATCCAAAAGATGTATCGACAAATTCTAATGCACCCAGAAGATCGAAAATACCAACTTATCATCTGGAGAGAAAGCACCAATAGGCCACTGAAGTACTACCAACTTAACACAGTTACATATGGAACACGATCAGCACCGTATCTGGCTACAAAATGCTTAGAAAGAATAGCGAAGGAAAACAAGGCGCGGTATCTCTATGGAGCTCAATTTCTATTAGAAAATTTCTACGTGGATGATGGCATTGGTGGAAATGACAACATAAACATAGCACTAGTACAGCAAAGGGAGTTACAACATATGCTACAAAAACATGGCTTCTACCTTCAAAAATGGAGCGCAAATCATAAGCAACTCATCCCAAACGCTACTGAACAACAAGAAGAAGTCAACATTGACTTTAACAATGAAAACAATCAGTACGAAAAATCTTTGGGGCTAACCTGGATGCGAAATATAGACAAGTTCTCCTTCAAGGTCAACCTAGGAGATGTGTAAACTGTCACAAAACGCTCAGTTAGCACCGATATATCTAGAGTGTTTGATTCATTGGGATTGCCCCCACCGATCATTGTTACGGCAAAAATTTTCCTTCAAGAAATATGGCAAATAAATTTAAACTGGGATGACCCTCTGCCATCTGATCTTCATCAAAAATGGTGTACATTCCGCGAGGACTTAGTAAATATAAACAATATCCAAATCTCCCGACATGTATTTGAAGGACATGTATCATCAAATATACAACTTCACGCATTCACAGATGCATTGGAGAAGGCGTATGATGCAGCACTGTACATCAGATCTGTTATCAAGAACGAGCAAGTAATAGTAAGATTACTTTGCGCCAAATCCCAAGTAGCACCAGTAAAACGTCAGACATTACCTCGTCTCGAGCTATGCGCTGCACTGTTAAGTGTTCAACTAAAAAGAAAAAGCATTAAAAAGATTCATAAGCAGACGAGGTGACCGCAAAAATTTGTACTGTGACAATGCTACTAACTTTGTTGGCGCCAATAATCAACTGACAGAATTATCAGAAGCGATTTACGTGAACTTGGCTGTCGAAAAAATAGATAAAGAATGCACAGCACGAGGCATGATGTTTCACTTTATACCACCAAGGGCACCTCATTTCGGTGGCTTATGGGAAGCAGCTGTAAAATCAGCCAAACATCTCTTGATGAGAAGTATGTCAACAGCATCACTGACATATGAGGAATTCAACACAGTGGTCATAGAGATTGAAGGAATTCTTAACTCTCGACCCATAAGTCCGATGTCAGATAATCCAAACGATTTGGCGGCATTAACCCCTAGCCACTTTCTTATAGGAGCACCGCTAACTCCCAAATTGAAGCAGAAACCAGAGAAAACGGAAATAATCTGTTAACAAGATGGAAATTGGTTACCCACTTAAAGTCAGAGTTTTGGAAGCGTTGGTCACGAGAGTATCTCTCCGAACTGCAGTACCAATACAAATGGAACACACAACTGGACAACATCAAAGCAGGAGCCATGTTAATAGTAAAGGGAGACAGCACAGCTCCATTACAGTGGCCACTAGGAAGAATCATAAAAACACATAAGGGCGATGATGGCTTCATTCGAGTAGCAGATGTCAAGACATCAAAGGGGGTGTGCAGAAGACCAATTTCTAGGCTAGCACCATTACCAATTAACAATTCTAAAGAGGACGAACCCACTCAACAAGATGACTCGATTGGCACAACCACTAAGCAGAACAAGACTTCTGAGAGTAGGAGAAAAAGAAGACGAATGCCAATAAGCCAAAACATTTTCACTATTATGATGGCGATCATTTTAATGCCGCTAGTATTAACGGCACAGATTCACAACAAACAATTCGGGAAACAGCTAGGCATACATTTTGAAGCCATTGGATCGGCAAAAATTTCATCTTCAGACTGGCAGATCCTAATTTTTTACGACTTACAGGAATTTTGGTCCGAATCAGACATGTTTGCAAGTGGTACCAGAGCTTTAAGCAATTTATGTGAAGACATGCAAGATAAATCGACGTGTTAAAACCTTGTCAAATACTTTGAACATACCAAAAATGAATTAGACATGAGCAGCACTCTACTTTCCGGCAGAAGACACAAAAGGGGAGCAATCAATTTAGTGGGAAACATCGAAAACTCACTATTTAGCGTACTGGACTCAAAATATGCAGAAGAGATGGCAAACACTATTTCACAAGTTAATGAGGCATATCTGCTCAGCCTGTGGGTGCTGTTGGCTGAAGTAGTAGAACACGAGACTATGAAGCGGAGGGTCGTGAGTTCGAGCCCGCGCTGAGTCATGAAATACTGTGTTGAATCTTCTGATCAGCATTAGTGCGTGGTTGTGTTAGTTGTTGCCAGCCTGTTTTAGTGAAGAAGGCATAGTCACTGGTCACTGAACAAAATTGCCAGCGACTATCATGTACGAAAAGCAGAGTAACAGCACCCACCTCCGTCGGCCCTGTAGCAAAAATTAGCCGGCGAAGTAAAAAAAAAAAGTTGAAAAAGCTACAAAAAAAAACTGTCTATCGTCTCATCTTTCCTAATCTGTCCTTTCAATACTGTCCCCTCGTTTTAAGTTCCGGCGCAATGCATTGCATATGTAGGGGTCATCCCCTGAGTGCTGGTCCTACTCCAAAAAAAAAAAAAAATCAAACGTCAATTGTAGACTCCACTATGAACATCCTCAAAGCAGACCAAGGGCTAATAAAAAAGAAATTTGACCAAATCGACCAACAAATATCGCAAGTATACAACAAGATACACAACGTCAGTAAGGAACTATACGAAGAACTAATCTACCGCATTTTCTCATCACTATCCATTCAACTAACGTTCACAGCGGCAAACTCCCAACACATACAGTCTTCAATACTGGATATTTTTACAAATACTTATCACGGTATTACAAGCCCGCTTATCCTTACTCCGTACCAATTACAACAGAAAATAGACAAAATCAGAATGCATTTACCAGAGTCACTTGAATTGCCTATAGAACAGAATGATACATTGCAATTGTACAAACTGATGAAAATTCAAGGTGGACTCACGAATAACACCGTCATATTCCGCGGTAATTTGCCATTAGTTGAGCATGACCAATTCTTAGTATTCAACCTTATAGCAGTGCCAAATTGGATCAACGATACCTTATTATCAATAAAACCATGCTCTTCCATTTTGGCCGTCAATGTCGTCCGTCGTCAGTATTTCACTATTGACAACACTGAACTTAACTTATGCGACGTCATCAAAGAAGATAGATTTGTGTGTTCCAAAGTTCAGATCCTGTATGAATCAAGTTCACCCATATGCGCCTGCGAAATAAATTTATTTCACAACGAAACTAAAGCTGACTGCCCAGTTCAACAAATAAAGGCCACCAATGCTTGGATTCTCCTCCATCACCAGAATAAATGAATTTACGCACTACCCACGGCAACTCATACAACGGCTGTGTGTAAGAAAGATATCAACCAATTTACACTGAAGGGTTCGGGAATGTACTCTCAAAGTTCATGTCAATACAAGGGCAACAGACAACATCCAGCTCACTTAAGGCATCTTACACCAAGCTTTGGGAAATAACAGAACAAACCCATTCAACACGTCTAAGGTCATTACTCAATAAAATACATACAAGCGAGTATAATTCACAAGCACAAAACCTAACAGGGTTACAAACTTCACTAAGGGCGCAGGAGATACTTCAGCTACCAAATAAAATTGAGACTCATAATTATCATCCCATGACTGTCGGTTACTCAGCCTTAATCATCACTTTCTGCATCCTATTTTATCTAATTGCAAGACAAAAATGTAAACGCCAACCGATTCCAGCACCTCTCAAGCAACAAACAACGCCGGACTTCACGCTGCATATTTGATCAATATTAACAGCAGACCTTAACGAAGTTTCAAACCAATCTCTCACCAAGTCAGCAGATTCCACCCACAGACTATATTTTGAGCTACGCTCAACGGGGGGAGCATGTTAATACATAATTTTATTGTTATACCCTTCACAAAAAAGTGAAAGGGTATATATAGGTTTGTCATTCCGTGAGTAATTTCTTCGATATGCACATGGGACCCCATAAAGTATATATATTCTGGATCCTTAAGAATAGCGATGACGATTGAGCGATGTCCGTCTGTCCGTCCGTCTGTACGTTTTCCCAAGCCCCCAGAAGAGCTAGAGACTTCGTTCTTGCACCGCTGGATTGGAAATTAACTTAAATAGAGTGCTATTGAAATTCAGAAAGATCCGAAGTATGGTTCCAGAGCTGGGAAGCTTACACATATTTCTCGACTCAAAATTTATACCAAAAATCAATTCTTTTGCTTCCAGGGGTGGGAAATTGAATTTTTTTATACATGAAAGTAATCAAACGGGCAACTGATGTTTTTTGCTAACTAAAACTGCCTTATAATTTAGGAAGAACAAAATTGGTATCAAAAATTCAAAAATAAAATTTCGGATCCAGAGATGGACAAGTGCAATATTTTATAGTACATGAAAGTTACCAAAATGGTAAAAAATTTGCAATTTTTCTTAAATAAAACTACTTCATACCTCAGGAAGCGTTGCACTGATAAAAAAAAATTAAAATTTCGTTTCCAGGGTTGGAAAAATTTAATTTTTTGTTGGTACATGAAATATTTTGTAGTACATGTAATAACCAAAACAAACAAAACTACTTTATACCTCATAAAGATTTGCATTGATAAAGAAAATTTTACTAATTAAAACTATTTTTTTTACTAATTAAAACTATTTTTTAGTTCAGGAAAAACAAAATTGGTAACAAGAATTAAAAAAAAATCAAAATTTAGATTCCAGAGTTGGATAACTGCAATATTTTGTGGTATATAAAAATGACCTAAATGGTTACAAATATTAAGTTTTTCTTAAATAAAACTATTTCATGCGTCATTAACAGTTGCATTGGTAAAAAAAATTTAAATTTCGTTTCCAGGGTTGGAAAATTGAAATATTTATTCTGCATAAAAGTAACCAAAAAAGCAATTGTCGTTGTTTCTTTTTGCTAATTAAAGCTGTTTTATAATTCAGGAAGAACAACATTGGTATTAAAATCTGTAAAAATCAAAACTTCGACCTCAGGGTTGGACAAATGAAATATTTTATGGAACATGAAAGTGACCACAAAGTTTAAAAATTTTAATTTTTTGTGAAGTAAAACTATGTTACACCTCACTAAGAATTGCATTGGTAAAAAAATAAAAATTCGCTTCCAGAGTGAATTAAACATATTAGATATTTCAGAAAAAATTAACCTTGTATCAAAAAATTATAAATTCGGTTCCAGGGTTGGAAAATCGAAATTTTTGGGTACATAAAAGTAACCATATAAGTTCCCAATTTTGGTTTTTTTTCACTGACAAACCTATTTTATACTTCGCTAAGAATCAAATTGGTATTAAAAATTTAAAAAAACTAAAATTTCGGTTCCAGTGTTGGAAAATCGAAATATTTTTGGCACATAAAAGTACATACATAAATTCCAAATTTTGTATTTTTAGTGAATTAAACCTATTTTATATATCAGAAAAAATTAAATTAGTATTAAAAAATTAAAAATTCGGTTCCAGGGTTGGAAAATCGACATTTTCTGATTCATAAAAGCAGCCATTTTATTTGATATATTTGATTTTTATGATGAATTATACCTACTTTATATATCAGAAAGAAGTAAGCTGGTATTAAAAACCAACAAAATCTAAAAGACGATTCTACGGTTGGACAATTAGAACTTTTTGGGGTACATGAAACGGATTTTTTGTTTTGTTTATAAATTAAATATATATAATATTTTTGAAAGACGTTCATAGGTATTACATATAAGAAAAGCCAAACATTTAGCTTCCTAGCCGAAAAATTTAAACGTTTTCTTAAATATAAAAGTAACCGATAACATCATTTTGATTTTTTAATTAAACCTACCTTCTGTTTTGGCAAGAAAGAAAGAAAGAAGAATTACATCTGTGAAGGGTATTTAAGATTCGGCACAGCCGAATATAGCACTTTTACTTGTTTTTATTTATTTTAAGTTGATTGAACCCCGGCATATATTTTGCCTACTTAATACATAATTTGAATTGCACACCTTTTTTTGCTTTGGTTTATTTATAATTGAAACTTGATACTTAATATTTTTTGCTCTTTGGTTGTTTATTGTAATTTTAAAAAATTCGCTTATTCACTTATTTTGTGTCATTGACATTAAACTTAAAATTTATTTATTTATTGTGCCCAATTGCACAGTGCCCCGTCAAGACCCCCACCAGGAGTGCCAACGGCTGTTTCCCAAAAAACAGAAGTTGCCTAGTCCTAGCTCTGCTAAGCGAGGGCCATAGAGTTTTGGAGACCCTACAGGTAGTAATACTTGACCACCTGTTTGTCACCTCCCTCCTTGCCCACCTCTGAAATCTGCCCAGCAGCTCAACTGAGGGAATGTCAATGTCCCTACGCGATACTGCATCATCCAAGGCCAAACCCGCTCTCGCGCATTCGTCCGCCATCTCATTCCCCTGAATGCCTTCATGCCAGACCACATTGACATCATGCCCCCTAAGTCTGGCCAGAGATTGAATGCATGCCAGTACACATCTCGACTTTATCATCTCCGAACCCAGGGCTCTAATTGCTGCCAGACTATCTACACAGATGTCAATAGTTCTTGCCTTCAAATTGAGCCCATCAATCCTTAATGCTGCCTCGGTAATGGCATAAATCTCTGCTTGGAAAACTGTCGAGGTATCGGGTAGCCTGAGCGATACCGAAAGGCCGAGACCCTCGGAAAATACCCCCGAACCAGTGCCAGTGTCCATCTTCGAGCCGTCCGTAAAAACCAAAGTTGCATTACTACGTGTCGCGGAGTTTTTCATCCAGTCCTTCCTCTCCGGGAATGCGACTGAGAAGGATTTGTCGAAGCACATGACCGGAGTCATATAATCAGTCCGTCCCCCCAGGACCTGCCCTCCTACCTTTTGTAGGATAATGCCATGTCCCGTATGGTCATGCCTGAAAGTGCCCGACTCCATGAGCCTGAGGGCAGATCTGGCAGATATGTACTTGATGTATATCTCAAGGGGAGCCAAATCAAGCACTGTCTCTAGACTGGCCTGAGGGGCCGATCTCATTGCGCCAGTCAAAGCAAGACATGCTAGCCTCTGTACCTTGCCCAGTATAGAGAGATATGTACTCTTGTCCACAGCCCTCCACCAAACAAGTGATCCATAAGTAAGAATGGGTCTGATCACCGCCGTATACATCCAGTGCAGGATGTACGGTCTCAACCCCCATCTCCTCCCTGAAACCCTCTTGCATTCGTAAAACGCACATAGAGCCCTCCTGGTTCTATCCTCCACATTTCATCTCCACGATGGTTTAGAGTCTAGAATAATGCCGAGGTACTTCGCTTCCCTCGAGAGTCCCAAGCTCATGCCACCAAGGCATGGCGGCCTAAAAGCCGGGATCTTATATCTCTTGGTAAAAAGTACCAGTACAGTCTTTGAAGGGTTTATGCCTAGACCGTTCCCCTTGGCCCAGTCCAGTAGTTCGTTCAGCGCCGATTCCATGAGTTCACTTATCGTAGGCAGATATTTACCCCTTATAAGGAGCACAACGTCATCAGCATATGCAACTACCTTGGTGCCACCTGCGTTCAACCTGAAAAGGATGCTGTTCAGGACAAGGTTCCATAGGAGCGGCGACAGAACTCCCCCCTGCGGAGTGCCCCTTGTTATAGCCTTCCTCCTCGTACTCATGCCCAAACTGGATACTATGGATCTGCTCCTAAGCATGTTCCCTGCCCAGTCCGTAATTAACTGGTCCGCACCGATTTCTCTGAGCGCCCCAGTCATCGAGGATATGTTCAGATTGTTAAAAGCGCCCTCAATGTCTAGGAAGGATGCCATAACAAACTCCTTCTTGTCAAGGGAATCTTCTATAGTGCCGACAACATCATGCAGCGCCGTCTCCACCGACCTACCCTTCTGGTAGGCATGCTGTGCACCGCAGAAATTCTCTGGCGAGAGAAGTTCCCTGACATACAAATCAACCAGTCTCTCCAGTGTTTTCAATAGAAAAGATGACAGACTGATTGGTCTGTAATCCTTAGCGGTACCGTGGTTTATCCTCCCCGCTTTTGGAATAATGAATGAATACCACAGTAACCTCCCTCCACTCCATAGGAATGTACCCGTAAACGAGACTTCCCCTAAAGATGGTTAGCAGCCATGGTAAAATCGCCTCCATGGCATGCCGCATCAGCGCTGGGAAAATACCATCTGGCCCCGCTGACTTAAAGGGCTTAAGAGATGCCACTGCCCATCTTCGATCGTAAAAGTGATTCTGTTATGATCAGAGAATGAGCACTCAAGGCTCACCCTCCAGTCAGATATTCTAATAGAGACCCTGTCACTAACCAAAGTTAAATCAATGACCTGTTGCCTGGCCTATTGCCCTTGTTGCAAATCCTAAGATTGGTTGACAAGAGAAATTGTAATAAATCCTCACCTCGTTTATTTATATCCGTGCTCCCCCAGAGTGTGTGATGCGCATTTACATCACCGCCCAGTACAAGGTCATGTCCACGTGTCCCGCACCAGTCAATGAGTGTGCGCACCGCACTCGGAGGAGGGTCATCCACCTCATACGGTATATACGCTGATGCCAGGATCACCATCGGGAGATCCTTGCGTTCAAGCGCAGCTACCGTTAGATCGCCAGAGCTGTAATGGGATAAAAGAAAAATATTGATGTTTTTCCTAATCAGAATACAACTTCTAATCTTACCTTCCGTGGTAGGAGAGAGTAGAGTAAACAAACGTGACCGAAGGCCCCGAACCTTATTCGCAACTAACCAAGGCTCTTGGATCAAGGCCACGGATATGCACTCCCTCTCCATAAAGCGTAACAGCTCGTCCGATGCTGCCTCGGAGTGATGCAAGTTAATTTGCACCACCTTTATGCCGCTCGGAGTCGCCATTTTGTGAGTCCTTCTTTGTAGGCAAAATCAGTCTAAGCTGATTTAGCCCATATTTGATAACGCCCTTTTTGGGGCGCAGGAGATGGAGGGATTCTGAATCAATTTTGATCCAGAGATCTTTGCCATCCCCCTTGTCCCTGGCACGTCCACGTTCAATAGTCCAGTTCTCAGTACCAAGGTCCTTATTCTGGCGCTTAATGAGTGTAAGTGTGGCCTCATCCTCCAGAATAGGAGGAGGAATCCACACGCGCACCGTCACCTGAAAAGGAACTTGGTCCAAGGGCACGATTTCAATTTTGGCTCCTGGCCAAAGCTCGCCAGCTTCTTGGATGCTGTTTTTGAGAAAACCGAGAGCCTTCTCATTACCGCAACCAATTATTTTGACGCCTCTAGACCACTTTGCCCCATCAAACGCAGTGAACGAGTCATCGTCACAAGTGGCGAGCGCGTCCACTAGTCTGCACAGAATTCGTTCTTCCAGAAGCAGCCATTGATCATTTGTCATTTTGCCCCCTGGCTGACTGCGATCAATAATGGCTACCTGTAGCTCAGGTGCTGATGTCAAGCTAGTTGATGGTTTCAACCGCTTGCCCTCAGGCATCTGCGTTTATTGTAAACCCAACAGAAATATTATTAGCAAATTAAGCATAACCCTTATTGTAAAATTAGTATATAAGTTGGAAATAATTACTAATAAAACTCACTCTTTTATTTTGAAAGCAAAAACCAAGTCTTTTAAGTAAGAGAAAGCAACACAGTTAAAGTGCTGTTGTTGTAAAAATCAAATTCAAGTTCAAGATAGTTAAAGTGCTACATTGAACATCTTTGAATCAAGTTCAAGATAGTTTAAGTGCTATATTGAACATTTTTGATAGCTTGAACACCTTTTATGGTTTTAGATGTTATTGTAACTGAATTGTCAGTGGTAGTTGAAAGTTTGAATATTTTTCGCCCTTCTGGATAATAATTTTTGTTATCCGGTGTTTTTAGTTTCCCTGATTACGACCGTGATTATTTGCCCTGTAAGAATTGTTCCTATTCGTATTATTTCTTGATGAGCTGTCTACATTTTAATTGTTATTAAAGTTATTATTGTTTCCGTATCTATTGTTGTTGTGAAACCTAATATAGTCTCTATTGTAGTTGTGATTATTGTTGTTATTATTGTTGTTTACTCTATTATTTTATTTATTTAAATTAGTCTATGGACAATTTCCTTACAGACTATTTAAGCAGAATAGTATATAAATCGATTAAATTAATACAAATTAAATATTGCGCTATTTATAGAACATAGTAAAAGTTAAGGATTAAAAAAACATATGACGTTACGTTTGATGATACAAAGGTCCTACGAAAAATCTATAAAATGATACATTTCGTTAAAGTAAGTACATAGTTTTCTAAGAGGATCTGACATTTCATAGTTAGTACAACAAGCTGCAATATAGAGTGGGTTAAAAGAACGAAGTGAACGTTGAGGAATATTGAAACATACGTTGTTCAGTAAAAATTCAGAGTTGATGTTACCACTGAAAAGATTTACCATAAAAGAGGTGTTGAGCATTGTTCTCCGACTCTTTAAAGTAGGAAGATTAATTTCAGCTAATCTCGTAGAGTATGAAGGAAGTTCCATCCGATTTCTATAAACGCTTCTTAGACAGAAAATTAGAAATTGTTTTTGAACGGATTCAAGACGTTCGATATGAACGTTATACAGTGGATCCCAAATTATGCTACCATATTCTAAAATTGGCCGAACTAATGAAATATACAATGTTTTAGTGACATATGGATCATTAAACTGTTTTGCCCATCTTTTAATGAATGCAAGGATACTTCGGGATTTATTAATAGTCATAGTAATGTGTTGGACAAAATTAAGTTTACTATCGAGTAAAATTCCCAAATCCATAACTTCGTGAAGTGTTTTTAAATTAGAACCATCTAGGTTATAATTGTGAACAGGGCTGTGTGATTTTGAAAATTGCATATGATTACATTTGTTCAAGTTTAATTGCATTAAGTTTATTTTACACCAAATATAAAAATTGATTAAATCATTCTGCAAGAACTGTTGGTCAGATGGATGTTTTATGTCGCACCATATTTTTACGTCGTCCGCATACATCAATATATTACAGTATTTTAATGATTCTGGTAGATCATTGATGAATAGCAGGAAAAGAATTGGACCAAGGTGACTCCCCTGCGGAATACCAGAGATGACTGAACTGTCCCTTGAAACTGCAGCGTTAAATTTTACCGATTGTGTCCTGTTTAACAAATAAGATTTAATCCAGCATAATAAATTATTATTAACACCCATTATGTCTAATTTCTTTAAAAGCAGCGCATGATTAATTTTGTCAAATGCCTTGCTGAAATCAGTGTAGATGACATCCATGTGATAACCTTTCGCGAAAGCTGCATTCGCTAAAGTTGAATGCAAGAAGAAGCACAGTTAATTATGACGCAACTTGGAATGCCATCAGGACCACTAATATGTGACGATTTAACACTTTTTAAACAATTAAAAAAATGGGAGGTAGTGATATTAAATGTATGTATATTATTATGAGCTGCTATTTTGTAAGGGTAGATAGTATTAGCATCGAACACAGCATCAGAGTATGTGGAAGCAAAAAAGTCAGCAAACATATTACAAATTTCTAAATCATCACTAGTCTCAGAACATAAAAATTTCATGGCCTTAGGAAAGCCAGTTGATTTCCTTTTAGTATTAACAAACTTAAAAAACGTTTTAGGATCTTGAACAAGGTTGTGCTTAACGACAATTGTTCATGTAAATTATTTATTGTAATTTAATATTTTATTTACTTTATGATTTAGTTGCTGATAAACAATGCTCAATGTGTTAAATTAGGTCAATATTATTTTCATTCGCTATGCACAAATAAATGTCAATAACCGTATGCACATTTCACAATTATAAACATTTAAGTTAGCATTTTAGTTCCTGAAATAAATATAGGTCACTGTTAAACTAGCAGTTTTAACACAATTTAATTATTAATAGATAAGCAGTTTTTACTTTAATTAATTTGTATAAAAGAAAGTCAAATAAAGTTTATAATCAGAGTTTTATTAAGACAGTAAACGAATTGTTTTCTTAGAGCTCTTCCTCCAGGTTAAAGTGCTTGAGAGGACATCAAAACCATACAATTTCTTCAGGCTACATGTGCTTGTAAGAAACCACAAAACAACACAAACATTTTGGTGACCCCGACGTGATCCTGTAACAAGTGCAGGACAGTAATCGTTTGAATCCGCAACAGGAGACTATTTAATCATAGCTTCGTTTGAAGAACTGGTCAACAAACAAAAATTGACCGGAGAACGGATTGAAACAATAATCCGCAACTTTAAAAAGGACCCTTCATCGAGAAAGGAGTCCACTAGCTATTTCCAAGAACGGTTCAGAAGACTGGACGAGGAATGGTCGAACTTCGAGGTGACCGACAACCAAATCCGATTGCTGGAAGAATACTAAAGGTAGCTCCAGCTGAATCAAGGAAACAGCCCATCAGCCAGCAAATAACTAAGCATTGTGAGGCAACAGCCAGTTGCAATAATGAACTCGTTAAAAATATGCGCCGACAAGCTGCCATGATGGCATCGCTAGAACGTTTATTAACTAATGGTTTCACAAATGAAGAAACCCAAGTTGCCCACAGACTATGGGCAAATATTGAAGAACTACATTACAATATAGCGGGAATGAGTGACGATCCGGTGAGTCAGGGCTACAACATGGAGCGATACATTCAACTAGAAATGAATTTGCGAGAAACTATTAAAGATTTCACCAGCAATCCATCAAGTTCTTGCCATTCGGAAAATAACAATGGGCATCTAACTCTACCAATTCCTAAAATAACGCTACCGAAGTTTGATGGAAATTACTTGAAATGGAAAGAGTTTCATAACTTGTTTTCATCCCTGATAGTTATGCAGCCAATACCTAGTGTTCAAAAAATCAGGTACCTAAAAACACATGTGGTAGAAAGCCAACACAGCGGTTCCTGTATCATATGTAAGAACACTGGGCACCCATTCTTTTCTTGTAAAAGGTTTCTCCAGCTATCACCATCAGCTCGCCTCCAATTTATTCAAAAACAAAACTATTGCGTTAACTGTTTAAAACCTGGTCATAGCGCGAAAAATTGCATGCGAGGAAGTTGCATGAAATGTTCTAAAAAACACAATACTCTGTTGCATCTGGAGCATGTGGAACAGATCAACAAGCCATCAACAAAAAATATGTTCCACGACAATGTAGCAAAGGATCGTGTACCAACGGACAAAACCAGTTTACAGATGAATCAGGAAGCCACGTCGCTTGCTACATCTAAACATTGCAATTCTAACAGCTATGTACTTCTTAGTACGGCACTGATCAAAGTTAGAACGAATGAAAAAGAAATACAATGCAGAGCAATTCTCTATTCAGGATCACAGCTCAACCTGGTCAGCGAACGGTTAGTCAAACGTCTCGGAATTTCACCCAAGGCAGCTTCAATCTCTATTAGCGGCATTGGATCAAGCAACACTAAAGTTCAACATCGAGTGAACATCGCTCTACATTCTCGAGTTGGCAACTTTTCAACTCGTTTGGAGGCAGCTGTTCTACCACACATAATTTCACCGCAACCATCTCAACTCATCAATATTGACCACTGGTAAATTCCCAAAAACATTCTACTAGCTGATCCAGAATTTCATCGACCAGACAAAGTAGATGTGTTATTGGGTGCAGAGTTTTACCATCAACTATTAGCAGAGGGGCAGATTCAACTAGCAAATGATTTACCCACTTAACAAAACACCGTACTTGGATGGGTTGTATCTGGAAAAATATGCGGATACAATTCACATACAAGTGCATGTGGAGTATGTACCAATCACGAGGACAACTTGGAAGAAGCCATTGCTCAACTCTGGGAAATTGAAACCATAAAAACACCTGATAAGGGAATGTCGACTTCAGAAAGACTATGCGAAGAACATTTTACTCAAACTCGTACAATCGAAAAAACGGGGAGATACATATATGGTGATATTACCATTTTGCAACAGCCCTAACGTAATAGGCGATTCACACGGAACTGCATTCAATCGATTTTTGGCACTAGAAGGACGACTAGCAAAAGTGCCAGAAATTAAAGCGCAATATGAGGCCTTCATGAAAGAATATGAAGCAGTGGGCCACATGACTCAAATAGATATTAATACTGAATCAATGCCAAGATATATTATCCCTCACCACTGCGTACTCAAGCCTGATAGCTTAACATCAAAATTACGTGTCGTCTTCGATGCTTCTACAAAAACGTCTGAGGGCATGTCGCTGAACGACTTAATGTACACAAGACCAACAGTTCAAAGTGAACTATTTTCTATCTTACTTCGGTTCCGAACGCCACGTTTCGTTTTTACGACAGATATTGAAAAGATGTACAGACAAATACTAATACATCCGGAAGATAGAAGATTTCAAAAGATTATATGGAGGGAGGATCCAACAATAGCAGTAAAATATTATCAGCTAAATACTGTTACCTATGGTACACGAGCTGCCCCATATTTGGCAACAAAATGCTTGGAGACTATAGCCAAAACAAACATGAGTAGATACCCATGGGGATCCCAATTTTTGCTTGAAAACTTTTACGTGGATGATGGGATCGGGGGACATGATAACCTAAACACAGCCATAGCAATTCAGAGAGAGTTGAAGTATATAGTTAGCCAGCATGGATTTAAGCTACAAAAGTGGACTGCAAATCATCCACAACTACTTCAAACAATTGGAGAAGCTCAACAAGAAGTTAATTTTGACTTCAACAGTGAAAATAATCACACAGTAAAAACCTTAGGTTTATCATGGATGCCAAAACGTGATAAATTTTGTATTAAGATAGTGGTCAACGAAATACAGGTAGTTACCAAGCAAACAGTTACTTCAGATTTAGCTAGACTATTTGATCCGTTAGGATTGCTTTCACCAATTGTAGTCTCTGCTAAAATGTTCATTCAAGGGCTTTGGCAAACAAAACTGGAATGGGATGATGTGTTACCAACAAATCTTCATATGAGGTGGACAACATTCCGTAATGAATTGCAACATCTAAAGAATCTGGAAATTCCACGACACATCTTTGAAGGGAATATCTCCTCCAGGATACAAATTCATGCTTTTGCGGACGCTTCAGAAAAGGCTTATGGTGCAGCTACTTACGTAAGATCAATCCTCAAGAACAATCAGGTAATGGTGAGACTACTATGCGCTAAATCACGGGTAGCTCCATTAAAACGCCAAACCTTACCTCGTCTTGAACTTTGCTCAGCGCTGTTAAGCGCTCAATTAACCGCAAGAGTAAAGAAGGATTTTAAACTAGAGAGTGCGCACCCACATATATATGGACTGACTCAGAAATAGTTTTAGCCTGGATCAACTCTGAATCATCATCGTATCACACATTTGTGTCTAACCGAATTTCTGCCATACAGGAAATCTCTATTGCAGAACAATGGAGACACGTTAGATCTAAAGAAAACCCGGCGGATATGATATCACGAGGACTCCCCCCATCAAAATTTGCAGCCAGCACTTTATGGTTCTACGGACCTATGTTTCTACACGGGAAAGAAGAAATTTGGCCAGCAGCATATTCCAAGGCTAGCGTTATAAGTGACAATACCAACATGGAACTTAGAAAAATTGCTGCAGTCACCACATCAACTAATGTACCAAGTGACACGTCAAGCATAGTTTATAACGTACAGCACAATGGGTCTTTTAGAACGCTACAACGGGTGGTAGGTTACATGCTCAGATTCATCAATAACGCAAGAAGACGCACACGGAAATACGAGTTAGCGCTGTCAGTTCAAGAATTAGAACAGGCTCTAGTAGTGATCGTCCGTGGAATGCAAAGTTCAAATTTTGAAGAAGATTTAAAAAACTTAAGAAAATATAAGGAGGTCAGTAGAAATAGTCCATACAAGAATCTTACTCCTTTTATTGATACCAACAGCATTATAAGGGTAGGAGGACGACTAGAGTCATCATCACTTCCTTATGATGCCAAGCATCCAATGCTGATTCCTTACAATGACCCAATTTCAAAATTTCTCATGCAAGAGGTGCACAAACAAAATCTGCACTGTGGTCCGCAAGCACTCTTAGCACATGTGAGGCAAAGATATTGGCCAGTTAAGGGAAAGTCAGCAGTTCGATCAATTGTACAACATTGTGTAAAATGTACCAGAGCCAAACCACAATTACTTACTCAAATCATGGGTAACTTGCCATCTACTCGAGTCACTCCAGCTAGAGCATTCATAAATTCCGGTGTAGATTTTTGTGGACCTGTCTGGATTCATCATAAAATAAGAGGTAAACGTCCTCACAAGGCCTACGTAGCTGTGTTTTGTTGTTTTGCAACTAAGGCGGTTCACTTGGAATTGGTAAGCGATTTAACAACAGAAGCATTTTTAGGTGCATTAAGGCGGTTTATAAGCAGGCGAGGCCATTGTAACTGTGACAACGTGACAACGGAACAAATTTCGTTGGTGCAAGAAATCCGCTGAAGGAACTTTCCGACACAATTCACACAAGCTCAGCTCAAAACAAAATAAATAAAGAGTGTACATCTAGAGGAATCACGTTTCACTTCATACGACCTAGAGCACCTCATGTCGGGGGTTTATGGGAAGCCGCAGTTAAATCGGCAAAACATCATCTAATTAGAAGTACTGCTACTGCATCTTTGACGTATGAAGAACTTGATACTGTAATCATAGAAATCGAAGGTATCCTTAATTCTCGTCCAATAAGTCCAATGTCAGACAATCCAAATGACTTAGCTGCACTAACCCCTGGTCATTTTCTCATTGGAGAGCCACTGAATGCTCAAGTCGACGTAAGTGCGGCGGAACACAAGACAAGTCTATTGACATGATGGAAACTGGTAACACATTTAAAGGGCGAATTTTGGAGACGATTGTCACAAGAATACTTGTGTGAACTCCAATATCGACATAAGTGGAAGACACAGAATAATAATATTAAAACTGGAGACATGGTCGTAGTAAAGGAAGATAACACAACACCACTAAACTGGCCATTAGGAAGAGTCATAAAGGTGCATCATGGAGATGATGGAATTAATCGAGTGGTTGATATAAAAACATCGACTGGAGTTTGCAGAAGAGCTATTGCGTGCCTAGCACTATTACCAGTCGACAATGTAGAAAGTGGTGAAGCGCTTCACCACCAAGACTCTCATGATCCAAGTAGCTCGCAACAAAATAAAACATCTGAAGGACATAATGAAGAATGGGTTACGACGCAACAAGAGAAAGTGGAAACTCCTAAAAAAAGAAGGAGGGTTTCTCTAACCTATAATATCGTCACTATAATGATGGCTCTTATCCTAATACCAATGGTATTAGGAGCACAAATACATAACAAAACATTTGGAAATCAGTTGGGCATACATTTTGAAGGAATCGGATCGGCAGCAATTTCGTCCACAGAATGGCAATTAGTGATCTATTATGATTTAAAAGAATTTTGGTCTGAAGCAGCGGTATTCGCGCAAGGTACAAAGACGCTAAATCATTTGTGTAAAGAAATGCTAGTAAAAGCAACATGTGCAAAAATCAGACGTCAGTCACAGATTCAACAATCAACATCATGAAAGCCGACCATGAAGCGGTGAAGAAAGAGTTTGACCAAATCGATCTACAAATAGCAGAGGTGCACAATATGATACGGGACAATAGAAAAGAATATCATCAAGAAAAAATTTACCGTATTTTTTCATCACTATGTATTCAATTAAGTATTACGGCAGCAAATCTGCAGCGCACACAATCGTTAATACTTGACATTCTGACAAACACTCACCATGCCATAATAAGTCCATTCTTATTAACTCCTCACCAGTTAGAGCAGGAAAAAATTAAATTCCATTTACCCGAATCGCTAGAACTACCGGTGAAAAGCGAAGATACGTTACAACTGTACAAACTAATGAGGATAAAGGGTGGACTCACAAAAAACACAGCAGTGTTTAGTATTACGTTACCATTAGTTGAATGCGACCGCTTTTAAATATTTAATGTTATTCCAGTACCAAATTGGATCAACAAGACTTTTGTTGCGGTAAAGCCTTGTGCAGCCCTTCTAATCATTAACATTGCTCGAAGGCAATATTTTACCATAAGTAACACTGAGTTCGAATTATGCTCACTGCTTGCAGATGACACGTATTTATGCTCTCCGAATCAAGTAAGATATGACCAGGGCTCCTCAACATGTTCCTGTGAAATGAATTTGTTTTACAACAATACTCGACCAGATTGTCCTGTACAGCAAATTGAAGATACTCTGGCCTGGATCCCGCTCCGCCACAAAAACAAATGGATCTACGCAGTTCTGGGCACATCTCATGCAACAGCAGTGTGCAAACAGGAAATTACACAGCTTACACTTGAAGGATCGGGGGTGCTGGTTCTGGAACCAGACTGCATTCTCAAATACAGATTCATGACGATGCATGGACAACAAATTGTTGCTAGCTCACTGAAGACATCATACACTAGTTTTTGGGAACCAACCGAACAGAACCAGCAAGAACATTTGCAACCATTACTAAACAAAATACAAACAAGCGAGTATCAGTCACAAGTTAAAAATTTGACAAATCTACAAAGCTCATTGGCCGCACAAGAAATAATGAACTTACTAAATAAAATTAAAGTTCATAATTACCATCATATAGCAGTTGGCTACACAGCGTTGGTCATCACAATATGCATTTCAATCTATCTACTTATCAAGCGAAAATTCAAATCACGACTGAATAACCCAACTCCAATTCCAGCGCCTCGTATACAACAAGCAGAAACTGACTTCACTGTACACATAAAAGAACCAATCCAGCCTCTCATCTGATGACAGTGAATGCCAGCTCAGCATATTAATAATATAATTCTTATCTTAGTTTTTTTTTTTTTTTTGTTTCTATTTTTGAGCTTCTCTCAACGCGGGGAGCATGTTCATGTAAATTATTTATTGTAATTTAATATTTTATTTACTTTATGATTTAGTTGCTGATAAACAATGCTCAATGTGTTAAATTAGGTCAATATTATTTTCATTCGCTATGCACAAATAAATGTCAATAACCGTATGCACATTTCACAATTATAAACATTTAAGTTAGCATTTTAGTTCCTGAAATAAATATAGGTCACTGTTAAACTAGCAGTTTTAACACAATTTAATTATTAATAGATAAGCAGTTTTTACTTTAATTAATTTGTATAAAAGAAAGTCAAATAAAGTTTACAATCAGAGTTTTATTAAGACAGTAAACGAATTGTTTTCTTAGAGCTCTTCCTCCAGGTTAAAGTGCTTGAGAGGACATCAAAACCATACAATTTCTTCAGGCTACATTTGCTTGTAAGAAACCACAAATCAACACAAACAACAATGATGTAATCATTGTAAAGTTGAGTGTTCAGAAGATTGTATTCTGCACGAAGAACTGAATACTTAGAGTAGAAAAAAGATGATTCATATTGTTTAAACTTTTTGAAGTATTTATTTTTTTACTTTCTTAGAGTGGAAAGTTGCTTGGACTTCCAGGGTGGACCAGAATTGTTTCGTGGTACATACTTAGGGATGCATTCATCCATGTATTCCAAAATAATTTTATAAAAAGAATTAACCATAACATCAATTGAAAATGACGATCCTTTAGTAGTTGACAGCAATTGAAGCCGATTTGTATTTACCAGATTATTATTAAGATCATTATAATTAGCTCTACGGTAACAGAAAACTTTTTCTTTATGAACAAAGTTTCTAGCTGGAAAAATAGTAGATGTGTTGCAGCTTATTTCAATTGTGGGATGGTAACGGTCCTCAGGCATACTTACGGGATAAGCTCGGCTTACAATGCATTCTTTAGGCTCATTAACAAATACCAGGTCCAAAATTTTTCCATAAAAATTAAAAGTTCCGTTAATTTGATGCAAATATAAATCTGATAAACTATTAAAAATTTCATCAACCGTATCCCCAGTACGGGTAGGTATATAAAAGCTATGTTCAGGTGAAAGTTTCCATGTGATGCTAGGAAGATTAAAATCGCCAAACACAAAGATTAAATCAGTAGGTTTTAGCTTTAAAGTCACAGTTTTATTGGCATCAATATGAAGTTTGTAAATACTTAATTCAGAATGAGGTGGAATGTACCAACATGTTATATAAGCTTTAATATGGTTTATCTTTACGACTGCCGCAATAAATTCAATATTATAAGGTAAATCGATTTTAATTTCCTCCATTGGAAATAGGGTTGAGATAGAAATTAGTACTCCACCACCCGTTGTGGTTGTAATTCTATCACGACGAAATATATGAAAATTATCACAGAAAATTTCGGAGTTTAAATAGGTATTGTTCAGCCAGGTTTCAGTGAATATATACACATGATGATTAAAATTAAAGCTTTGCAAATATAAGTTGTTAAGTTTCGTTTTAAGTCCACGAACATTCTGATAAGTAATGAGGAGTTGGTTATCAGAAAAGTTACTTTGTTTTTTGGAGTAGACGGCACCCGTGCAGGAAGGTGAGCAATATTTTGCTTATCCTTAAATACATACTCCCATACTACGACATGAGGAGGCCAAAATGTTTGATCAACTACCTGACTGAAAACATCAAACGGTACAGTGATTTTAAAAGACGTAATACTTCTCTCCTGCGAGTACGAAATTTTATGTACATTGATATTAGAGTTGATATTGAGCTTTAATTTTATATAATAATCTATATCTTCTGCTGATGTATCAGATGCAAAACGAGATATGAAAACATGTTTGTTCGGGGGAATCACATGTAGTACTCTTTGGTTTGCTTTTACAGTATCTGCATGATTAAAAGGCTTATGCTTGTTTTGAGTGTTGTTATTAATTATAGGATCAGTAGCAGGTGTAAAACATTTATCAAATATAATTTGATGGGATGAACACGGATCCACCGGATAGGAAACGGCAGGAGGGTTAGTAGCAGCGGGGTAGCAGAACGACCTTCATTGTCTGACTTTGCATTCAACGGTGCAGGATCAGGACCAGCGACAGACGGTTCATTCTTCTCTTTATTAATTCTGGACGATTTACGACGCTTTGGTGATATTTGAGTAGTCGATTTTAAGTTATCCACTGATTTATAATCTTCAAATAATTTACCATATTTAGAAATGCGTTCTAAAAGTTTTCCAGCTTCATTTTGAATTTCATTAAATTGTGTAATGTTATCTCAGAAAAAGTGATAGAAACTCACACAAATTTTTCTACAGGCAATACAGCACCATTATTTATAGTCCATTATTTTTCGTGAGGGATTCAGCTACTAGAGTAGACAGACCACTACATTTGAAATGGAAGAGTTTATCACACAGCCAACATGATATCATCCTTTCGTCATCATTTTTAATGTTACAATTTTTATGGTTACACAACATTTTATACGAATTTCAATTTCAATTAAATCTCGGGCGTAAATATTTGTTGGGTGTCACAAAGGAAACTATCCGACAACAGATGGCGGCACAATAGCTAATCCAATTCACAAACCAGAAATGATGGTGAAAAAGGTATCACAAGTTGAACGGATCAGCTGATGTAACAGGTGGATAAGTCTTCAATGAAGTATATAAATGTTTGTGTGAACGTTTGCAACCAAACGATAAGACAACATTAAGGTTTTGTTTTTAATCGCACTTGTTTTAAATCCACTCAAAGACCAATTGCCAATCACTACAGCAACTCAAGGATCAAAAACTTGACTATTACGAATTTTTTTTTATAAAAACACTGCGGAAAAAAGTCTTACGGAGCAAAACAAAACACGTCTTGACTTATGAACAGAGCTGGGATGGATATTGTGATTGTTGTTGTTTGTACGATTGTTGTAGCCATATGAGTTGTGGATATTGCGTTCGTCCGTAAAATTGCTATTGTTTCTTTGTCTGTAAAAATGTCTATTACTTCTTTGTGAAGTATAATTATTTCCGTTTTCCCGTCTCCAAATTCTGAAAATATGACTACTACTGTTTTGCATATCCCTTTCTATTGTTAGACATTTTTCTGCCGCTTCATTTAGCGTCTTAGGAGTACATGCCACTAGCGTGCTTTTGTATTCGACGTTGACCCCTTTCATGAATACGTTGAGAGTCATGCTCTCGCTCAATTTATAAATTGCGTTTTTCTCCTCTTGTGTAGGACTTTCTAATGCCTTTATCACAAAATTACTTAACTGTTCATATGGAAGTCCAACTGTTTCTCTATACGTCGCTATGTCCAGATTTCCTTGCCAAATTCAGTTCAAACTTGTTGCCGGCTTCTGTTAATAACCTCTTCAGTTCTTCAAATGTAGTCCGTCTGTTTGAACGTCCTATAACACTTCGAACGTGTGATGAAAGCTTGAAATTATAGACATACTTAGCGAAAATCTCTCTATGCTCTACTCGCAAAATATCATGGAGTAATTCGGTTTGCACTATAAAATCCTCCAACGCCACATATGAACCTTTAAAAACTTGTAGGTTTTTCCCTACTACAGATATGTCGAAATGTGGCATACTTTCGAAAATGTTTTTGCTTCAGTTGTTGAAGTAGTTTGTTCGTGTATTCTTGTTTCTTTAGATTCTCTACTACTTAATTCTTCTACTGTAGAGAACAGCATTTTATATAAACGATCAAATTCGAGTATCAGCAACTTGATTTCTTCTTTTTCTATTAATTCCTTAGAAATATTATCAACTTCCTTTCTTATTTGCCTTAATCGTTTTAATTTTTCTGATTTAAATTCAGAGGAGTAAATTCTATCCTTAATTTTCCTTAAATATTTGTCTAATTTTTCTAATTCATTATAATATTCTTTCAATTCTTCCATAAATAACATGGTGTGATTAATAATTCATAAAAAAACTTTATATGTATAATACAAAATTTACAAAAATGGTAATACTGTACTGTACTGTTTTAATTAATTTTTTTTGTTCCTTGTGTTTATGGCAATATTTTATAATTTAGTGGCAACATTATTTCTAATCAGGTGGAATTGATAATTACTTTTGTTTTCTATTTAGAGCTTCTTCTTTTGATTTTTGTTTTTCTTTTATATAAATTCAATTCATTTTTATTTTTTTTTAATTGTAATATAAGTGTTTATACTTGTGTATATAAAACAAGATATGAAAAAGAATTAGCTTTTACATTATGTATGAATTTTTATTAGTCGAACTTTCTTCTGTAAATTGTTAATTTTTTCAACGGGCTTAAGTTCGAATCTGCATGACTGCAAATGATTTTTTATTATTTTATTAATAAATGAATTTGTTCAAATTCTATTTATTATTTATATTAAGATTGGAATATTAGGAATATTTTCAATAATCATCAAACCAGCTGAACGGATCAGTACTGATTTCGAGGCCACTACGCCATCTCATCAGCGTTCTTTGTTCAATTTTTCCACTTTTGCAAGTGGTGCTAGTTAGTAGGAATATCAACTATTTAACCAATGTTATTAACGAAAATTGAAATGAGAAGTTCCCACATTCATATTTTTTTAAGCTATTACCTTTTTGGTTCGTACGAAATTCCCCAACCCTGATGATTAATATTTAAAAACATTGAGGGGGCACGCGCACTTGTTCATTGTAAATTGACAACTAAATTCAATTACTTGAACATAAATAACAAAGAAGCTTTAGCTATCAGCAGCCGATGGCTCTGGAAAAAGCGAAAGAGATACATGGAATATTGGGAATATTAATCGTCAGGGTTGGGGAATTTCGTACTAACCAAAAAGGTAATAACTTAAAAATATGAATGTGGGAACTTCCAATCTTAATATAAACAATAAATAAAATTTGAACAAATTCATTTATTAATAAAATAATAAAAAATCATTTGCAGTCATGCAGATTCGAACTTAAGTCCGCTGAAAAAATTAACAATTAGCTTTTACGATGCTTGGCCATTTTGTTTTCCAAAAATTCAAAGTAAAAATACGATTTTAAGTTTATTTTATTCTCTTTATTAAAGAATAACTTTTGTTAATATATAATATATATATAATAAAAACAAAACGAAAACATTCACAAAAAAGTTAATTGTTATAACAACTTTTATAAAGTTTTATTTAAAATTTATACATAAAAACAATATAACAATTCAATAATATATGTATAATACAATCAGGTATTTTGGTATTTTAAATAAAAAGATTTGTATTAAATTTTTTAAGTTTTAGTTTTTTGGAAATGTATTATATATCTATTTCTTGATATAGTCTTCTGTAGTACTCCAATCTTCCAAATCAACTTCCAACAAATTTAATGCTGAAAGCATATCTTCACAAGTACTAACCTTCAATCTATTTGACAATTTATTTTTCATTAGTGCTAATTTTGAAAAAAATACGTTCAGCAAAAGCACTGCTATGTGGTAAAGTGAATATATATGTCGAAATTTTTTTTTTTAGCTTTCCTATTTCGTACCAAAAACTTTCCGGATTAGTAATTGTAAAGATATGTTCGTAGCTTTTGTCGTTTATTGTACTCTCTAATAACTTAAACTCATTAATAAACATTTATGTCTTCCTTTGTCTTTAAAAATGTTGGATTCAGATATCGCATTACATTAAGTTTTTCGGCGTATGTATGTACTTTGTTGCAAACACTTTAGCTTTCGTATAGGTTGAAATACGAAATAAGCTGTCATAAAAAATAATGCTTACAGAAGCAGAATGATATCAACAGATATGATGGTGGGGCCGATAGCCTTTAGTTGCTAGTGCCTTCACTTCTTTTTGTTTATTGTAATTTTAATTATAATAGACTTGAAATAATAATAATAATAATAATAATAATGATGGTATTTCTAAAAAGGGGCAGACTATAACAAAAAGTAGCAGATTTAGCACATTTTAAAAAAGTGGCACTAAAAGTAGCAAGAAGGTCAGAAAAGTAGCAAAGTGATACTTTAGTAGCACAGACGGTCACGCTGTATACAGGTGCTTCTTTTTCTGTGTCTGCAGGTTTTTACTCCTCCGTAGGGATTTTTGTATTGGGCAGGATCGCCATGTAATGTGTTAGCTGTGTAGCGTATTTGTTTAATTTAATCTGCCTACCTGAAAGTATAGCCGCCGCTATTTAACGCCATTGCCTTTAATATAAAAGACTGGCAATTAACAGTGCCACGATTATTAAAAGCAGATGAATGCTTTTAAGAAAACTCTAAGGAGCAGTTGAATGCTCTTTGTAAAAAAAATTAATAATGCCGATTTTAGGCTAAACTTGTGATTGATTTTTATTTTCTCAGAACAAGCGTTTATACAGTCGAATCCGCTTTAGCGCAACACGCTTTACTGGAAAAACACGGAATTCTGAAAGCAATAAGCTACTCTTATTCCATTTACTTTAGCGAAACATCGCTTTACTGAAACTATTTTATTACTGAAAACCAAAAGAAAGCCCACAACTACTTTTTGAATAAAACTTACTTCGCTTTAGTGAAAAAATAAACAATGACAAATTAAGGCTGAAAAAATTGTGCATGTTTTGTCCGTTCAGGCTTGCCATAGGGTATATATATATATATATATATATATATATATATATATACCCTATATATTGTATATATATATATATATATATATATATATATATATATATATATATATATATATACCCTATGGCAAGCCTGAACTTTTAAAAAGAAAGCAACAATTTATGTGGTTTGTGTGCAAACTTTTGACATTAGCCTGCTATGTAACCGATAAACATCTGGGCTAGTGGGAGTACCTGGTTAAATACGCTACACAGCTAACACATTACATGGCGATCCTGCCCAATACAAAAATCCCTACGGAGGAGTAAAAACCTGCAGACACAGAAAAAGAAGCACCTGTATACAGCGTGACCGTCTGTGCTACTAAAGTATCACTTTGCTACTTTTCTGACCTTCTTGCTAATTTTAGTGCCACTTTTTTAAAATGTGCTAAATCTGCTACTTTTTGTTATAGTCTGCCCCTTTTTAGAAATACCAACATATCTGTTGATATCATTCTGCTTCTGTAAGCATTATTTTTTATGACAGCTTATTTCGTATTTCAACCTATACGAAAGCTGAAGTGTTTGCAACAAAGTACATACATACAGCCGAAAAACTTAATGTAATGCGATATCTGAATCCAACATTTTTAAAGACATAGGAAGACATAAATGTTTATTAATGAGTTTATGTTATTAGAGAGTACAATAAACGACAAAAGCTACGAACATATCTTTACAATTACTAATCCGGAAAGTTTTTGGTACGAAATAGGAAAGCTAAAAATAAAATTTCGACATATATATTCACTTTACCACATAGCAGTGCTTTTGCTGAACGTATTTTTTTCAAAATTAGCACTAATGAAAAATAAATTGTCAAATAGATTGAAGGTTAGTACTTGTGAAGATATGCTTTCAGCATTAAATTTGTTGGAAGTTGATTTGGAAGATTGGAGTACTACAGAAGATTATATCAAGAAATATATAATACATTTCCAAAAAACTAAAACTTAAAAAATTTAATACAAATCTTTTTATTTAAAATGCCAAAATACCTGATTGTATTATACATATATTATTGAATTGTTATATTGTTTTTTATGTATAAATTTTAAATAAAACTTTATAAAAGTTGTTATAACAATTAACTTTTTTGTGAATGTTTTCGTTTTGTTTTTAGTTATTATATATTAACAAAAGTTATTCTTTAATAAAGAGAATAAAATAAACTTAAAATCGTATTTTTACTTTGAATTTTTGGAAAACAAAATGGCCAAGCATCGTAAAAACTAATTGTTAATTTTTTCAGCGGACTTAAGTTCGAATCTGCATGACTGCAAATGATTTTTTATTATTTTATTAATAAATGAATTTGTTCAAATTTTATTTATTGTTTATATTAAGATTGGAAGTTCCCACATTCATATTTTTAAGTTATTACATTTTTGGTTAGTACGAAATTCCCCAACCCTGACGATTAATATTCCCAATATTCCATGTATCTCTTTCGCTTTTTCCAGAGCCATCGGCTGCTGATAGCTAAAGCTTCTTTGTTATTTATGTTCAAGTAATTGAATTTAGTTGTCAATTTACAATGAACAAGTGCGCGTGCCCCCTCAATGTTTTTAAATATTAATCATCAGGGTTGGGGAATTTCGTACGAACCAAAAAGGTAATAGCTTAAAAAAATATGAATGTGGGAACTTCTCATTTCAATTTTCGTTAATAACATTGGTTAAATAGTTGATATTCCTACTAACTAGCACCACTTGCAAAAGTGGAAAAATTGAACAAAGAACGCTGATGAGATGGCGTAGTGGCCTCGAAATCAGTACTGATCCGTTCAGCTGGTTTGATGATTATTGAAAATATTCCTAATATTCCAATCTTAATATAAATAATAAATAGAATTTGAACAAATTCATTTATTAATAAAATAATAAAAAATCATTTGCAGTCATGCAGATTCGAACTTAAGCCCGTTGAAAAAATTAACAATTTACAGAAGAAAGTTCGACTAATAAAAATTCATACATAATGTAAAAGCTAATTCTTTTTCATATCTTGTTTTATATACACAAGTATAAACACTTATATTACAATTAAAAAAAAATAAAAATGAATTGAATTTATATAAAAGAAAAACAAAAATCAAAAGAAGAAGCTCTAAATAGAAAACAAAAGTAATTATCAATTCCACCTGATTAGAAATAATGTTGCCACTAAATTATAAAATATTGCCATAAACACAAGGAACAAAAAAAATTAATTAAAACAGTACAGTACAGTATTACCATTTTTGTAAATTTTGTATTATACATATAAAGTTTTTTTATGAATTATTAATCACACCATGTTATTTATGGAAGAATTGAAAGAATATTATAATGAATTAGAAAAATTAGACAAATATTTAAGGAAAATTAAGGATAGAATTTACTCCTCTGAATTTAAATCAGAAAAATTAAAACGATTAAGGCAAATAAGAAAGGAAGTTGATAATATTTCTAAGGAATTAATAGAAAAAGAAGAAATCAAGTTGCTGATACTCGAATTTGATCGTTTATATAAAATGCTGTTCTCTACAGTAGAAGAATTAAGTAGTAGAGAATCTAAAGAAACAAGAATACACGAACAAACTACTTCAACAACTGAAGCAAAAACATTTTCGAAAGTATGCCACATTTCGACATATCTGTAGTAGGCAAAAACCTACAAGTTTTTAAAGGTTCATATGTGGCGTTGGAGGATTTTATAGTGCAAACCGAATTACTCCATGATATTTTGCGAGTAGAGCATAGAGAGATTTTCGCTAAGTATGTCTATAATTTCAAGCTTTCATCACACGTTCGAAGTGTTATAGGACGTTCAAACAGACGGACTACATTTGAAGAACTGAAGAGGTTATTAACAGAAGCCGGCAACAAGTTTGAACTGAATTTGGCAAGGAAATCTGGACATAGCGACGTATAGAGAAACAGTTGGACTTCCATATGAACAGTTAAGTAATTTTGTGATAAAGGCATTAGAAAGTCCTACACAAGAGGAGAAAAACGCAATTTATAAATTGAGCGAGAGCATGACTCTCAACGTATTCATGAAAGGGGTCAACGTCGAATACAAAAGCACGCTAGTGGCATGTACTCCTAAGACGCTAAATGAAGCGGCAGAAAAATGTCTAACAATAGAAAGGGATATGCAAAACAGTAGTAGTCATATTTTCAGAATTTGGAGACGGGAAAACGGAAATAATTATACTTCACAAAGAAGTAATAGACATTTTTACAGACAAAGAAACAATAGCAATTTTACGGACGAACGCAATATCCACAACTCATATGGCTACAACAATCGTACAAACAACAACAATCACAATATCCATCCCAGCTCTGTTCATAAGTCAAGACGTGTTTTGTTTTGCTCCGTAAGACTTTTTTCCGCAGTGTTTTTATAAAAAAAAATTCGTAATAGTCAAGTTTTTGATCCTTGAGTTGCTGTAGTGATTGGCAATTGGTCTTTGAGTGGATTTAAAACAAGTGCGATTAAAAACAAAACCTTAATGTTGTCTTATCGTTTGGTTGCAAACGTTCACACAAACATTTATATACTTCATTGAAGACTTATCCACCTGTTACATCAGCTGATCCGTTCAACTTGTGATACCTTTTTCACCATCATTTCTGGTTTGTGAATTGGATTAGCTATTGTGCCGCCATCTGTTGTCGGATAGTTTCCTTTGTGACACCCAACAAATATTTACGCCCGAGATTTAATTGAAATTGAAATTCGTATAAAATGTTGTGTAACCATAAAAATTGTAACATTAAAAATGATGACGAAAGGATGATATCATGTTGGCTGTGTGATAAACTCTTCCATTTCAAATGTAGTGGTCTGTCTACTCTAGTAGCTGAATCCCTCACGAAAAATAATGGACTATAAATAATGGTGCTGTATTGCCTGTAGAAAAATTTGTGTGAGTTTCTATCACTTTTTCTGAGATAACATTACACAATTTAATGAAATTCAAAATGAAGCTGGAAAACTTTTAGAACGCATTTCTAAATATGGTAAATTATTTGAAGATTATAAATCAGTGGATAACTTAAAATCGACTACTCAAATATCACCAAAGCGTCGTAAATCGTCCAGAATTAATAAAGAGAAGAATGAACCGTCTGTCGCTGGTCCTGATCCTGCACCGTTGAATGCAAAGTCAGACAATGAAGGTCGTTCTGCTACCCCGCTGCTACTAACCCTCCTGCCGTTTCCTATCCGGTGGATCCGTGTTCATCCCATCAAATTATATTTGATAAATGTTTTACACCTGCTACTGATCCTATAATTAATAACAACACTCAAAACAAGCATAAGCCTTTTAATCATGCAGATACTGTAAAAGCAAACCAAAGAGTACTACATGTGATTCCCCCGAACAAACATGTTTTCATATCTCGTTTTGCATCTGATACATCAGCAGAAGATATAGATTATTATATAAAATTAAAGCTCAATATCAACTCTAATATCAATGTACATAAAATTTCGTACTCGCAGGAGAGAAGTATTACGTCTTTTAAAATCACTGTACCGTTTGATGTTTTCAGTCAGGTAGTTGATCAAACATTTTGGCCTCCTCATGTCGTAGTATGGGAGTATGTATTTAAGGATAAGCAAAATATTGCTCACCTTCCTGCACGGGTGCCGTCTACTCCAAAAAACAAAGTAACTTTTCTGATAACCAACTCCTCATTACTTATCAGAATGTTCGTGGACTTAAAACGAAACTTAACAACTTATATTTGCAAAGCTTTAATTTTAATCATCATGTGTATATATTCACTGAAACCTGGCTGAACAATACCTATTTAAACTCCGAAATTTTCTGTGATAATTTTCATATATTTCGTCGTGATAGAATTACAACCACAACGGGTGGTGGAGTACTAATTTCTATCTCAACCCTATTTCCAATGGAGGAAATTAAAATCGATTTACCTTACAATATTGAATTTATTGCGGCAGTCGTAAAGATAAACCATATTAAAGCTTATATAACATGTTGGTGCATTCCACCTCATTCTGAATTAAGTATTTACAAACTTCATATTGATGCCAATAAAACTGTGACTTTAAAGCTAAAACCTACTGATTTAATCTTTGTGTTTGGCGATTTTAATCTTCCTAGCATCACATGGAAACTTTCACCTGAACATAGCTTTTATATACCTACCCGAAATTTTTAATAGTTTATCAGATTTATATTTGCATCAAATTAACGGAACTTTTAATTTTTATGGAAAAGTTTTGGACCTGGTATTTGTTAATGAGCCTAAAGAATGCATTGTAAGCCGAGCTTATCCCGTAAGTATGCCTGAGGACCGTTACCATCCCACAATTGAAATAAGCTGCAACACATCTACTATTTTTCCAGCTAGAAACTTTGCTCATAAAGAAAAAGTTTTCTGTTACCGTAGAGCTAATTATAATGATCTTAATAATAATCTGGTAAATACAAATTGGCTTCAATTGCTGTCAACTACTAAAGGATCGTCATTTTCAATTGATGTTATGGTTAATTCTTTTTATAAAATTATTTTGGAATACATGGATGAATGCATCCCTAAGTATGTACCACGAAACAATTCTGGTCCACCCTGGAAGTCCAAGCAACTTTCCACTCTAAGAAAGTAAAAAAATAAATACTTCAAAAAGTTTAAACAATATGGATCATCTTTTTTCTACTCTAAGTATTCAGTTCTTCGTGCAGAATACAATCTTCTGAACACTCAACTTTACAATGATTACATCATTGTTGTTTGTGTTGATTTGTGGTTTCTTACAAGCAAATGTAGCCTGAAGAAATTGTATGGTTTTGATGTCCTCTCAAGCACTTTAACCTGGGGGAAGAGCTCTAAGAAAACAATTCGTTTACTGTCTTAATAAAACTCTGATTGTAAACTTTATATGACTTTCTTTTATACAAATTAATTAAAGTAAAAACTGCTTATCTATTAATAATTAAATTGTGTTAAAACTGCTAGTTTAACAGTGACCTATATTTATTTCAGGAACTAAAATGCTAACTTAAATGTTTATAATTGTGAAATGTGCATACGGTTATTGACATTTATTTGTGCATAGCGAATGAAAATAATATTGACCTAATTTAACACATTGAGCATTGTTTATCAGCAACTAAATCATAAAGTAAATAAAATATTAAATTACAATAAATAATTTACATGAACATGCTCCCCGCGTTGAGAGAAGCTCAAAAATAGAAACAAACAAAAAAAAAAACTAAGATAAGAATTATATCTGCTGGAAGCGGTTCGTCCCATGAAAGTTGCAATTGCCACAGTTGTTGTATGAATATTTTAACAGAGACGACAACAGGTCCGGTGATTCTTAACGGATCGAATATTCGAGCTATATCTGATGTTATATTTCGCTTGTTTATTTTGTCATTGTCTTGAATGTCTGCTCTGAAAAAAAATATCCGCCTTGGGATTCCATGTTAGTCCCAAAATTTTTGTTAATTGATTATCAAAATCTAGATTTAGTTCTATATCTTCAGGAGAAATGCCAGATAGTAACCTTGAATGATTTGCACACCACTTTCTTAGTTTGAAGCCAGCTCCTTGTAACAAGGTAGTCAACTGTTGTTGTTTTTCAATTGCTGTTGTTAGGCTATCAGATCCACTCATACCATCATCCACATAAAAATCTTCTCTTAATGCTGTTGCACCTAATGGATAACTTTTCATGTTTTTATCTGAAAACTGCTGCAAACATTTTGTTGCCAAGTAAGGGACTGCGGAAGTTCCATATAGTACAGTGTTAAGTTTGTAGGTTTCCACTTATTTGGACTATTCTCCAATATATTAGTCTGCTGAATGAACAAGAATTTGACGATACATTTTTTCAATATCAGTACAAAAAACAAGTCGTGGCATTTGGAATCGCAGTAGCAGTCCAAAGAGATCTCCTTGTGTCGGAGGACCTACGCCGATGCATCAAACACTACTCGAAGTTTGGTTGTTTTACTTTCAGGTTTGATTATGCAGTGATGTGGAATATAGAAATGAGGGCCTATTACCTCTGAGTTATTAATGCGTCATAAAGTCAGTGTATTGTTGCTTCACGTCTATGTTCATCAATAAACGCCTTTCTAGGGCCATAAGTCTTGGAAATGCTAACTTTTTTGTCTCTCGTAGGCAGCTTCGGTTTTCTGAAAAGCGGAGCCGAACTACAAATCGGCCCTCAGAATTTTTAGTCGTTGTTTGTATGAACTGTAGTTCACACTTTATCTCTTCGGTGGTGAGAGTTCAGGATCTTTGGACAAGTTCTTTTGTGGTTCTTTCGTTTTCACTGTATACTGCACATACCGCTGAGTTGCTATTCTTTTCCCTTATCCTTCCACTTACAATCTAACCCAGCCTTGTATTTTTTACAATTGGTAATTCTGGTGAGAGGTGATTTTTTCCGGTGGTCAACAATTCGAAGTAATATTCGGCTCGTAGTAAAACGTCAATATTAGCAGTGTTGATGAATTCAGGATCGTCCAGTTGAATAGTTTCTGGAATTGGCCAACAGATACAGTTGAACTCTGTTGAAGGTTGGGCCGGAAATATGTTGGGAAGAACAAAGACTTCTAGTCTTACTTGTTGTAAACTGAAGATTAACATTAATGCGATGATTTGTATTTCTGAACTGATTGCTGATTGCTTCGATACATAGGGATGTCTTCGATGGCTTGAGTGATAGACGATTCAGTATCCGTTTAGTCACAATGTTTATTTGTGATCCTGAGTCTAAGATTGCTTTGAAGACTCCAGACCGTCCATTGTTGCCAGTAATTTGTACCCGAGCTGTGGCCAACAGTGCATAATCTTTTCCTGTTCCATGACACTGAGTTGAAGCTACCGTTGATGTTGATGCTTTAATTTCAGTGTAAGAGTTGATTGATGGTAAGGTCCAGGCATTGGTGTTCTGTGGATGCCTTTCCAAATGTACGAGTTTGTTGTGACAGCTATTTTTGGTTGGCCCAGTAGTCTATTTATGATGTTATTTATCTTGAAGCATTTTCCAAGCTGTTTCATAGTTGGTTTCCGTTAAGGCTAAATTTTGTATAAGCCTTGTTGCCTGTGGTGTTTGTTTTCAAAAACCACATTTTTTGTATGGCGGGCATAGCTTTTTTGTGAATCATTTCATTGAACATATCAAAAAAATGGTTGCCAACTCAGATAGTCCCCATTGAATATCGGTATCGTAACCTTTAGAAGAGGCAGTGGGCTAAGTATAGATGAATTGCATCCCACTTGTAATTCGTCATTTATAGGCTGTTTGTGTTGATCTGCGATCACAGCGAGTTTAACCAGATGTTGGTGAACTGCATCTTCTAGGTTATTGTAGTCATTTGGATGTAAACCTTAGCTTGATAGATCTTCGATTTTTTGCCACAGGTCGTCATACAAAGTTTGAATTTGAGACCATAACTTTTTTATAGTCTCTGATTTTAGTTCATAAAATTGTGTTGGCTGCTCTTCTGTTAGTGTTTGCAAACAGGGCTGCCAGAAATGCCGATTTGACGATTTTTTACTTCAAAAATTTTAATATGCCGATTTGCCGATTTTACCCCTAAAAAATGCCGATTTTTTAATAATAGTGTGGAACATCGTTTATTATATAATACTATTATTATATAATTCTTCTTTTAATAATAATTCAATTGCCTTGTTGTAGGTGTGCACGAAATTCCGATGTTCCTTAGAAAATAAAAGTTTAAAAGAAGGAATTCTTTATTCTAAAGATTATTTGAAAATGAAAAACTCTAATTGCGAAATAAATAACGATTTAATAAAAATGTCGAAATCAAATATTTAGATTGATTTATGAAAACCACATTATTTCCAATTTTTGTATTATATTTACGAATTTTGTTCAAAAATTTTAGGATTTACAGTTACATATTAGATAATATTCTAAATTTTTAATTGTATTTTGTAACTCCTATTTTAGAAGATACGAGTAGAGTTAATTTTTAGGAAATTCGGAAATATAATAGCGAAATTTTGAAATATTATTGGAAAAGACGTGTATATTTTAATTGGAACGAAGTTCCTTATAAGACGTTGCGGAGGGGTACCCTAACATGGAAGAAACGTCCATAACGTAAGATATTTTGTTTCTAACTAAATGTTTAAGACGTATGAGTAATACAATTCCATACAAACAAATATTAATCATACGCAGCCGGGCCGTCACAGAATTCAATTTCGTTTGGGAACAAAAATGTATACCCGAATAATTATTTTTTTTATACCTCGAATAGAACTTAAAATTAATATTTTTATGATAAGGAATTGTGTTCCTATCCGGTGTCCCACGACACCACACATCTTTTTTAATTATTTTATACTGTTTTATAAAAAGCAAGTTGATCTTATGTATTTTTTGTAAGTAAAAGTCATTCTAAATGAATAAAATAACAAATCGTTTCTTTTAAATTGCCAATTGGGAGATTAAACGAAACCCCAAAATAATTTCAAACCTTGTGAGGTGCAAATTTATTGATCTATACATGCTGTTTTATGTATAATATTTAATAAATTATATTGAATTGTTTTTGTTTATATGTCAAAATAAGTTTTTTAATTAATGCCGATTTTTTGCGGATTTTAAGAAATGAAAAAGCCGATAATGCCGATTTTTTTTGGGAAATTTGCTGATTTTTCACGAAAAATTTCTGGCAGCCCTGTTTGCAAACCTTGCAACAAACGTGTTAGTGCTGTCATGAGTGTAGTTATTAACCTGGCTAGTCCTGCTGTTCGTACTTCCTCTGATTCATCCTGGTTGACTGATTTGGTTGCTGGTGTTCTTACAGGTTTGGTATATGGTGTCATGCATTTTTTTAGCTTAAATTCAATATGCTCAATTATTGAATTGTATTGTTCGCCAATGAATTTGTAAATGTCCTTTATAATACAGGGATCCTCCTCTGATAAGGTAGCATCATTCCGAATTTTGTTTTCAGTTTTTTCGAACGATTGCAATAGGGTAACTAATTCGTCGTGCTTTGCCTTGTAGAATACCTCTGTTCTTCTGTCTAGCGGAGCTTTTTTTATGGTTGAAATGAGTCTTCCAATTTCGCTTGCAGTCGCATCTTGCTGTTTCATAATTTCCTGTACTGATGACATCTTGAGTGATTGTTTGTGTTGCGTTTGAAGAGTTGGATATTGTGGCCCTGTGCTACTGTTTGTAGTTGTGAGTTTTCAGCGTTGCCCTGTGCTACTGTTTGTAATTTGTGTTGGTGTGTGAACTGATGTTCTACACTGGGTTGCGCGTTTATTTCCTTAAAATTCTAAAGAAAACCTTACCACTGGTGGAGGGAATCTCAGTGAATTAAGAGAATTAAGTATTAATGGTCACCAATGAATGTTTGTGGCAATAGTAATTTCAATCCAAGCACATAAAATTGTATTGACACTATTTTTGTTTGCTCTGATGTCCTTCAAGCACTTGAACTTGAAAAGACGTAGTAAAGATCAATCAATAAAACACTTTAAATGCCTTAAGAAGATTGATGCGTTCTTTATTTTAATTCTTGTTTTTATACTAAATTAATTTAATAAATTGCTTAAGTTAACTTAATAATAAATTGCTTACATTAACTTTATAATAACAGAAATAAAATGCTTAATCAACTATTGGTCAACTAGTAAATGACTTAATTTTAATTATTGTGTTTAAATTGGCTGTATTGGGAAATTTGTGTTTAAGTAAGCAATGTCAAGTTCAATGACGTGAATTTATTGCGGAAATTAAATGACCTACTTTTTGTGTTTAAGTAAAATTGCCTTTTGGCATATTTAGTAATAATCAAATTAACAAATTGACTTGCAGTGACTAACAAAATTTATTATTTATAAATTAACATTACATTTTATAGAAAAATATGTTGCACTAAGTGTCAACACTAGATCTTTCGGATAATGTCAAATACTTGGCTGTTGTAATTGATAGTAAGCTATCATGGACGTGTAATGTCCAGGAAAGAGTAAAGAAGGCCTCGATGGCAATTTATGTCTGTAGGAAAGCCGTTGTCCCTACCTTAGGCATTACCCCAAAGGGGGTTAATTGGATACTAGAGACTGTGATAAGACCTATACTTTTCTATGGCATTGTAGTCTGGTGGAAAACACTGGACGCGGCGAGGAACCGATCCTATATGGAGAGGGTTCTCCGCCAAATGGCACTTATGATAACGGGTGCTCTTAGGACGACGCACAAGGGCGCTTTTTGCCATGCTGTGCTGCCTTCCTGTGGACTTAACTGCTAGGAAACTGGCTCTACGTACCGCAATCAGACTGAACACAATAGGCGCATGGACCCATAGACCATGGGGTACGATAGGTAATTTAACGAACCTTATAGACTACTGCACTCCGTTACCCTACTTCAGTAGAAAATTTAGGTTTTCTCCCCATTGCATGGATCCGCACAGATTTTTAAGAACGGCTCTAAGCCGGGGGGAGGGTCGGTGGGGGTGCTTTTATTCCAAACTTTGGAATCGAGATGTCTTTCAGACTCCCGGGAAAAGTACAAGCGGATATACCTGCCATCAAAAGAGCGGCGCTGTGGCTAAAGTTTCATCAGATATCAAACCGCGATATCCAATTCATTACCTACAGTCAAGCTGCAATAAGGTCCCTTACGGAGGTGTATAGCATATCCCAACTTGTCCAACAATGCCGCAAAGCCCTTGACGGACTTCCACGACTTTCATGCATAACCTTAAAGTGGATGCGAGGGGATGGGACCACCATAGCCAACATTAAGGCGGATCAACTGGCTAAGAGAGGAATCACATTTCTGGAGGCCAACATTGACGAACTAAGTGGGATTCCACTCTCATCCTGCTGGAGACGCTTTGATACTGCACTATTCGGATTGGCTCAGGACAGATGGTTCAGAGAATCCACTTGCGAGATATCAAGGCAGCTTAAACACACGTATTTTGTTCCAAGAAAATGGTCAACTTCTTCTAGATAACAAGAAAATTATTTATAAGAAAAATGAAAAATAAAATCTAAATTAAACTGTTATGAAATTTGTATTTGACATATTGTCACAATTCTATTTTAAATGTAATTTGTTTGTTGGTGGCCAAGCAATGTCTGTATGAATTTTATTGGTGCTTTACCAAATCATCAGTAGACTTTAACCACAATTTTGAAAAGTTGAAACCCCCTTATCTTAAGCACATACTTCCGAAAACCAAAATCAAATAGATTCATATAGAATATAATTTATTTCTTGGGTTAGTTTTGTATGTGTTTTGTAAGCCTACTATGCTTATTCTGCTGTGATTTTTAAAAATAATTTGTTATTTACAAATTGTGAGTTCTCAGATGGTTTTCGGAAGTATCTGGATAAGATAAGGGGTTTTCAACTTTTCAAAACTGTGGTTAAAGTCTAGTGATGATTTGGTAAAGCACCAATGAAATGCATATAGACATTGCTTGACCACCAAAATATAAATTTCATTTCAGATACTAAGAAATATTTAAAATCAGTGAAGCTATATAAATGAAAAGTTCTGGGATAATGAAGTATATACAACTGAACTCTTTTTTAGCTTGGACCAGCACTCAGGGTATGATCCCTACATATGCAGTGCATTGCTCCGGAATTAGAAAGGAGAACAATTCCCTTATGCTGATTAGAAGAATTCGACACAATATTCATGACTGAGAGCGGAGGCGAAGTCAAGATCCTCCGCTTCATAGTCTTGTGTTAACTTCAGCCAACAGCAACCTCAACGTGATTCAATTAATGAAAATATATTTAAGGAGTTATCAGACTTGTACTCTTATATTTTGACTGTTTCAACTCTTGGGGTAATTTATTTAGTTTAAGAGGCTTAGGTATAAAAATATTAATATATTTTACCACTTTTACTAATTATATTAATAATAATGCATTTCACTATTACTATTATATTTAACCATATATATATATATATATATATATATATATATATATATATATATATATATATTTCTAATTCCGGCGCAATGCACTGCATATGTAGGGGTCATACCCTGAGTGCTGGTCCAAGCTAAAAAAATAGTTCAGTTGTATTTACTTCATTATCCCAGAACTTTTCATTTATATAGCTTCACTGATTTTAAATATTTCTTAGTATCTGAAATGAAATTTATATTTTGGTGGTCAAGCAATGTCTATATGCATTTCATTGGTGCTATACCAAATCATCACTAGACTTTAACCACAGTTTTGAAAAGTTGAAAACCCCTTATCTTATCCAGATACTTCCGAAAACCATCTGAGAACTCACAATTTGTAAATAACAAATTATTTTCAAAAATCACAGCAGAATAAACATAGTAGGCTTACAAAACACATACAAAACTAACCCAAGAAATAAATTATATTCTATATGAATCTATTTGATTTTGGTTTTCGGAAGTACGTGCATAAGATAAGGGGGTTTCAACTTTTCAAAATTGTGGTTAAAGTCTACTGATGATTTGGTAAAGCACCAATAAAATTCATGCAGACATTGCTTGGCCACCAACAAACAAATTACATTTAAAATAGAATTGTGACAATATGTCAAATACAAATTTCATAACAGTTTAATTTAGATTTTATTTTTCATTTTTCTTATAAATAATTTTCTTGTTATCTAGAAGAAGTTGACCATTTTCTTGGAACAAAATACGTGTGTTTAAGCTGCCTTGATATCTCGCAAGTGGATTCTCTGAACCATCTGTCCTGAGCCAATCCGAATAGTGCAGTATCAAAGCGTCTCCAGCAGGATGAGAGTGGAATCCCACTTAGTTCGTCAATGTTGGCCTCCAGAAATGTGATTCCTCTCTTAGCCAGTTGATCCGCCTTAATGTTGGCTATGGTGGTCCCATCCCCTCGCATCCACTTTAAGGTTATGCATGAAAGTCGTGGAAGTCCGTCAAGGGCTTTGCGGCATTGTTGGACAAGTTGGGATATGCTATACACCTCCGTAAGGGACCTTATTGCAGCTTGACTGTAGGTAATGAATTGGATATCGCGGTTTGATATCTGATGAAACTTTAGCCACAGCGCCGCTCTTTTGATGGCAGGTATATCCGCTTGTACTTTTCCCGGGAGTCTGAAAGACATCTCGATTCCAAAGTTTGGAATAAAAGCACCCCCACCGACCCTCCTAACGGCTTAGAGCCGTTCTTAAAAATCTGTGCGGATCCATGCAATGGGGAGAAAACCTAAATTTTCTAATGAAGTAGGGTAACGGAGTGCAGTAGTCTCCTAGCAGTTAAGTCCACAGGAAGGCAGCACAGCATGGCAAAAAGCGCCCTTGTGCGTCGTCCTAAGAGCACCCGTTATCATAAGTGCCATTTGGCGGAGAACCCTCTCCATATAGGATCGGTTCCTCGCCACGTCCAGTGTTTTCCACCAGACTACAATGCCATAGAAAAGTATAGGTCTTATCACAGTCTCTAGTATCCAATTAACCCCCTTTGGGGTAATGCCTAAGGTAGGGACAACGGCTTTCCTACAGACATAAATTGCCATCGAGGCCTTCTTTACTCTTTCCTGGACATTACACGTCCATGATAGCTTACTATCAATTACAACAGCCAAGTATTTGACATTATCCGAGAGATCTAGTGTTGACACTTAGTGCAACATATTTTTCTATAAAATGTAATGTTAATTTATAAATAATAAATTTTGTTAGTCACTGCAAGTTAATTTGTTAATTTGATTATTACTAAATATGCCAAAAGGCAATTTTACTTAAACACAAAAAGTAGGTCATTTAATTTCCGCAATAAATTCATGTCATTGAACTTGACATTGCTTACTTAAACACAAATTTCCCAATACAGCCAATGTAAACACAATAGTTAAAATTAAGTCATTTACTAGTTGACCAATAGTTGATTAAGCATTTTATTTCTGTTATTATAAAGTTAATGTAAGCAATTTATTATTAAGTTAACTTAAGCAATTTATTAAATTAATTTAGTATAAAAACAAGAATTAAAATAAAGAACGCATCAATCTTCTTAAGGCATTTAAAGTATTTTATTGATTGATCTTTACTACGTCTTTTCAAGTTCAAGTGCTTGAAGGACATCAGAGCAAACAAAAATAGTGTCAATACAATTTTATGTGCTTGGATTGAAATTACTATTGCCACAAACATTCATTGGTGACCATTAATACTTAATTCTCTTAATTCACTGAGATTCCCTCCACCAGTGGTAAGGTTTTCTTTAGAATTTTAAGGAAATAAACGCGCAACCCAGTGTAGAACATCAGTTCACACACCAACACATATTACAAACAGTAGCACAGGGCAACGCTGAAAACTCACAACTACAAACAGTAGCACAGGGCCACAATATCCAACTCTTCAAACGCAACACAAACAATCACTCAAGATGTCATCAGTACAGGAAATTATGAAACAGCAAGATGCGACTGCAAGCGAAATTGGAAGACTCATTTCAACCATAAAAAAAGCTCCGCTAGACAGAAGAACAGAGGTATTCTACAAGGCAAAGCACGACGAATTAGTTACCCTATTGCAATCGTTCGAAAAAACTGAAAACAAAATTCGGAATGATGCTACCTTATCAGAGGAGGATCCCTGTATTATAAAGGACATTTACAAATTCATTGGCGAACACTACAATTCAATAATTGAGCATATTGAATTTCAGCTAAAAAAATGCATGACACCATATACCAAACCTGTAAGAACACCAGCAACCAAATCAGTCAACCAGGATGAATCAGAGGAAGTACGAACAGCAGGACTAGCCAGGTTAATAACTACACTCATGACAGCACTAACACGTTTGTTGCAAGGTTTGCAAACACTAACAGAAGAGCAGCCAACACAATTTTCTGAACTAAAATCAGAGACTATAAAAAAGTTATGGTCTCAAATTCAAACTTTGTATGACGACCTTTGGCAAAAAATCGAAGATCTATCAAGCTAAGGCTTACATCCAAATGACTACAATAACCTAGAAGATGCAGTTCACCAACATCTGGTTAAACTCGCTGTGATCGCAGATCAACACAAACAGCCTATAAATGACGAATTACAAGTGGGAAGCAATTCATCTATACTTAGCCCACTGCCTCTTCTAAAGGTTACGATACCGATATTCAATGGGGACTATCTGAGTTGGCAACCATTTTTTTGATATGTTAAATGAAATGATTCACAAAAAAGCTATGCCCGCCATACAAAAAATATCGTTTTTGAAAACAAACACCACAGGCAGCAAGGCTTATACAAAATTTAGCCTTAACGGAAACCAACTATGAAATAGCTTGGAAAATGCTTCAAGATAAATAACATCATAAATAGACTACTGGGCCAACCAAAAATAGCTGATAACCCCTCTGCGGTAGCCATAAAAGGATTGCATGACGCAACACGAGAATGCATCTCAGCACTAACTAAGTTTTTTTTTTTTTTTTTTTTTTAGGAGTAGGACCAGCACTCAGGGGATGTCCCCTATATATGCAATGCATTGCGCTGGAACTGAAAACGAGGGGATAGTAATGAGGGGACAGATTAGGAAAGATGAGAAGATAGACAGTTGTTTTTGTAGCTATTTCAACCTTTTTACTTCGCCGGCTAATTTTTGCTACAGGGCCGACGAAGGTGGGTGCTGTTACTCTGCTTTTTTTTAGTACATGATAGTGTCAGTCGCTGCCAATTATGTTCAGTGATCAGTGATCAGTGCCTTCATCACTGAAAACAGGCTGGCAACAACTAACACAACCACGCACTAATGCTGATCAGAAGAATTCAACACAATATTTCATGACTCAGCTGGGGCTCGAACTCAGGACTCTCCGCTTCATAGTCTCGTGTTCTACTACTTCAGCCAACATCAACATATCAACATGGAATCCGATGTTAGTCAATTTGTTAATCAAAAAACTGGATCAAGGCACACACTTATTATACGAGCAAGAAATACAAATACCAAGATCATTGCCAACATTAGAAGAACTGTTGGGTTTCCTGGAAAGCAGGTTCCAATCATTAGAAGCAGTCGGACGAATACAAACAACGTCAAAGAGAACTTTAGCTGCAGCAGTTACTCCCAAGAAAAACAACCATTGCAAACTATGTAGCAATGGAAGTCATCAATTATACTATTGTAACAAATTTTTATCGATGTCAGTACCTAATCGACTGAAGTAGATACAGCAACAAAAGATCTGTGTTAACTGCTTCAAGAGTGACCATATGTCAAAACATTGCACAGCAAGTTCCTGTAGAAAATGTAAGAGAGCCCACAACAAACTCGTACATTTGGAAGGGCATCCACAGAACACCAATGCCTGGACCTTACCATCAATCAACTCTTACACTGAAATTAAAGCATCAACATCAACGGTAGCTTCAACTCAGTGTCATGGAACAGGAAAAGATTATGCACTGTTGGCCACAGCTCGGGTACAAATTACTGGCAACAATGGACGGCCTGGAGTCTTCAAAGCAATCTTAGACTCAGGATCACAAATAAACATTGTGACTAAACGGATACTGAATCGTCTATCACTCAAGCCATCGAAGACATCCCTATGTATCGAAGCAATCAGCAATCAGTTCAGAAATACAAATCATCGCATTAATGTTAATCTTCAGTTTACAACAAGTAAGACTAGAAGTCTTTGTTCTTCCCAACATATTTCCGGCCAACCTTCAACAGAGTTCAACTGTATCTGTTGGCCAATTCCAGAAACTATTCAACTGGCCGATCCTGAATTCAACAACACTGCTAATATTGACGTTTTACTACGAGCCGAATATTACTTCGAATTGTTGACCACCGGAAAAAATCACCTCTCACCAGAATTACCAATTGTAAAAAATACAAGGCTGGGTTAGATTGTAAGTGGAAGGATAAGGGAAAAGAATAGCAACTCAGCGGTATGTGCAGTATACAGTGAAAACGAAACAACCACAAAAGAACTTGTCCAAAGATCCTGAAAACTAGACGAATTCGCGTCAGATAGCACTCTCACCACCGAAGAGATAAAGTGTGAACTACAGTTCATACAAACAACGACTAAAAATTCTGAGGGCCGATTTGTAGTTCGGCTCCGCTTTTCAGAAAACCGAAGCTGCCTAAGAGAGACAAAAAAGTTAGCATTTCCAAGACTTATGGCCCTAGAAAGGCGTTTATTGATGAACATAGACGTTAAGCAACAATACACTGACTTTATGACGCATTAATAACTCAGAGGTAATAGGCCCTCATTTCTATATTCCACATCACTGCATAATCAAACCTGAAAGTAAAACCACCAAACTTCGAGTAGTGTTTGATGCATCGGCGTAGGTCCTCCGACATAAGGAGATCTCTTTGGACTGCTACTGCGATTCCAAATGCCACGACTTGTTTTTTGTACTGATATTGAAAAAATGTATCGTCAAATTCTTGTTCATTCAGCAGACTAATATATTGGAGAATAGTCCAAATAAGTGGAAACCTACAAACTTAACACTGTACTATATGGAACTTCCGCAGTCCCTTACTTGGCAACAAAATGTTTGCAGCAGTTTTCAGATAAAAACATGAAAAGTTATCCATTAGGTGCAACAGCATTAAGAGAAGATTTTTATGTGGATGATGGTATGAGTGGATCTGATAGCCTAACAACAGCAATTGAAAAACAACAACAGTTGACTACCTTGTTACAAGGAGCTGGCTTCAAACTAAGAAAGTGGTGTGCAAATCATTCAAGGTTACTATCTGGCATTTCTCCTGAAGATATAGAACTAAATCTAGATTTTGATAATCAATTAACAAAAATTTTGGGACTAACATGGAATCCCAAGGCGGATATTTTTTTTCAGAGCAGACATTCAAGACAATGACAAAATAAACAAGCGAAATATAACTTCAGATATAGCTCGAATATTCGATCCGTTAAGAATCACCGGACCTGTTGTCGTCTCTGCTAAAATATTCATACAACAACTGTGGCAATTGCAACTTTCATGGGACGAACCGCTTCCAGCAGATCTTAACAACCAATGGGTACTGTTTCGTCAAAATTTAAACCACCTTAGTAATATAAGTACCAAAAGGCACATTTTTGATGGTCAGGATACACACTTTTGTATATGCTTCGGAAAAGGCGTATGGCGTCACAGTATACATACGATCCTAGCTACAAGATGGACGACTAGTGGTCCGACTTCTATGCGCCAAATCACGGATTTCCCCTATAAAAAAGGTAACTCTACCACGACTAGAACTATGTGCAGCGCTTCTGGGAGCTCAACTTATCACAAGAGTAAAAGGAGAACTACGAGCTGAAAACATGCCTGCGTATCTATGGTCAGACGCTGAGATAGTACTGCATTGGATCAATGCAACATCATCCTCTCTTCGTACCTAAGCATTCAATGGCGATATGTCAGTTCTAAGCAAAAGCCGTCCGACCTCATCTCAAGAGGTTTGAGTCCAGAAAAATTATCACAATGTAGCCTTTGGTTTCTTGGGCCAATGTTTTTACACGGCAACGAGTGTCAATGGCCACAGGAGTTCAACAAAGCTCGGAAACCATCCTCCACTGAAGGATTCAAACCAAATGCAGTCATTTTCGTATCTGCACTTTCAACCTCATTGGAAGACATTACATATAAAATCAACAACAACAATTTATTCAAGACACTTCAAAGAGTAGTAGCATACATGCAACGCTTCATCCAAAACACCAAATTGGCGAAGACAGAACGACCGACTAATGCAGTAAGGACGGAACAGATTTCAAGTTTATACCTCCTAATTCACCACATTTCGGTGGGTTATGGGCGGCAGCTGTTAAGTCAGCCAAACAATTACTTTTACGCAGTATATCAACGGCTTCGCTAACGCATGCAGAATTAGAAACAGTCATCATTGAAATTGAGGCCATTCTGAACTCACGGCCCCTTACTCCTTTATCAAGTGATCCAAACGATTTAACAGCATTATCTCCCGGCCATTTCTTAATTGGGAAACCTCTGACGGCACAAGTCGACTCTCAAGTGCCTAATCCTACTTGCTCACTGGCAAGAAGATGTAATATTTACCCTTATTGTGCTTGGCACTTTTGCGGCGAAAACTAGGCGTTTTTTGAAAATGGTACCGTGATTGGCGAAAACGCCAATGAGTACGACTCTTTTGAAATCTATTACAAAAGACGCCGTTAAAACGGTACCGTGTTTGGTGTATTCGTCTGTCAAAAGTGTATAAAATTCTCGTTAAGATATTTGATCACGACATTATTCACATTTGTTTAAAATAATTAAATGGAAGGAAACAAAATGTAAGTAATGAAAAAGTATAATTAATACAATTAAAACATGATTTTATTCGTACATACATAATATTAATGAACGTTGTTAAAATTAATTATGTATTTCTGTATACAAATGTACATACATTTTAGAGTAAAAGTCACAACTACTGGTCAATTTGCGAGGCTAGTTGAAATAATGGAACAGAAACCTTATTTGGCAAAGGGCTTCCAGAAAAGTTTACAAAAGGTAAATGTTAAGGAAGAGTGGAACACCATTTCGGATGATTTAAATTGTATTGGTCCGCCATCGCGTTCTGGGGAGGGCTGGATGAAAGTGTGGGCTGACTTTAAATTTAAATTAAAAAAAACTAGCACATAGTAAAGCTGAAAGCTATGCTACAGGTGGAGGCCCGTTTAAAAAACATTCTTTTTCAGCTATAGAAGAAGCAGCAATTAATTTATTAGATATGCGTGCTGTTATACAACATAAAGATGCATTTGGAATTAACAGACCGAAAGCTATTTCCCCAAACCCCGAACCAAATTTAGTCGCTACCAGGAGTATTGAAGAAATTGATGATCCTTGTACTTCAACCCCGCTTAATAAAAATAGAAAAACAAAGAATAAAGAAAAAGTAACGCTTTTAGAAGAACAAGTTAAACTGCAAAAAGAGTTGTGCTCAGAACTGAAACAGAAACTGTCGGAAATTGAACGTTACACAAGAAAAATATTTAAAGCTAAGGAAGAGAAATTAAATTTATATAAAGAGGAACTCAAAAAGAAAGATCAACATAGAAAAGCCCTTTTACAAATTTGCAAAAGCGAACTCGAACTTAAAAAAAGAAAAATTGAACTCGATGAGTTAAAAAGTGGAATGATGTAATTTTATTTTAAAAGGATTTAATTTTATTTTATCTTGAATTATGTACATGTAGAATATGTCCATTTCGTTTTTTTGAATTTTTAATTTTGTGCTTAAAAAATTTAGGAAAGTAAACTTTTTTTCTATGTATACAAGTTTTAACAAAAAACTGAATTCAAAAAAATTAAACAAGTTGTTGCATAATTTTCAATCTGATATTTGACGCGCTTAAGTTGTCTTCATCAACATAATCAGATACTACTTCATCGCTTATATTAATTTCAGGCCATTCTATATTATAGTGAACACAAATATTGTGCAAAGCAGCGCAAACTGCAGTAATTTTTCCAGCAAACTCAGAGCTATAAGGCAGTTGTCTGGCTCCTAGTAAACACCGAAACCTGTTTTTTAAAACCCCTATGCATCGTTCAACTGCATTTCTAGTTCTGGAATGAACGTTGTTAAAATTAATTTCTGGTGTTCCCTCTTGTGCCAATCGAAATGGTGTTATGAGGTAGGGTTCCAATGGATAACCTGCATCGCCTGGAAATTCACAAAAATGTAATGCATTCTTGTATCAAAATAGAAATAAATGCTTATGTAGAAATGTATTTACCTAACAGCCATGTGTTTATTTCTCCATTTTCATATTTTTGCTTTAAGTGGTGCTTTAACTCACTTATATTACATATTACCGAATCGTGGCTCGACCCAGGAGAATGCGTCTGAATATACCTCATGCGAAGTCTGTGATCGCAAACCTAAAACGTTTCTTTTGACTTTAAAAATATTTACAAAATACATTTTTAAACTTACCAACATGACGTTAAGAGAATAAAATCCCTTTCGGTTCAGATATTTGAAACGATCTTCAACGGATGGTAGTATAATTGAAACGTGCGTGCCGTCTATGCAGCCAACTACCCCAGGGAATCCTGTTTTCTGATAAAAATGTCTTTTAATTTCATTTTGTTCAGCTTCATCCATTTCAAATTAAATCCATCTCGGACAAAGTTCGCTGTACATGGCTTCTATGCATTCATGAAAGGACTCGCTTACTGTCGTTTGGCAAAGGTTAACATAGTGATCATTGCCAGCGCCTTTTTGGTAACTGCCCTCAGCAAGTAATCTCATTGTTGCCGTAAGTTTAATTACCTTTGATATGCCTGTACTTCTTTTCGGTTCCCGCAGTTTTGGTGAAATTTTATTTAAAACGCATTTGAAAGCATCTTTATTAATTCTAAAATAACTAATAAATCTAAAACGAAATATATATTAACACAATTATACTTAAAATATTTTATTTATAATTTTTAACTAACTTTTTGGTAGGGAGTTTAAATATATCCGCTTGTTGTCTTAACTCCTTCTTTATGGCATTTATTTCCTGTATGCTGATTGCCTCGTCATCATCAGAGGATGAATAAAAAGCTACGTTCAACATTTTCACACAAATTAATTTCACAAAAAATTAATAACAAACAATTATTGCACGGAGAAGTTTTATTTTTTGAAATTTTCTTTTGTTATATATGAATGTTTTGACAGATATTTAACCGGGTGTTTCATAATAATTTTATTTATCACAATCTTTTACAATATAATTCATTTACAAAATTTTGCTTGTCGAAAATATTACACGGTACCATAAGATTGTAAATTCGACAGCAACTACGACAGTTGTCGTTTTTCTACTACGCCAAACACAATAAGGATGCTTGTGTCGCAGCTTAAACACGAATTTTGGAAAAGATGGTCATTGGAATATTAATACTAGCTACAAGAAAAACAGAAATGGAAAGAAATACGAAAGAAGGAAATTTAGTCAAAGCAAAGGAGGACAATTTGCGCGTAATGGAATGGCCACTGGGTAGAATCCTTAAAACGGATAAGGGAACAGACGGCAAGGTCAGGATAGCAGATATAAAGACAGCCTCCGGAATAAAGAAAGGACCCATTCATAGATTAGCGCCACTACTGAAGCAGGAAGAATTACCACCAAATGAAGTGACCAAGCTCACTCGCCCGATAGCAATTGATGAAAGAGACAGTCCACCATCAAAAAAATTTAGGCCTATGTCAACTTCAATGCTACTTACTATAATAACAACACTATTTTTAATTCCAGCAGCAATGAGTAGCAATGTCAAAATAACCAACTTTCATGATGACCCTGGACTATACTTTGAGGGAATTGGAAATGTAAAACTGGTAAAGGCTAAATGGAGACTAATGATATACTATGACCTAGCACAATTTACTGCCGAGCTGAAGGCCTTCCAGTCAGGAATAACTGCCCTACAACAGCTCTGTTCGCCTATTAAACATCAACTAACTTGCAACATTTTGACAACCAACTTCAATCAAATAAACAATGAATTGAGTAGAGTAAAAGGGAGAGCCTTCAACATTATTGGAAATGCTGCACGATCTTTGTTAGGCGCTCTTGATATGCAAATGAAATGCCAACCACCATCAAGAATGCTAAGGAAGAATCAAACTATTTGTTTCAACTGCTTAAAAATCAAACATCTATTATTGACTCAACCATTAATATCATCAAGCAAGACGAACAAAGTACTCAAAAACAAATAATGGATATAATTGACAAGGTTAATGAACAAGAGAATGCAATAGCTAAGCAGGTTGACCAAACCAACCAAATGCAATTAATCTCATTTCTAGCTAACCAGTTGACGTTGACAGCAATAAAGTTACAAGGAGTTGAAAGGGAGATTATTGATGTACTAACTGATACCCATTAGGGAAAAATTATAATATTTTTACAAAGTTTAAAAATAGATTAAAATATAACGACAATGTGGCTATATGTACTTGTCAGCACTACCAGCTCATCTCTAGTTGTCAAAATGTTACAAAACTGGTCGACACAATGCAGATAATATTTGAATTAACGGAAATGGAATATTCCGGATCCATCGTCGAGAATATACAAGATCGTTTGAGGCTGTGCAATAATAAGTGTAAATAACAACAACGAAAAACCTAGCAACATCAACGCTAAGAGATGATGATGTTATTCTTAATGATCTTGTACGCAAGTATTCGCTGCTAATAAAAACTAAACATGTACACCAATATACACAGCAACATACACACAAATATACACAGCAACATACCCACATAGCACAAGAAGAAGCAAAACTACGCAACACACAGAACACTCATACATACAACCACACATAGTTACAATAAACAAAACACACAAGACAGCACTGTCATATAAACAAACACATGTATATAGCTACATGTTAAGTAAAGCTAATAAAAACTAAACATGTACACCAATATACACAGCAACATACACACAAATATACACAGCAACATACCCACATAGCACAAGAAGAAGCAAAACTACGCAACACACAGAACACTCATACATACAACCACACATAGTTACAATAAACAAAACACACAAGACAGCACTGTCATATAAACAAACACATGTATATAGCTACATGTTAAGTAAAGCACAACCAACAACAACCATGACCAGATGCTTCAAGAAGTTACCAGACGACGTCACTTTGCTATATAAAGTCGCTTCCAGAGATCAGCGGGATTAGTGTGATTTTAAATCTAGACGTGTTAATATCGCTAAGTATTTAGTAGTACAAATACTCGTGTTAATTAAGAAGTAAATAAAGTGTTGCTGCATTATATTTCTAAAATTATTTGTCTGTGTTTTCAATTTGATGCAATTAAACGAATCCTTGAAGGATAAGGAAGAAGCGTTTTTACGAAAAGGTCTAAAAACGTAACAATTGGTGGCAGAAGTGGAATTGAAAAATAATTACAAGGACATTGCAATTTAAGAAAAAAAAGGACATTACATAAAAATTAAATAATAATAATGATAAAATTATAACAAATCATCATTAAATTTGATAAGCTAAAAGTTGAACAGCTAAAAAAGGAGCTTAGTAAGAGGGAATTGCCAACAACAGGTAACAAGGCTGAACTGCAGAAGAGGCTGATAGATGAGTTTAAGAATCGCGGCATGGACATCAGGATATACGAGTTTGAGGACAAAGACGATGTAGAGGCATGTCTTCCTGCTACGACCAGCAGCATGGACATAAATTCAATGTTCGCTGCTATGATGAACCAGATAAAACGAAATAACAGAAATTAAACAGAACTCTCAGCAGATGCAGGAAGCATAAAAAATTAGCAGTGAAAAGCTTGTAGCCGAAATAACTGAAATAAAACATAACTCTCAGCAGATGCATGAAGCATCAAAGATCTGCACTGAAAAGCTTGTAGCCGAAATACAGGGAGTGGAAACAAAACTGTTGGAGTCAAATAGAGCTACGAACGAGACTCTGGTAGAGGTCTCTGAGGCCATTAATAGGAGAGTGGATTCTATTGAGAATAAATTCTCAGAGCTGGCAGATAGAGTCCAGCATCTAGAAAGCGGTGGCCTGGAACAGCATGCAAAAGAGTTCGAAGAAAAATTGCATGCTCTAGAGGACAAAATGCATCACCTTGAGTGTTGTGGCGGGCCAGTACGAGCAGTTGCAGAGGTTTCTGCACGAATAAAAGCGCCATGCTTTGACGGCAGCGTACCATTGGGCATCTTTAGATTCCAGTTCGAGACGGTCGCTAGCAGAAATGGATGGGATGCTGAAGAAAAGGCCATAGAGTTGACTTTGTCCTTCAAGGGTACAGCCGCAGAGGTACTTGAGACCGTGCCAGTAAGCAGCAGAAACAACTATAATGAAATAATGGCAGCATTGCAGCGCAAGTATGGTGGTGAGCACAAGCGCGATTTATACAGAATGAAATTGCGATATAGAGTTCAAAAGCCTAACGAGTCTCTACAAGATTTCGCAATGGAAATCGAGCGATTAGTGCGGGGGGTGCAATAACGCCTTAGGAAGTAAGGCCTCTAAGGCTTTATTTCACTTCCAATTGAGAAATAAGGCCTTTATTACGAAAAGGGCTTTATTGCACTTTGAAAGTGACATAAGGCCTTTATTGAAATTTAGCCAATGGTGCAATAAAGCCTTTATTTTATATTATTTATTTATATTATATTTTATACACAAATATTAATTTAACTGCAACAATATTGAAAATCTTTGCTTTATAAAGTTTTTCTGCGTGGCGGCCTGCGGCCGCTCTTAGGGGTTTTCTCCTCCATAGGACACGGCAGGTGGCTTCGCTGAATACAGTTTTCCTGCGCGCGTCTCATTATCTTCCGTAGTGTGACGCGCGCAGGGAAACTTTATTCAGCGAAGCCACCTGCCGCGTCCTATGGAGGAGAAAACCCCTAAGAGCGGCCGCAGGCCGCCACGCAGAAAAACTTTATAAAGCAAAGATTTTCAATATTGTTGCAGTTAAATTAATATTTGTGTATGCTTTTTTCCAGACATTTCCTTTAATGTACATTTTAATGTCAAGCAAATCTTTCAAAGCGTATATCCACGTACTACAATATATTCAATTTAAGTGAAATAAGACCTTTACGGATTTATTTCACTTTCAAAGTGCAATAAAGCCCTTTTCGTAATAAAGGCCTTATTTCTCAATTGGAAGTGAAATAAAGCCTTAAAGGCCTTACTTCCTAAGGCGTTATTGCACCCCTCCGATTAGTGCAGCTCACATATCCAGGCGAGAGTCACCCGTTCCTGGACCACTTTAAAACTGAGGCGTTCGTTAATGACATTCGTGACTCTGATGTTAAACTGGCTGTGTGCGCTACGCAGAACAGTAAACGGGTGAACCAAACAACAGCACAAGAGTCCCCGTTAAACTAAAATGAGCTAGCACTAAGGGGCAAGAGCTAGCTCCCACAAACGAGGGTCCCACAATCTTTATATCAGTGATGCAGCAGAAAAATAGCAACCTTACTGCGTCTGGACATATCAACGGGGAAAAGCACGTACTTATCATAGACACAGGGCCGTCGCAGTCAATAATAAGGCCTGATATAGTGAAGGGGAAATGCGATCGTGTAAGCAATATACGGCTACGTACAGCTACTGGAGAGCCTGCCACTGTCTATGGTAAAATTGAAGTGAAGGTGACTATAGCCAACATCAACGTGAGGCATGTGTTTATTGTTGCCGATATTGTCGATGAGGTAATTATTGGAGCCGATTTTATGATTAACCATGGCACTAATCTACACATGGGGCAACAGCTGATGATTTGCCGTAATATGGAAATACCCCTTGATGTTGGATATGAAAGCAAGCCGCAAGTAACAAAAGTATTTGCTATTGAGAGTCAGACGTTAACGCCGCAGTCTGAAACAATTATATGGGGGCGTATGAAGGGAGATTGTGAGGACAATCGGTTGTGGGTTGTAGAACCAGCAGATCTAAGGAGGGAGCTTATAACAGCAAAAGCTCTATTAAAAACTATTAAAGGAGGAATAGTCCATATAAGAGTGCTTAACTTGGCAGACCATGAAAAAGTCTTCAAAGAAAATTGCGATATTGGCCAGTGTACTCCAGCAGAGGCAATAATAAACTGCGAGAAGAAGATAGAGCCTACCAATTTGTCCGCAAAATAACGTGAACAATTTGAGGAATACGTAGGAAAATGGGTAGCAGGACTGTCAGCGACAGATAGATATAAAGCCAAACAGTTGCTAAAACGGCATGCCAGTATCTTCGCTATGGGAAACCAAAGCCAGGGTAGAACTGCATTGGTTAAACATGAAATTAACACAAGCGAAGCTAGGCCGATTAAACAGCCACACAGAAGTATACCCCTAGCAAAGCGAGATGAAGTCAAAGAGCTTGTGACAGAAATGGAGCGTGAAGGCGTAATTGAGCCATCTTCTGGTCCTTGGAGTTCGCCTGTAGTCTTAGTTAAAAAGAAAGATGGCGGTACTAGATTCTGCGTAGACTACAGGAAGCTCAATGACATAACCAAGAAGGACAGCTATCCGCTCCCCAGAATCGATGACAATTTGGACACGCTAGCTGGTACGAGATGGTTCTCTACGCTAGACCTGCGAAGCGAATATTGGCAAGTGGAGATTGCAGAGAAAGACAAGGAGAAAACTGCCTTCAGCGTCGGTAACGGATTATGGCTGTTCAAAGTTATGCCATTTGGTCTCTGAAATGCTCCGGCCACATTTGAACGCCTAATGGAGAAGGTACTGAAAGGACTCCACTGGAAAACATGCTTGGTGTATCTGAATGATAGAATCGTGATGAGGAAAACTTTTGATGAACACCTCAAAAACATGGCAGAAGTTCTTCAACGGATATCATCAGCTGGATTGAAACGCAGCCTGAAAAAATGTGCATGTTCCAGAAAGAAATAAAGTATTTGGGGCATCATGTTACAGCAGACGGAATCTCTGCAGATGAAGAAAAAATACAAGCAGTAAGGGACTGGCATCAACCTAAAAATCTTCATGAATTGCGCAGCATTTTGGGCCTTTGTACATACTACAGACGCTTTGTGCCAAATTTTGCCAGTGTAGCTGCAAGCCTGCATGAGCTGACAAAGAAGTCGAAACCATACCATTGGGGTGAGCCGCAGGAAAAGGCATTCCAGAAACTAAAAGGATTGTTGTGCACGTCACCAGTACTAGCGTATCCCATAGCTGGAGAAAAATTTGTGCTGGATACTGATGCGAGCGGCTATGGCATTGGAGGCGTGCTATCCCAAGTAGTTAATGGCACTGAAAAAGTCATAGGATACTATAGCCGTGTACTCTCAAAACCTGAGAGGAACTACTGTGTGACACGAAGTGAGCTTCTGGAAGTATTGGAATGCATTAAATATTATCATAAATACCTGTATGGTCAACACTTTACTTTAAGGACCGACCATTCTGCACTGAGATGGCTATTGCAGTTTAAAAATCCTGAAGGGTAACTGGCAAGATGGATTGAGCGCCTGCAGAGCTACGACTTCAGAATTGAGCATAGAAGGGGCACAAAACCTAACAATGCGGATGCTATTTCAAGAAGACCCTCCTGTTTAGCGTGGAAACATTGCGTTAGAACCGAACAAAAGGAAGGCGTAGTTGATGTTCGGCTAATGCACATAGACTCTGGTGAAGACTGGTCAGCGGCACAGAGGGACGACAGTATACTGGGGAAAATTATAGCAGCCAAGGAGGAGGACAAAAGACCGTCCCGGAATGAAATTTCGGCTGAGAGCCCACTCGGCAAATCTTATTGGCCTCAAGGGTGCCTATACCGCGTATGGGAAAGTGTAGATGGCAAAACAACTTCAAATTTAATAGTTGTGCCATGCTCCAAGATAAGTAAAGTTTTGCAAGAATTTCACAATAGACATAGTGGCGGTCATCTTGGAGTAACAAAAACACTTGAGAAACTGAAGCAGCGTTTTTATTGGGTTGGTTGTCAACAAGACGTAGCCGATTGGATAGCAAACTGTCCACACTGCATAGCAGTCAAAGGCCCTGTAAGCCAAAGGCTACAGCAACACAACTCAGGAGCACCATTCGAGCAGATCGCAATGGATGTCCTTTCCCCGTCACTGAAGCCGGAAATCGTTATGTTCTTGTGGTAATAGACTATTTCAGTAAATGGCCAGAGGTATATGCTATGCCTAACCAAGAAGCAAAGACAGTTGTAAATTCATTCGTCAACAACTGGGTATGTCGCTATGGTGTCCCAATAGAATTACATTCCGACCAAGGAAGGAATTTCGAGTCTGCCATATTCAGGGAAATGTGCGAACTATATGGGGTAAAGAAAACCAGAACGACGCCGTTGCATCCACAGTCTGATGGCATGGTAGAGAGGTTCAATCGAACCTTAGAAGAGTACCTGCGAAAAGTGGAAAGCAACCATCAGAGGGATTGGGACGAGCACATTCCCAAATTTTTGATGGCATATAGGTCAGCTGTATACGACTCAACATCCAGAACGCCAGTCAAATTATCTTCGGGACGGAATTAAAACTGCCTGGTGACTTGGAGTTTGATGTTAAGCCAGCTGTAGAAGAAGAAGCCACTACGTCCCAAGAGCAGGAAGACTTAAACAAACTGCATGAGTTCGTGCGTAATAGAATCAAGATGGTCAGTGACAAGATGAAGGCTAGATATGACCGCGCAGCAAATTCGGAGGGATTTATGGAAGGTCAATTGGTTCTACTTTATAGCCCACAACGGAAGAAAGGATTGTCCCCAAAATTACAGACTCACTGGGATGGCCCGTATAAAGTGATTAAGAGAGCGAATGATATTGTGTACCGGATACAGAAGCACAATAGCCCAAGGTCGAAAATGAAGATAGTACATCTCGAAAGATTGGCCCACTATAGAAGAGGTAATTGTATGCCTATTCGGGTCGAACAGGCTTAAGTGGGCGGCAGTGTTACAAAGTTTAAAAATAGATTCAAATATAACGACAATGTGGCTATATGTACTTGGCAGCACTACCAACTCATCTCTAGTTGTCAAAATGTTACAACTCTGGTCAACACAATGCAGATAATATTTGAATTAAAGGAAATGGAATATTCCGGATACATCGTCGAGAATATACAAGATCATTTGAGGCTCTGCAATAATAAGTGTAAATAACAACAGCGAAAAACCTAGCAAGATCAATGCTAAGAGATGATGATGTTATTCTTAATGATCTTGTACGCAAGTATTCGCTGCTAATAAAAGCTAAACATGTACACCAATATACACAGCAACATATCCACATAGCACAAGAAGAAGCAAAACTACGCAACACACAGAACACTCATACCTACAACCACATATAGTTACAATAAACAAAACACACAAGACAGCATTGTCATATAAACAAACACACGTATATAGCTACATGTTAAGTAAAGCACAACCAACAACAATCATGACCAGATGCTTCACGAAGTTACCAGACGACGTCACTTTGCTATATAAAGTCGCTGCCAGAGATCAGCAGGATTAGTGTGATTTTAAATCTAGACGTGTTAACATCGCTAAGTGTTTAGTAGTACAAATACTCGTGTTAATTAAGAAGTAAATAAAGTGTTGCTGCATTATATTTCTAAAATTAATTGTCTGTGTTTTTAATTTGATGCAATTAAACGAATCCATGAAGGATAAGTAAAAAGCGTTTTTACGAAAAGGTCTGAAAACGTAACAATATAATAAAGGCTCATCTTCCAACAACACTTCCAATTGAAGACGACAGTTTAATCCAACTATACAAATTAATGAAGGTCAAAGGAGCGGCAAAAAAGAGTGAAGTCATTTTCGAAGTAATGCTACCTTTAGTCGACCATCAATATTTAGAACTCTTCAACATAATTCCGGTACCGACCATAAGAGACAATAATTTAATATCAATCAACTCAGAGAAATCATTTCTTGCCATAAACCCCTATTGAGACGAATACCTTCCATTCACAACCCATGAGATATCAAACTGTATTACGCCTAAAAGTGATATTCATATGCAATAACAAACAGTTCAAACATAGAAAGAATGATTTAAGAGATTGCTGTGAAATTAACATTTCACAACTGAATGCAAGCTCATTCGGTTGGCACACAACTCCACATGGACACAACTAAAATATCCAAATAAAAGGATTTTCGCTATCACCGCAAAACTAGAGATATCAGCAGTTTGCGGTTCTGAAAATGCCCAATATACAATAAACGGCACCGGAATAATAGATATCAAAGCAAGCTGCACACTCAAAGGCACGTTTATCACAATCCAAGGTCATTTTGGTTTATTTAATACACTACACACATCATATTCTCAACTACGGCCCATAGATCAAATTAGTACACCACAAGAGATGACTAACATGTTTAATACATCCAACAACCAGATTGAAACTCATCAAAAGCAGCTAAGCGCACTGAAAAAAACAACTAAACGAATCAACCGTTGTTCACATACCAGCACTCATCAAATCCAATAGTTTTCACCATCATACAGTCAGTTATTCTGCACTTGTAATCTCCGTACTATTCGCCATCTTAATCATCAACACTTATTTAAAACAGCAATTCTATATGCAACCAAACCACCCAGCCAGTTCCACCACCACGAGCTATCAACATCGATGTTGGACATACCTGAGTTCAACCTTATAGCGCCATCGACCATTGGTCAATGCGGGGGAGAATGTTGACACTTAGTGCAACATATTATTCTATCAAATTTAATTTTAATTTATAAATAATAAATTTTGTTAGGCACTGTAAGTCAATTTGTTAATTCAATTATATATTACTAAATATGCCAAAAGGCAATTTTACTTTAACACAAAAAGTAGGTCATTTAATTTCCGCAATAAATGTCATTGAACTTGCCATTGCATTCTTAAACACAAATATCCCAATACAGCCAATTTAAACACAATAATTGAAATTAAGTCATTTACTCCTTGACCAATAGTTGATTAAGCATTTTATTTTTGTTATTATAAAGTTAATTTAAGCAATTTATTATTAAGTTAACTTAAGGAATTTATTAAATTATTTTAGTATAAAAACAAGAATTATAATAAAGAACGCATCAATCTTCATAAGGCATTTAAATTGTTTTATTGATTGATCTTTACTACGTTTTTTCAAGTTCAAGTGCTTGAAGGACATCACGGCAAACAAAAATAGTGTCAATACAAGTTTATGTGCTTGGATTGAAATTACTATTGCTACAAACATTCATCTAGGGTAATGCCATTGAGTTTTAGGTGGATGAATGTACCTTCTCGAGAAGAGTATCAGTTCCATTTTTGTTGGGTTGACGCTGAGTCCGCTTCTCGAACACCATTCGTTAACCTCGTTTGTGTCATAGTTTCCAAATGGAATCCTGATATTGCCACTGCGACATCGTCTGCGTACGCAACAGTTTTAATATTCATAGCCTCCAGACTTTTAAGCAGCAGATTTATAGTAACATTCCATAATAATGGTGACAGCACCCACCTTCCGGAGTTCCCCTGTGGTCTCGTTCTTCTGGTGATGGTGGCTGTATCTAAGGTGGAGGTAATAATTCTGAGTGAGAGAAGCAGAATAGTCGCCTAGTCAACACCCAGCTTACTTAAAGCATGAATAATTGCCATCGGATGAATATTGTTAAAAGCTTCTTCAATGTCCATCAAGGTGGCCATAGTATAATTTCTGAACCCGAGAGACCTCTCTATGTGTCCCCCGAGCGAGTGAAGGGCAGTCTCAGATGATTTGCCTTTGGTGTAGGCATGTTGAGACGCGGCGAGGAGAGAGTGATCTATGGATGTTCTTATATGGACATGTATAACCCTCTCCAGTGTTTTCAAAAGGAAGGACGTCAGGCTAATGGGCCTGAAATCCTTCGAATTGGTGTGCGAAGTCTTCCCTCCTTTTGGAATGAAGATTACGACCCATCTTGTTCAATTTGTTGGAACGTATGACCACTGGATACAGGCTTATTTAGGTAGTAGCCATGGAATTACAAAAGCTGCGTTGTGTTGCACATATGCGGGCATAATACCATCCGACCCTGGTGATTTAAACGGTTGGAAATTATTAATGGACCAGTCTATTTTTTCCGCATCGATGTCAATAGAAGCGGAAGGCTGGCTGTGTGAGGGATATACCTGCCTCATTTCCACATCAGATTGGCAACCCAGGAAGTCGGTTTCCATGAGGACCTCTAAAGATTCGATACCATTAGTGGTCCAATTGCCATAATTTTTATGGATATACCCGGGTATCGACGGCTGCTTGTCTAGGATCTTACGCAATCTGCATGTCTCGGAGGTAGATTCTACACTAGTGCAGAAAATCCTCCAGGTCTATCGTTTTGCATTCCTGACTTCATTCCTGAATCTATTCATGGAGACTTTATAGAGTGTCCAGTTCCGATTCTCTTTGCCTCATTGAAGAGTTTGCAGCAGTTCTTCCTGGTGACTGCTATAACTTCAGTCCACCATGGTGGTTTTTACTTGTTACGCTGTACAGACCTCCTACAGGATAGACCTGTGGCCACCTTGAAAGCATTCGTCAGAGTATCCACTGCTTTTTCAATGTCTGCAGCTTCCTCAATGGTTGGAGGATACGCAATATTTTATTTATTTATTTTAGTCTATGTAATAAACCTTACAGACTATAATTAACAGAACAAAAATTAAGACTATAACAATATATTTAAGTGAATTATACAGTGTTTAAGTGAATAATAATGTCTCTGTTTATAAGGTCCAACCTTTTGTTAAAATCAATAAAGGTGTACAGCGAATTGAACTGATCACAAATTCTACGGAGAGGATCGGAGTTAGCTTAATTTGAGGAATAATATTTAATATGAAGCAAATTATAGTTCCTAGTTACTCGTACCGGTACATTAAAATATATCTTATTCAGACGGAGCTCAGAATCCAGATTCCCGTTTAAGAGATTTATAAGGAAGGCCACATTTAACATACGTCTACGGCTGTTCAAAGAAGGCAATTTAATAAAAGCAAGGCGGTTTATATAAGATGGCAATCTCGTATTAGGGTCCCATCCTAGACCACGAAGACAGAATAACAAAAACTTAACTTGAACAGATTCAATTTTATTAGAATGGACTTGGTATTGGGGATTCCAAATGGCAGATCCATATTCTAGTATAGGCCGAAACAAAGTAGTAAAGAGCTGCTTCGTTATGTAAGGATCAGAAAATTCTTTAGCCCATCTTTTGATGAATCCAAGAACACCAGTTGCTTTGGCAGTTGTTAAAGATATATGTTTTCTGAAGTTCAATTTAGCATCTAAAAGAACTCCCAGATCATTGATAGAATCAATCATATTAAGACAATTAGAATTTACGTAATACAGAGTAAAACAAAGAGGTCCGAGATGACTGCCTTGTGGCACGCCTGATATTACATCAATGTACTTAGAATATGGATTGCGGAATTTAACGCACTGCTTTCTCTCTTCTAAGTAAGATTTAATCCATTTCATAAGTGATGTTCCAAAGCCAATACGATCTAGTTTATACAGTAAAAAATTGTGATTTACTTTATCAAACACCTTACTAAAATCAAAGTATACAACATCAGTATGCTCTTCTCGCACAAATCCTTCATTGTTAAAAGTCGTAAGCTTTAGCAAATTTGTAACTGTGGAGCGAGATTTCCGAAATCCATGTTTTTTCGACGTAAAATAGAGGAAACATTATGTGACAAAGTATCATATAAAAGTTTCTCGAATAATTTCGGTATAATACTTAACTTAGTAATTCCTCTACAATTTGCTATGTTTGCTTCAGATCCCGAGTTGAATAGAGGTGTAATATAAGATTGTTTCCAAAGCGATGGAAAATATCCGTCTTTTAAGAATTTGTTAAATAAATGAGCTAGTGGTACACATAGAAACGGAGAGCTATTCTTCAATAGTTGATAAGGATACAGCTTTGTTCCTCCCAATCTGTTCTGCATCTATTAACACAGAGTCTTATGTTACCACTTAAATTGCTAACTGAGGTCAGATAGCGAGGGTCAGAGAAAGAACAGTCCGATGAAACCTCCCAATCTCGAATTAAATTGGCATGCTTTGCAGTAACTAGTGTTATATCTAACACCTCCTGTCTATGTGATACAATAAAAGTTGGTTCTGAACACTGATTTGACACTACTAATTTATTTTCTAGAATAAAATCAAAGATACACTCACCCCTTTCATTTGTGTCTGTGCTGCCCCAGATGTGATGGTGCGACTCAGAGAGTCGTAGGGTCAATACATCTGATGGTGCCTTAGAATGGTGAAGGTTGATTTGAATAGTCTTCGCCATTATTAAACGACCGGATTATAGTTGACAACGATTTCCGCATCATCTGAATTTGGGTTCAAATGCGCCTTTACTTCTGTTTGCGAAAATCCCGAAGTTACCAATTCCACGGTGTCAACTATGCCTTCCATTGTCGTGGCCTTGGTTGACCCTTGCGACCCTTACATTTTGTCAGGGTTTTCGGGATCGAATTTGTTATCACCTCGATATATACGGAAGCTGATACCCATGAACCCATTGTACACCAGGCTCTGCCTATCCCGGAGTAGACCCAACGTCTCCTTGTTTAGGAACACGATCGGCTTCCTACGGGCACCTACCGGCTCGAAAACCTTTACAACTCTCCAGTCACTGGTAGGTAGGTCTGGGTTTCCTTTCCGGAAGATGTCCAGGATTACCGCGGGGTCATGTGGTTCCACCGGAATGATCGCAATTGCTCTCGGTCGGCGGGGAGTATCACTGACCGAGATCAATTCAAGCCTCGCGCTGGTCCACACTTCCCCTAGGGACTGAATAAGGTCCCTTAGTTTGGATGTCGACAGCTCTTCCCTGCATGAGACCAGTTTGACGTGGCCTTGGAACCAGCCCGCATCCGTGAACTGTTGTGCGTGCCCCTGAATCACCTCTGGATTCTGCAGGTAGACATCCAGTAACTTTTGACATATCAATACCCATTTTTCATGATTGATTGAGCCGTCGCTGTGACTGCGGTCAACAATAGCCCTCACCAGCAGGTCTCTAGTAACTTTGCTGTAAGGTCTATTTATAGCCCTTGTTTCCTGCTTGGGACGCTTGCTTAAAAGCTGCATTTTTTCTGTTGTTGCGGCTCTTTCGCTGAGCGTTGCCTTTTCGGCGCTGAACCAGTGAACGCTTCAGTGTTGGAGCCACTGTTGGCAGCCAGACGGGACTTGCCTCATGCTGGCGCGGATTTCTTCTTACTGGTTAGGTCCTTGGCCTGTTTTTTGACTAGCTGCTCGACATGGCGTCAAGCAGCCCGCTCTTCAGCGAAGGCATTCCGCGGATCGTGTTATCGATCGCATTTTGATGTTCGCGGACTGGTTGGCATTACGCCAGCCAGTACGACCTTGTCCTTGTGGCAGCTGCATGTGCCTCAGCTGTGTGTGAGACAGCCGCACAGTGGAAAATTTTAGTCCTTATCGGATCAAAAATCTGTAACGTTTTTGTTCTTAGAGATAGAGTTCTGAAATTTTGCACGAATAATCTTAAATGTATTTGCTATTATTCAATAAAATATGAGCCAAATTAAATTAGAACTTATTTCAGAATAAAGGTAAGAAGCTTATTTTTTGCATATAGAGATGACTTGTACATGTATTTAGTACAAAATAGTAACTTTAAATAATTTTTTTTATATTAACATTTTTATTTAAGGGTTTTACTTCCAAATTAAAAATTTTTTAAATCAATTTCAAATTTTTTAAATTCAAACTCAATTTTTTTCAACACAAATTAACATTTATTTCAAACAAATTAAATTATTTTTAAAATAAATTAAAGTTTTTGCATATCAAATTCAAAATTTTTCATATTAAATTCACTTTTTTAGTTTAAAATTATGTATTTTCATTTTCAAATTCAATTGTTTTTAAAGTTTGTTTAATTGTTGTTTAAAACTAAGTTGTTTTATGTATAATTTATATATTAACTTGCTTTTTTTGACTTCAAACTGATTTGTTTTTTAAATTAACTTAATTTTTTATATATTTTGTTTTCTTTAATAGTGTTAAAAAAATATCTTTCAATCCTGTACTGTTATACACAGTAAAAATTTTTGAATTATATTTTCTACCAAATCTAGAAAATAAGTTCATTCGAATGTAATGATATTTAAAACAAGTAAAAACGTTATATTCGACCGGGTCGAATCTTAAATACCCTCCAAATATTTAGTAAGTGAATTTGAAATGTTTAACTTGGTGGGACAGAGTTCCTTTATATAATATCGTACGTCAACGCCCACTAAAGGGGGCGAGGTTCAAAAATATACAATATCATGTTTTCCACAGACGAACGTATGGGCATTGCTAGACCGTCTTAGACTTCACCACAATTCTCTTTGGAGGCTATAAAAACTATATTTTGGCGGGGTCGCTCTGGCAAGGGCTGTGGGGGAAACATTTCACCTTTGTCATAAAACTCTAAAAATAAATGCTTGGGATAATTATATACAAAATTAAAATTTCTTTTTTTTGATAAGGTCATTTAGAGGGCAAAGGGGGAGAGGGGGTAGGGCAGAAACAGATACACATAAAACTGTAAAAATAAATGCTTGGGATGATTATACACAAAATAAAAAAAATGTATAATTATTTTTAATAGGGTCATTTAACGGGCAAAGGGGGAGGAGCGGGTAGGGCAGCAACAGGCAGTCATAAAACTCTAAAAATAAATGCTTGGGATGATTATACACAAAATTAAAATAACAAATTTTTTTTTGGTAGGGTCATTTAGGGGGCAAAGGAAGAGGGGGGGGGGCGGGTAGGGCAGAAATCGGCAGTCATAAAACTCTAAAGATAAATGCTTGGGATGATTATATACAAAATTAAAAAAAAAATTTTTTTTTGGTAGGGTCATTTAGGGGGCAAAGGAAGAAGGGGGGGAGGGGGTAGGGCAGAAATCGGCAGTTATAAAACTCTAAAGATAAATGCTTGGGATGATTATATACAAAATTTAAAAAAATTTTTTTTTTTTTGGTAGGGTCATTTAAGGGGCGAAGGGGAAGGAGGGGGTAGGGCAGAGTAGTACCAGGTTTCGTCTCAGCTTCGTCATTAAAGCTTAAAAGTGTTATTTTTGAGGAATGTAGGCTTAAGTAAAACAATTTGTTAAATTTTTATGCTATTTTTGAATATAATAACGCCCACTGAAGTGGGCGGGGTCAAAAAATATTTTTATTTTATTTAATGGCTCCAAGTTTAAGGCGTTGGACCGTATTTGACATAAAAATATATCATTTGCTTAACAAAATAACCAAAAAACTTTAAAAATTATGTTGTTTTTTCTGGGTTGGTTTAGTTCTTCTTAGGGGAACTTTTTTCCCCCTTGCCCGATTTAGCCCATCTTCGAACTTAACCTGCTCTAAGTTTTAAAATATATTTATGCCAAATTTCAGGAGTCTAGCTCTTTTCGTTTGGACTGTATCGTGATTTCCACAGACGGACGGACGGACGGACATGCTCAGTTCGTCTTAGATTTCATCACTGATCAAGAATATATATACTTTATGGGGTCTGAGATGGATATTTCGATGCGTTACAAACGGAATGACAAAGTGAATATACCCTCCAAATTCTTTTTTGGAGGGTATAAAAAGGAAAAAAACATTAAAAATTAAGTTAATTTATATATTTATATTTATGCCCAGTTTTTAACTTCAAAATTAAGTACTATTTAAACTTAAAGTGTATTTAAATACAAAACTTTGTTTTTCACTTCAAATTTAAATAAGATTTAAATGGCCCACATTGTACATTTAAATTCAATTTAAGTTTTTCATACAACCATGTGTTTTTCATTGTTTGTTTACATTCAACAACCTGAAAATTGGTACAGCAGCTGTTCATTGGAACAAAACTTCGATAAAAAGGTTCTTGTATTGGATCATTTTCAGTATTTTTCTTACTATGTATTTGTGCTACCATACTTTTATCACAATTAAATACCAAAATTAATTTTAGACTGAAAAACTGAAAGTGTATTTAAACACAACTTAAGTTTACGGAAAAATTAACTAATTTTGTACTTAAATACGAAGTCAAAAACTGGGGGTTAGTCTATTAAATTTTAAAACTTAACTCAAATCTAGTTCATAGTAGTACTAGTCGAAAAGTTTAAAAATTAAACTACGACCCATAGAAATACGTTAAATAAGAGCTTAATACACATAAATTATTTTTTATAAACAAGGCCTTTATTTTTTAAGCTTTTAATCTTGAATTAAAAAACAAATGAATTTGTATTTTAATAATTTGAATTTGAAAAGAAAAACTTTGAATTATAAATGAAAAAAATTTTATTTAAAAAGGAAAATGTTTAATTCGTGTTGAAAATAATTCAAATTACTTTGAAAAAAGTTGAATTTGTTCCGAAAATGGGTTAATTTGAGAGTAAAAACCTATATACATATAACATTTTCATTGTTTTTAATTTATGTGACGTCAGTTTAACCCACACATAACTTAATATAATTTTATTAATTTGCACTTCTACCATTTTTAACTGAGTTTTGATATTATAAAATTAAATTTACATATTCGATGTATATTGTTTACAATAACTAAATAATACATAAAAAATAAACTTAAAAAACATTCTGTTAGGTATAGTGTAACTTTAAATATTTAAATAATACTTTAACCGTGACATTTTCTTCTTAACCCTTTCGGGACGGAGTTTTATTTTGAAAACTGATATATTATATAAGGGGGAAATTTTTGCATATTCTATAAGATATAGCAAAAAGAAAATATGTCCTGCACAGTCAGAAATCCTGAAATCGTCCTTTTATCCTGGGACATATAATCCCAATAAGCATTTTCCGTGGGACATAAAATAAAAATTCGCTCCCAGTAATTGTTTTCGCAGCCACTTTCAACAAATTATCCATCCAAACTGCGTAAATTTCAACGATGTTGTTATATTCGTTACTAAGTGGAATAAATATACCGACATTTACCGTTATGCTTTTGTTTGCATTTCATAAAAAACAGTTAAACCTTGTTTCTTGACTATTTAGATAAGAAAATGCATTGAAAATTAAGAAAATAAAGAAGTTTGAAAACTACTGGGACGTATGATCCCAGTAGTACCGAAATTGATATTTTGTGGTTACTTCATCAGTTTAAGCTTATCTTCATCCAAATCGTTTGCAAGTTTGGCTGATGGTTTTCTTATACTTGTTACATATGGATCAGAGGTGTAAAGTCTGTTGAAAACATCTTCGTTAGTGGCTGATCGAACATTTTCGAGAGTGATGTAAACGATAATTTTTGTAGTCTTTATTGCGCGAGTCTTGTGCGTCTTCGGACGTTAATACTTTGTGTATTTCTCCCACTTTGAATACAAGTATCAATTATTTGACGCACTGAACACTTAAAATTATTAATTTTTAATTAATGTTTTATGTACTGATTTTTAATAATCTCTTCACAAAAAAACACATTATAACCAAAAAACATACATATATTAATTGTGACTATTCTTAAACTTTCCGTCAATAAATAGCGTACTAGTCAACTTTTTTATATAACGGAATTTTTTTTTGCTCAATTTGTTGATTTTTTTTACATTTAGCAAAAAAAAAAATAGATAACAATGCAAAGCTATTTTAACAAAAATCATTTGTTCAATTATCTAAATAACTGAGTTTTTTAACATTATTGAATGTAACTTCCGTTTAGGCACGAATATGCAGCTAATATTTTTATAGTATTTTATTAATATATTAAGCTTTAACATTTTTTACATATGAGCGCAGAGCTAAGCAAAGCTCTTAATTAAAAGCCTTACCGAAGTTTTTACATGCAGCCAAAACAAGATTACATCATTCAGGAGCTAAAATTTCAAATGTTTTCACTAAAACCTGACCCGTTATGTATGAAATCAGAATCTACATCAAATCACCTTTCCAATATAACTCCCTAATTGTAATGTGAGTTATATTAAAAATATGCTCTGATATATGTTTTATTTTTATAGTAATATATCGTTGTCGTAAAAAGATGTGAATACGGTCCTTAGTTCCGAATATTACTATTGACCAAACATAAAATATTTTCCTCAAATTATTAAGTTCGACATCTTAGCTTTTCTATAAAAAAAGATCATCGTGTAATTCGAACCTTTTTAAAAAATAATTATGGGCTGGTCTTACTCTACGATTTTCCACTGTTAGCCGGTGCAGCTGCTCATTTAGATTTGTTGGGTATATGTGGTCCTGTTGGAGTAGCTCCAGCTGGCGCACCCACCGATTTCATAAGTGGTGCTTGTGGCACTGCCGGCGTTTTACCGGTTGGCGCACCTTTCTTGGCCTTAGTCTTTGCTGCAGCAGATATGCTTGGGCTTACGTCCAAAGACATGCTGCGTTGTAATTTAGCCATCCCTAGTGGGAGGGCTACTGGTTTGTTTTGGGTTTTTTGGTTTTTATTTTCTTTTTGTTCTATTTTGTTACCACGAGTATGCACGTATAGGTTGGATCACCCACCGCAGTGACGGCATACCAGGGACTGGGCAAATATTTTGGATTACAACCGACCCGTGCCCTAGCGTCGGAGAGGAGCTGTTATCAACTAGTCCTCTTTAACCACTAACTAGCCATTCAGGCTCTCGGCACTGCTACCAACCAACTTAACCTTAAAAGTGGTGTAGTTTTGGTCCACGGACTCCATTTCAGATTTCCTGTATTCCAAAATAGTATCCTCCATTTCTAGAACGGCCTACGGCCAACAGTATTGTGTGTCGTGTTACATGCTTAGAACTGTAAGGCCTGTCTCCGTCACGAACTCAAACTAAGGAATGTCGAACGTGTCGCATTATCTTCCCATCTAATGTGACGGATTATTCCCATATAAATAGTTTCAATAAATAAAAACGTATAAACTACTTATTATTTGGAGTTTATTAGAAAAAAACACCAGTTCTTCAACTGAAACGACCAAACCAAAAAGAATTCATAAGTACATACGTGGCAAATATTATTTATTAATTAAAGAATAAACTGCGAGATATTTTTATTAGTTATTTCAATAGTTTAAGAAGATGTCATAAAGTAATCTTTTAGAAAAATAATTTGGCTGAAGTGTTTAGGTCTTAAGTGACTCTTTTCGTTAGTTTTTATAAAATTTGGTTTGGAAATAATTCGTTCACCTGTCGTAGATGTTGGACTTTTCGATTTCGAAAGCAACCCGTTATACGCAATATTTAATTATTGTCTATTTTTCTAGATGTCTCTAAACATAAAAAACTTCTATAACGCCATTAGAGTCCTGTTTTAAGGTTTTTTAATTGTAACACTTGATTTTTCGTTTAATTCTGTTAAAATCATCATCTGACTCATCTTAGTAAAAGTTACCGAACATTCTGGAAAGAAAATTTATTTCCGAATTCCTTAGTTTCAGTTTTTGTACTGTATTTTAAGAATGTATTGCCAGAAGGAAATATGCCTGGTAGAGGTAAATTTAAAAGTTGATTTCGACTCCCATTAAATCTAATGCTTACATTTTTAATTAAATCGTTCGCGTTATTGGCTTTTATTAAATACTAATGAAAAAATTAACAATTTCCTCAAGTTCAATTAGAGTGGTTTAAAGGATAGGAAGCTTTTATCTTGTGAAATAGCTACAGTTAAACAGTTTACTCAACGACCACCGAAAGCTATTGAAGGAGAAGCTCTACTCGAGACTTATTGGCATTCCTTTCGAGAAAATGTGGCATGGAGCACTTTTGTTAAAACTTTTTGCTTTTGGTGTCTGTGATGTCTTCTCCCGATTTATATCGAGCTTTCTCACAGATCGCATTATAAGAGCAGTTATGGACGGTATTTCATCAAACGAGTTCCAGATCAACTCAGTGGTACCGCAAGGTTCCGATCTTTCTCCTACTTTTTTTTTTCGTAATGTCCCTCTATGTCAAATTTCCAATGCTACTTATTATTTTGCAGATAACAGCAGCATTTGCCATGTATATGCCTAACTGTAGACCGTCATTGTCATTGAGATCGGAGCTATGAAGAATAATAACCACATTTCTTAGATATTAAGAGAAACATTCTAGTGCCTCGGATTTTAAAGGCACTAGAATGTAAGACGTGAAATACCGATCTGATCTTCTCACTATTTCTGTTACTTACATCCGACCGAAAATGAAATACAACTGCCATGTATGGGCCGGTGCTTCAGATTCTACTTTGAAATTATTCGACCGTGTACATGAGAAGGCGAAGAGCCTCTGAGACAGTAGGATAGTCAATTCTATTGACTCACTTGAGCGTCGTCGCAATGCATTTAGTTATTTGGTTATCAGGGATCTCTTTCTGGAAACGCACACTTTCCTTCGCACTATCCGCCCTTCATTCCGATCTCACCCATTTGTCGTCGATTCACCAACATATTGCACTTCGCTTTCCAGGAAAAATTCTTAACAACTAAAATCTAAGTTCGAAACTTAGATCCTTTTAAACGCAAATAGCTTAATTCGATTCTGTCCAGCCGTTCAAAAGTTACAAACGGGTCACATACTTACGCACATAGATTTATACAGACTTAGAGACGGCCTCTCAGGAGTAAAGATTCCAAGGAACTCAAAACGTCGAGATATGGTGAAAAATAGTTTTTTTTCAAAACGGGTTTGAACCAGTAACTTCCCGATTTTTTTAAAACTTTAAATTTTCTTTGCGGGAAGTTAGAAATTATAATTTTGTTGGCATTACAACGCAAACATCACAATCGTAAATTTACAAAAACACGAGCCTAAAACATAGCTTCTGTAGAATTTACAAATTTGACTACATACTAAGTGATTCTTATATGTGATGTGAGTTTAAATTTTAATACATGTATTTCTTTTATTTGCATCCGTTTAAGGTGAGCAACCAGCTGCTATGCAAACAAGTAGAGGTATTCGAATATCACCGACTGCCCATATGTTCATTGTGACGTTCTGTATATTTTCAATAGCGGCTTGGCACTATTCAACCATATCACAAGTTTCTCATATTATTTCAGTTTACAAAATTTTGCAACACAAAAACTTAATACATACAAAAACAAAAAAAATCCAACATATTCAAGAGCAACCTAAATACCAAAAAATTTGCAATAAACTTAATTGTCGCAAGCAACGGCATATACCCGTAATTACCGCAAGACATGAAAGCTTTCATCGATCACATCGAATAAGGTGACTAGGAAAATGCTTAAACGTTGCTTGAAAATGTGAAAAACCAAAACTTACCTAATTATCTACACAACTAAAAAAGGTACGTACACAACTCCAATTCTGTAATTTTATGTTAATACATTTATTTGTTTATTATATGTCACAAATTACATACATCATAAGTTACGAGGAATTCGCCGAGAACAGTAGCAAATACCTTCACTCGTTGTAATGAAGCAGACCAGAGTTTAAGCTGGGAATCGAGCCCACGACCCTTTACACTACTCACTAGTCTATCGAGGCACGCGGCATTTGAATGTATATGTTCTACAAAAAAAAGTTCATGATTAAAAACGCCGATTTACTTTCTCTGAAGCACAAAATTGTAAGATGAATGTATTCACTTTCAAATATGAGATTTGAAGTGATATATTGAAAGCATTTTATTATTAAGACAAGAATTTTTTACTCAGAATAAAGTTCAAGGCAGCAATTTACAAATTATTATTTTTTAAACATGAATGTGAATTTGTTCAACATTTTCACGGTGTATTTAACGAAGTAGAATATGAGAACTTCTTAAGGTAAGTTCACACTTATCAAATATTTGCCCAAAAATGCGTAACCACTAAACACTAATAAAATACTTCTTAATTCAAAAATGTATTTATTGAGTTAAATAGTCTCCAATAATATTGGATTCATGACACTGCCTATTAGTTTTGTATGAAATTGTTTTAATTAATAAACACGTATTTGAACAAAAATATTTTTCATTAGTATTTAGTGGTTACGCTTTTCGGGGCAAATATTTGATAAGTGTGAACGTACCTTTAAAAATCAATATTTAAGTTACTCACTTTTGGTTAGCATGGGATTCCCCAACCCCGACGACAATTATTCCAAATATTCTACCGTGAAGAGTGGAAAACCCTGAAAAAAGAACGCTGATGAGATGACGTAACGACCTCGAAATCAGTACCGATCCGTTCTGCTAGTTTGATGATTATAAAAATATTTCAAATAAAACTTGAGTCTGAATAAAAACTTCTTCTTTTAATATGTGCAGTAAAATTAATAAGCACGAAATATTGAAAGCATTTCAATTTAATAAAATAAACATTTTTCCTTGCGACGTGTTTGTTCGAATTAGAAATGGCTTTTTAAGGAAAATGGGAATCTATTTGGAGGGATGTAGCTATTATCGCTGAAATGAAAGCTGCTTTTTAACCAGTTTAAGCATATCTAATCGAACTCTCTATTTCTGCCATTGATGATTGATGGGTAGCAATGCTAGCCTGCCAGTCCTGTTTCGTGGGTTCGATTCCCGCCGGAGACTAAGTGTTTTTCGCAAACAAGCATATAGCTTCGCAAGCTGTGTTTGTTATTTAAATATATTAATACTATTTGTTCTTTGAATTGAAATAAAGTAGATTAAGATATACATATGTGTGCATTGATAGCAACTCTGTGCGTACATTTTATTTAAGAAAAATTTATTTTATATAATTTATTGTACAGTCAGCCATTGGTAAAAGTCACTATATACTGAGCTTTACTTGCCATAATATTTTCTATTGGTTGTGTTATTAGTAATTAGTTTATATTCTTATAAGAGAAAATGTGTAGTTCTTACGTGACATGTACATACATATTTGCGTATATAATATTTGTTATTACTTGACTAAATAGTGTACGAAGTACATATATTGCCCTATCTTTTGTTTATTCCAGACTGTGTGACATATTTCAACGATGAACAAATAATTCTTCAAAAACAAATTTAAGGTGAAGAGCTTGTCTTGAGAAGATTGCCTAACAGTAGCCATATAATCTGCTGTATCGACTAAATCTTTCATGTAACTCGGGAATACGTAACTTCCTCTTTAAAAATGGAACCCGATTAAACTGGGCAAATCTAGCTGATATTTAAGATAATTGAAAACAACAAATAAGAACAGTCTTTCGTTTTAAAACTATAATATACATACACACTATAATTAGAAAATAATTAAATTTAATATAATTAAGTCATATGAAAAATATAAAAACAAACAATAATTTATTAATAAATTAGCTGTTAATTAATAAAAAAAAACTAATAAAGGCATATTTATTAAAATTGTGAATGTAGACAACATGCAAATAATATCGACTATACTTTTAAATAGTGTCTCAGATTATATAATTTAGCTAACATTAAGTTATATTAAACTGAAACATCAAACGTCGCCAATATTTTGGAAACAAAATTTTATTTTATTTCTAATAAATAAGTTTTGTGAGGAGTTTCAAAAGTAAAGAAGCTTTTGAAGAAGTTTAAGTCGCATCCGTTTAAAAAAAATTACTATTGTACTATTTTTTCTACATTACAAATAATTTACTAGCAAACTGAACTTAATGAGCTTCATTTTAAACAAATTATGTTCAAACTTATGCAAACAGCTAACTTTAAAAAAATTTGCCTAGGTATAGACAATAATACATAAGTCTGTGTTCATACGAGTCATGTTTTATTGACATGATTGCTACTTTATAGGCAAAAGGGGAGAAGAGAAAAGTAACGAGTACTCATGCGCATGTACTGTTAGTACGTTTTGCTTTATTATTCGTAAACCACACAGCTATATGTACATGAATACAAATATGTATGTATATGTACATACATGTAGACATGAATTCTGAACATGACTCGTATGAACACAGACTTATTAACAGCGACATCAAAAAAGTTTGAAGAATTTTCGGTGAATTACAAAGCATAATTTATGGTATCCATAGTATTTGTTACACCCTGTTGGTGAAAATTTACACAGGCAGTATCAAGTAAACTGCTTGAGTTTGCTAAAGTTTATTCAGCAGTAAGATTGTGATTAATATTGCCTAGTAGAAAGTTTCCATCTACGTGTTTTTGGACAAGTCATTCCATTTGCCCAAATTAAGCAATTTGCCGCAAGACTTCCCATATATTTTGCATACTAGCAGATTATCTCAAAATACTTAAGTTGCTCCAAATTATTTCGAAATTTGTTTATGCGGCACTGCGCGGGTGCTCTTCTTACAAATGCAAGCTTGGAGCATTCATTGGTGAGTTAACATTAAATAAAATTTTTTCTTCTTCCTTATGTTAATTAATAAAAAAAAAAAATACAAATGTCAAATTGGTTTCCAAAATTCGAACACACAATTACTTAGTGTTGAAAATAAAAGCTTAATTATTTTAAGTTGACATCACGTTTATTCTTGTATTTAACTACATATATAACTTTGTACATACTTAAATGGAACATTCTTTTTATTCTCTTTTGAACCTTCATCCGAGTCAAACGCATTTTCATATAATAAAATTTTTTCATCTCCCCAACTAAGTTCAGCAGGATATGGGCCCAGTAAGCGCCATGCAAAAGGTTATAGAAATTGGAAAGCTTACTGGGAGAGAGAATTACCATCAATGGAAATTCACAGTGGAACACGCCATGAAGTTGCAGGGTTATTGGAAGACTGTACTTGGTTAGGAAGAAAAACCTGACATAGTGGAGAAGACAACATCAAGGTTGGTGCTGTATATTTCGTCAAGCATGTATGTTCACATCCGAGATGAAACCCGGGCCCAAGGTATTTGGGACAAATTAAAAGTCATGTACGATGATTCGGAGTTGGCACGTCGTTGCAGGTTGCGCAGGAAATTAACAACAACTTAGCTGGTAAACTGTGAAAACATTAGTGAGTATGTTAACACGAGAATTGATACAGCGCGCAAGTTAAACCAAATTGGCATGATGGTGAACGATGAGTGGGTCGGAGGTTTGCTAATGAGTGGTCTGTCTGATCATTTTGCTCTAACGATAATGCCTATTGAAAGCAGCAACATAAAAATGTCTGCTGACACTATATAAACAAAATTATTACAGGATTTTGACACTTAAAATAATTTTTCGTCAGGAGAATCAGCATTTTATGGTAAGTGTAGAAACAAGAAACCATGTGAAAAAAGCAAGAAGATCGTGTGCTTCAATTGCAAAAAGGAGGGCCATATAGCCAAATATTGTAAAGCGCCGCACAGTGTAACGCAGTTTAATTTCCCAGCCGAGGTATCCTCAATCTGTCCAGGCTCGTCAAAAGTCTGCTTCCTTTGCAATATGGCCACCACTGTAGTCCAAGTCGTGCACTTAGGTTTTGTACTCTAAGCGCCGCAATGTGAGTATAAGGTCTTCGGATATTCGAAAGAAAAGTATAAGTGACACAAAGTGAATACGGTTGCAATAATAATAATACGCACGATATAAATTATTCGAATATCGCTCGGCTAAATACGCTTGCAATAATAATACGAACGATATAAATTATTCGGATATCGCTCGGCTAAATACGGTAGCAATAATAATACGAACGATATAAATTCTTCAGACATCGTAAATACGGTTGCAATAATAATAAGAACGATATAAATTCTTCGGATATCACTCGACTAACTACGGTATTAATAATACGAACGATATAAATTCTTCGGATATCGCCCGGCTAAATACGGTTGGAATAATAATACGAACGATATAAATTCTTCGGATATCGCTCGGCTAACTACGGTATTAATAATACGAACGATATAAATTCTTCGGATATCGCCCGGCTAAATACGGTTGCAATAATAATACGAACGATATAAATTCTTCGGATATCGCCCGGCTAAATACGGTTGCAATAATAATACGAACGATACAAATTCTTCGGATATCGCTCGGCTAAATACGGTAGCATTAATAATGTGAACGATATACATTTTCGGATATCGTTCGGCTAACTACGGTAATAATAATAAGAGCGATACAAATTCTTCGGATATCACTCGGCTAACTACGGTAATAATAATAATAGTTCGGGTACCCTCTAATATACACACTTGCACTAAAAGAAAGAATTGTATTCCAATTCGTTTCTCCCGATTGTTACAAAATCTTGATCACTTATGCACAATAAAATTTTAAGCATATGCGAAGTCTGTCAATTGCTAGTTAACACAATGTATTGTGTGATATTTGTTTGTTGTTATTTATACAGTGTGTGTATGTTATGCAGAGTGTGTATACGGCGTATGCATGAATGTTTTATTATTACATATTGTATTTCTTTTTATGCGGTGTGTGTATGTTGTGCGGTGTGTGCATTTTATACGGTGTGTACTTTTTAAATATCTACTTAGGGTATTCAGATAGTCGTCATAAAGTCATATGTCATAAAATAATAGCACGAAAATATATGACTGCTATGAGCAACCCGTCATAACTTAGTATGCTATTGCAAATTTCGGTCAGCTGGGGTGAAGAAAAACATTTATAAAAATTTTACATCAAAGAAAAGAAATTAAAACAGTTATACAAATTTTGTTTGAAAATGCCAAAAACAAGCGAAAAAACTAAAATAATACACAGTTTGTGTGAAAATTACATGTTGGATATCATAATGGCTGGCTCAAGTAACTACGAAAGAAATGTATCTATTTAAATTTAAATTCATCTCTTTCTAGGCGATGAAGACGAAGAAGAACAAACTGAGGAAAGGTTTTTAATAAACGTTGCTAGTTTGCTCACTAGCCGCAGAAGTGTCCACCTTGGGGTTCCAAAATCAGACATTTGGCAGCAAAACGTATTACGAAAGTTTGACGACAGCAGATTTAATCAGATGGCTCGGGTTCGACCAGAGGAATTTTTATATATACTGGACTTAATAAAATATGATGAGGTGTTCAACACAAGTCCAAGAACAGCACAGCTTCCAATCGATATACAATTAAAAATCGTACTTTATCGTTTAGGCAAAGTTGCTTCACTCTTTGGTGTGGGTGATGGCGGTACCATACAAAACGTTACACAACGAGATTTTAGGGCAATTTTGAATTTAAAAACAAATTCTTGTACTGGCCTAGTGCAAGAGAAATATTGCTAGCAACTCAAGAAGAAATGCCTGGCTGCATAGGCTATATAGACGGCTCGGAAATCAAATTGTCTGAAGCACCTATTAAAGACCACGAGTTTTTTTTTCGCGAAAACGTCAATATGCAGTTAAAGTGCAAGCAGTTTGTGACTACAAATTGCGAATAAGACAACTGACAGTGGGTTATCCAGGCAGCGTATATGACGCAAAAATATTTTTAAATTCTCCCTAGCTAAGCATCCTGAACGATTTTTGTCACCACCTCAATGGATCGCTGGAGGTAGCGCTTATCCCCTTAAATCGTTTCTGATGACACCTTTTAGAGAAAATAGCAGTGAACATACCAAATCTGAAAGGGATCTCTACAATAAACACTTTTCCAAGTATCGAGTCCGTATTGAGAATTGCTTTGGCATATTAAAAGAAAAGTTCAGCAGCTTGAAAGAACTGAAATTTCGAATGAGTTCAAGTAAAAATAAGAAGGAATGCAACGACTGGATCAAAGTTTGTTGCATTTTACATAACATCTTGATTACCTTTCAAGACGAAGATAAAAACAGTTGCGAAATTTTAACACCACATATACATAATTAACTTACCTCCAACTTGCAATAATAGAACCAGTTTGCTTCATTTTATTCAAAACCAAAATATTTAATTTATTTTTGTCTAATATACAGTTTGTTTAAATATTTATGTACATAGATATGTATGCATTATTAGAGCTTGGCTGACTACAACTGTCTCTTAACTAACTTAAACTATCTATTTATACTTTCTTAAAATTAACTATAAAATAATATATTGCGATTAAGCTATTTTCTATTGACCTAAATAATACAATAGTATTGCACCATTCGTTATTACAAATTAGTGCAATGTATATGTAGGAGGGATGTTCGATAATGCTTCACAACATCCCTCCCCCCTTAGTGGTAGAAAACATCTATACAATGATGTTTTTCCGAATAGAAATTTCTTATTCTATGTACAATTCTTATAGATATTTCTTATGATATATGAATTTATATATTTATATTATTATATATTTTTTTCTTTCACTATTGATTAACTCTTAAATTCGTTGTGTTGGATTGCTCGGTGGTGGTGGTGGTGTGGGTGGAGTTCTGTGTTCTTGGAGATGGCTTTCCACAATCTGGTTCAAGTTCTCGCTGCGATTTGGGAACTCGTTATTTATCTTGACCTTTAGTTGACGCCGGTTTCTGCATAACACTAATATCGCTACTATTGTCACTACCGCAACAATTGCTGTCAAGGAGCATCCAATGCTACTTGTAACGTGTTGATGGAATTGAATGGTTTCGATATTGTTTATCTGGGCTACTTGTATTTTCTCCAGAGTGGGTTTAATTTTTGTTGTGATATTCCTGTTGTTCCCCACTAAGAGGAATTTCTGGGTTACATCCATTATTTTGCTGACGTAAACCTGCCCACCTATTGTTATACTGCAGTTGCAGAATGAGAAAAGGTATTTGCCCGTGAAATTGGCCCGTCTGTCGTCACAGTTGGTGGACATTGCGGTTCTGTTAGCATTTATTACCACGATTGTAGCCTCTTCTACCAATTCCACGGTTTCCTCTTCGTGCGAAATCAAACTACACTTACCACGGAAAATGCAGCTTTGTGGTGGTTTTAGGCTCTTGAAAACTTTCTCTCCGGTGTAGCAGAATACTGTTTTATCTAGTTTTACAACGTACTCACTGGGGGAATCAATTTGATGGTGACTGTCGTTTGGAACGGGTATTATCAATGACCTCTTTATAGTGACTGTTTCGATGGGTATCTTGATTACGAACATTAGCGTGTTGTGCTTGCGTAATGCCACTCCCATCTGCATTTGTTGTATGGTCTCAATATTTATTTTATTCTCTTCAATTTCCTCAATTGTCAGTAGGGCGGGGTTGAATATTTTCATCCCTGCCAAAGCCACGGATTCTTGTATGATCTTCACTTGATTTTTCACATCAACTAATTTGAAAAGTTGCAAAATCGCGACGTCTCGGTAATGCAACTTGATCTGTGTCAAGTCGTTCAGCGTCCTTCTGTTGTCATTTATTGACTCAAACATTCTGTTGATGGAGGAATTAAATCTGTCGTTTATAGATATCTGATGGTTCGACTGTTCAATGATTTGGTGACCGTTTGCATCAACTACCTTGAAATGCTGATTTATCTGCTCTCGGTCCTCATCATCCAATGTTCCATACAGCCACTTCATCACCTTCCCTCCAATATTCAGCAAACCCCGTTTTACGCGGCCCGGCAAAAGTGTGTGTAGACCGTCTTCAATCTCTTTTATTTCCTTCAAAATTAGTTGCCGATAGAGAGTGGGCAGAACTGTCGGCAAGTTACGATGAACCTCGTTTACAGAGTCTTCTATTTGTTGGATGTTGATCTCGTGCAGAATATACTGAAACTTCGACGCCATTTCGACCCATCCCATATGTATCTCCATCAGGGGCCACCAGTTTTTCCATCCCCATCTCCTCGTTAGTGATGCCTATTCTTACTCCGTCTTATCTTATCCTTCGTCTGTAACCTCCTTTGCTAATACTTGTTTTTCAATTTATCAAAAAAAAAAATTTTTTTTAACTTTTAATTTTGGGGTTTTTGTTTTGTTGAGATAATATTTTTTTTTTATCATTAAAGTGTATCAAATCTTTGAGTTTCGTTTCTATTTATAAAGAAGGAGCTCTACTCCTTGTACATTTTCTTTGTTTTAATTTAGTTAATTTTAGTTATATTTTCTTATTTGCTTTTTTCTATTTTGTATATTTTTTATTTTAATATTGGTTTTCTAAAGTTTATGCTGTGTAGGTTTTTATTTAACATTTAAGCAATATTTTTATTTTTTGTTTCTTTTTTATTCAAATTTCAAAAATATTCATGTTTTGTTTGAAGATATTTTTTATGTTATTCAATCGATTTTTTTATTTAATTTCTACAAATACATTTAAGTATATAGTGTGGTTTTGCATAGTAATAATGAAATAGTAATGTTTTGTTTTAAGATATATATTAATAGATGTTTTTTTTATATTTTGAATTTACGCATAAAATGTATGCAAATTTTTATTTTAAATGTTGTTTTTTATTGCAACTATAATATAAAAAAATACTTGACATGGTTTTTGTCTCTTGTGAATAACTTACAACCGCTTAATTGCATTTGTTGCTTCATTTGCTTTTTATTAACTGACCTATCACAAGAAAGACATTGACGGAATCATATTACGAAAAAATATTATGTGTACATGTATTAATTGTTATTATATTTTTTTCTTGTCTACTCTGTCTGTAAAATTTTTTTTTTCAGTAGCTATATTCATTGGAGTATTCGTAAATAAATTCGCTGTAGTTGCAAAATAGTGTCCCATATTCGAACACTTTATGGAAAATTGGGTAAACATTAAAGGTTATTGCACTCTGTTATATGGAGTAAACGTATTTATTATATTTTTGGTTTATCTTCTACAAAACGTCTTATTAAACTGACTGTTCCCTATTTCTCGGTCTCTGTGTGGCCTTACTAAATTTTTATGATATGTCTTTGCTTTATTTCTTATTTTCAGTTTTATGTTTACTGGTGTTGGTACATCTATAATCTCATATGGTCCTAACCATAGTCGTAAAAATTTATTTTTACGGGCTTGGTTCTTTAGCCAAACCCTTTGTCCTATTTCATACTCTCTGTATTTTGCACTCTTGTCATAATATTGTTTTGCCCTCACCTTTGTTTTCTCTTGATTTATTTTCACAATTTCGTGTGAACGTTGGATCTGGTATTTTAGAATCTTGTTATAATCCTCCGTGTTGTATAGAGCAACAGGGGGCGTTTTCAAACTCATCGGAATCTCAAACTCAAACCCGAATAGAACTCTTGTCGGCGTTTGCTTTGTCATTGTATGTTTGCTGTTGTTGTATACATGCATTGCGTGATTGAGCCATTCGTCCCACTTGGTATGGTACCAAGTGGGACGAATGGAATAGATTGACAAAATGTCTCAAAAATTCGGCTAAAATTCGGTGAGCTCTTTCCAAGGCACCATTTGCTTGTGGGTGGTAAGGAGTGGTTAGCAGTTTCTTTATTCCCAGGAGCTTACATGTTTCTTTGAACAATTTCGATGTGAAGTTAGACCGTATATCTTTTACTGCTTTTGTCTTATGGGGGTCCGGTAATACTCCGTTTTCCGAACATTGATGTCTTAGATAAACTACCTCTCTTTGCAGGAAATTACATTTTTCAGGGTGCAGCTTAAGGTTGTGTTTCCTTAAAACGTCCAGTACTCTTTTAAGTCTTAACTGATGACCCTCTAGATTTCTCCCGTAGATTACTATATCGTCCAGATATACGAAACAGTCGATTCCCTGTAGACCCGTTAATATTGAATTCATTATCCTCTGAAACGTGGCTGGTGCCCCTGTCAATCCGAAAGGCATACGATTGAACTGGAAATGTCCCATGTTAGTGTTGAACGCGGTTTTTTGCTTATCATTAGGGCTCATCAGAACTTGGTGGTACCCGCTTGCCAGGTCTAGGGTAGAGAAGTATCGGTTGTAGCCAAGATGGTCTAGGATCTCATCAATTCTTGGTATGGGGAAAACCTGTTTTATTGTAGCCTCATTCAGTTTCCTGAAATCCACTACCAAACACCATTTTTTCTCTCAGTCCTTGCCTGCCTTTTTGGGTACTAGGAGTATTGGAGAGTTCCAAGGGGAAATACTAGGGGAGATAATTCCATCTTCGATCATTTGGCCTACTTGTCTATTAATTTCATTTCGGTGGGCCTCAGGTAACCTATACTGTTTAGTATTGATTGGGGGATGAGTAGGGTCAGTTGGTATTTTATGCTTAAGTACATTCGTGAATGTAAGATTGTCCCCGGGTAGGTGAAATACATCGTCGTATGATCTTAAAATGGTTTCGATTGACACTCTCTCTTCCGAGTTCAGATCTGGCTTCAGACGAACCGTGTCTAATAGCAATCGGGATCCATCTCTGTTGTGCGCGGAATCTATTGTATTTATCGCTGCTGTCGGCGCTATCCGTAAGTTTAAAGGGTTGTCCCAACTCAAAATTACTTTTTCCTTTATACTCACTGCAAAGTCATTGGTGTTCAGAATTGGAACGAATGCTGTTCCCTCTCTAATCGACGTTAGAGTTTCACCCACATATACGCCTGGTGAAATTTCTACTTTGTTTACTATTATGTCTCCGCTACCATTTTTAACTGCTACTGCCACAATTCCCTGAGATCGTCCTTTCACAAAAACATTATCTGCTATATATAACTGGGGATTTTCCGAAACTAGTGGTAAGGAAGCTATTTCTTTCTGGTTCTCAAAAAATTTTATGTTCTTGGTAATTGTATCGGTAATCGACTTATTCCACATCATATCTCTGCCCAATAAACCATCTGCGGGCAATATGCTACCCTTCGGTACTACGTGCATTTTCAAACGTAATCTGTCTTCGTATTTATGGTTCACCATTACAGTTCCTTTGGTACTTATGCTTCCTTCAAATGCTCCTGACAACGTCTTCCGCTCATTCTTGTTGAGTTCTGTTGTTGCTGCCAAAGCTTCATTTTTTACTAGTGTGGTGTCTGCTCCTGAGTCCACCAATAATAATAGTTTCTCCTCTTTTGCTTCTTTGCAGGGGAAACTTATATATGCATCATTTATATCGTATTTTTCATTACTAACATTATCCCTTTTCAGACTCAGTTCCCATCGGGACTCTGAGTGATATGTGAGGTGTTTTGCAACGTTTTGTTGCTCACATTCTCTTTTATACTTGTCCATGTGATCATTACAAATTGCAACATTATTGCCATATAATATATTGATTTTCTTAAAATTTCTCTACTGATGTTACAAACATTGTGCGTTGAATTTATGTACCCTGCACCACTTTACTTCCGACGAGATCTTTTGGGTGTACTTACTGCTTTTTCCTTGATATTCATTTTAATCTCCGGATGCTGATTATCTTCTTCCTCTGTCACATTTATGCTGTTTATGTCTAAATTTATGATGCTGAAATGTTCATGTTTTTCAGCTTTATCGCCTACCGGTTGTGTTTTCTTACATGTTTTTTTTCTCAGTATGTTTTTCATATATTCTTTTTCTGCGGGTTTTGGCATTCCAGTCAATTAGTTGTGACTGGGCCGATACCCGTTTCCCGAATCCTGTCTGCCGTTTATGTACCTCTTTCTATCGCCAGTAGTATTATCACTTCTATTTCTATTCTTGTTGCTACCATTATTGTCTCTGTTTTCGGGGCAATTGTAGGAAATGTGTCCCTGTCGGCCGCATCTATAACAACGTTGCTGCTCGTTGTTGTTAATTTGATTTTGCCTTATATTTTGAGTTTCTTGCCTTGCATAATTTTGAGTATTGATTCTGGGATTATGTGGTTGTGGGTTTCTTCTAAATTTGTATTCTGCACGTTCTTGTCGTCTGGCTTGAGTATAACATTCATTCAACACATGTCCTGGTTTATTGCAGAAACTGCAGTACCTTGAAGAACTCATAGAGGTAATATGTACATTATTATTGGGCATTGGCTGGTTATATGTTTGTTGGTTCAAAGACAGTTGTCGTACTTCTTTCAACAATTGTTGCACCGTCTCAAATAAGGGTTCCTCGGCTTGCACTGTCATAACATTTGGATATCTCGTATTAGTGCCTAAGAGATTTTGAGCATTCTTGGTAATTTTTGGTAGATCAGCCAACTTGTCATTTTCATGCCCGATGAACTTTGCCACTAACTTGGGATCTCGTAAACCCCTTATATATCTTCTTACCGCTGATTGATTGCAATGGTCTGTCATAGATTTTTGATTGATTTTTGCCATTGTGTCGCAATAAGCTCTGTTGCACTTCTAAGTAGTCCTTCCAATCTCTCTCCAAATTCATATGCATTCTCTGTTGAACTTTGCTTATTGTTAAAAATCAATTCTTGTATTTCCGTAAGCGTCTTAGTTTTTATAAATTTCTCTTTAATAGCCATGCACAGTGATTCTATTGTTGTGAATTCCTTATTGTGGAAATACGAGTAAGCATTTCCAAAGAGCCTAGTTTTTATGCATTTGATCATGTCAACAACATTACCCGGTTCCCCTAGTTTATCCTTTGCTATCATACATCCTTCAATAAATTTATTTTTTTCAGTTGTAAGTTCGGGCCCCTCCGTTCCATAGAATATCGGCACGACATGAGATATATTTTTCAAAAGTTCCGTAAAAGTTGTCATATTGGTTGTATTTGAAGAATTGTTGACTAAACGTGTTTTCGTAGTTCCGCCCTGCAACTCTTGTGTTTTTAATTTTAGCGTCTCAATTTGCTGAGTTTTTTCCTCAACAACTTTCCTGTTCTCAACGAATTTCTGCAGCTGTTCTGGAGTCAACCTCGTGTTAACGTATTGCGCGAGCTCTTTAAACGCTTGGTTTTCTTGCTCGCTGTCTTGAATTTGTTGTTCGGCTTCTTCTATGGTTTTCTTCAAGCTTTCGTTCTGCTGCTTCAAGATCCTGTTCACTTGTACGTATTCTTCTATTTCTTTAGATATAACTGAATTTTTCTGATGTTCCCTGTAACACTTGTAACTCTTCTAATAAAATATCAATCTTTTCGAACTCACTTATATTTCCCTGGCTTCGCACCTTATGTTTTACTAACTCTATATACTCCTTTGTATTATTGATATACTTAATTAAATTCCAAACTCGCTCCGAAATTTCTCTAGTTTCTACCTGCGTTTTTTCAATTCTAATTTTAAATCCTCTATATATAAATTTCTTCCTACCTAACTAAAAAAAAACTATGCCATTTATATATATATATATATATATATATATATATATATATATATATATATATATATATATATATTTATATATATATATATATATATATATATATATATATATATATATATGTTACTCTAATTTAAATACCCATACTAAAAAAATTTCATTTTGCTGTATAATGACTCTAGCAAGGACGGTCATTCGTAGCTTTTACACTTTTTTTTTTACCAATATTTACCATGTATACTGGCAATTTGTTCGTTGTAAAGTTTGTCCATTAAATTTCTACAACTGAAGGCAGCTAAAATAGCTAATTAAAACCTTGAGGAGTTAATAATACTGACACACGAAACAACGAATTCCTTCAACAAATACCAAGCACCTATTGAATTGAATTGAGCTAAAATAGCTTTCTGCGAATACCGACTGCGCCAAATGTTGTAGTGTAATTTTAAAAGGCAATAGTTACTTCTTTCTACCTGAAGGGTCCCGTGGGAATCGCAGGTTCTTTATTAGAGCTTGGTTTACTACAACTGTCTCTTAACTAACTTAGAACTATCTATTTATACTTTCTTAAAATTAACTATAAAATAATATATTGCGATTGAGCAATTTTCTATTGATATAAATAATACAACAGTATTGCACCATTCGTTAACGCAAACAGTATTTAAGTTGAACGTACATTACTGCTGCGCTGACAAATTAGTGCAATGTATATGTAGGAGGGATGTTCGATAATGCTTCACAACAGCGCTAAAGGAAGGTTTTGTATAAACGTATTTTCATTTATCATAATTCTTATAACATAACAAGTATGTTCAATAACAATTATGTTAAATAAAAAAATTTGTATATAAAAACTTCTTTTAGTGCTTAAACATTTTTAAACATAATTAAATACACATTTAATATAAAAAAAATATAAAAATACATAGTTTACTTATTTGTACTTCAGCTTAAGCTCCTCCATTGCCAACCTCTCTCTCATTTCCAGCTCCATAACTTTTAATTTTTCATTACTTTGGATCTCCTTTTCGCGAATCTCCACTTCTCTTTCCTTTAAAGCTATTTCTCTTTCTTTCAAACTATAATCTTTTTCTGCTTTTGCCTTTCTGAAGCTGAGCATTTCTGATTGAATCGACATTATATGAGAAAGAGCCGTCCTGGAGTATATTCCTTTTCCGCTGGTGGCAGGTACATTTTCATTTTCCTTATCTAAGCTGTTGGATGATGAGCTTTCTGCAATTTCCACTTCCGTATTTACAACATCTGTTGTTGAATCCAAGCTTTCGTCTATGATGACGTTTTCAACAAGCCGGCTACAAAATATTTCATCCAGCTCGTAAAAAAATTTGCACATTTTTAATAAGGTCGCTGAAATAATTACAATTGGATACACATAGTTATGAGTTAAATACATATGTATGTATATAAATGTATATACAAATCTATTTATAGCACTTAAAATCAACACCAATCACAATCATATAATACCTTTAATTGTTTCACCATTCATGCTGCCAGCTCCGGTTGATCCCTCCCAACCTTTGGCCTTGTTGTTTATCGTACGCATGTTTCGTACTTTCGGCCGCACCAACTTCCATTCTACATTCACCTTCATCTCAGCTGAAAATCTGTTATAATAATGTTGAGCAGTTGGCTTCTGCAAATAGATACATAAATATGTGATGATTTCTTTTTTTTATTATTTTTAAAAAGTACAAGCCTCAAAATCTCTATTTGCCATTAAAAACTCAATCAGCGACTTTTCTTCTACCAGATTCCACATTTTAGTTGGATTCATGCGCACACGTTTAATTTTTGGCTTAAATGTAAATATTTTTAAATTTGATTGAACTAATTATTGTAGTTAATAAAAACTTACCTGCAAATCTTCTAAAAATTCCATTTTATTTATATTATTATAAACTTCCATTCTACATTCACCTTCATCTCAGCTGAAAATCTGTTATAATAATGTTTATTTTATTATCATAAAATTTTTATTTTGCTACACCAGACTGTTGGAATAAATATGTTTGTATGTATAAACAAAAACAGCTGTTGCCAGTGATATGAACTGAATAAATTTTTTGGCGGCGGCTAGTGGAAAAACGTTCAGTAGCTGCCAGTTACATAACTTTCACAATCACAATTTTACAACTTGTATATTTTTAGATGTCGCAGTTTTCTGCTTTCTTATATTATTTATTCTTATTTTCTTAAACTATAAACATGTAATGTAAAGATATAAAAGTGTGAAACAGTTTTAAACAAATTTTTATTCTTGTATCATATACAAGTAGCGGCTGCTTCCATATGGTAACGCCGGCTCGACTTAAGAGTTGCGGCTGGTCGGCTGAGATTTTTTCTGCTATTTTATGATAAAACAATAAACATAGCTCAAAAAGTCTTCTTATTTTATGACTTTTTTGTTTGCAGAACAACAACAATTTTTTTAAACTATACTAAAATATTAAGACATTATGGCAATATGACTTAATAGCACACCGTTTGAATCCCCTAACTGTGTATGTCCGTATGTTATATTGTTGACGCGGTGTGGAGATGATTTGCTATGTACGTACTTCTGTACGTACTGTATATATATATATATATATATATATATATATATATATATATATATATAAATATATATATATATATATATATATATATATATATATATATATATATATATATATATATATATATATATATATATATATATGAATGTTTACTTATTTAGTTTGTTTATACGGTTGCTTACAATCAGTAAGTGTTGGGTTGGTGCATAACTGTAACGTCACGTTACAACAGTGGGGTGAATGGTAGAGAAAGTGGCGATTAATTCATAGAACTCGTAATCTTAAAATGTTGTAATTTTTTATTGATAAGTATTAATAAATACATAAAAAAACAGCATTTAAAAAAATTTTTTTGAAAAAAAAATTTTTAACCTTTTTATATATTAGAGAAAATGGTCTTATTTGACTATTTTGGCTGTAACTTTGGAATGAAAAACGGCAAATTAGTAAATTAAATTGTAAATTAGAGCATACCTTATGTGTCTTTAGAAAAAATAATAAAAAAGGTAATAAAAACAACTTGTTTTTTCACACTGATTTTTAGCAACCGGAGTTCTTTCACAAAAACTTTCATAACTCAAAAATCGCACAAATGCGCAAATAGGTATTCTGGAATTTATTAGGTAAAATTTTATATTTTAAGAGCATAAAAGCATTTTTTCCTCCACTCGTCCGCAAAGTTGTTGAAACTCAATGTGTATATCAAATATATCTAAGACATTATTGTATTCTGATATTTTTAAGCTTAAGGTCTCTTTGTTTTAGTTTAATTTTTAATTTCAATATTTCGTCACTCCTTTGTGTGACTTCTTCAGGAAATTAATTATTTTATTTGATATGAAAAAATATTTTGCTTATGAAACAAAATTATTTGTCAACAAAATACAAAAAGATTCAAACAAATTTTAAATAAATTTACAATATATGAACAATAATAAAATATTTAAACCTATACATGCATATATATTTAAAAAACATTTATAAAAATCAATTTTTAAATCCTATATACATATTTAAATACATTTATAAAACATATTAGAACAAAATATTTAAACGTATACATGTATATATATTTTAAAAAATTGTAAGCAGTTTTTACTCTATTCACATATTTATAAACATACATAAAAAAGTTTTTAACATATACATATATACGTATAAACATATATATACATAATTAGCAACAAAATTCAAAATGTTTTAAACAAACTTAAATAAATTATAAACATATACACATAGTTTTCAACAAAATTCAAAAAGTTTGAAAAACAAATTAAAATAAACAACATATTTAAACAGTAACAAACAATAACTATGCCTATCTATCTCTTATGAACTAGGTGTCTATAATTTTGAGCTACATTTGCTGTATCTGCCTTAAAATTAATTATTTTTGTGATTGGTGTATTGATTATGTGTAACATTATATATAATTTATATAAATTTGTTCAAAACATTTTGAATTTTGTTGCTAATTATGTATATATGTTTATACGTATATATGTATATGTTAAAATTTTTTTTGTGTATGTTTATAAACTCCATATGTATGTATACATTTATGTGAATAGAGTAAAAACTGCTTACAATTTTTTAAAAAATATATACATGTATACTTTTAAATATTTTGTTCTAATATGTTTTATAAATGTATTTAAATTTGTTTGTAACTTCAAGATTGTTGTTGAAAAATATGTTTATAAGTATATATGTATATGTGTTTTTGTTTATATTTTTATGTAGTATTAATTTGTATATATATATATATATATATATATATATATGTATATATATGTATGTATATGTGTATGTATGTATGTATGCACATGTGTGTATGTATATGTATGCATATGTATGTGTATATATATGTATGTATGTGTATGTACGTATATATGTATGTGTGTGTATATATATGTAAGTTTTGTTAATTTTCTTGATCTACTTTATATTCCGTTGGTACATCCAACTGGTTTGAGGTTTTGTACAAATCTGTTCTTTATTATTTCATAATTCAATAGTTAAGCTTAAATCAATTCTATTCTAAATATAAACAAATACTTAAATGTAAACAAAAGAATTATGCATGTGTTTCAGTTCTTTGTTCTGCAATTCATTTTATGCTGAATATAAGAAAACGGTATGGTTACAATTTTAAAGCATCAATATTTCTTTTAGCGGACCTTGTTATCAACACACAACGAGTTTCGTTGTGTGGTCAAAATTAGCAAACTAGGCATAATCCTAAGTGGATGGCCAAATGCTTATATTATTGCAAGTTTCTTCAGTGACGGGTATCTCACTGTCATATATGACTCGCCCCTCCTTATGATTCGAGTCTCTTCGAAGCAAAACTTTTCTGAACCTCAAAGCCACCAAAACACAAGCAATACATAAAATTAATGAGTAAAGTATATAAGTATGATGCGTATTATAATCTTCATATATAATTGCTTTAATTTCCTCTAAGTTGTCAAACTTGGGAATTTCTATTAATTCAGTAACATTATATTCTAACTTCTGTTGATTAGGAATAATTATGTCCATTTTACTTTCAAATCTTTTGATTTTATATACATCTATTTCTATTTCACAATTTTGAAAATTTATTAAGTAGTTTCCAGTGAGTTTATATTTATATTCATTGCAAGTACTTTTTAAAGTGGAATTAATATTTATTAACAAAAGGTTTCCAAAATCCAATTCTTGTATCAACTCCTGTGTAAACTTTCTTTTTGTACATTCATCATATGATTCATTTATAATATTTTTAATACATTTATTAGTTTTTTCCAGATTATTTATATCTTTTTCAGTATTTACATAATATGTTTCATTTTTTATGCTTACGATTTTAGAAATGTTTAAATTAACCTGCATATAATCTATATTTGGTATTGGTACAACAAACATTGTATTTTCGTCATTTTTCGAAAATATTGGAATTGATATTACAAACAATATAACGTCCTTTGATAGTTTTCCCAAAGAACATTTAATATAACTTAGCTTATCACTATTAATTTGATAAAAATCAATTTCTTTATTAGTTAAAAAGAATCTGTTCATTATGTGATGTTTTGAACTCATTATGTTATCTTGAATTCTTTCAATTTTATCTCGTATTTTGTTTATTAACAAACTTAAATGATTATATTTTATAAGTTCTAATTTGTTTTCTAATTCTTTACTGTGTGTTTCGTTAAATAATTCTTTGTGAGATTCCAAAATCAGTTTAATATTTAACATATATTTCTGTATATCGTTATTTATTGCTATTTGTTTATTCAGATCGTCTATAATATTATGTTGGTTGATATCCACTGTTTTAAAGTGATTATCAATATCTTGTTTGTCTTGGTCGTCCAAATTTCCAAATACCCATTTAATAAGTCTTCCTCCCGCGTCAATCAACGCTCTTCTTTCTCTATTGTCATGCCTTTTTATCGTCAACAATGAATGTTCCAACTCCTCAATATCTCTTTGCAAGTTCAACATCATCCATCCCTGCTTCACCTTCATATTACCTGCAATGCTAGCTCTGATTTTTCCGACTGTATCCTCTATCTCCTTCAAGTCAATTATGTGTACAAGTTTTGAGTAACCCTGAATTAATGTCACGGTTTGACTTCTCACTATCATATATCCTGCCTCAGTTTCTATCTTATTCACTATTATTTCGCCTCTGCCAACTGTCGACATTACCACAATTAACATCATCGTCAAAATTACCTGAAATTTATGGAAAGGGTTTTAATGGTCGCTTGACTCGCGCAACATCAATCTTGTTAGGATTACTTTTATTATATTTTGTATATCTCTTAGCCGTTTTTTGTCTTTCCGCTATGGGATTTTTCATATAAATTTTTTCTTTATCTATATCGGGTACTGGTTTTCTTCTTTTATTTATTTCTTTAATTACATATCTCTTTCTTCTATCCATTCTATCCGCGATTTCTTTAAAATTTAAGTCTAATCCATTCATAAAATCCATTGGTTTCTGTTTAGTTGTTGAATGGATTGTGTTGTTATAATAACCTATCGCTCTGATTACAAGCTTCCAATCATCCTTCTGTACATTTCATTATTCTTATGTGCTCAAGAATTGTTGAATGTAGCCTTTCAATGTCTGAATTTCCCGTGTGGGAATGGGGTGTAGTAAAGTGGGTCTGAATATTATTTTCACTACAGAACAATTTAATCAAATGATTATCGAATTCATTGTCCATAATCAAAAGTTGAGGTTTGCCCAACAAAGCAATCCTTTCTTGTAACTTCGTTTTAATGGTTATCATATTCTTCTCTGAAATCCTGTGGACACTTCCCAATTTTGTGAATCTATCTATAGTTGTCAGAAAATATTTTTTTTTCCACATGAAAGATGTCCATGTGGACTATCTGATTTGGTTTTTTCGGTGTTTCTGTGTGCTGAAAATGCTTTTCAATAGGCTTACGGTCATACTTTGCCTCACTACAAACTCTACAACTATTTATATACTTATTAATATGCTTAGTTAAATTGGGATGAAAGAATTTTCCCTTCATCTCCTCAAAGTTTTCCAAAACTCCTCTGTGATTAGTTTCTTCGTGTGTTCTCTTTATGACACTGTAAAGATGTTCTGATTCCTCCACGTCAATGCCCAATGTACTGCATTTAGTAAATCTCAATCTCCTATCATTTCCAAAAAAACTGAATTAATTTCTGTTGAACAATATTATATTTTGTATCTTCTAATTCGCAATATATCCCTATACAACCTTTAAATATATTTTCTTTAAAAAGATCTTCCAAATGACCTTCATTCGACAAGTCGGACTCATCTACATACAAGATCAAATACTTCCCAAATAGCCTTTCTACAGTTCTTTCTTTTGTTTTCACAATACGTACCTGGGTTCTATATTTATTAACTATTCCTTCGCTGATCCTAAAGTGATCATTCAAGTCCTCTTCATCACTACGCACCGTTCTAACCTCTTCGTCATTTAATTCAAAAACCTGTTCTTCATCCGATCTGTCCTTCTGCTCAATTCGGCTCAAGAAATCTGCCACTCTATTATTTTTCCCTTTTACGTAATCGATATCAAAATCATATTCGCTTAACTGAATTCTCCACCTTGACATTTTTGCGTTTGGCTCCTTCATCGAGTAAAGCCACTTTAAAGGTTGGTGATCTGTTTGGACCAAAAATTTCCTACCGTATACATATCTTCTGAAATACCTTAAAGCCCATACAATGGCTAAAAGTTCTTTCTCTATGGTAGAGTAATTCTTTTCGTGATTATTCAATGTACGACTCGCATAGCAAACAGGTCGACTTTCCTGGCTAAGTACCGCACCTAACGCATTATTACTAGCGTCTGCAGTCACAATAAATTTTTTGTTAAAGTCAGGATATGCCAAAACAGGATAAGACGTTATTAAGCTTTTGAGTTTCTCAAATGCTTCCATATATTTAAGATCACTTTGATCAATTTTTCTATCTTTCTTTAAATATTTTATTATAGGTGATGCTATAGAAGAATAATTCTTAATAAATTTCCGGTAGTAACCGGTTAATCCCAAAAATGACTTAATCTGTTTTACTGTCCTGGGTAGAGTTACCGCATTTATTGCCCTAATCTTATCAGGGTTTGGCTTAATGCCATTAGCAGTTATGATATGCCCCAAAAATTCCGCTTGTTGAGTCATAAATTTGCACTTATCAAGCTGTACTTTAAGACCGCACTCGTTCAACTTGCAAAAAATCTTGTTTAAACTATCGAAATGCTCATCAACTGAAGTTGAAAACACTAGTATATCATCCATGTAGATAATACATATTTTATTCATGTACTCTCTCAAAACAAAGTTCATCATCCTCTGAAACGTGGATGGTGCGTTCTTTAATCCAAATGGCATTCTGATATACTCATAATGACCAAAAGGTGTAGAGAAAGCAGTCTTTTCTATATCTCTTTCATCCATTAAAATTTGATGAAAGCCCTTTGCTAAGTCAATAACAGAAAAGTACTGAGCTCGGCCCAGCTTATCAAATATCGAACTTATATCGGGTATCGAGAATTTATCGTCTATTGTAACGCTATTTAAGCCCCTATAATCTATGACTATACGCCATTTTTCCCGTTTAGAATTATCAGATTTTTTCTTGACAATCCACAAAGGTGAATTATAAGGTGATTTACTCACTCTTACAATTCCTTGCTCTAGCATTTCGTTGATTTGTTTCCATATTTCATTTTGATATATCTGGGGGTATTTATAATTTCTTGAGTAGATTGGTTTATTCGTAGTTGTACGAATGCTATGTTTTATAACTGGGGTAGCAGACAAAATCTGACCATCCTGGTAAAATGTATTTTTATGTTTATAATAAAACCCTTTAAGCTTCTTGGCTTCATTTGAATTCAAGACATTGGATTGGATATCCTCAAAACCAATTTCACATTTCTCTAAACTATATACGTCCTCATATTTAACTTTAAATTCATCCTCGATTTCTTTTCTATAAAAAGGTATAGAAATATTATTTATAATTAATTTTTCAGTTTTGTAATCGATACATGCTCTAAGCGGCATCAAAATATTACTTCCTATTATGCAATCAAAATTTTTATCTTTAAGGTCTATTTATTTTATAGACATCGTCTTATTTGGAATACGAAATTCCAGTGGAAGAGTAGAAACAACCTCCCTGGTTATAACAGAAGAACCTCCTAAGGTATTTAAAAGAATTGGTTTTATAAGATTTTGTGGTTTGAATAAAACTGAAAATATATTGTAGTCACCCAAAGTTGTTGCAGCTCCAGTATCGATCAAACATTTTATCTGTTTTTTATTAAAGGTTAAAATCACTAGGGGTAATCGGTTTTCCGAGTCCCCTGTTGAAAATTTTCAACGATATCAACATTATCCAGCTCCATAGGTTCTTGACCAAAATTATTTCTAAAGTTTCCTGATCTTCTATTATCGTTACCATCACGGCGTACGTTTTCGAAGTTACCTCTATTATTACCCTGCAAATTCCAATTATCATTGCGCCTAAAATTTCCATAATTACCTCTGTAACCTCCCGAAGGATTCAAATGGCTATTCCGAAAAGATCTAAAATTTCCCGAAACCTGTCTCTTAACATTATTATTATTGTTATTTTGGTTAAACTGATTTTGTTTAAAAAAAGTTTTAAAATTTTTATTTGTATTTTCACATTTGTTCTTCAACGAGATATCCTTTATTGAATTATTTTGAATAAAATAGTTATGAGCACTATTAATATCATTTATGTTATTCTGAATCAACAAAGTTTTAATGTTCAAAGGCAAAAAGTTCATATAAATATTAAATATAATTTTTTTGTTTTTATCAGGACTGTATTCCAAATTTTTTTGAATCTCCAAATTAAACTTAGTGTTCATTAAATCTAAAATTTTTTCTAATTTATAATTGAGTTCCTCTATGTTACAAACCTTTACATCCATTGCTTGTTGCCGCAGTGTGAAATAATCCTCCTTGACGGAAAATTCGGACCTTAACTTCACAAGGACATCCTCCCAAGTAGGGTTGGTCAATCTCTCGATACGTCTTAGGGCCTTTCCTTGTAACTTGTTCGCCAAAACTGATTTCACTATTGATTGACTTTCCGCTGGGGTGAAGGATAGAATATTTGTCACATCTCTGAGATAATTACCCAAGGTGTAGCCACCATCTCCAGTAAATGGAGGAAGGCTTCGCGCTTTCCTCAAGCATTCTGATAATTCAAGTGTTGTCATTTTCAAATATTTAGTTTTCCGTTGCAGTATTTAACTGCCACAAATGTTATTTATTTATTTTTATTATATATGTATATATTTTTTTTATAGTCAAATATCAAAACTTTAACCTTTTAGCAATATTAACTTGATTTTCTCTTATTATTATTATTTTTCTTTTCGTTGAAAAATTACTTGTTACTTCACGGTTCAATCAAATTCGGTTCATTGTATCCTTGGATGTTATTTTTCACTTAACATCCTACCGACTGCGCCAGTTTTGTTAATTTTCTTGATCTACTTTATATTCCGTTGGTACATCCAACTGGTTTGAGGTTTTGTACAAATCTGTTCTTTATTATTTCATAATTCAATAGTTAAGCTTAAATCAATTCTATTCTAAATATAAACAAATACTTAAATGTAAACAAAAGAATTATGCATGTGTTTCAGTTCTTTGTTCTGCAATTCATTTTATGCTGAATATAAGAAAACGGTATGGTTACAATTTTAAAGCATCAATATTTCTTTTAGCGGACCTTGTTATCAACACACAACGAGTTTCGTTGTGTGGTCAAAATTAGCAAACTAGGCATAATCCTAAGTGGATGGCCAAATGCTTATATTATTGCAAGTTTCTTCAGTGACGGGTATCTCACTGTCATATATGACTTGTATATGTGTATGTATATAGGATTTAAAAATTGTTTTTTATAAATGTTTTTTATATATATATGCATGTATAGGTTTAAATATTTTATTATTGTTCATATATTGTAAATTTATTTAAAATTTGTTTGAATCTTTTTGTATTTTGTTGACAAATAATTTTGTTTCATAAACAAAATAGTTTTTTATATCAAATAAAATAATTAATTTCCTGAAGACGTCACACAAAGGAGTGACGAAATATTGAAATTAAAAATTAAACTAAAATAAAGAGACCTTAAGCTTAAAAATATCGGAATACAATAATAATTAAAAAGAGGTCAAGAAACCAGAAGAATTTATTTCTAAGACATTTATCTAAACAAAAAATATTTTTTTAAATGCTCATATACCTGAAGTTGACGGTTCCATTATAAAACTTTTACTTATAGAAGTCTTAAAAAAACTATAATCACTTGAAATATCAAATCTTCTCTTCTAATCAATGAGTGTAAAAATAACAAAAATTATTGAACTTTGAACACACACTGCAAATAAAGTAAACTACCAAGAACTTTTAATTTTGCAGTTAGTTATGTAGAATTTTATCCACTTTCATATGGTAACAAATACGATTGTGAAAGTTAAAGTTAATCTTTTGAATTAATCGCCACTTGTGAGAGGTTTCACCCCACAGTGCGCCGAAACAAAGACAAAATGGCGGGAACAGCGAAAAAATATTGGTGACAAGTTTTACGGCAAAGTTTGAGAACAACTGGTTAATCGATTCAGGTTCAACAGCGCATATGGTAAATGACGTACATACATAACAATTGCCGATAATAAAGGTCTTAAAGCAGTGGTGGGCACCGTCAATGTATTGGTAAATTGTGTATGTGTTGAGCTTGCGAGCTACCCACCGAACAAAAAGCCAAGCGTTTGAGAGATAATGGAGCATTATATATTTATACATAAGTACCAATATATTCTAAGTTGAAAAAAACGTTTATTACGTAAAATTATTAATTAAAAATTAAATTTTTTCTAAGTAAACAGTCAAATGAAAAAAAATTAAAAACAATAATTTTTTATGTTTTCCATTCAAGATAAATATATAAAATAATGGTTGCTTGCTGGAGCATAACCCTGAATATTCGCCAAAAAAAAAAATACGCGGTTGGATGTATCAAACTTAATAAGCTTTGATATTTGTCGGCATGGAAGATCATTTTCATATGGGAAACATATTCAAAATATTTTTGATAAGATTTTGCACAGACTAATTAATAAGAAATATTGTATAAAAGGCATTGTATGTTTTCGAAAGCATTGTTTATGACAAAATATTTTTCGCATGTCATCATGATTGAAATTGTTTGCTTGACAAATATTCTGGAAAAAAATATAAAAAAATTCGTAAGCATCCGCCTGATATTCATTCGTCGCTGTCTCATCGACAACTAAATTAAAGAGGGTAAGAATACGTGTGAATGATCTCAGCACAATTGTACTATGAAACGCCCGTATCTGCTTTAAGACAGCAACGTTTTTTTCAACTTAGAATATATTGGTACTTATGTATAAATATATAATGCACCATTATCTCTCAAACGCTTGGCTTTTTGTTTGGTGGGTAGCTCGCAAGCTCAACAACTACTCAATTTACCAATGCATTGACGGTGCCCACCACTGGCTTAAAGTCATTGGTATAGGAACTATTCGTTTTCAACAAATGTTAAACAACAAGATGGAGCATATAAATATAGAAGACGTGTTATTTGTTTCTGATATCTGTGCAAATCTAATTTCTGTAAGCCAACTAACAAAAAAGGTTTCCAATTTATTTTCGAAGGTGATCGCTGTAGTATTAAAAGAGACGGTGTACTTTTCTTAATAGCTTTTTTGAATATGGAATGTTTACACCTAATTTTGAAATAACACAACAAAATTTGTTAGCTACTCTAGTAAAGCGATTTGGCATAAGCGACTTGGACATCCTGGTGACAAAAACATCAAGTGTCTGGTTTTCAATAAAGCGTTAAACAATGACAGTAACGTGGAATCAAGTGCTTGCAGTTCATTTTTACAAGGTATACAGTGTCGTTCTTCTTAAAAATCTTCAGCAACAACAAGTGAGAGTTTAAAAATCGTGCATACAGACGTTTATGGTCCAATGGAAGGGAGGTCTATGAGTGGAGCTGTTTAATACGTATTATTTCTTGATGATTATTCTGGTAACGTTTTGGTCTGAGTAATGGAATCAGAAGTGCCAAAATTATTTGAGAATTTTAAAAATATGGTAGAGAATCTACACGGCAAAAGAATTCAAATACTTCGTTCAGATAATGGACTAGAATATTGCAACAAACAGTTAAAACAGATTTGTGATCAAAGTGGAATCATTCACCAAACCTCTGCGCCATATAGTCCACAGCAAAATGGCAAAGCCGAAAGGATGAATCGAACTTTGGTCGAGAAGACACGTTCAATGCTGTTTGATGCAAATTGGAAGAAATTTTATTGGGCTGAAGCTGTAAATAAAGCTGCATATTTGTTGAAATTATTGCCGAAGAAGGCCTTAAATGAAAAATCACCTCAAGTTTTCAATAAAGCGACGGGTAAATCTCAAAACTATGAATCATTTGCGTATATTCGAATGTATTGGAATGGTGTTCATACCCAAAGAGCTCCGCCAAAAATGGGATGCAAAGTCCAAGAAGTGTATCATGGTAGGGTATAGCCATAATACAAAAGCCTACAGAATGTATGATGCTGTAAATAAAAAATTACACGTAAGTCGCAACGTAAAGTTTTTAGAAAATTAAATGTATTTTCAAACCAAAATCCAACAAGTACTTCATCACATGTATGTGATCGAGATTTAGTGACAGTGATTCATGACACTCAGGACTCTGATGATTTTTACGAAGAAAGTGAGGACGTTAAATCTCAGTCAGATGAAAAGTCTACGGACGATAATAATGAGCAACAAACACAGAGCAAGAAAAATCAACACCCCGTCGATTTGATAGAATAAGAAAACCTCCAAACATGTCAGACTACGTTACATATTTTTCCAATGCTAGTTGTAATGATCCCAACGATTTTAATGAAGCAATTTGTAGTGCAAATAACAATCGATGTAAGAATCGAAAAGAAACGTCAAGAATGTGTAACGAGGAGTTAAACCAAAAACTAAAAAGTCTTGGTATGAGACAATTGAAAACAGACCAGTGTGTTTATATAATAAATGAGGATACAGACGTTATTACCATTGCTGTATACGTGGATGATCTTATTGTTTTATGGAAAAAGAAAAATGTGAAAAACTTGTTAGTTAAAAGATTGAAAGAAGAGTTTAAGATGAAAGATCTTGGTCAAGCTAAACAATTTCTCGGAATGAGACCAAGGAAAAGATATATCCATAGATCAATCTTCATATATGGGAACCTTATTGGAAAAGTTTGATATGCTCTACTGTAATCCAGTTTCAACTCCCATGGATCCTGGTATAAAATTTTCCAAAACTAATCAAGATGATGAGTTTGATATGAAAAGTTATCCTTATCAGGAATTAATTGGATATCTCCTATACGCCGCTCAGGTCACCCGATCGGACACCAGTTTTGCGATAAATCTCCTAAGCCGTTTTAACAACAACTTTAGTATGCAATATTGGGTAGCTGTTAAACGTTTTTTAAAAGGGTCTATTGATAACAAACTTACTTTTGAGAAAAGTTCCAGTTTTGAAACTACGTGTTTTAGTGATGCAGACTATACCGCAGATCCGGAAGATCGGAAATCAGTAAGCGGATATGTATTTATAAAGAAAGGCGGTGCTATATCGTGTGGTTCGAAAATATAAGAGACCACCGCTTTATCCACGTGTGAAGCTGAATACATGGCTATGGTATTGACAGTGCAGGAATTACTCTGGTTACGAGGTCTCGAAGAAGAGCTGTTCAACAAATTCTTGGGTCCAACAACATTTTGTTGCGATAATCATAGTGCCGTTCAACTAGCTCTTAACGAGTCCTATCATGCAAAAACAAAGCACATCGATGTGAGACATCACTGTATTACAGACAATATACTCGCAAAAGGTTTAACATTAAAATCTGTAAGCTCAGCTCTTATGGCAGCAGATATTTTTACCAAGCCACTTTGCAGTGTTAAGATTAAAGATTTTATAAACAGTATGGGTTTAAAATAAATAATCTTTTAGTGAGGATGTTGAAAATAAAAGCTTAATTATTTTAAGTTGACATCACTCTTATTCGTGTATTTAACTAAATATATAACTTTGCACATACTTAAATAAAACATTGTTTATACCCTTCATAAAAAAGTGAAAGGGTATATCTAGGTTTGTCATTCCGTGTGTAATTTCTTCGATATCAATATGGGACCTCATAAAGTATATATATTCTGAATCCTTATGAATAGCGATGACGATTGAGCAATTTCCGTCTGTCTGGGGGTTTTCCCAAGCCCCCAAAAGAGCAAGAGACTTTGTTCTTGGACCGTTGGATTGGAAATAAACTTAAATAGAGTGGTATTGAAATTCCGAAATACGGTTAAAGAGCTGGGAAGCTTACACCTATTTCTCGACTCAAAATTAATACCAAAAACCAATTATTTTTTGGTTGTTTGTAAATTAAATCAATTTCATGCTTTGGGAAACCTCAATGGTCTATTAAAAACTAAAAAAAATAAAAAAAAGTTTTCCAGGGATGGGAATGTAAAAGTATTTTTTGGCACATTCAGTATTTTGTAGTACATGTAATAACTAAAATTAAAATTAACTAATATACATCATGAAGATTTGCATTAGTCAAAAAAAATTTTTTTTAAATGAAAATTTTGCTTCTAGGGGGTGGAAAATTAAAAATTTTTTATACATAAAAGGCAATTGACGTTGGTTTTTTTTTTTTGCTAACTAAAACTTTTTTGTACTTTAGGAAGAACCAAATTGGTATCAAAAATTCAAATGCAATATTTTATAGTACATGAAAGTGACCAAAATGGTTAAAAATGTAAAACTTTTCTTAAATAAAACAAAACTACTTTAAACCGCATGAAGATTTGCATTGATAACAAAAAAGTAAATTTCGTTTCCAGGGTTGGGAAAATGAAATTTTTTTATACATAAAAGTAACAAAAAAGCAATTGATGTGTTTTTTTTGTAAATTAAAACTATTTTATATTTCATTACGAACAAAACTGGTATCAAAAATTAAAAAAATAAATAAAAATTTCGAATCCAGGGTTGGTCAAGTGCAATATTTTATTGTTCATGAAGGTGACCAAAATGGTTCAAAATTGTAAATTGTTACTAAATAACACTACTTTATACCTCATAAAGAATTGCATTGGTAAAAAAAAATTTTAATTTCACTTCCAGGGTTGGGAAATTGGTTGCAAAACCAAAATGGTTGCAAATTTAAAGTTTTTCTTAAATAAAACGACTTTATACGTAATGAAGACTAGGATTGGTAAAAAAAAAATTGAATTTCGCTTGAAATTTTTTTTTTACATAAAAGTAATCAAAGAGGCAACTAACGTCGGTTTTTTACTAATTAAAACCATTTTTTAGTTCAGGAAAAACAATATTGGTATAAAAAATTAAAAAAATAAAATAAAGATTTAGATTCCAGAGTTGAATAACTGCAATATTTTGTGCTACATGAAAGGGACCAAAATGGTTAGGTTGGGTTAGAGGGCCGTTGTCCCTGGCGGGACAATCCACTTGGGTCCGTCAATTAGGTCCCTTTGTGATGCCCTTAAGCAGAGGACCTCCTAAGGGATGTCTTCCGCCGTTTCAAACCATCCTGTACCCATGAGGAAGAATGATACCCCTGAAAACTCCATGTTTGCCAGGCTGTCTAAGTCTGACAGGAATCGGGAAGGGCAGGACACTGACACAGAAGATGGAGGACAGTTTCTTCCTCCTCTTCATCATTGCAGCTTCTGCAATAGTCGTTGTATATTAGACCCATCCTCCTCGCATGAGTCCCAAAGCTACAGTGTCCTGTCAGAACAGTCCCCAGTTGACGCATGCGCGCCTTGTCAAACTTGAGAAGGTCGCGTGTTTTGCGTAAATCGTAATGGGCCCACGTGGCTCTTGCCACGAGACAGTTAGTCACGCTTTCCCACCTAAGTTGAGCTAGTTTGTATGATTCGCTTTGAATCAGAAACTTGCATCGCGCTAATGGAATGCCGTGAAGTGACTGATCATTGAACTGTTCAATTCAGTCCCTTGTCTGGCAATCTCATCCGCAGTATGGTTGCCTGGACATCCAGAATGCCCCGGCACCCAAACCAGTGTCACCCTCGAATGTCTCGCTATCTCGTTTATAGACAGTCGGCATTCGACCACAGTTTTTGATGTACTGTACACACCACTAATAGCAGAGATGGCTGCTTTGCTATCGGTAACAATGAAGATATCATTCGATATCTTATAGTACCTTAGCCATCTCGCTGCCCGAGTAATAGCAGAGATTTCGGCTTGCAAGACAGTACAACCGTCCTGGAACCGGAATGGAGATCTTACATTGAAGTTCTCCACATAGAAGCCTCCGCCCGTTCTTGTTCCCCTTTTGGATCCGTCAGTGAAAACTCTAACTGAATCCTCGGGAAAGGAAAGCCTGTCCACCTGTTCCCTGTCAACGACAATGGAACGGAAAAGTCCACCAAAAAAGTTTCTTGATACACAGTAGTCAATGTTGGCATGGATTTCCGAGTGCTCTCTTAAAATCCTAGCATGCCCATAGTCAGTCCTAGTCCATCGACATACTGTATTCAACCTGACCGCGGAGAATAGAGCCAGTTGTCTGGCCAGAATGTCAACCGGGAGCCAATTTAGCATTGCAAAAATTGCTCCCGTTGGTGTAGATCGTAGTGCGCCTGTCATCAGTCTCGCTATGACCCAAAAGACTTTTTCAAAGGTCCTGCGATGAGCCTGCTTGTCCATCGCATTCCACCAAACCAATAGCCCGTAAAAGAGTACTGGTTTAATAACAGCCTCAAGGATCCAATTGATCCCCTTAGGGTTGATACCCCATTTGAGGCCTACTGCCCTTTTGCATGTCACTAAGGCCACTAAGGCCCTTTCCGCTCTCGACTGTATGTTCTGATTCCATGATAGCTTACTATCCAGAATCACACCCAGGTACTTGGCGGTTTTAGATAGTTTCAAGGAGATGCCGTTAAGCTTTGGGTGTATAAAGCTATCGGTCTTGTACTTTCTAGTGAAGAGCACCAACTCAGTCTTGGCTGGGTTGATCCCGAGCCCACAACTGACACTCCACCTACTCAGCAGAGCCAGCGCAGACTCCATGCAAGTGCTTACCCGATATCGCCACCGCTACGTCATCCGCTTACGCGACAGTCATAATCTGTCTGCGTTCTAGACTTAGCAAAAGCGAATTAATGGTCAGGTTCCACAACAGAGGTGACAGAACACCTCCCTGTGGTGTGCCCCGATAGACTGCCCTATACTCAGTGACATCCCCAATCGAGCCCCTGACTACCCTGAAAGTTAGTAAGTTTCTAACAAACCGGCATAAATTGTCATCAATCCCTACTGCTACCATCCCATTCATGATGGAATCGGGGTTGACATAGTTGAAAGCACCTTCTATGTCCAGAAAAGCCCCCATAGTAAATTCCTTATACTCTAGAGATTTTTCTATGTGGCCCACTAGAGAATGTAGTGCCGTTTTCACAGATTTGCCTTTAGTGTAGGCGTGTTGTGATTTGGAGAGAAGCTCATTCGGAATGGTCATTCTCAGATGAATACCAATTACCCTTTCTAAAGTTTTTAGTAAAAAAGAAGTGAGACTTATCGGTCTGAAGTCTTTAGGCTTGGTGTGTGACGTCTTACCCCGCTTCGGGATAAAGACAACCTCGCACGTACGCCAAAATACAGATATATATGCCCTCCTAAGGCATTCACTGTAAATTATCGTGAGCTAAGGTAGGACAATGTCCGCATTTCTCTGTAGATCCGCTGGAATTATTCCATCTGGTACCGGAGATTTGAACGGATCGAAGCTGTGTACAGCCCAGCGGAGCCTATCCATATCCAATGGAGTTGTGACTGCGCCTGTCGCCAAGCTGCCATCGACAGTGCCTGTTAAAGGTGCCGCCTGGCTACCAGGAAAATGAGTGTCGATTAGTACGCTCAGCGTCTCTTGACTACTCATGGTCCAGCTACCACAGGGTTTCTGTATGTAGCTGGGTACAACCGGTGCGGTTGATAGCATCTTACGCAGCCTGTTGGTTTCAGATGTACCCTCCACATTACTGCAGAAAGCCCTCCAAGACCTCCTTTTTGCGTTTCTGACAAGATTCTTGAAGCGATTCAACGAGGTTTTGTATGTCGACCAGTCGCCTGATCGTTTAGCCTCGTTGAATAGCCTACGACATTCTTTTCGTGAATGTGCAATTTCCGGGCTCCACCATGGTGGTTTGGCCCTTCCCCTGCAAACCGTTGGTTTGCAAGCCTTAGTGGTACAGCGAAACGATTCACTTAGAATCTCCACAGCAGAGTCAATGTCCCCAATATTTCTAATTGTTGGAAACGTCGATAAGGAGTTGCAGAGTATATTGTTCTGTAGCTCCCAGTCAGTCTTCTTCCTGTTAACTATAGGATTAAATCTACTCTCACCTAACCCTATGTTAAAGTCAATACAGCGATGATCGGATAGGGAGCAGTCATCCGCAACCCTCCAACCGATAACCATATTGGTGTGCTCTGCACTAACCAATGTTACATCTAAAACCTCTCTACGGTTAGACACAATAAAAGTGGGTTCTGAACCCCTGTTGACAATTTCAAGATTATTATTTAAAATGAAATCGAAGAAACACTCACCCCGCTCGTTAGTATCGCTACTACCCCAGGAGGTGTGGTGTGAATTGGCGTCAGCACTTATTATTATAGGCGTCCTCGTGCTTATCGCCCTGGACACAATGCCACGCACCTTGCCATTTGGTGGACTGCCCTCATGGTCATGCGCCATATAGCTCGAGACCAGCCAAACCATGCCGGACGGGATCTCCAGAGCAGCTGCTACAGTATCCCCATCACTGAAATCAGATAGGATAAAGATACGCAAAGAGTTTTTAGCCAAGATCTAATATTACCTGTGCCTTTGGCAAACAATAGTTTGTAGCCCTTTAGTGTCAGTCCATGAACCCGTCCTTGGTGGACCCAGGGTTTCTGGACCACAACCAGCTCCTCCTTCCTCTCTACCACCCGGAGGAGCATCGCAGCGAATGTTGCTTTAGTGTGGTGAAGGTTTATTTGCGTCACCTTCACCATCATGGAGCGCAATTACGGTGGTGTTGGCGTCCTCTTGGCTGGATTCCAAGAGGGCGTCAGTGTCCTCATCCGCGACTGCCAGCTGTTCAAAGAAGCCACCCACCATGCCTGAGACTGAGTGGGTGTCCTCTTGCCCGTATGAAGCTACGTCCGACACACCAGGAGCTGCGCAGTCAACAGCGCCGTCGGCAGCATCATCCCCTCGGTTGCGGTTCTTCTTGATATCTTCTTGAGTCGTACTGAAACAGTAGAAGACTTTGTTGCCCTTTTACGGATCGGTGCCAAAGATTCTTTGTTAAGAATCAGAACCACCTCCCTTCTAGACCTCTCGGGTGCATTCACCTTAGCTGCCTTCCAGTCATGGGTGGGTAGATCCGGGTTGCAGTTCTTAAGGATCTCCTTCGGGGAAAAACGTTCAGCAGGAACTATGGTCAAGGCTCTTTGTCTTTTGGGTATGTCTTCCAAGGAAACCACATCCAGCCTGGAGCCTTTCCACACCTTGCCAATAGCTTCGATGGCCTTCTTCAACAGAGACGCTGAGCGTTCATCCGTGCAATCCAGCAATTTAACGCCGTGCTGGTGCCAGCCAGCATCGACGTATTGAGGCGGCGGTCCCGGATTCTCCTTGCGGATCTTCCAGAACACTCCCGCCAGTTTTTGGTTGACCAAGTCCCATCTGGCACGGGAAATGTCACCGTCTGATACATCCCTATCGATTATGGCCCTTATGAGCTTGCCTTTGGCGATCTCACTAAAGGTGCCTTTCGAAGGGATGTTCTTAGGACGTTTAGCCCTAGAAGTCTGTTAGATTTAGTTAAATTAACAAAACCCTTTGTGTGGAAGCAAACCAAAATTTAAATAAAAAGTCCCGTCGAGTTACTTCAGTAAACTTATATTTTAATCGTATAAAATAATAGGTATATAAAATTTGTAGCTTTAAGATTGACCTTTACTGGTTGATAAAAGTTATTGGAATAATCAAATGATTAAGCAAAACTAATGATTATTAATATGACAGTATAACAATTAGAGTTGTATGTATTTGGCTTGCGATCAGTGTTGCAAATTGTTAACAAACGCCCCCTCAAGCCAAATTCATATTTTTTAAATATGTTTTAATTACAATGTTCTAGAATTCAAAAAACTAGAAGTTAAGTTTTAATAATTCACAAGCAATACCATGCTTCTTTTTACACAAGATTTTAGTTAAAACATCTGCTGCGTTTCTATCAGAAGAAACGTATTCAACATCGATGGTTTTGTCTTCATACTCGTTTCGGATAAAATGATAGCGTATATCGATATGCTTACTCCTTTTTTGAACAGTAGGGTTTTTAACCATGAAACTAGCACTTTGGTTGTCGCAAAAGATTGTTGTTGGATTGGCAAGGAGATCATTAAAACCGAGTTCCCTTAGCAGATTTCGGTGGAAAATTACTTCTTTTGCCCCTTGCCATAAAGCAACATATTCTGCTTCCATTGTACTTAGTGCTACAATCACTTGTTTATGTGACTCCCAAGCAATGGGACCACCAGCCATAAATATGACATGACCAGAAAACGATTTTCTATCGTTGAAGTCCGATCCCCAATCAGCGTCTGTAAAACATTCAAAATATTTATGACTAGTAGAAAAAGTTATTTTACCAGAAGGATTCTTCCTAAGATATCTCAGAACGTGTTTTGCTGCACGGAAATGTTCATCATGTGGATGACTATTAAATTGTGAGAGCTTTGAAACAACATGAATAAGGTCAGGCCTTATTATTACAGCGAGGTACATCAGAGACCCAATCAAACTCTGATAGCCCTTAGCGTCCACGTCTTGGCAGTTTCTTTTGCATTTTTCCAGTAATGTACCGCTTGGCAATGGTGTAGAAGCAAGCTTACAGTTCGCCATACCCCATCGTTGCAATATTTCTTGCGCGTATTTATTTTGATGGACTGTAATATCACCTCTTGAATCATTTCTTATTATTTCCATGCCTAAATAAAATGATATTGCGCCACGATCATCGGCATCAACATATTCGTTCGATTTCGCTATAATATTTTTCATTTCACTTTCAGTTGAACAGGCCAGCAACATATCATCAACATAAATTGCGATGATACTTAGAGAAGAAGCATTTCTTCGAATATAAACGCATGTATCTGCTTGACAACGAATAAAATCCATACTTAACAAAATATCATTAACTTTTCGGTTCCACTCGCGTCCCGCTTGCTTTAAACCGTATAATGCTTTGGTAAGTTCACAAACCTTATTAGGAAGATTTCTATCCTCAAACAGTGGGGGTTGATTCATGTAAACTTCGTCTTCAATATCTCCATTTAGATAAGCAGCTACAATATCGATATGGTTTACCAGGAGTTTATAGTTAGCTGATAACGCTAATAGTAGTCTAATTGTTGAATGACGAACTACGGGCGCAAAAGTCTCTTTAAAATCAATATTTTGTTTCTGACAACAGCCTTGGGCAACAAGTCTTGCCTTGTATTTTTCAATAGACCCGTCTGCTTTACGCTTTAAAGCAAAAACCCACTTGCAGCCAATTATATTTTTACCCATAGGTTTGTCAACAAGACGCCAAGTTTTGTTTTTAATTAACGAGTCATACTCTGACTTCATAGCTTCTTTCCACTTCGAAGCACTTTCCGATCTCAAAGCTTCCGACACAGTTTCTGGATTTTCAATTATTGAGTTCAGCATTTCAGTACCTTCCGTACAATAAATTTTTTGGGTCGACCTTTCTCACCGCTTTTGATTAACTTTGGTCTACCAGGCTTACGTTTGTTTTCAGCAGTGTTTGCTTCATTTCTATTAGTCTCCTCACCACTAGACTTTTCATCTTCAACATCACTCTTGTTTTCTGCAAATTTTTTTTCACCTTCCGTTCCTGCTTCATTTGTCTTCAGAATATCAAAAAATGCGTGTACTTCTTCCTCCGTTTTATCTTTAATAAAACCATTATCAAAAGATTGTTCAAAGAAAATCACGTCTCTTGAAGTAATAATTTGTCTAGAGGTGGGATTATATAATCTATAGGCTTTTGTTGTTGAGTGATACCCAACAAATTTCATTTTAAGACCTTTGGGGAAAAATTTACCACCTTTTGGCTTTGGACCCTTCCTGAGAGCAACTGCATCGCAACCAAATGGTTTTAGATGGAAAACCGATGGTTTCGTACCATTCCACCTTTCGTAGGGCGTTATGTCGTTCAAAACTTTCGTTGGAGCACGATTTCTCAAATATGTCGCAGTATTGATCGCTTCTGCCCATAACATTTGAGGCAACCCAGAAGATTCCAATAAGCATCGCGCCATTTCAACTAAGGTCCGGTTTGCACGTTCTGAAACGCCATTTTGTTGTGGAGAATAGCTCACGGTTGTTTGGTGAATGATGCCCTTTTCTTTAAAATAACCTTCAAATTTGGAATTTACAAACTCCTTTCCATTATCGCTCCTAACGACTTTAATTTTGCGGCCAATCTGCTTCTCCGCGGTCCCAGCAAAAGAACAGAATGCTTCAAAAACATCTGATTTATTTTTTAAAAAATATGTTGAAATATATCGCGAGTAGTCATCAATAAAAGTAATGAAATATGATGCACCACCCAATGATCTTGTGCCAATAGGTCCACATAAATCAGTGTGTATAAGTTCCAGTAACTCATTTATTTGTACACTTGAATAACTTTTATATGGTTTGGCAGAAATTTTTCAAACTGCACAGGTCACACACTCAATAGATTTCGGCATTTTTATATTTAAACCATTTACCATATTCTTTTCATACAATTTATTTAGATCATTAATATTTAAATGGCCAAACCTCTGATGCCACTTTAAGCCAATATCTTCATTTATTGCTCCACAAGCACTTTCAATATTTTCTTCTTTTATAATCGAACTAACTCTTGAAACAAACATCTCAGATTTTAAGTCAGCTGTTAAAATTTTTTCTTTGGTTTTACTTTTTATTACTGCCTTTTTCTCAGCGAATTCAACGATATGACCAGCTTTTACAATTTTTGAGATAGACAGAAAATTTGAATGTAATTGAGGCACAAATAAGACATTTTTCAATTCAAGATTGCAGTGAGTGGTTTTAATCTTAATGTTACCAACTCCTTCAGCTTTAATACTCTCACCTGATGCTAAAACAACCTGTTGTTTGCTCTCAGACAGTGTACTAAAAGATTCTTTGGATTTACACATGTGAGATGTCGCACCGCTGTCTAGTATCCATATGTCCGCGTAATTATCATTGTCACAAACTAAAGAGCATGCAATATTATTTTCATATTTCTCTTGACATTGTGAACGTATGTGGCCCTTTTTGCCGCAGCGAAAACATTTAACATTAGCAATATTATTAACCTGGTATACGCTCTTGCTGTTACTGCTGCTGTTTGTTGGAATTTTTGTGACACTTTTGTTTCTATAGTTGTTGGTATTGTTTCTAAAATATCTTTTATTTCTTTTATTATTTCTATTCTGTGTGTTTGCGGCGAAAACGTTTTCTGTTGAAGTGCAATTTATTTTATTATGTTGGCGCATTTCTTCTTCTAATATCTTATATATTAATTTATCGTATTTGGGCAAACTGTCACGACTTTCAATTGCCACTACAAAGCTTTCCATCTCATCTGGAAGACTACACAACAACAAAATTGATAATAAGTCTTCATTTAAAGTGATTTCAATTTCTTTTAAATTTTCGACTATGGAACAAAATTCGTTTATTTGTGGCGACTACTTCTCATTGTTTTGAAATTTAAACTTTATAAGCTTTTTAAATAAATTTACTTTTCTAGAAGCAGTGTTTGACTGGTACATAGCACTCAATACATTCCACGCAGCCTTTACTGTTGTACAATGTTTTATATGGATTAACTCACTTGGTCTTATGCTCAGATTTATCATTGCCAGTGCCTTGTTATCATTATTCCGCCATATAACTTTCTTTGCCTCCTCCACCGGGCAGGCTTCAACAACCGTGTTCCACAATTCCATTGTGATCAATAAACTTTTTATCTGTATGCACCACGTTGCATAATTCTCCCCAGTCAATTTTTCAATACTTGCAATACCACTCGACATTGTATATTGTTTTTTATTATCACCGGATAAAAAAAAAACCAAGAGTACTGTATTGTACTTAACCTCAACTTTATAGTTGCTGCAATGTGCTTATTAACTTTTTATTTAAAACCAAATTTTAGTTACCAGCGACCTGGGCCCATAAGATTTAGTTAAATTAACAAAACCCTTTGTGTGGAAGCAAACCAAAATTTAAATAAAAAGTCCCGTCGAGTTACTTCAGTAAACTTATATTTTAATCGTATAAAATAATAGGTATATAAAATTTGTAGCTATAAGATTGACCTTTACTGGTTGATGAAAGTTATTGGAATAATCAAATGATTAAGCAAAACTAATGATTATTAATATGACAGTATAACAATTAGAGTTGTATGTATTTGGCTTGCGATCAGTGTTGCAAATTGTTAACAAAGTCCTAGCTGCATCGTTCTCCTCTTCCGAACGTTGCCGTTTAGGCGAAGCAACCGTGGCAGGTGCGGGGGAGGAGTTTATTTGCAGCCTCGACACATGAGCCTGTGCCCACTTTAGAGAGGCTGCCTGCTTTTCAGAAAGCTGGTCAGCCGGGATCGCACCGAGGTGCGAAATTGTTCTTAAGGCGGAGCGCCTCGCATCATTGGCCCTGCGTGAAGCATTTTTGCGCGAAGGATTATTGATGTTTTTGCCGGGATTGGCAGTGGGTGACGCAGTACTGTGGCTAGAAGTAATCCTCTTTGCCTTTTCCTGCGCAATGTGCGCTTTGGAGGCGACGGGTTTGGACGGCTTAGGCCTTTCCATTCCCTTCGCACCCGAAGAAGGGGGTTTTACCGTTTTACCGGTAAGGACCTGAGCAGCTTTTGAGGTACTTGGAGCGAAAGACAGAGGTACCTCGCTGCTAGGGCAGCCACCCGTTGCCGGATGTTTTGCCCCTTTCTCAACAGCAATGAGGCCGGTTAATCCAGGCTGATTGCCCACCACGTCAGTAGTCCGCAGACTGGTCGGGCCTGATGTGGACACCCTGCCAGCCTGAGCAGCAGTAGCTTTCGATTCACCGCGGCCTGCTACTTGCGCCGCGGGAATAGGGTCCCCGGAGATAATTAAGCCCCTAACCGGGTACGTGGGGCTTGGCTTTTTATTTTTAATTTTTTGTGGGTTTGAGGGTGCATTTTATACCTACTGCCAGGTTAAAAAGCTGCCGACTCACCTGGATGCAGACGCAGACCATCAGCCGCCCAAAATGGGATACAGACGCTGATGGATTTGGACATGGTCCCTTGGACCGAAAAACGGACTGACTCGATAGCCGCCCCATGGGGAAAAACAGACGCTATCGAGTCCGGGGAGGGTGGTTATTGGACGGTACTTAGCTGTTGGCCACTCTGGCATGGGTGACCCTACCAGGGGCTACTGACAACAGCTGCCCCCCAGTAGAGACCGGTCAACTAGACCTAAGCCTCCACATCGCGACAAGATGACCACCCAGCGTGGAGGACCAAAATGGTTACATATATTAAATTTTTCTTAAAAAAAAAAAACTATTTCATGCCTCATTAAGAGTTGCATTGGTAAAAAAAAAATTAAATTTCGTTTCCAGGGTTGGGAAATTGAAATATTTTTTATGCATAAAGGTAACCAAAAAGGCAATTGACGTTGTTGTTTTTTCCAATTAGGTTAAGTTAGGTTGAAGAGAGGGGCATAACCTATCCCACTCTGTTCAGGATTACACTTAGGCCTCATGGGCCTGTTGTGCGCTCTATAGTAAGGAGTTCCCATTCTACTGTAGGGAGCCTCCACCGATACTAATTAAAACTATTTTATAATTCAAGAAGAACAAAATTGGTATTGAAATCTTAAAAAATCAAAATTTCGACTCCAGGGTTGGACAAATGAAATATTTTATGGTACATGAAAGTGACCAAACAGTTTAAAAATTTTAATATTTTTGTCAAGTAAGACTATGTTAGACCTTACTAAGAATTGCATTGAGTTGGAAAATCGAAATATATTTAGTACATAAAAGTACCCACATAAATTCCAAATATTGTGTTTTTAGTTTTTATTGTATTTCATACTTCAGGAAAAATTAAATTAGTGTTCAAAAATTAAAAATTCGGTTCCAGGGTTGGAAATACGAATTTATTTGGTATAAAAATACCCACATAAATTCCAAAATTTGTTTTTTTTAGTAAATTAAAGCCATTTTATACTTCAGAAAAAAATAAATTGGTATTAAAAATTCGGTACTAGGGTAGGAAAATCGAAATTCTTTGGTACATAAAAGTAACCATATAAGTTCCCAATATTGGTTTTTTTATACAGCGCGCAAGTTAAACCAAATTGGCATGAAGGTGAACGATGAGTGGATCGGAAGTTGGCTATTGAGTGGTCTGCCTGATCATTTTGCTCCAATGATAATGCCCATTGAAAGCAGCAACATAAAAGTGTCTGCTGACACTATAAAAACGAAATTATTACAGGATTTCGACAGTAATAATAACACTGGCCAACAAATTAGGCAAAAAATTTTGACTGGGGAAACGAAGTATGTTTTTAGCTAATCTGGCTGCGCTGAATTCGAATCTGGCAACAAAGTTGGGCTATCACGTCCAGTTCGTTTTTTATCGCATGCTGGCAATACTGTAAAATAGTTAATACTGACGCTACAATTTCACAGTTATTAATTTGACAAAAGCCTACATTCATTATAAATTTGTATAAAGGTAGAGTTTAAGCATGTCAGTGAGATCGTGTGTTACTAATCCGAGCTATTTTTGCTTTGTGTGTGGTGAATATCTGATTGGAAAAAAAGGATATGCAATATCAGAATCACTAAAATATGCATATCTACATTATTTTGGTTTTGCTGTCGGAAACTTGGACAAACCGTGGACACCGACAATGTTTTGCAATCGTTGCAGAACTATTTTATACAAGTGGTCAAATGGCGAGAAAATCTATTTAGATTTTTTAATTCCAGTACTTTGGAGAGAGTCAAGTAACCACCAAACTGATTGTTATTTCTGTTTAACAAAAGTTACTGGATTCAATATGAAAAATCGAAAAAGTATTACCTACCCTAATGTCCTATCAGTTTCCAAACCAGTTCAACGTCTATCAACTGATCCACTACCAGTCATTCCCGGTGCTACGAGCAGTGAGTCCGAAATATCTTTCGGCAGCAGTTGTACTTTGTATGAGGCTGATAATGAGCGCCATTTAGTGACTCAAGCTGAGCTGAGTGATCTAATTCGGGACTTGCATTTAACGAAGCAAGACGCAGAAATACTTGCTTCACGCATGCAGCAGTGGAAACATCTTGCAACTGGGACGAAAGTAACAATCTATAGAAAAATAGGTTTGGAATTGACTGCATATTTTGAAAAGAAAGGCTCTATTCTGTACTGCACTGATGTTAATGGTTTATTTCGAAAAATGAACCAGCCATATGACAAAACTGAATGGAGATTATTTATTGATGGCTCTAAGTACAGTTTAAAGGCACTTCTTTTACATAATGGCAATGAAAAACCATCCATACCAATTGCTCATGCCATTAATACGAAGGAAAATTATGAGTCAATGACTGAAATTTTGACTTTACTTAAATAAAATGATAATAAATGGAAGATCTGTGGTGATCTTAAGGTATGTGATTTAAATTTCTTTACATATGTAATATACCTATACATAGATGATCGTAAATAACAGTTTTTATTTTTAAATCTGTTTCAGGTCATTGGTTTGTTGACTGGTATGCAAGGAGGTTTCACAAAATATTGCTGTTTCCTGTGTCTATGGGATAGTCGCGCCACACTTCATCATTACCTCAGAACAGAGTGGCCAAAAAGGACTGAATATTCACCAGGAAAACAAAACATTTCAAATAAACCATTAATTGATCCAAATGATGTGCTTCTTCCACCGTTGCACATAAAATTGGGCCTTTTTAAGAACTTTGTGAAGGCTCTGGACAAAGATGGTGCAGCATTTAAATATTTGTTAAAAGTTTTTCCTAAAATTTCATATGCTAAAATAAAAGAAAGGATAGTTGTTGGCCCTCAGATCAGGAAGCTTATCAATGATCATAATTTTTCGCAGTGTTTATCGGAGAAAGAATATACAGCCTGGGAGTCTTTTAAGTGCATCGTGAAAAGTTTTCTTGGAAACAATAAGAGTGTAAACTACAGACAAATTGTTGCTGAATTATTGAAAAGTTATCATGAATTGGGTGCACGAATGTCACTCAAAATACATTTTCTCCATTCGCATTTAGATTTTTTCCCACAAAACCTAGGTGCTGTTAGCGACGAACAAGGGGAACGCGCCCATCAAGATTTAATGAAAATTGAAAGAAACTATCAAGGATTTTGGGATAAAAGTATGCTGGGAGACTATTGTTGGACTCTAATACGTGAAACCGAACCAACGAAATACAAACGACAATCATATAACGCCATTCACTTTTGAAAACTCATTGATTTTTAAATAAACTAATAACTTTTTATGGAAAAATCTAATAAAAGCTTTTTTTTATATCTCGAAAACCTGACGTGATAGAGAAAAACCATTTACAGATTCGAATTCAGCGCACCAAATTACACTGGGAAATGTATTTGGTTGCTCCAGTCAAAAACCTTGTTGGCTAGTGTAATTTTTCGCTGCATATTTGTTGAATTTATTGCCGAAGAAGGACTTAAATGAAAGATCACCTCAAGACGGGTGACGGGTAAATCTCAAAACTATGAATCATTTGCGTATATTCGGTTGTGTTGGAATGGTGTACATACCCAAAGAGCTCCAGCAAAAATGGGATGCAAGGTCCAAGAAGTGTATCATGGTAGGGTATAGCCAGAATACAAAAGCCTACAGATGTTACAGATGATACTGTAAATAAAAAATTACACGTAAGTTGCAACGTAAAGTTTTTAGAAAATGAATGAAATGTATTTTCAAAAACCAAACCAAAATCCAACAAGTGCTTCATAACATGTATGTAATCGAGATGTAGTGAGGATGATTCATGACGCTCAGGACTCTGATGATTTTTACGAAGAAAATGAGGACGTTAAATCTCAGTCAGATGAAAAGTCACAAGTGCAAGAAAAATCAACACCACGTCGTTCTGTTAGAATAAAAAAACCTCCAAACATGTCAGACTACTTTACATATTTTTCCAATGCTAGTTGTAATGATCCCAACGATTTTAATGAAGCAGTTTGCAGTGTAAATAAAAATCGATGTAAGAATCGAAAAGAAACGTCAAGAATGTGTAACAAGAAAAAAATTTAATTGGTATTAAAAATTCGGGGCCAGGGTTGGAAAATCGAAATTCTTCGGTAGATAAAAGTAACTATATAAATTCCCAATTTTGGTTTTTTTTTTCAGTGAATTAGACATATTTTATACTTCACTAACTGCCATCCCTAAATACGGGCGGCAAGCGTCTTTTAGCTGTCAAAAGTTCTCATGTCCATACATTTTGTATGGAGCATACCGAAATAACGCGGCGGCAACGCTTTGCTATTGGAAAATCCGATTTTGACAGAGCGTTTTCTAATGAAGTTGGTTGCAAAGATAAGAATTGTAACCAGAGAAAAAGAGCAAAAATTTACAAAAGTGAAATACATAATAAAAGAAAAAATTTGTGCACTTCGTATTAGAAAATGGTGGTAAAAAAATATTTACAATATGATTATATACATACATATGTATGCACGTTTGTAATTTGTACAAAATTTAAATAACAAAATCAGCGGAAAAAAACGTTCCGCTTTCCGCCCGTATTTAGGTATGGCTGTAAGAATTAAATTGGTATTAAAAATTTTTAAATTAAAAATTCATTTCCAGGGTTGGAAAATCGAAGTTTTTTAGTATATATAAGTAACCATATAAGTTTATACTTCGCTAAGAATTAAATTGGCATTAAAAATTGTAAAATTTAAATTCGGTTCCAGGGTTGGCAAATCGAAGTTGTTTTATTAAATGAAAGTAACCATATAGGTCCTCAATTTTGGTTTCTTGTGAATGAAATCTTTCTAATACTTCGGGAAAGATTAAAGTGGTATTAAGACCAAAAAAAAGTAAAAATAAAATTTTGGGGTTGGAATATCGACTTCTTTTTATTCATAAAAGTAACCGAGTTAAAACATGTCAAACCATCACGAAAAAATGGAATTTTCAGCATCATCACCTCCGATTTCAATGAACTTCAACACAAATGTTATACACTATAAGAGTATAATTAAACAAAAAAAATTGGCACCAGATCCATTCGGGCTCCGAAATATGACGTCATAAAAGTTGAAAAAAATGTTGAAAAATCACAAAAGTCTCCTTACAAAAAGCGATAGATCTTTTGAACTATGCAAGATAATTTAGTTTTTATACCCTCCAAAAAAGAATTTGGAGGGTATATTCACTTTGTCATTCCGTTTGTAACGCATCGAAATATCCATCTCGGACCCCATAAAGTATGTACATATATTCTTGATCAGTGATGAAATCTAAGACGATCTGAGCATGTCCGTCCCTCCGTCTGTGGAAATCACGATTCAGTCCAAGCGAAAAGAGCTAGACTCTTGAAATTTGGTATAAATATATTTTGAAGCTTAGAGCAGGTAAAGTTTGGAGATGGGCTAAATCGGGTAAGAGGGAAAAAAGTTTCCCTAAGAAGAACTAAACCAACCCAGAAAAAACGTGACACGCTTCTTGCGGTATAAATTAGTTTTATTTAAGAAAAATTGCAAATATTGTTAAAAATTTTAAGTTTTTTTTAACAAAACCTCTTTATACGTCATGAAGATTTGCATTGGCAAAAAAAATGTTTAAATTCAAGTTTTGCTTCCAGGCGTGGGAAATTGCATTTTTTTATACGTGAAAATAATCAAATAAGCAACTGATGTTGTTTTTTTTTCTTGCTAACTACACATGTCTTATAATTTAGGAAGAACAAAATTGGTATCAAAAATTAAAAATAAAATTTCGAATCCAGGGATGGACAAGTGCAATATTTTATGGTACATGAAAGTTACCAAAATGGTAAAAATTTAGTTACTACATGTACTATAAAATACGGAATGGGCCAAAAAAAAAATTTTTAATTTTCCATCCCTGGAAAAAAAATTTTTATTTTTTTAGTGTTTAATAGACCATTGAGGCTTCCCAAAGTACGAAATTGGTTTGATTTACAAACATTAAAAAAAATAATTGATTTTTGGTATAAATTTTGCGTTGAGAAATAGGTGCAAGCTTCCCAGCTCTGGAACCATACTTCGGATCTTTCTGAATTTCAAAAGCACTCTATTTAAGTTCATTTCCAAGACAACGGTCTAAGAACGAAATCTCTAGCTCTTCTGGGGGCTTCGGAAACCCGATTTCACGTACAGACGGACGGACATCGCTCAATAGTCATCGCTATTCATAAGGATCCAGAATATATATACTTTATGGGGTCCCATGTGGACATCGAAGAAATTACACACGGAATGACAAACCTATATATACCCTTTCACTTATTTGTGAAGGGTATAAAAATTAATTTTGGACCCCGCATAATTTAGTGGGCGTTATTATATGCAAAAATAGTGTAAAATATTAACAAATTGATTTACTTAAGCCTACATTCCTTAAAAATAAAATTTTTAAGCTTTAATAACGAAGCAGAGACGAAATCTGGTACTACTCTGCCCTAGTCCCTCCTCCCCCTTAACCCCCTAAACGACCCTACCAAAAAAAAAAGTTTATTTTGTACACAATTATCCCAAGCATTTAGTTTTAGAATTTTATGACTGTCGATTTCTGCCCTACCCCCGCCTCCCCCTTTGCTCCTATAAAAAAAATTTATTTTGTACACAATTATCCCAAGCATTTATTTTTAGAGTTTTATGACTGCCGATTTCTGCCCTCACCTTTTGCCCCCTAAATGACCGTACCAAAAAAAAAAAATTTTATATTGTATACAATTATGCTATGCATTTATTTTTAGAGTTTTATGACTGCCTGTTTCTGCCCTACCCCCTCCTTCCCCTTTCCCCCGTAAATGACCCTATAAAAAATAAATAAAAAATTTTATTTTGTACATATATAATTATCCCAAGGATTAATTTTTAGAGTTTTATGACAAAGGTGAAATGTTTCCCCCACAGCCCTTGCCAGAGCGACCCCGCCAAAATACAGGTTTTATACCCTCCAAGGAGAATTGGACCCCATAAAGTATATATATTCTTGATCAGTGATGAAGTCTAAGACGATCTAGCAATGCCCATATGTTCGTCTGTGGAAAACATGATATTGTCTATTTATTAGTTCTTTTAGAACTATTGAAAAACTTCCTTATCAAAAGTTTAATGCTTTTTTTCGACCTTTAATTTTCTGATATTAGTGTGGTGTTGGGGTATAGATGTAGGGAGTTGGATGATTGGAGTTTCTACCAGCAAAATACTTATTCCTTCGTCATGTAATCCAGAAAAGAAAATTTCTCATATACACATGTTAGGTTAATTCAATGATCACTATTTTATTTCACTTCGTTACGACTTTGTGCACAGACTAAAAGCAATATTAAAAGTAAATCATCAATAAGCTATCATCATGTTTTTAAATGCAGCGAATTCATGATCACTGATGAGAGCTTAATAATGAGAGTACACTTTCCAATATACTGTTCATACTTATGATAAGAGCAGTATTACTATAAAATATTAACAAGTCTTATCTGGACATAAACATTCCGGCCCCCTTGCGGTTACGCAACATGTACAAGGAGCGGTATAACTTTATACAAGAGTAGGATAATAGTTGAATAGTACAATTGATATTATAAAATTTAAAAATGTTGATAGACAATATAGATAAAGTGCGCATTCATGTAATACAAGATACGGATGTAGTACAAGACTTAATATGTACAGAAAAGTCGGATTTAAATCGATATATGTATATAAATTTTTGAGGAGAGAAAAAACTGATTCGACTATATTAACCAGACGTTAAGTAGTTTGGTTTAGAAGTGGGTTTTTCCAATTAATACCCAACCTAGCACAGTATCGTGAGCCATCGGTAATGTATTTGTAGGTAGGTGGATAACGGGTTTGATAATATCTGGGTAAACGTCGGCACCAAGTACGATGTTGATGTCACCCGCCTTGAAGAAGTCCGGGTCTGCTAAACGGAGATTTTTGTATGAATAACATATTTTCTCGTTCAAATCTTTGGAGCGAAGCAGTTTTGGAAGATTCTTTGTAACCTCTGCTATGATATTAAACTCAGGCTCATCAATGAAATGTGGTTTAAATGTGAATCTGCACGTGCGCTGGGTGCCGTCGCCTGTTGTAGGTATGTGGTACCGAGACGTAATAAATTCAGCAATCTGGCTAGACTCGACTGAAGGGTCAAGGATGGCTCGAACACGACGCCATCGATCGTCCAGTTTTACCCTTATGATAACAGTAGGTCTTAAAATCGTAGTTTTCAGTACATTAGACGATAATTTAGCTTGAGTATTCGTACTACGCTTAGTTCTTATACGGTCACTCTGGTGCAAAAGGGTATGGTGCTTCTTAAGGCATATATGACACCTTTCAGAATTTCGGCATTGAGGTAACAAGTGGCTATGTGCTAGGCAGTTCATGCAGTATTTATACCTTTTTACTGTCTTTAATTTAGATATTACATTCAGGCTCGCAAATGTATGGCATAGTCGTAGCGGATGGTTCCTATGGCACAATCGACAGTCTGGTTGATTAAGAAAATTTCTCTTCCTTCTTGTTCTTTGTATGACCTCGATGGGGGATAGGCTTCTGTTTCGAGGACGCTCTGGTGACATATTGCTGAAAAGAAGTAAATATTTTATAAATTGGGTTCGTTGTTAGAAAATGGAAGAAAAACTAGTTTAGTTATGGGTCTAGTCATCAGACCTAAAGCAGTACGCATTTGTACCACTCTAACGTTGGCATCATGGCCGGGAAATACTTTCTCTATACGACCTAGACGCCAATTATTGGGGGGAAGCTTATCATCTTTCACCACGACAAGATCCCCTACAGACAGATTTCTATGGGGATATTTCCACTTTACACGTTTATGCATTTCTTTTAGGTACTCTTCCTTCCATCTGTAAGCAAAGTGGTGGTGAAGTACATTCAGTTTCTGCCATCTATTCACGTAGCTAAGTGAATGGTCAGAAAGATCTGGTTCCGGTGGGGCAAGCAGAGGAGTGCCAATTAAAAAATGGCCTGGTGTGAGGGCACAAAGATCGCTGGGGTTTTCACTCATTGGGCTTAACGGTCTTGAGTTAAGACATGCTTCGATCCTTGTCAACATGGTAAAGAGCTCTTCAATGGTAAAATTTTGTGCGTGTGTTATTTTCTTGAGGTGGGATTTAAAGCTTTTTACCCCTGCTTCCCAAAGGCCGCCCATATGAGGCGCGCCAGGTGGGTTAAAGTGCCACACAATAGGTTGGAAAACTTGTTCCGAAATAAGTTTTAACTTTACTTGTGTCAGGAACTCGAGTCGATCTTTTTCTAATCTATTAGACGCGCCCACGAACGCCGTTCCGTTATCTGAAAATAGAGCTTTAGGGGAACCACGACGGGAGAAGAAACGGGAAAATGCTGCCATAAAGGCATTAGTGGATATTTCACTGGTGGCTTCTAAGTGGATAGCCTTAGTTGCAAAGCAAACAAAAACTAATACATATCCTTTTGTAACTTTGCAACCACGCCCCCCGGACGACTTTATGTTGAATGGTCCTGCGAAATCAAGACCTGTGTTTGTAAAGGGACGGGAAAGGAGTGTACGTTCAGGTGGAAGGGCAGACATAAGTTGCTGACTTTGTTTTTGTTTGAATAAAACACATCGCTTGCAATTAAAAATTATTGTTTTTATAAGATTTTTCAGTTTTGGAATCCAGAACTCTGAACGCACAACGCGCATTAGAAGGGAATTATTACCGTGGATGGTAAATATGTGCAATGATTCGAGGTATAAACGGGTAAAACGTCCAGAATACGGGAGAATTTTCGGAAAGCGTTCATCATAAGATAATATTGTAGATTGTGAGAGTCTACCATTAGCTCTCATTATCCCCTCAGAGTCTATGAATGGGTTTAAAGTCAGCAGCGAGCTCTTTTTGGAGATACGTTGGTTGTGGGATAATATGTTATATTCGGGAAAGTGGAAGAGTTGACAACATATTATCAGACGATGTTTCACATGCTTAATTTCGGACTGCTGTAAGTGAATTGTTGAAATGGCAAAATTGTGTTTTAATAGGGGATGAGTTGCGTTATAAAATCGAAAAATGTAAGCGATTACGCGCATGGCTTTTGACAGGTAGGAAAAACGATTTAATATATCATCGGATACTTGAATTAAATGGCTTCGTATGGACTTTTTTTCCTCATGAGTATCTTCAATTAGTGTCTCACTAGGCCATCTTGATTTTAGTAGTCTAAGCCAAGGGGGTCCTCTCCACCATAAATGGTTTGACTTAAGGTCTTGAGCCGTTACACCGCGAGATGCTAAGTCCGCTGGATTATCCCCAGACTTTATGTGCCTCCACCTTGTGTTTCCAACTCTATCTATAATAGATGTAACTCTGTTAGCCACAAACGTCGTCCATTGTGAGGGATGTTTCTGTAGCCATGCCAGCACAATTGTCGAATCTGTCCACAAGTAGAGGTCACAGTTGGCAAACCGAACTTGGGAGCTGAACGATGAAACCATTTTAGCTAATAACTCAGCCCAACACAACTCTTTGCGAGGCAAGGTCACGAACTTTATAGGGGCTACTTTCGATTTAGCAAGAAGTAAGTGGGTGGATATATTGTCTTGGCCACAGGCAGTACGAATATATAAGGTGGCGGCGTATGCTCTTTCAGAGGCGTCACAGAATCCATGTAATTCTACACAACATGCGGGGTGAAAATCAACGAATCTGGGAATCTTTATCAGACCAATATTAGGGTAATCTTCAAGAAATGCGCGCCAGAGCCGTAGTGTTTCTGGCTTAAGATGATCATCCCAATCTATGTCATCTTTCCAAATCTGTTGCATTATTAGTTTTGCGACAACAATTTTTGGCGCCAGCCATCCAGCCGGATCAAAAAGCTTAGCAATGTCTGACAATACTGTGCGCTTTGTAGCCTTATCGCTGCTCAGCTGCATTGAAGGTTGAAAATAAAAATAATCTAAGCCCGCGTTCCATCGAAGACCTAGAGGTTTGGCGGTGGTGGTGTCTTTCAACTGCAAGGTGTCCGTTGAAAGGAGATGCTCTGGATTCAATCCTTGTAGGAGATATGTGTTATTTGAGATCCATTTACGAAGACAGAATCCAGCTGAATCTAAAATCCTTATAAAATCGTCTCTTAATTTCAAAGCCATAGTTAAGTCATGGGAACCTGCTAACACATCATCTACATACATATTATTACGCAGTACATCTGCTACGTCGGGGTGTTTTTCCTGGCAATGTTCCGCAATCTCCAAAAGCGTTCTTATGGCCAGGTATGGGGCACAATTGACACCAAAGGTTACTGTCTGTAGCTCATAATCTTTCACTATTTTATCGGGTGAGTTGCGAAAAATTATTCTTTGATATGGGGTGTGTTGTGGATTGACAAGTATTTGACGGTACATTTTTTCTATATCTGCGTTGAAAACGTATCTGAAAAGACGCCAACGCGTTATTAGAATTGTTAAATCCTGTTGCAAAACAGGTCCGGGGTATAAAACGTCATTAAGACTTAATCCATTCGAAGTGGGGTTAGAAGCATTGAAGACAACACGAATTTTTGTAGTGGTACTATCGGGCTTAAGCACTGAATGATGAGGTAAATAATAAGATACAGGGGTAGATACCAGGTCAGGGGTGACCGCAGTCATATGATGAAGATGAGAGTATTCTTCAAGGACTCTATCATAGTCGTTTTTATATTGAGGATTTCTCATCAGCTTAGCCTCAGTTCTTAAGAATTGAGCTAATGCAGAATCGCGTGAGTTGCCTAGATAAATAGACTCCGGAAAACCCTTTTTAAAGGGGAGAGACACAACGTAACGACCTGTTTCGTTTCTATATGTGGTGGCCTTATATAAACGTTCACAGAACTGACTTTCCACGGACGGAGCTTGTGCTTCCCTTACTTCTTCAAGTTCCCAGAACTTTGCAATCTGTTTGTTCAGGTCAAGTGTAGTGAAAAATGATGAGACGGATGTATGCATGGAAGAAGTTTGGTGTAATTTGCCAGTGATGATCCATCCAAATACGGTGCGCTGGGCTAAGAGTGACTTTTGATTGTCCCATTTTACACCATTTTTGATGATTTTTGGGTAGATATCACAACCTAAAAGGAGGTCTATGGTTGACCTTTTAGCAGAAAAATCATCAGCGAGCGCGAGGTCTGCAAAAAGTGTTTTCATTGCCTTTGACATTTTGTAATGAGGTAAAGATCCAGTGAGTATATTGACGACGTATGCGTCCGTTAGTGTTTCAAAACCCTTTTCGACAGGGGAGCTAAGTCGAATAGAGCAGGTTTGGGTTGCGGTCGCTGTTAAGGAGCCACCCAGACCGGTTATGTTTGTATGCGACACTTTGGTGGGGAGTGAAAGGGTGGCTTGAAGCTTTTTGGTGATAAAGGATGCTTCAGAGGCGGAATCAATGAGGGCTCTTACTGTTCGTCGTGCATTACCGACGCATATATCAACTAATGCTGTACCCAGGATAAATTCGCTGTGAGTAGTGGACTGCATTTGAGTAGAGTATGATTGACGAATGTCTGCTGGAGTACAGACTGGGTTATTGTCTATACAGTTATTTGTGGTATATAAAGTGGTGGGATATAAAGGTTTCGACTCATACGGACTATTTGTACGTGAGTGATGGGGTTGTGCACGGTTTGTTATCGCTGCATTTTCTGAACGATGTAGGAGGGAGTGGTGTTTTAGTTTGCAAACTGAGCACGTGAATTGACTTTTACAATTTTTGTAGTCGTGTGATGTTGCCAAACAATTAATGCACCTTTTTTGCCTTTTAACTACCGAGAGACGATCGTCAATAGCCATTGACAAAAAGGAAGGGCAAAGTCTTAAAGGATGTGATTCTTGGCAGAGAGTACATTTATTATATGTCGCCTTTGAAACTTTGGTTTGAAAGGCATTTACTTTTTTCGAATAAAGGGGGTTTGTCTTTTTGGGATTAGATTTTTTCGTGTAGGTTTTAGTATCTATAGAGTTATTACGAATATCCGCGAATCCTTCGAGCGATTGATAACGGCTGGTGAGGAATTTATCCATCTGAGTCCATGACGGTAAATCTTTGCTGCTATCTAAACTTTGGTGCCACAAATGAAGACTAATATCCGGAAGACATTTTGAGCATATAAAGACAAAAATAACGTCCCAAGTACTTGTGTCTATTTTGAGAAGTGCGAGATTTCTAATGCAATCATTAATTGATCTTTGAAGATGCTTGATGGTAGAACCTGATTCTTTGAAAATGGGATTATTTAATAAATTGAAAAGAGCTTTGATTTGTACATGGACGAGCACCCGAGTATTTTCGTATCGTTCGACAAGGTTATTCCATGCCATGTCAAAACCGTCGTTTGTTAAAGGGCAGTTTTTGAGGATATCATTAGGTTCTCCTTCAGTTTTCTTAAGAAGATGAAATAATTTTTCAACAGGGGATAGTTTAGCGTTATTCACATATAGGGCGGTAAACATGTCACGAAAAGATGGCCAAGAGACGTAGTCTCCATAAAAAGTTTGGCTGTCGCAAGGCGGTAAAGAAATAAGAGGGTGCAAGTCCTTTGATGATTGCGGTGCATCGCCCATAGACGTTCCTTTATTTCGAAGAGAATCTATAAGCTCGTTAGCTCTTGATAATGCACTTACGTGGGTCTCAAACGTTGTGAAATATCTTTCTTTAACCGATTCTATTGTGACTTTTTTTCAACGGACTTGAAACCTCCCATAATGTTGTTGTATGCTGTTTTAAAATCAGTCCAATATTGCATAATTTCGTTCTTATGCACTTCTAGCGAATGTATTGTTTGCTTTTCGATTGGAATTTCAGAAAAGTAATCTTCAAAGGCGACTAACTCATCAGAAGCATTTATGTAAAACTCTAGCAGGGACATATTTAAAAATAGTTAATATTTCTTTATGATAAGTTAAAGTCGACAATCTTTTTTTTGTTTGTTTTTTTTTTGTAGCTCAAGGTATGGCCTTCGCTTGGTTACACTCCAAATTGTCTTTCCTTTTTTTTTCACTAAATTGTTTTCAATTATTACAAAATAGTTTTTGTTTCCTATAAATCTGTTTAATATTGTAAAATTGCACTGCAGAAATATATGGGTATGTTTGTATATGTATAATGTTCAACTTGGATGTTTGGCAATATAAATGGGAATTATATTTATATGGGGGTATTACTAATATTTCTCCTTGAGTGTAATGTTTATTCAATAGTAACAACAAAATGCGATCGTTGCAGTGTTAATTGCAGTGCATAAAAGTTAACGCTGACAATTCTCACCGAAAGTCTCTTAATCTGAGAACTTCATAAATATATAAATGGGGATGTGATGCTTATTACTTATTATTAATTAAGAGAGCGACCAAGTTTAAATTAAGTATCACGACTTTGAAGTGTTATACACAATCTCTTCATAAACCAAGTGTGGATTTTATTGTTATTTGCAAGAAAAAATGATGATTTCTTAAAAATAGCTAACGGTTGACGATAATGTTAGCTTAAGAATTGTTATTGGTATATTGTACATACATACATATATATACATATGTGGATAAATATGTATGTACGTATGTATGTATATAACTTTACTAGTGCAAAAAACAACGTTGGTTCTTGGTAATCTGGGGTTACATATGTACATATAGATTTTTAAATGGGGTATATTGATAAATTTAAGTAAATTTATTTTACAGTACCTTGGAATAACGACGAAGATTTTTTTCACTTTAAATGGGCCAAATTTTTATATACATGCGTATGTATAAAAAAGTATGGATATGGTAATAGAATTCCTGCGGTTTCTCGGGAATCCGGCTCGAAGGACCAAAAATGTTGGGGTATAGATGTAGGGAGTTGGATGATTGGAGTTTCTACCAGCAAAATACTTATTCCTTCGTCATGTAATCCAGAAAAGAAAATTTCTCATATACACATGTTAGGTTAATTCAATGATCACTATTTTATTTCACTTCGTTACGACTTTGTGCACAGACTAAAAGCAATATTAAAAGTAAATCATCAATAAGCTATCATCATGTTTTTAAATGCAGCGAATTCATGATCACTGATGAGAGCTTAATAATGAGAGTACACTTTCCAATATACTGTTCATACTTATGATAAGAGCAGTATTACTATAAAATATTAACAAGTCTTATCTGGACATAAACATGTGGCATATTAAGGTGGTAGGAACTGAGATCTGATGGGTAAATACAAGAACGGTATTTTTGAGGCCAATGACTATTAAAGCAAAACTTTGGCCTCCTCAATACAAAAACATCTACATATCACTCTTTGAGATCCGACTATAAATGTAGAAGATATAATGAAAAATGTATTTTGGGGACCCTACTTTCGGCAAAAAAAAAAATTTTATTCGAAATCACCTTGCTTATATTCGGTGGTGTACGGCGAACTTTTTTTCGAGACCCCTAATGTACATACTTCAGCTTGTACAAAACAAACAATCAATTGAGTATGAACACAAAACATACTTAGGATCACGTTCTGGTCTATAACTCTGACACCAATCGAGTCTCCACCCTTATATTTTCTGGAAATGTAGAAGAGGGTATAATACTTGACATATATTTTTTTTTTAATTTTAAAAAATTTACTTTTTCAGATATAGACCTTTGAACTTAAGACCCCAAAAATAACCTTTGACTTTTTCTTAAAATCACGCAATATGCATATCATTTTAAATGGTGCACTTTCACCTTTAAAACGGTATCAGAAAAATAAATTATCTTGCATAGTTCAAAACTTCTATAGCTTTTTGTAAGGAGAGTTTTGTGATTTTTCATCATTTTTTATGACGTCATATTTCGGAACCCGATTGGATCTGGGGACAAACTTTTTTGTTTAATTATACTCTTATAGTGTATAACATTTGTGTTGAATTTCATTGAAATCGGAGGTAATGATGCCGAAAGCCATGATGGTTTGACATGGTTTCACCCACCATAAAATTTGCTATTTCTGATTTATATATCAGGAACAAATAAATTGGTATTAAAAACCAAAAAAATCTGAAAGACTATTCTACGGTTGGACAATTAGAACTTTTTGGGGTACATGCAACGGATTTTTACTTTTTGTTTTAAATTAAATATATTTAATGTTTTTGAAAGACATTTAGAGGTATTAGAATAGGAAAAGCCAAATATTTAACTTCCTAGCCGAAAAATTTAAACGTTTTCTTAAATATAGAAGTAACCGATAACATCATTTTGATATTTTAATTAAACCTACTTTCTGTTTTAGCAAGAAAGAAGAATTACATCTGTGAAGGGTATTTAAGATTCGGCACAGCCGAATATAGCTCTTTTACTTGTTTTATTCTTTTTTGAACCTTCATCCGAGTCAAACGCATTTTCATTTAATAAAATTTTTCATCTCCCCAAGTAAGTTCAACACTTATAACATAATGGAAACACTTCGACATAATTTCTTCAAATCAACTTAATTTGCTCATAGTGGAAACATACTATAAACTTATTGTGATGTAAATAGTCGTATATCGATGAAGAGTAGTAGTAAGTAATCACCAAATGACGTGGGCGCTTAACAAAAAAAAAACACCCTCTCTGGTTTCTATATAAAAAACATATATAGTTTTCCCTGCTCTCTCCTTGTTTTTGGATAAATACTTAAATTTTAGTTGTTCTGCTAACTGCGATAGCTGGTGGACGAAGGACAGATATATGTATATGCGTTTTTTATATAAAAACAAGGAGGTGGCATTTTTGGTCAACCAGCACAACCACGTTCAACTTGGTGCTATTACTTTAATTAATAAGCACCCAACACCAAAACCAATGCCATGAATTAAGTAATATTATTTAATTACACACAAGCAGCACAATACAACATTTTCCCCTATGGAGACACTCTCAAAACATCACCAAACTTTCATATATTAATTTTAATTTAATTATAAAGAATTAAAAATCATCTTGATTAAATCACACTTTCGCTTTATTCCGGTCCCGGTTTTCTTCTTCATTAATCCCTTCAACCAGCCAACCAACGTCACATTTCAACAAGTAAAAACGTTATATTCGACCGGGTCGAATCTTAAATACCCTCCAAATATTTAGTAAGTAAATTTAAGTTTAACTTGGTGGGACAAAGTTTCTTTAAAACATCTCTGTACCCAATTTTAAATCTCTATTTTGAGAGAGTCATTCCGGGAAGGGCCGTGGGAGACACGTTTCACCTCTGAAAGATCAGAGAACATCAAAGCTTCTTATAGGCGTAAGGAATACAAATTGTTCAATATTTACACTATTCTTGCGTATAATATTGTACGTCAACGCCCACTAAGGGTATGGGGTCCAAAAATAGACTATATTATGTTTTCCACAGATGAACGTATGGGCATTGCTAGATCGTCTTAGACTTCATCACTGATCATTATGGGGTCTCAGATGGATATTGGGTTACAAACGGAATGACAAAGTGAATATACCCTTCATATTCTTTTTTGGAAGGTATACAAATTTATTACATCGGTTAATCGACTGAAGTGTAATCGAAAATAGCCCATTTAAAATCAACCGATCACTTGATCTGGTACTAGTTAATCGGTTAGTTGATTTATGGTTAACCAAATGAGAATTTGCAATGATTTTAATAGATGGAACCTCACTTAGATTTCAACAAAACTATTTATGCTGTGAAAAACGTTAAGTCATATATTAATGTTTAATTTGTTAAATCCACGTTTCCTTTTTAAAGTGTTTTATTACTATTGTATAAATACTATGTATAGACATACTGCTCGTATACTACATGTGTTGAATCTTCTCAACATTTTTAAGCAGTATCTTCATTTTATCAGCCTGTAGGGATTAATCGATACACTTAAATGAATAACCACTAAATTGATATTGGAAAAATATCTTTAATAATATATATATATATATATATATATATATATATATATATATATATATATATATATATATAACGTTATCAGGTCTTCAAACATTGAAGAGAAAAAAATGTTTCGCAGTCCAGTGTTATTATCCTGACTGTTTTGTAGTCTTGTGTACTTAGAATAATCATCGAAAATACCGTAAATAGGCCCCATTTTGCTCATATGAATTTTTGCAATTTAATAAAAAAAATTTAGCATCAAATAACAAAATTAAAGTTTATCATTTTCTAAAACAAGTTGCAGTCAAACAACATCGGGACACAACTTTATCGTAGATGTTTATAAGATATCATGAAGCCTAGAAAACTAAAAAGGCGTGGAAAATTGTAGAATAAAAGATAATAGTGGCTGAAAGCTGAAGGACTTTCAAGCAACACCGGTAATTTCATGGTTGCAAACAGGTAACAGACAAAAGACAGACAGTAAATCATTTGCTTTTAATATATAAGAAATCGAAAATCAGATTTTTATGTTTGTTGGTACCTTATAGGAAACCCAACCGTAAGACCGATTGTCTTAAAATTTTGGTACGTTCTTGCTGACGATTGGGGAAATTGAAATATGATTTAATTTTGAACGGATTCAAGACGTTCAATATGGACGTTATACAGGTGATCCCAAATTATGCTGCCATATTCTAAAATTAGCCGAACTAATGCAATATACAATGTTTTAGTGATATATGGATCACTAAACTGTTTTGTCCATCTTTTAATGAATGCAAGGATACTGCGGAATTTATTAACAGTGTACAAAATTAAGTTTTCTATCGAGTATAATTCCCAAATCCATAACTTCGTGAAGCGTTCTTAAATTATAACCATCTAGGTTATAATTGTGAACAGGGCTGTGTGATCTTGAAAATTGCATATGATTACATTTGTTCAAGTTTAATTGCACTAAGTTTAATTTACACTAAATATAAAAATTGCTTAAATCATTCTGCTAGAACTATTGATCAGATGGTTGTTTTATGTCGCCCCATATTTTTACGTCGTCCGCATACATCAATATATTACAATAAGTTATTGCTTCTGGTAGGTCGTTGATAAATAGAAGCAAAGGAATTGGACCAAGGTGACTCCCCTGCGGAACACCAGGGGGCAAATTACGGCATTCGATATCGAGCGAAATTTCCATTTAAATTGTATTGAAATTTCGATCGATATCGAATACGGTAATTAGGCCCCAGAGCTTACTGAAATATCCCTTGAAACTGCAGCGTTAAATTTTACCAATTGTGTCCTTTTTAACAAATAAGTCCAACATAGTAAATTATTATTAAAACCCATTGTGTCTAATTTCTTTAAAAGCAGCGCATGATTAATTTTGTCAAATACCTTGCTGAAATCAGTGTAGATGACATCCGTGTGATAACCTTTGGCGAAAGCTGCATTCACTAAAGTTGTTAACTGGAGAATATTAGTCGTAGCAGAAAATCCTTTTTAAAACCATGTTAAAGTGGTGACAATAAACAAGAAATTTGATGATTAAGACTATGCATCATACATTTTTCAAAAAGTTTTGGAATTACACTCAGTTTCGCTACTCCTCTGTAATTGCTTATTTCAGATTTATTTCCTGTTTTAAACAGTGGTATAATATAGGACTTTTTCCAAATATCGGGGAAGTGACCACAATTTATAGATGCATTAAATATTAGGACAATGGAGTTAGTAAAGCAGAAGCACTTGGAATGCCATCAGGACGCAACTTGGAATGCCATCAGGACCACAAATATGTGACGATTTAACACTTTTTAAACAATTTAAAATATGGGAGGTGGTGATATTAAATGTATCTATATCATTATGAGCAGCTATTTTGTAAGGGTAGATAGTATTAACCACAGAATACGCACAGAACACCCAAAAGTGACAGTTCAATTTGGCCAAAATCAGCTTTTTTCTATTACGATTGTGTAAACGAGTACAATAGATATAACAGCAGGCTGTTTTGTGTATGTTCGCAGGAACGGCTATACATAGCCATCTCTGAACACATGTTTTACAAATTCAAAGAAACAAGGGTGGTTGAAAATAAAACTAAAATTTTCTTTTAGAGAAAAAATTTGAAATAATTATAACAAAAATGTGTCAAGTGTTTTAAAAAAAAATATTAAACTGTTTCTTAACAGTAAACAAAGATACTAAAACATCTAAATAGTGGCTGGCGGTCAATGCTGTTAAGAAATCAACATAAAAATGTGCCCCGATCCGAAGTTGCAGGTACAACTAAGGATCCCAATGGAGGTTGGAAACGAGACAAACATTTTGTTTATAAAATTATTAATAAAATTTAGTATGGGGCAAATGGGTGGTTAAGGCAGCTAAATGAACTTATCGGAACAAAATATCAATTCCAAATCAGAGATACAATATAAATTGATTTAAAAGTAATTATTGAACTGCGTACTGGAGAACTAAAAGGATTGAATTTAGAAAAGCAAGAGTGTATAAAAATGTAAGTAGTTTACTTTATTATTAGTTTATTACAATTTATTCAAAAACTAAAAAAAAAAATTTATATCTCTTTCAGAGTCACGATACTTACAAAGAATTTGCTGATGAAAAATTGTTCTTAAAGTCAGCTTCAGCGACGAGCCAATTTTGATGATTCCTCAAGCGACATGGTTGAATGGAGAATAGCAACGTGTGGAGCAAGAGTGATCTGATAGCAATATAAGGTGTTAAAAGATAATGTGCACCAATTGTCCCAGAAAAACTATATGTGGTGGCTATGATTTAGATGACTCCAATATTTGATTTCATAATTAATTACTTTGCATGATACTAAAGAGTAAAGGCCTTATTCATAAAAAATATTTTTGATTTATAAAGGAGTTATAGAATAGATTTCCATACAAAATTTGTTTTATAAACCCTTTATAACGCAAAAGTCGTTTTTATGTGGGTGCTGTTGGCTGAAGTAGTAGAACACGAGACTATGAAGCGGAGGGTCGTGAGTTCGAGTCCGCGCTGAGTCATGAAATATTGTGTTGAATTCTTCTAAAACAGCATTAGTGCGTGGTTGTGTTAGTTGTTGCCAGCCTGTTTCAATGATGAAGGCATAGTCACTGATCACTGAACATAATTGGCAGCGACTGACACTATCATGTACTAAAAGCAGAGTAACAGCACCCACCTTTTGTCGGCCCTGTAGCAAAAATTAGCCGGCGAAGTAAAAAGTTGAAATAGCTACAAAAACAACTGTCTATCTTCTCATCTTTCCTAATCTGTCCCCTCAATACTATCCCCTCGTTTTCAGTTCCGGCGCAATGCATTGCATATATAGGGGTCATCCCCTGAGTGCTGGTCCTACTCCTAAAAAAAAAAAAAAATATATACAAGTGCTTTGGTTATTGTGTGGTTAAGTTAATATATCATATGCATATGAAGTGAATATGAAAGATGCTCCTAGTAAAGCAGCAAAGAAAGCTGGTAAAACGCAAAAAAATATTAACAAGAGCTACAAGGGAAACAGATTTAAACGAAAGGAAAGTTATGCCATCTACATTTATAAAGTTTTGAAAGAGTTACATCCGGATACTGGAATTTCATAAAAGGTCATGAATATTATGAATAGTTTTATTTATAATATTTTTGAGCGCCTTGCTGCCTCAGCATCACGTTTACCTCACCACAACAACCATTCAACAATTAGCAGCCGTGAAATTCAATTTTCTGTCCGTCTTCTGTCGCCTGGTGAATTGTCTAAGAATACTGTCAGTGAAGATACTAAAGGCGTAACGAAAGATACCAGTTCCAAGTAAATGCTAATGAATGTTTATTTAAAAAAAAAACTAGAAAGAAAACACAAAAGGCCCTTTTCAGCGCTACAAAATGAATTTCAAAAAGAGGTAGCCGATTTTGTGTCTACAAAAAATTAAAAAAAATTTATGTTGTGAAATATTTTGTTTCAGAGTGTTTGTAAATTGAGCTCTTTTTTAAAGTATATTGTAGCCCTTAAAAGGGCTTTTTTTATTTCGATTGTCGAAAAATAGTTTAAATTGAAGCGAAAGCAATTTACTTGTTTCATGCGGTCCTTTACCCTGATGGTTCTTTAGTAAGGGTTATCTTTTTCGGTTTCGCTGCTATAGAACTTTTAGCTTTGGGTGGTTTTGGTTTGGTTGCTGGTATTTTTTTGGTGGGTGACAGTCTTTCTGATTGGCTTTGCTTTGCCGCTGTTGCTTTTCGAAGTTGAACTCGAATTATAATTGGATATTCACCTTCTTAAACACGACTCCGGATCATGATGAAACGAATGATACAAATTTTCTAATGCATTCACGTGTGTAGAATTTTTATATAAAATATACACAATTGACTCACCTGGTCGGATATTTAGAAAATAGCTGTAGCCTCAGTCCTTCCTTGCATCCCATTACGCATTACGGCTCCTGGAAGACATTAGAATTATAAATTTTATAAAAATTTATATTCACAATTTTTACTTACATTTTGTTGCTGGTACCACTATTTTATAGCTGATTTTATTGTTCTTCTGTACTTTTGCTTATCTTCGCACTTTGTTGGTAATCAGTGGGTGAATCTACAGATGATATTTCATCCATAAATTACCAGCTTTGACCAATAAATTTGGCGTAGAATGAACTATTTAACAATTTGCGCCAATAATCCTACCATGAAATTTCATTTTAATGTAAACAAAAATGAAATGTCATTTTACTACGATGAAATAAAAGAGATAGCAAACAAAGAAATTTGCCGTCCCTCTCGCAATATCGTAATAACCGACATCTCTGTATTAGACATAAATAACGTCTCTGTAATTTTGTTGTCGTGTCTAGTTATTTGTCTATGGTATTAACATCGAACACAGCATCAGAGTATGTGGAAGCAAAAAAGTCAGCAAACATATTACAAATTTCCGAATCATCACTAGTCTCAGAGGATGAAAATTTCATGACCTAAGGAAAGCTAGTTGATTTCCTTTTAGTATTAACAAACTTAAAGAACGTTTTAGGATCTTGAACAAGTTTGCGCTTAACGACACGGATGAGCAGGTTGTATTCTGCACGAAGAACTGAATACTTGGAGTAGATAAAATATGTTTTAAATATTATTTAGATATTGTTTAAACTTTTTGATGTATTTATTTTTCAAGTTTTTTAGAGATCAGAGAACATCTCAGCTTCTTATAGGCTTAAGGAATAAAAATTTTTCAATATTTACACTATTTTTGCATATAATAGCGTTCGTTAACGCCCACTAAAAGGGGCGGGGTTCAAAAATTTTTATTTTTTTTATTTTATGGCTCCAAGTTTAACGCGTTGGACATAAAAATACAACATTTGCTTAACAAAATTACAAAAAAACTTTAAAAATTATGTTGTTTTTTAGAGGTTGGTTTAGTTCTTCTTAGAAGAACTTTTTTCCCTCTTGACCGATTTAGCCATTTTTGAACTTAAACTGTGCTATCTTTCAAGATATATTTGTACTAAATTTCAAGAGTCCGGCTCTTTTCGTTTGGACTGAATCGTGATTTCCACAGACGGATGGACGGACATGCTCAGATAGATTTCATCACTGATCAAGAATATGTACATATATACCTTATGGGGTCTCAGATGGATATTTCGCTGCGTTACAAACGGAATGACTAAGTGAATATTTAGATGCGCTCTCTTCGTGGCAATAAAAAAACGATGCCGGGAAAACGTCGACAAGGTTTAAATAAAGATAAAAAAAGTTGTCCAGTTTGTAAAACGCCAGTGCTGGAAAGTGAGCATGCGTTTGAGTGCGATTATTGTGAAGAAATACTTCATGTTATTTGCACGAAGTTGGAGAAAAAGAGAACTGATAAACTTCTAAATAATCCCTCTCTTGAGTATAAATGTTTATTATGCAAAACAGAGGTTAATAATGTAATGAGTGAACTTTCAATAATAAAAGTCAAGTTAAATCAGGTGGATGATGTACAAAATGTAATAAAGTTTATGTCAGAACAATACGGCAAAATTCTGAAAGGTGTAAAGGAGAATTCGAAAAAAACTAATTACTTAGAAAAAGAAAACAAATCATTCCGTGATGAAGTGAAGAATTTGAAATCTGGCGTCAAATATTTAGACGATATCAGAGTAGAAAATGATTGTATCGATGCCAAAAAAGATGAGAAATTAAGGCTGATTAAAATCAATTCAATGGATGATGTTGACCGTTTTTCGATTAGTTCATCTGGGGGAGCTCCGCCAAAACGACAGGTTAATGAAAATAACTATGATACATCTGAGGATGAAGATGATGAAAATTTATCTTCTGGATCTCCACATCAATAACATTTTACTCGCCAAACGTTATTTGTTTATTATTAAACTTTAACCTTCTTTATGAATTCCAAATACTTTAAAGAGTTAAACTCATATAACACGTACTATATAATTAAAAATCATTGAAATTCATTTTGTTTATTATCTTTCAATATAAGTAGTGTTTTTTCTATCACTAAATTCCATAATTTTAAACTTGATCTTAGCAGATTCAAAAAACTTCCAGATATAATCCATTCCAACATACTAATGTACGCTGATGATGTAAAGCTTTTCCTTAGCTTTAATAATTCTAATGTGTCCTCATTACTCCAAACGGATTTGAATAACCTCAACCAATGGTGCAATCTAAACTTAATGGAGTTAAACTTAAGGAAGTGTAAATACATGTCGTTTCATAGAGGATTTTCCATATAGTGTACCTACAGAATTAACGAATATGCTGTTGAAAAATTTGATTTATTTCGTGATCTTGGTGTATTACTGGACACTAAGCTAACTTATGGTTATCTCCCAGATTATAAATAAAGCTAAAGGAGTACTTGGTTTTGTTAAACGTTGGGGACAGGAGTTTGACGATCCGTATGTTATAAAGCAATTATATACTTCTCTTGTTAGACCTATTTTGGAATATGGATATGTGGTCTGGGATCCGCAATATGAAGTTCATATTAAGAAAATTGAATCTTCGGCCGGGCTTAAGGATTTTCTCCTCTATGTATGTCGAACAGTGGCTTCGCTGAGTAAAGATTTTCTGCATTGCCGGCTTTCGGCAATCATAACTAAGAATTTTCCCTTTTACAGAATGTTTACACCATGCATAACAAGATTCTAAAAAAATATGGCTTTATCTCACATTCGCAAAAAAAAATATGGCTATATTTCTCATTTCGCGCAATTTTGGATATGCCCTTAACTCTCAATGACTGGGAAATAAGGCCATTATGGCTTTATCTCCCATTCAATTGAGCAATTAAGGCATCATGGCCTTACTTCACATGATTTTAAAGCATAAAATTTTATATTTTATATAAAGAGTTGCCTAGCCTCTCTAAAGCCTGTTAGGCGCTGCGGCGTTAATAATATATTGTTCACTTAAATTTTTACACTATTTTTGCATATAATAACGCCCACTAAATGGGGCGGGGTCTAAAAATTACTTTTTTATTTTAAGACTCCAAGTTTAACGCGTTGGATCTTCTTTGACATAAAAATATATCATTTGCTTAACAATATTACAAAAAAACTTTAAAAATTTTGTTGTCCTCTAAAATATGGTTTAGTTCTTCTTATTGGAACTGTTTTCTCTCTTGCCCGATTTAGTCCATTTCCGAACTTAACCTGTGCTATCTTGCAAGATATATTTATACCAAATATCAAGAATCTAGCTTTTGGCGTTTGGACTGAATCGTGATCTCCACAGACAGACGGACATGCTCAGAACGTGTTAGATTTCATAACTGATCAAGAATATATATACCTTATGGGTTCGCAGATGTATATTTCGTTGCGTTACAAACGGAATGACAAAGTGAATATACCCTCCGTATTCTTTTTTAGAGGGTATAAAACATATAAATCACTGCAGAGAAATCTTTTGCATGCTGAGGTATTTTATTGGACACAGCCTGTGCAAGTTTCCTGCAACAGGGCGAATCAATTACTGTGATCATCACTAATAAATACTTTACAATTCACCGAAAACACCTACAAGTTTTCTGGATATTCCGTTTAGAATATGTTGAAGAAGCTTAAATCGCACGAACTGCAACATTTTTTACGCCGTTTTGAAAAACAACGCGTTATCACCAGATCTCGACATTATGAGTTCCTAAGCTTTTCTGGATACTCCTCTGGATACGGCCTCGTCACTGTGTCTGTATGTATGTATGCATGTGTAAGAATGTGACCCGCTTATAACTTTTGAACGGCTGAACCGATTCGAACTAGTCGCGTTTCAAACTTAGATTTCCTGTGAACTGGAACAGGTTACGACCGGTAGATTTCGAGATATATAAAAAAACAAAGCAAAAATTTTTCTTAATCAGATCTTGACATTAAAAAACCATGTCGATCGCCACAAAGTAGGTCAAAATCGGCTCACGCGATCGTAACATATTTAGCAGTTAAAAAAACGGATTGTAGGGTTGGTCCATAGTTCTACCGTTTTCCGTATATACTTTTTTGTTTGCTTGTTAATTTAAATCAATATTTTAATACGAAAAATAGGGATATTTGCAGTAGGTGAATGTTAGAAAATAAAACATAGATATATTTGAGTTGATTAAGAAGTCCATCCAGTACTTCCAGAGCTATTTAGGAAATTCCACCAATAATATACTTAGTCGTACGCATGTATGTAAGTATGAAACCAAATTAGAAACTTAAATCTTATCCATTACAAAAACCAATATTTTTGTAATACAATTTTTTCCAAAACTTACTTATATCTGATAAATAACTTATTTATTTCTAATAAATAACTTAGTTATTTCTTGTAAATAAGCTTTGTAAGGAGTTTGGTTTGTACCCAAATACAAAGAAATCAAGTGGCGCTTCGAGAGGGATAGTATTCCCACCACAGACATAATCAGATATAGCAACAATGACAGATGTCAGAGGCCCGTATCAGTTTTTGTTTTAACCCCTTTTTGTGAAGAGCTAAACTATAGATGGCATCCTGAAAACAATGTGTGTGAAGAAAAAAATATACATTGCCCAGTAGTTTTATAAAAACGTAAACAAAAGAAATAAAATGTGATGTGTATAAAATTTTAATTTATTATAAAAAATATACATAATATTGCATTAAATTTTGTGTGCAGAAAAGCATCTAAGTGAAATATTCACATAAGATGTGAATAACATAAAGTTGCGGCTAAGGAGCACCCATTAAAAACATTCATTGCCAATCGAATCATCTAAAGCAAATGCTTCAAATGCCGCAACAAGAGCTCTTAAAACCAACATTCTAAATTTGGGAAATAACAATAATTCATTGAGTGCAAGCAAAAACCACAATTTAGCAGCTCCAATATCGTATGCCGATATTGCACGAACAAACAGAAAAATTACTGATGCGCTGCTACTGGTATTTTAATAAATAATAATGACTGAAGAAAAGTCGGTGTGTACTAACAATCCCACAATGTCGCCAATCTCAACAAGAGCCTTAACTCCACCAGCAAAAGCACAAAAAATTAAAAAATCTCAAATAAAGCAAGATTTTCCGGAGCTTAGTGGTGGTACCTTAGCGGCTGGCAACGACGGCAAGATTTTTAATGGGAATGCTAATCATAACACTATTATAATATATTTTCAAAGTTTAAGAACGTTGTAACAAATCCTACACGAAATGTAATATCAACTCAATGTCATGCAAATATTGGTGATGGTAATATTACTTTGGTCAACGATACCACGACGTCTTTTGCCGCAGAAGTTAATACCAAAGCCGCGCCGTTGGAACAGTATTCAATTTTGCATCAAAATGCTAATATTCCACCACTGCAACATTCACAACTGCAGATTTAAAAAAAAAAATCTAAAAGTGTGGAAAATGATTCCACTACCACTTCCACAATTGTCTTCAGCTAGCACTTATGTGGCTTCGTTGAATAGTAAGAGTTTAGATCAAGAATATCCTGCCCTAGAGAAAACAGCAAAACGCCATAGTTCGGCAAATGTAACGATGATTGGAAAGGCAACAAATGCCAGCAATCAAACATGCTTTAAGTTTGCGGCAGCTGCTAAGCAACATGAATACAACTAATGTTGCCGAACAGCATATAAACTCAGCCTAAACTACATCAAATACTAACAATGCACATCCAGCGATAGAACTATCCAGCAGCAATATAATTGCAAATAAATAATCCAAAGAAAAACGTCCACCACTTACGTCGGCAAGCAATATAGCACTAATGACCTAACAACAGAAAATAATTTCAGATAGTTGTGCATTTAACGCAAATACAATTAATGCCACAGCAATAACCAGTTCTTCGCCCATAGCAGGAAATCCCAATAAGGCTAAAAAAGAACGACAGCAACAACAACTGCAGCAGTAAATACAACTGCAACAAAGTTAAGTGGAAAGCTGCCAGTCCAAGTAGTGTCAGAATCAAAATAATAAATAACCTTTCAAAACACAACTCTAGTCTTCAAGCTCGTCGCACCTTGGATCATCCACTACTTAGCAAACCGTCGGGCTGTAATCATGCTTAACGATGATCGTAATACTGGCAGCTGTGCTGCTGACAATCAATTCACATTTGGCGATTTCAACGAAGAAAGGAAGAGTTGAAAATGTTTGACGATGACAAGAATACTCCTTCTTTAGATAATAATAACGTTCAAATCCAGTCGAATGAAGAGCAAGACACAAATGAGCATAAACATTCTTCGAACATTAAATGCTTTAGTATATACACTTTTGATTAAAAAATAAATTTAGTTTAGTACTTACTTTTAAAGGAACAAAGTTGTTTGGAAACAAATTTCCCCATTTTTGCTACATTTTTTCAAATAAATTATGATAATGACAATTATGATGAAATTTGTTAATATTTATCTATATTTTATTAATATATGTGCATATTTTCTAATTTAATAAATTTTAGTCATTAATGAATAAATAAATCAACAATTAAAAAATTACATTCTTAGATTTTGTTGTTATTCAGAATATGTAAAAAGGATATGTGTATGTACTATACATAAGAATCTAGATGTGATATATGTAACTATCATATTTACAAAGTACCTACTACAACTAAATTAATATACATATTTTAATAATAATTAATATATATATATATATATATATATATATATATATATATATATATATATATATATGTATATATAAATATGTATATATAAATATGTATATATATTTTTTTAAATTTTAACAAAAATTATAAGTCTATGAAAATTTAAATTACATAAGTGAATGAGGGTGTCACACCAACGGGTAGTGGCGCTATAGGGGCCGATCCAGTATCATGGATATCATACCTTGTGCACGATGCTTACGAACGTGACCAGCTAATCCAGAGGACTGCTTATAGGCACTGCCGCATATATTACACCGAGTTATTAACATCGGAATGGAGAAAACTATCATGGTACAAATTTTACATGCACTGTAATGGAACAAAGAAAACAATTAAAATTTAGTTTTAATGGAATTAATAGTAATAATGAACTTAAACGAAATTACGAAATGATCAAAGTTCTTCAAATATCTGATTAAATTAAAATTTTAGTTTATGTACCGCTTTTTTCTTTTTTTATAGTTATAAGGTTTTCATTAACTTTTTAAATGAAGCCATTAAAAGATTTTTCCACATTGCGCTATTGAATTTCATAATTTTATGAACTATTCCACCGTAATCTTGTAGTGAATGACTATAATAGTAATCTGAAAGCATATAACTTGTTATTAACTCTGAAAATTGTTATACAAATAGTTATGAGTAATTATTTATGAAATGATTATTAAATTTGAAATTATATAAAAGTTGTTAGTTAAATTGCACTTAATAACATTATATACTGGGCTATTGTAAGTAAAAAGTAATAGGTGTAGTAAAAAATAGTGTAAAATAAAAAAATTGGAGGAATAGCATATTTTCGGAGTTACGGACGCATAAAGTTTTATAAATGCGCAATTTTTTGATCTAGTGCAACAATACTAAGAGAATGCTTGCGCATTTATAAAATTTTATGCGTCCGTAACTCTGAAAATATGCTTTTCCGCGAATTATGTTATTTAACACTTTTTCTTTTAAATTCATTTTTCTCAATATGTGAGTGTACTTGGATGTATTCTTTATAATATATAATGTATTTAATGTGTAATGTGTATCATGTGTGTTGATGCTTATATTGAACAGATGGTTTCGTGTGCCATCTGTTTTGTGCCGGCACCTTCGCCGCAAAACTTGCCTACAGACACAACTACGTTACCAGACTGCCGGCGCACTATGCTTCGACCCATAGACAAAAATAAAAAAAAAATTTGTCTCAAATTGTTTTTAAATACAGATTTTTTGAAAGATAATAAGGTATCTCAAATAAATGTTAAAAAAAAAATTTCTGATTGCTTTTGCCACCACGAGAGGGCGTTAAAATCAGACAATTTCTTGCAAAAATGACTTAACAGAAATATAGGTTTTAGTTGTTTCACAAAAATAATTCTGAAAAATTCATTTTTTTTTAAATCACTCGAAATTTGGTTTTCAGGTACTTTAATATATTTGCAGTTAAACTAAAATTTAGAATTTAGTATTTATTTACAAAATAATTTTTTTTTATTGCTCTGAAAACCCCTTTTTTTGTTGAAAATCTAAAAATTACTAAAGTTTGATGGAGTATAAAAAAAAATTATATAAAATTGGAAATTTTTTTTCATGTTTTTGTAAGGTTATACTCTTAACTAACAGGGTATTCAAAAATTTGTGCCTATTTTTTACCACAACTTAAAAAAAATTCGTTTTTTGAAATGCCTAATTTTATGATTTTTACTCAAATATTAGGCATTTAAGAGTGTTTAATATCATTGCGTAACATGTTTTATATTTTGAATGGTAAAAAATTATAAATTAGATTCTGTTTCATATTTAAATTATTGTGTAAATTGTAAGTTGCGATTTACTTCGATTTTGAAGTTTTTTTCGGAAGTGCGAGAGAAATTTTTATTTTCTATAAAAATTGCTATTGTATAAAAACAGTAAGTGTTACAAATTTAACTGCCTTTAACATAAGTGATCGTGAGTGCTAGTGGACCTATTTGTTGTTGTCTTCAGATCCCGTATTATAATCAAAGAGAAACATTAAGATTAAAAATAATATAATAGATGCTGAAATTGAGAAATATATTCTTGGAGAAAATGTTGAAATCGAAGATGAGATAATAGAAGACGAGATGAGGTCTTCGTGAAGCGAAAATTGGTTTTGGGAAGAATCAAGTAGCGATGATGCTTTGTTATAAGTTTGTCTTTATATCTTTTTTTAACGTTTTTTATTTTAGGAGTTATAAAATATAATTAAAATATAAATAAGTTAAGCTATTATAATTTATGTTTCAAAATCCAAAATTTTTTTTTTTATCAAAATATATCGCACTTAATCAACAGGAGGGTATTAAGTCAATATGTTCAGTAGAAGCAAAACAGTTTTAAATTTAATATTAAAGGCATATGAAAAAGAATTTTTAAACCAACCATTTATTAAAAAAAGTAGCCAAAATAGCACGATATTTTTACAGCGGATATTAATACTACGCGTCGATTTTTTTTGAAAAGTGAAAAAATAAAAATTTGGATGGATCAAGTGCGATATGATTTTTTTGACGTTAACATTGCTAGTTTTCATCTTTAATTTTTTCATTTATGTTATCTTTCAAAAATCCTTATAGTTTTATTTTTGCAAGAGTATAACCGTTTTAGCCTATTTTTCAATTAATGATGTTTTTGTATTTTCCACATTGATAATCCAATTCTACCCAAATTTAGCATAAATATATATCTTGCAAATATCAATTAACATACCAAAATTTATTACGATCGGACAATTTTTGTAGCAGTGACAGGGTTTTTAATAAAAAGGATATATGGCAGGACCTTGAGTCCTTTGTCCGATTTTAATAAAAATTTACACACACGTTGCTATTTACATATGTATCAGCATGACCACTTTTTGTAATTTTGTGGGCATTATTGAAGCTAAAATTATATTTTTCACTTTCAGGACACATGGGAGGTAGGCGTGTCCTTTGGCCGATTTTTCCAAAAATTCATATTTTTCTTAACTAGGCTAGTCTATGCTAGTGTACCAAATTTCAAAAATATCTGACAACTCCTTCTGTTTTTGTCCCATCGTTATATGGGGACAAAGCACTGTGCGGCGGCGCTGGTTTTCTGGCGGTTGCTCCGGCTAGAGCTCGCCGTCTTGGGTGGGATCTTGCCAGCCAGTCTAGTAAACCACAACACATATATATATATATATATATATATATATATATATATATATATATATATATATATATATATATATCAAAACCAGCATTGTGGTGCAAGCTGTTTTGTGCACAAAATAATAATTCCTTTTTTTTGAATTAGAGCCCGAAGCATACACACGTTTACTCCCTTTCAGTACACTTACACAACATACAAACCAAATGAAACCCACTGGCGGCTGGTCTGCCAGGAATTCACCCTCCCCTTAGGAACCTTGCGGCTCCTCCGTGACATCACATCGTCCTTTATTGGATGTCCCAAAATCGATTCCTTGGTATCTTTCCTGTCCCTTACTTACCGCATAAAATCAAATTAATATTCCATTCTAAAAACTACTAAAATTTCAAATAAAAACAAAATACATGTTTATTACATAAAAAAAGGATTCAATGGGAATTTCAAACAAAAATAAAAAACAAAATGTGAAGTTATAAAAAGAAAATTTGAAAAAAATTATTTAAATTTAAATTAAACCAAAATTATTAAAATTAAATTAAACCAAAATTATTAAAATTAAATTGAACCAAAATTATTAAAATTAAATTAAACCAAAAACAAAAGAACTGGTAAACAATTATTATTCTGATTTAATTTTAATCAAAGTTATTGCATTAAAAAAAACAAAATTACCACAAGCTAATTCTTGCCCCCAAAATGGAGACACCAAAAGGTTAACAAAACTGAATTTATTCACGTTACAATGTAAAGTTTAAGAAAAACAAATAAAAAGGTTACACCACAATGGTGTTACAAAAACCAGGTTACGGCCGTCCGTAAGTGGCGTGTCCTAGTTGCTAGTCCGGTCGTCTCAGGTACCAAAAAAAACAAAACTATATATATATATATATATATATATATATATATATATATATATATATTTAATGATGGCGCACCTTGCTTTAGGAATTTTCGGAACCTAATACTATGGCGACTGTTCCGATGAGCTCACCTAACGCGCCCTTTTTGCAGAAAAAAAAACACAAGCGCGGTAAAAAGGTAGGTCCCGCGACAAAACTTTTCCCTCCACAAAAAAACCTACAAAAATTACATACATATACGTATCGTCGTTCGTCGCTGTTTCTGTCCAGTACTGGTAATAAACACTGTAAAGGGCACGATACCTGTTTAACTGCTGTGATATATTTTTACTGTATTCTCCTCACTTGGCAGCGGCTTCACCAGAATTCTTTCCCCAAGATTTGCTTTATATTAAAAACAATTTCTTCGTCTTTCTCTCTGTTTTCTCTCTCCACTTCTAACACTAGGCACTTCTCTCCCCAGACTTCGAGGTTCCTTTGAGCTTGGTGGCTTTTTTTTCTTTTCGGTTTCCACTTTAAAATATTTGTGCTTCTCCGTTTTGTAGGTTTTAAATTGTTTTATCAATCTGTTAACTTTTAAATTTCAACCTCTATTTTTTTCACAACTTTGTTTTAAATTGTTCTTATTTCTTCTATTTTGTTAAATTTAAAATTACAGTTTTCTTTCTTTTTCACAAATTCTTAGTTTTAATGCGTTTCCTCAAATAAAAATATCAAACTCCTTCACACCAAAAACGTCTCTTCAAAATCTTGAATTCAAAATGGGCCTCTTCCAACTATCTCGAATCCCTTTTATACCCCTTCCTCCTTATTTACATCAATTTCCATACATATAAACAAACAAAAATCCCGCCTTCCCATATTCGTAAACAAAAAGGACAAAAACATCAACAAACCATTTGCCTATTCAACACATCTACACAGCTGATAGCCACTGCATTACCACTCATAGGGTGCACACGATAAACCCAACCACTCCTGGAAACCCATGTCTGGTCCAGGATGGGAAGGCTAATAGCTTCCCGGTGTCTGGGATTTTGGGGAATGCTCACCTCGCTAAAACCGAAAACGCTGGAGTAGCATTACTAAAGTTTCAGCTTTGTTGATCTGGCATCCCTATACTGTGATGAATGGCCAATCATGAATGAATTGTACGGCGAATTCAATTCTCACTATTGGCACTCATGCTTAACTTCCGTAAAAAAAATAAAAGTGAACAAGTGGTAGTGCAATGTTGGTGTAAAATTAATTAATATATAAATAAATAATAACGAAAAAAAACTCAGACAAATTTGTGGCCAGGGTAAGTACTTTATTTTACAAAATCGAAAGATTCATCCTACAATGACTTCCCCTGTAGGTGGATGTACCATTGAACAGCAAACCCATGCATACGCCGATATGCATATTTGCGTGCTCATCCCCACATCACTGCTAGGACTCCTGGACAGCCAAGCATCACGATGAAAGGCCTTCATCATCACCGGTGGATGTCAGGTAAGTCCATAGATTTTGTGTGTTAATAAAGAAACAAAATGGAAACCTTTTGTACCAATTTTGTGTCATCAATCCGGTGCCGATTGTCCAACGGCGGCAATGAGCCGGCGGTATCTACGACACAAAATTGGTCAAAAGTGTATGTTTTTAGTCTATCGCTGTCCATTAGTTTGCCTACGCCTCGGAATGTAGGGACTAAAACCAACCGAGATTTATATGGCTGGTGCCATAAATCCCGGCCGAGAAGTACCCCCTACAAACCTACCTACAAAAAGAATATAATTTGGAAAGAAAGGTAATTTGGAAAGGAAATTGAAACAAATGTAAAAAAACAAACTTGGAAACCTAACCCAAAAGCAACCCTTATATATGAGCGTGCCGTTAATCCTTCTCATCCACAGCTCCACCAACCGTAAGGACGGTCTGATGAGTGAGTCAGATTTTACCTCACTATATAAATTACTATAATATAGTATAAATACTAAAGTCATACGTCTTCCATTTCAGGCACACTATCCCAACTCACAACCGACTACATTCATCCGTCTCACCACTCATCTAATCATCCACACGCTTAAAACTATCCTACACAACAGCAACGATCTCAACTATAATTTAACCTAGTAAGTCCTAACTCTAAATTATAAAATAAAACTAACCCTATTTTAATTAGTCACCTAATTACTAATTATACCTATTGTTTAGATTTCCAACAGAATAAACCAAATTGAGGAGGGATTTCAATTTAGATAAATACAGTTTATTTCAGAATATTTCACAATAAAATAGGGAGCTAGAGGATACGATCCGAATGAAGCGAGTGGTTGCTAACAAGTGCCGTAATTATAATTAATTTAAGCAGAATGGACCCCAAGGATCGTTAAGTTTTACATGGTTGTAAATATAGGTAAATATACGTTTAGATTAAGGTAAGTAGATATATGTATGTACATTAAGGTAAGTATGTTTAGACTAAGGTAAGTAGATATATGTATGTACATTAAGGTAAGTATGTTTAGACTAAGGTAAGTAGATATATGTATGCACATTAAGGTAAGTACGTTACATAAGATAGACTAAGTATGTTTATACCATATAAACAATAAAAATAATATTCAGCATTTTTAAATATAATTCAACTGGCTTGAACATATTTGGGGGCCTTGGCCAAAAGGGCCAATAACAATAATATAAATTTTCAAGTTTTTTATGATTAATTCAAGTACATTGTTCCTTTTGATTAATTCAATTACATGGTTCTTTAACTGGTTTCTCTCTGTTGTATATATTCGAATTTATCTTCTTTGTTATTATTTTTTAGTTATGTACCTTTAGTGCATTTAATTATAGTTTTTTTCATATATAGGTCAGTTCAATAATTAAATAATGCAGTTCAATAATTAAATAATCAGTAATTTTTTCATATATAGGTAGGCAGTTCAATAATTAAATAATCAGTAACTTTTTCATATATAGGTAGGCAATTCAATAATTAAATAATCAGTAACTTTTCCAATAAATAACTCCAGGTTTCAAAATGAACATATTGCTGCTCTGCTGCCTATGATGATATAAGTTAAAGATTCAAGCGATGTAAGGCAGGACAGTTGATTTTTCAGCTTCACAGGAGGGTTGTCGTGGTACTTTTTTCAGTCACTTACAGATGATTTAACCGGTAAGTTGACATCTTGGGCGCCTTGGCCAGTATGGGCAAATGACGGCGGGTCTACAAGGCATTGTGAAGACGTCTGAGCGCTCGCAATGCGCCCAGCAGAATTCGTCGCGGGTTGGGTGAAAGTGCTCTGGTATCCTCTTGACGATGAGTCGAGGCCCGCTCTGCCGTGGTGCATCTATGTTGGCGTTGCGTTACACTTGGACCTATACGATCCTGTACCCTCATTCGAATTTTGGGCGCCTTGGCTGTTGGTCTGGACTCACGAGCAGCCCTTTCGGTCCGCTGGGGGGGTTGAGGCTTTTGGCTTCTATTTTGTGTCGGTTGGTGCAATAGTGTGTGATGCATCCAGCCACACTTCTGGCAGACATCGGCCGAGGTACACTCCCAGGTTTGATAGGAAGTCGCCAAACAATTCCGGCAGTAGCCCAGTCTCCCAACACTGCGCTCTCTCTCCTTTACCGTCATTTTCTTGAAGTCTCTGCAGTGCTTCAGCGCATGATACCGCTTGCAAACGCGGCATTGATGGCGGCTTCGACTGTTGTGTGATCTGTGAATTAAAAAAGCAGTTAGTCATCGCATAAGTGTGCGGAAGTGATACATTATAGTTCTAGATAGGTATAGATATAAACATGCGAGATTAATAGGGAGGGATGGAGGAGATGTTTCTACAATAAGGGTATGCATTTGAGAGTCAATCTAATGGTAAACGAGGAGTTGAGGGTGCTTGTGGGCCTGTGTCATCGTGCGTAATGGGAAGGACGCACAATTTCGCTACGGGCCTCGTGATCGTTCCCGTTTGGGTTTTCAAATCTGCTACTCTTACATATCCATCGGTGCCGACGTATATCTTTGTAATACGGGCCAGTTTCCATTCGTTTGGAGGTAAAAGATCGTCTCTAATTATGACGAGCTGCCCTACTCGAATATTTTCTTCCGTGTGTTGCCATTTGTACCTTCTCTGAAGATCTTTGAGGTATTCATCTTTCCATCGCTGCGCAAAATGATGATGTATCAGTTTTAATTTTTCCCAACGATCCCGGAACGGGAGTGATTCTTGGGGAGCTTCTGGAAGCGCTAATAGGGGGCCTCCCCGTAAAAGATGGCCTGGGGTAATAGCTAGTAGTTCGTTTGGGTCATCTGACATGGGGGACAACGGGCGGGAATTTAGAACGGATTCGATTCGGGCTAGCAGAGTGGTGAATTCCTCGAACGTGTATCTGTAAGACCTGGTCACCTTTTTAAAGTGCATCTTAAATGACTTTACCCCTGCTTCCCAAAGTCCGCCCATGTGTGGAGCATTCGGGGGAATGAATGACCACTGAAGCCCTTGGGAAGCGTAGTTCCTTGCCATTTCCTTGGAGATTGTCTTTAGAAATCGCTCATACTCCAAGCGAATCGTGCGTTCTGCTCCTACAAAATTAGTCCCGTTATCAGACATGACCTTCTTCGGTAGTCCTCGACGACCGACAAATCTGGTAAAGGCCGCTTGAAAGCTGCCCGCTGTGAGGTCTGAACACAGTTCCAGATGTATGGCTTTCGTGCCGAAGCAGATGAAAACACACACATAGCCTTTGTGATAAGGAGCGTTTCGCAGAATCGAGGTCTTGATTGAGAAAGGCCCAGCGAAATCGAGGCCAGCGTAAGTGAAAGGTAATGAGAACGAGCTTCTTTCGGGGGGCAGAGGTGCCATTATCTGTGATTTCACTCGCTGTTTGTATCGTATGCAAATGACACATTTTCGAATACAATACCTTAGAGCGGGTTTTAGACGAGCCACGAAATATTCCCCTCTGACAGCTCTTAACAAGAGGTTAATCTCCGCATGCATAAGGAGACTATGTGTATATTCAATGAATAATTTGCAGTATCTCGACGTCACCGGGAGAATTACCGGATGACGTTCATTAAATGAAATCGCTGCATTAGAAAGTCTACCGTTTGTTCGCATGACCTGCCTTTCGTCCAGGTACGGATTCAAATTGTAAAGCGAGCTTTTCTTGGAGACGGATTTCGCCTGTGCCAACGAGTTGAACTCATCCGGGTAGTACATAATTTGCGTGAGGCTCACTAATTTGTATTTTGTGCCTGAGAACTCTTCAGAGCTTATTATGGGGAGTTGGTGGACTAAGTGGGTGGAAAGAATTGGAGAGGCCCGATCTTGAGTCGGGATTGTGCGTCGCGATGGGTCTCCTGACGAGTCTCGCTGGATTATCCTAACAGCCTCGATAAATCTATATACGTATGTCATTACCCTAATAGCTCTATCCCATTTTGAAAATCGTTCAAGCAGGTCTGCCTTCGGGTTGGTATCATCTTCACCTTGGGACTCGGTGAACATATGGAATGACAACGTCTTCTGTTTCATTTCCAGATCATGTTCTTTGAATGTCAGGGGCTTTGGCCATTCTTCGGACGATTTTTGAAACCATTCCGGACCTCTCCACCAAAGCGAATTTTTCAGGAGATGCTCCGCTCTGCATCCTCTAGAACCCAGATCGGCGGGATTATCACTAGACCGCACGTGGCGCCAGGGAGCGTTTTCTACGTTTCTTCTTATTTCAGCCGTGCGATTAGCGATATACGTTTTCCACATGTTTGGGGGTTTCTCGAGCCAACCAAGCACAATTGAAGAATCAGTCCAAAGGTAAATATCGTAACTGTGAACTGGTAGGGAAGAAATGATTTTTCGCATTAGTTTCGAAACCAATACTGCTCCACACAGTTCGAGGCGGGCGAGGGTTACCGGTTCAATCGGTGCTACTTTTGTTTTCGCCACGAGTAACTGAGAAGTTATAGTGACCTCAGACTGGCTACGAAAATAGATAGCCGCACAGTAAGCCTTTTCCGACGCGTTGCAAAACCCATGAAGTTGGATTCTTTGAGAGGGCGTAAAGCCAACCCAACGAGGAATTTCTAGGAGGGGGAGAATGGAAAGGTTTTCCAGGAATGTATTCCAGTTCTTAAGAATGGTAGGGTTCACCTTTTCATCCCAGCCGGTGCCTTCCAGCCACAAGTGTTGAAGCAAGAGTTTTGCTTGGATTATAACTGGAGATATCCAGCCGGCCGGGTCAAAAAGTTTTGCCACGTGGGATAGGAGTTGCCTTTTAGTTATGGAAGTCGCTGGGGGCACGGACTCAATTGTATAGGAAAAGGAATCTGAGAGTGCGTTCCATCGAATTCCTAGAGTTTTTGTCGCGCTGGCTTCTTTAAATTTCAAGAAATCCGCATCTAGTAAATCACTCTTGGGGACTGACGCTAAAACGTCGGGGCAATTTGATGTAATTTTCTTTAAGGGAAAACCAGCGGATTTAAGCACTGATATTAGTTGCTGTAGGGATTCTATAGCTGACGATTTATCATGAGCCCCCGATAAAATGTCATCTACATACGTTTCCTTGGTTAAGATAAACGCTGCTTGGGGATACCTTTCCGCTGAATCCTGTGCTAATTGGATTAGCGTTCTAATCGCAAGATATGGGGCGCAGTTCACTCCAAACCTTACAGTTTTTAGTGCAAAATCTCTAATAGGCTCATTTGGAGATTGTCGAAAGAGAATCCGTTGATATTGGGTATCTTCGTTGTGTACTAAAATTTGACGATACATTTTCTCTATATCGCCATTAAATACATATTTATACAGCCTCCATCTCAGAATCAAGTTCATTAAATCGCATTGCAGAGTGGGACCGACATGTAGAACATCATTGAGTGACCTCCCTGAGCTCGTCCTTTTTGATGCATTAAATACCACTCTCACTTTGGTAGTTTTGCTCTCGGGCTTAAGAACTGCGTGGTGGGGCAAATAATAAGATTTACATCCATGTGAAGACTCACTTTCCATTGACGTGGTAGGCCTCATATGGTTTAGTGCGATGTATTCTTTTAAAACATTAGAGTAAGTTTCTGCTAAACTGGGTTTCTTCTGTAAGGACCGCTCCATGCTAAAATATTGGGATCTAGCTACGGTGCGGGAGGTTCCTAATTGTATCTCCTGGGGAAATTCTGGTTTGAATGGGAGCTTTACCACGTACCGTCCATCTGGGTTGCGGAAGGTTGTGTTTCGATACAGCTCTTCACAGAATGTGTCCCCTTTAGACCTTGGGCGTTCCATGGATACCTCTTCCTGTTCCCAAAACTTGCGTAACTGGTCGGCCAGGGGGTCGGATTCGATCTCAGTTACACCGAGAGAGAACATGCTAACTGGTTCAACGTTCACAATACCACTAATAACCCATGCAAAGATAGTTGACTGAGCCATTAGAGATGGGGAAATTTTCTTAGTTCCTTCTTGGAATACTCGGGGAAGTACATTGCTACCGATGAGCAGATCTACACGACGAGCCACATGAAACTCAGGATCAGCGAGATTGAGATCCCTTAGCGCGGAATGAGGAACTTGATAAGCGGATATGGAACACGTGGGTAACATACGGGTAATTTTCGGGACTACTATAGCCTGTATGTCAACATAAACATTTTGATTTTTAGAATACAGGGTTACCTGGCAAATAGAGTTTGACTGAGCGATTACTTGGCCACCGATTCCATGGATCTGAAACGCTCGTGGCTTCGTGGGGAGCCTCAGTTTTTGTTGCAAACTTTTCGATATAAATGTCTTTTCTGAGCCCTGGTCCAGAAAAGCACGCGCTTTAAAATTTTCGCCTTGATGGTGTATATCAACTACTGATGTGGGGAGCAACGTAGTGTCGCTGGTGATTGTGTTTTCAATATTTGCAATATGAGTAGCAGTTGGTAAGGCCCCTCTTGCCCTACCCTGCACAGAAGTCTCTGGCTTCTCATTGAGTTGAGTGTTGGGGTTCCTAAGTTCACGTTTTGCGAAGTGCAACAGGGAATGGGGATTTTTGTCACAATGTGAGCAAACGAATTTGCTAGGGCAATCGCTCCGTAGGTGGGTATATGCTAAACAATTAAGACATATTTTGTTTTGAGTGACGAATTGATTTCTTGCGTGAGGTGTTAGATTCATAAATTTGGAGCAATTCTTTAATGCATGAGCTGAGCCACACATTTTGCATAAATGTGGAGGACTTTCTATCTTTGACGCCTGAGCTTTAATCCTCGTTGGGTTCCCTTTCAGATTATGCGAGTCGTAGTCTTGGTTGCGGGATTCCAAGCGCTCAACTACTTCGCATCTGTGAGAGAGGAACGCATCTAACTTTTCCCATTTGACGAGTTTTCGGTGTGACGCTAGAGACTGTTCCCATAAGGAAAGAGTCTCCATTGGGAGTTTGCTGGCGCAGAGCATATTAATAAATGGATCCCACTCACCTATTGGGACATCTTGGGCTCTGATTGCCGCTAAGCAGTCGTTGATGGTACTCTGCAGGTTTTGTAAGGCGGCGCTACTTTCGACCGAGATTGGGGATAAATTGAGGAGAATCTTTAGTTGATTCTCTACCAAAATTCGCTGGTTTTCGTACCGATCTTGCAGAGCTTCCCAGGCGAGCCTAAAGTTATCAGAGCACAACTTATATTTCTATATTATTGCTCCGGCCTGCCCTTGCACCTTCAAACGCAGATGGTGTAGTTTTTGCACAGGTGGAATTCGGGGATTGTCGATATATACAGCCGTGAACATGTCTCGGAACGAGGGCCATTCTTCATATCCACCGTAGAAGACATCGGTATCGCAAGGAGGGACACTGAAATGTGCGAAGCTCTGTTCGGCGGGAATTGTGTGTGATATATTTCCTGGTGCAGTAGCGGTGAAAATTTTTTGCATATCCAGCATCTTAGCTTTGACTTGGTGAAAATTTTTCGTACACGTCAAATATTTTCCTGCAACTGCCTCTAACATACCTTTGTCCAATTTCGGATCACTGTCGGTGCGGAGAGACCGATAGGACCGTTGAACACTCCACCACCGATCGTTGAGATCCTGGAGGTAGACTTCAAGCAGTGAATCCGTTAATTCATCAACGGGGATCGAGTTAAACTCCGCGCAGAAGGCGACAAAGTCATCCGAGTCAAAAATGAATTCCTCGGCCATCATGGGAATGGTTTGTGACCTTGTTTTCACAATCTTGGACAATTGTGATTTATCACACGAGGCTACTAACGGGGTATTGTAGCACTTAAATAATTCACAGGGATTTGTGATTCAAAATATATAGCTATATATATAGCTTGTGAGGATGGAGGTAATAGACTACTACTTTTCTTGTGGGAATTGGAAATGAATACTATCGGGGTTTTGTCGCACTTAAAAACCTTACAGGGGTTTGTGATTTAAAATATATGTACCAATTATTCGCTGGGATTAATTGAACTAAAATTCTATTCTAGATTAATAATTGATTGACTGATCACAGGGATTAGTGATATTGTTCACTGGGAGCTAGTGACATAAAATTCTATTCGAGTATAAAAATAGATTATAAGAAAATTCTATCTCTAACTGTTCGCTGGGATTTGCGAAGTCGGATTTTAGAAATCGTACACAATTTTTTTTCCGAGGGAATTTGTGAATCTTTTATGCGGGACTAAAAAAAATTTTTTTATTTTTATTAGTCCCAACAAAAAATTTTAAAGTTTCATATAAAAATTTTTATTATAAGGGGTAACTTTATGTTCGCTGGGAATTGCGAATTTTAATTGTTGGAAGAGAACCAAAAAAAAAAAAATTTTAAAGTTTCATATAAAAATTTTTATTATAAGGGGTAACTTTATGTTCGCTGGGAAATGCGAAGTTTAATTGCTGGCGAGAAAAACAAATAAAATTTTTTGAGAATTTAATATTTGTATTTCTGCAAATTTTTTTTTTTTTTTTTTTTTGTTATGTTTCTCCTTTATGCTCACATTCGTTTATTAACTTGTACGGGAACAAGTAGGGTTGGAATTTACAAGAACAAAACACGTTGTACTTGCGGTACAAATTTAACATGAGTTTTGTTCTTGTAATAATTTTAAATTTTCTTGATTTAAGGTTCTTTACTTTTTCACTGTTTCGGGCCTTTATACCGTCATGTGTGTATGTACATTCGTATGTATAAATGGGTATATAAATGTGTACCAACAAATATGTGTATACCTCGTAATGAATTTTATGAAAATCTATGCATGTACAAATGCGGCAAAGGCGGGAGCAATATGTGGATTGTGTATGTATGTATGTAACACAATTTTATATTTATGTATGCCGATATATGTACATATTCAGGAATGTGTAATAACGGGTAAGTATTTTATATGCACAGTTAGGGGTTATTCACATACGTATGTCGTTACTTACGGTTTTCCCATAGCTTAAGTTACCAATTTTTTTATATTTTGGGTATTGAGCCGGTATGACTTATCCTCCACCTCTTTCAGTTCTCTTCTTCTTGTCAATTTTATCGGTTTGCACTTGCTTTAAATGAATTTGTTTGTAATTTTTAATAATTTTAATCTTGGTCCATAATTTTATTTTTACACCTTTCTTATTTCTCTTTAATTTTTAATATTTTCTTTATTAAATTCTTCACTGTTTGTTGTTTTGTTTTTGGGTTTTTATTTAACTGTTCACAAGATTTGCCCCTTTCACTTTATCGTCCGTTATTATTTTGTGTGTACGTTCACTTCAGATTTTCACTGTCTTTTCTTATTTTTTTTCTTTTTTGTGTTTTAGTTATTTTCCACTATCGGTATTTTTCCTTTTTTGTTGTTGTTATTTGATTATAGTTTCACTTTATACTTTTAATCAATTGTTTCTTAGCTTAATTTTTACTCATCTTTTTGATGTTTTAACTAGTTTTTAGCTTAAGTTTTGCTGTTCGACAGTAAGTTTAACTTCAGATCTTCACTGTCTTTTCTTATTTTTTTCTTTTTGTGTTTTAGTTATTTTCCACTATCGGTATTTTTCCTTTTTTGTTGTTGTTATTTGATTATAGTTTCACTTTATACTTTTAATCAATTGTTTCTTAGCTTAATTTTTACTCATCTTTTTGATGTTTTAACTAGTTTTTAGCTTAAGTTTTGCTGTTCGACAGTAAGTTAATTTTTTCTCAACGTTAAATGTTTTTACTTGGTTTTCATATTAACCTTTCTGTTCTGATGTAGGTAGTTAATTTTTCCTATTTTTCTTATTTTTACCAACTGTTTCGCAGCTTAGCTTTTTATTTTCTTTTAAAGTTTTCCTTTCTTTTTATTATTTAACAACTTTATTTAAGATTTATATATTATTTTCACATACACAGTTTTTAGTATTTTAATATTTTCCAGTTTCTTTTAACTTTTTCAACTCGCGCTTGTTGTTCACTTTCTGTATCACCGCAAAGTAAAAGATCACTGTCACTAATTGTTTTTTTTTTACCGCCGATGTTATGGACTGTATAAATGTAATTGTCTTTCAAAGATTGCCACTGAATTCTTTATTTGTAGGCTCGTAAAAGGACCATGTTTAGATTTCCAACAGAATAAACCAAATTGAGGAGGGATTTCAATTTAGATAAATACAGTTTATTTCAGAATATTTCACAATAAAATAGGGAGCTAGAGGATACGATCCGAATGAAGCGAGTGGTTGCTAACAAGTGCCGTAATTATAATTAATTTAAGCAGAATGGACCCCAAGGATCGTTAAGTTTTACATGGTTGTAAATATAGGTAAATATACGTTTAGATTAAGGTAAGTAGATATATGTATGTACATTAAGGTAAGTATGTTTAGACTAAGGTAAGTAGATATATGTATGTACATTAAGGTAAGTATGTTTAGACTAAGGTAAGTAGATATATGTATGCACATTAAGGTAAGTACGTTACATAAGATAGACTAAGTATGTTTATACCATATAAACAATAAAAATAATATTCAGCATTTTTAAATATAATTCAACTGGCTTGAACACCTATAGTTAAAACCATTCGCACATTGATTCCCCCCTTAAGTTCACTTACATACTCTATACCTAGACCCACCATACATACGAGTATATACACATACATATATATATATATATATATATATATGTATATATATATATATATATATATATACATATACATATATATACACATACATATATATATATATATATATATATATATATATATATATATATACATACATACATATATATACACACATATAAATATATATACGTACATTAGGGTGACAATTAAATGTATGGGCAAGTTTTTTTTTTTACTTTTCTTTGGTCTCATACTTTTTTTGGGTTGAGTTTTATAAAAAAATAATCCCTGTAAAATTTCAGGGCCCTAGGTGGAGGTTTAGGGGTCGCGTCGGCCCCCCAAAGTTACACAAAATGCGTTTTTTTAAGTAAAATCTCACAACAACTTATTCATACATCATTTTCATCTAATGCCAATATTTACTGAAATAAATTTAAATAACCTTGTTGTGATCTAAGCCTTCAATAATCTCTTTTCATTATCATTGCTCTTAAACAAACCATAGTTCTCTTATACATTTACTATTTAACCTTTACATTCTTTTCTTACTCTTTTTTTTCATTCTCTTTGATCTTAACGTTAACATAACAAGCTACTTGAGCATAATTGCCTTTTGATTTTATTTATTTGCAGTGAATACTTGAGAGTGAAAAGTCGACAATGTCTTCTACAATTTTACGTGAACGAATTTATTTAATCGGATATTGTTCAAATTCATTAACAGGAAATAAACTTCCATCAAATTTAGAGTTGTTGAAAGTTTTGTTTTTTAATTTACGTATAGTGAAAAAGAACTTACGGGAAAGTGCAAATTTAGTTGTGACAGAACTATTTGTATTCTGGGAAAAAGCCCGCATTCCCACCAGAGATAAACAACACTGCATAAGTAAGGTTGAGAAATTATACAAAGAATGGCAAAGTATGCAAAAAGATTGTAAAAAGACGTCTGAGTTTCATAACAACAAAGTGAAAGCGTGGATAGAAAAGTTGGATCAGCTTTTTGACGTGGCACATTCCAATGCATTGCAAATGATGTCTATTGAAGAAGATAGAGCTTTCTTGATAAGTCAACGGCACCCCGGACGCCCAGGCTTTATGTATGGCATTGATTACGAGGCAGTACGAAGAGAGCGCCAAATTGAGAAACGTAAACAAAATTTGATGAAACAGGTGGAACGAAGTAATCATGAAATTGCATTAATTGGTTCGTTGTATTTTATTGTTTTTTTTTATTTTTATTTTCTTAAGACTTAATCCTTTTTCCTAGATGAAACTGCAGAATTGCTCTCATCTGAATCTTCAGAGGGGGATAATAGTTTTACAAGTGCAGAATGTGAACCATGTTGTAGTCAACCTCCAGCCAAAAAACTTAGAGGAAAGAATAAAATAATAACTCCAAAACTTGCGGCCGCATTGGACGCCTGTAAAATTAGTGACAGATATGCAGTTCATATAATAAGTGCAGTAGCTGAATCTTTGGGCCACAATATCGAAGAGTATGTTTTAAACCGAACGTCTTTGCACCAGGCAAGGGAACAAATCCGCGAAGAAAGAGTTTCAACATTGAGAAAGAAGCTAAAATTAAATGAGCTGGATACAATCTGCCTACATTGGGATGGAAAACTTTTGCCAGCGCTGACGGGAAATGATAAAGTTGATAGGCTGCCTATTATAATAACGAGCGGGCAAGTTGAACAGCTTCTACAAATACCTGCATTGAATTCTGGTACCGGAAAAGAACAGGCATTCGCTGTGTGCGATACAATTTATGAATATGGCCTACAAAATCACATTAAAGCTCTAGTGTTTGACACAACAGCAGTCAATACTGGGCGATTCAATGGTACTTGTACCTTAATAGAAAACAGTTTGCAAAGACCACTTTTGTGGTTACAATGCCGGCATCATATATACGAGATAATTCTTAAATGCGTTTTCGACGAAAAAATAAGCTAATACGGAAGTCCCAACGTTAAATTATTTGAGAAATTTAAAAATGCTTGGGCTAAAATTAATAAAAGCAACTTTGAGTATGGCCTTCTAGATCCCCTTGTGAAGAATTACGTGAACGAATCAGCTGCGCGAATTATTAATGCTGTAAATACTGTCTTAAAGGTAAAACAACCCAGGGAAGACTATAAGGAATTTCTGGAACTGACTTTACTATTTCTGGGTGAAAAACCTAACAAGTCACACCCAAACAGCCTATTGTTTCGCTCACCAGGAGCTGTTCACCATGCCAGATGGATGGCAAAAGCCATTTATTGTCTTAAAATATTTTTATTCCGCAACGAGTTCCAGCTCTCAACACTCGAAATAAATGGACTTCGTCGAATTTGTATTTTTATTGTTGAAGTCTATGTTGAAGCGTGGTTTTCTGCTCCTTTGGCTGTTGAAGCGCCATACCAAGATTTGCGCTGAAAAAGTTTAAGAACCATTTGTGGTACTTAAGTCCTGAGGCGGTTGGTCTTGCATTTTTTGATAATAACGTACCAGTGTCTACAAAACAAAAAATGGTTGCAGCTTTGGAAAACGATTGTGAACTAGAGCAGAACACAAAACGGGTTAATGTAAATGGTAGAGAAATAGCTGAAATATTCAATGGCGGAATTGAGCAGTTCGTCTCAGTCGCAACAATGGCATTATTTGAAAGATTTCAAATAAATACTAATTTTTTAAAACTTAATCCTGCAAAATGGCATCAGGACCAGTCGTATAAAAAAGTGGTTGAAGTGATGAACAAACTTAAAGTTGTAAATGACAGTGCAGAAAGGGGGGTCAAATTGATGGAGGAGTTCAATGATTTGTTCACAAAAAATGAACGTCAAAAGCAATTTGTTATTAAAATTGTGAGTGATTATCGGAATCGGTTTCCAGATTGTAATAAAAAAACATTGACCCAAGTTCTTTAGACTTAATCAATAAAATCATGCACTCTAACCAAAGTTGTTAATTTATTTCATGTTAAATTTTTTAAAAGGTGATTGTGAGCATTTTAAATTTATTTCAGTAAATATTGGCATTAGATAAAAATGATGTATGAATAAGTTGTTGTAAACACATAAATGAACAACACAAAGTCATGTAAACACAAAGTCAACAACAATTTTTTACAAAGTCAACACAACAGAAGTTACAAACAATCAAAGTGAGATTTTACTTAAAAAAACGCATTTTGTGTAATTTTGGGGGCCGACGCGACCCCTAAACCTCCACCTAGGGCCCTGAAATTTTACAGGGATTATTTTTTTATAAAACTCAACCCAAAAAAAGTATGAGACTAAAGAAAATAAGACTTTCGAAATTAACTGTCACCCTAACGTACATGCATGTACATATATAGTTCTTCATTCATTTATGTGGTTTTCCTTTCTGCAAACGAGTGTGACATCGTTTGAATCTTTTTTATGGGAAAAATGGCAATATTATACCTATAATTCCAAAATAACAAATTTATTAGAAAATAAACTGCCATCCCTTCGGAATATTAATTAGTGTCGTGCAATAGGTAAAACACAAGTGAAACAATGTCACATTTTTTTACAGAAAAGAAAACGCCATTAGTGATTCGTTCCCCTGACAGCCACCACTTTCGATTGGAACAGGTTCAGCCGCAGAACACAACTGACCATTTGTGAAATGGTCTATACTAGATTAATTATAATTTTGCCTTAGCTCGCTGTAAGACCGGACTCAGATGCATATTATTACTCTAGGTGCCTAAGAACCTTTAGTCCTTAATGGCATAGTTCCCCAGGATCACGATAAGGTTCCACCAATATAGTAATAATAATTACATATGTAATTGGCTTAGAAACGTAAGCTCAAAGTTAATGGCAAATATAATCTCTAATTCTGTGGCAGAACTGGACCAATTCGGACGAGATAAGTGTCACTGGAACGAACACTAAAATAAGAATGAAATTAAAAGCTTACATCAAAACTGGTACTGCAATTCCCATATTTGACACCCAATTGTAGGCCTCCTAAATTTATAAAAAGAACATTATACCTATATTTATACTAATAAAAAAAAACGTGCAAGACTATTATTTAGTATCGGTGTTAGGCAAAAAAAATTTAAAACGATTTTCGGGAAAAAAAAAATTATTTGCGTGCGTTCCGCGAAAGCGTGTGGCATATAGCTTATGGGAGTCGTTGGGACTAAGCCTACCAAGAACATTAAAGCCTATGGCTTCAAGTTCTTGGCATGAAATACCCCCAACGACTTTCCTTGAAGGTTTTCTACCTCATACAAGCTCCTGCCAATCGGTTTGACTATGCGACATTTCAAAAATTTTCTTGCGAGCTTCGCGTTAAAATTATTTTTGAAATCACTCTGTTGGAAATTTCGGCGATAAACTTCTTGCCCAGGAATAAATTTGACCTCTCTACTACGGGTATTATAAGTTTTTTCATTCCTTAAATAGGCTCGATGTAGATTCCCTCGCATCTTTTTCCTGGTGAGGGACATTGACTCTGTCTTCGTGAGTACATTCAACTCAGGATCATTCAGGCTCTTTAATTTTCTGGCTAATTTATAAATACTACCATGTCCTATCATATTCATGCCAAATAAGGCAAAATATGGTGTAACTCCAATTGAGGACTGCACCGACGATCTGAGGGAAAACTCAACTTCAGACAAATGTTTATCCCATTCAGACTGATCGTCTTGTAGGTACGCGCGTATGGCAGCCAAGATCGATTGGTTGACCCGTTCCGACGCATTTGCCTGCGGTGCGTGAATAAGCCGTACGAACATGTTTGATGCCAAAATTTTTCACTACCTCTGTAAACTCCTTGCTTATGAATTGCTTGCCATTGTCCGATACTATTGTCTCAGGTGTACCGAACTTATGGAACACCTCGGCAATCAAAAACTTAATGACGTTCTTGCTATTAGCCTTCGGCAATGCTTTAAGCAGAACGAATTTCGTCAAATGGTCTAACACTATAAAAATGTAGCAGTTACCATTTTTCGAACGAGGATAAGGGCCTAAAAAGTCTACAAATATACGCTGAAAAGGACGTTCTGAAATTATTTCAGCACCCATCGGTGGCCTTAGAATCCGGTTCGTCGGTTTGGCCTCCTTGCAGATCTGGCAATTCAAAACGAAATCACGTACTTGAGCGTTCTGGTTTGGCCAATAAAAGTACTCTTTTATGCGTCGAAGAGTCTTACCAACGCCTCCATGAGATGCCTGCGGTGAGTTATGTGCCTTTTCTATGATGTTTTTGGTCAATTCTTGAGGAACCCAAAGCTTCCATGAGAAATCCTCATTCAAGACCACACCATCATAGGCTCGAACTCGTTTATAGGCGATGCCTTCAATTACTTTTAAATCTGGCAATTGCTCTGAATTTGCTTCAATTGTGGAGACAAGTTCAGAATAATCACTCGATTTGAAAGCAATTGAATCGAGATCGATCAGACCTTCTACATTTGCTGAAACTTCATCCATTTCGTTGGGTGATAGGGTATCGGGTACCACATTTTGTTTTCCCTGCCTATGTTCAATGGTGAAATTAAACGACTGTAAATGTAGACTCCACCGGGCTAACCGGCCTCTTAGGTCCTTATGTGACATAAGCCACTTTAGACTGCTGTGATCAGTTATCACAGAGAAGGGCATAAGTTCTATGTAGGGCCTAAACTTCTTAATCGCCAAGACCACAGTCAGACATTCGCGTTCAGTAACTGAATAATTTTTCTGCGCCGATGTTAATTTATGGGAAAAATATGCAATTGGATGCTCATTATCAGATTCGTCTTTCTGAAAGAGCACTGCGCCAATGCCTACATCGGACGCGTCACACTGGACATAAAAATGTCGGCTGAAATCCGGGTGACTAAGCAGCGGACTTGAAATTAGAGCGTTCTTGAGGCGATCAAACGCTACCTTAGCTTCATCGGAAAACTTGAATTGCTTACCCTTTTTCAGCGTGTCAAAGATGGGAGCCGCAATGGTAGCATAGTCAGGTATAAATTTTCTATACCATCCTTCTGCTCCCATGAAACTCCGCACATGCTTGACCGTTTTAGGATAGGCAAAACGAGTAATCGTTTCCCCTTTGCAGGATCAGGCTTAATTTTGCCACCTCCGATAATGTACCCTAGATATCTTAACTCCTTGAAACAGAATTTAGATTTCGCTACATTGATAGTCAGCCCTGCTTTTACCAAACTATTAGATACTTCGATCAACGACTCCAGGTGTGTCTCGAAATCTGGAGATACTATCAAAAGGTCATCTAAGTAGACAAAAACTCTATCACGTAGTGCTGCGGGGATCACTTTATCCATTAATCGACATAAACTTTGGGCTGCATTACACAACCCAAAAGGCATGACAGTAAATTGATACAGTGGTCGCCCAGGCACCGTGAATGCAGTTTTTTCTCTACTAGACGGCTCTAGTGGTATCTGCCAGAAAGCGTCTTTTAAATCGACACTAGATATATATATCGTGTCCCCTAGGCGACTTAACAAGCCCTCAATGTGTGGCAAAGGATAGGCATCCTTGACCGTCAATGCATTGAGCTTTCGAGCGTCCAGACACAAACGGTTCTTTTCACCCTTACGGACTAAAGTCACCGGATGATTCCAAGGACTCTCGCTAAGCTCAATGACACCGAGATCAAGCATCCTATCTAGCTCTGCAAACATAAGTGCTTGTACCGCCGGAGAGACAGGATAATGTCTATCTTTCACTGGGGTAGCATCTCCCGTATCTATAGAATGCGTTTCTAAATGTGTTTTACCTAAACCTTTCTTTGTATAGAAGGGGAATCTCGATATAACAAAATCTAAGTTCTGACGCTGTTCAGGCGTCAATGTATGAGACAAGATATCTATTGTACCATCGGTTTCTTCGCTAAGATTTATGCCATTTGTCGTAAGGCTATCTATATTGGCAAATAGTTTAAAAGCCTTCATAAAATCGACCCCCAAGAACAACTCGCGACTCAAGGTAGGCACTAAATAAAAACATATGACCTGCGTTGATTGACCAAACTTAACACTGGCTCTAACACGGCCCACAATGGCATGCTGAGTACCGTCCGCTGTTTTGATTATTGTAGAAAAGTCGTGGATTTTAAGTCCAGCCTTTTCTACAAAATCCATACAGTCGCGGCCCAGACATGTCACTGTAGCGCCACTGTCTTGTAGCCCCTCAATTTCATATCCATTTAAATTAATTTTTGTATACAGGCGGGCATCCTTACCCTCATACAGAGATGCGGTCGAAATCTCATGCCTAAGTTGTTTTCGCCTCTTATACCTCTCACGCGCCTTTTTAATCCTATTCGATACTAACCCTAATCTAATCTTAGCCTCATTATATTCCCGCATCCTTATATGCAGAGGCTTAAGTTTCCTAAGCTGTGGTTTCCTAACTACACTAACTCTATCTTTATTTTCTAAAATCTTAACTAAACCTAAACTATGTTGCTGTTGTGGCCTATCGACTGGGTCTAGACCGGTGTCGAATGCGCCTGCCCAGCTCGAGACGTGTTCCGGGCCCTGTTTTCCGCGCACCTGGGACACTTCGGAGCAACTACGTTGTCTAGCCCACGCCTAAAACAGAAAATTCGATTCACTGGATCAGGACAGTCCATGAACGCATGACCCAATGCCCTACAGTTCCAGCTCTTATACTGACCTGTAGCACGTAGCGCATCCACCTCCAACTCTGCCGACACACCAACATCTTCCTCCCAGTTTACCTCATTCACTCTGTGAGTGAAATTAGATCGCTGGGGGTAAAGCTGTCGCTGTGTCATCAGCAAATTCTCAGCCCTTCTCACTTCCCGACAGAACTCTGATAAGGTGCGGAGATGAACCGAGAACATCATCTGGGCCAATGCAGGTTTAAGGTTGCCTCTCATTATTTCCACCAGTTGTTCTTCGTCATACGGTGTCTGCTGCTGGTTTCTTAGTTTGATTACCGCATTATAAAAATCATCAAAAGGCTCCTGGGGTAGCTGCCTGCGACTTCAAATTTTCATTTGCACCTGGTATTCCTTTTCATATCGCCTGTACTGTGCCAACAGTGCCTTTTCTAAATCTTGCCAGGTATCAATTCGGGCTATTTTGCGGTAGTCCCAATACCACTCCAATGCTGGTCCTTCCAATAACAAATGGAAACTGCGCAAAATTTCGCTTCCAATGCCTCATATTGCCTTGGCATGGACATCGCCAGATTATAACTTTGAGACTGATTGCTTGGCGGCTGATAAATTTGTTGCTGGTGGTTTTGCGGTAGATAATTTTGTTGCTGGTGATTGGCAGACCAAACGTTTGACGGGTTATCTGAGACTGGACGATACGGTGGTGCTAGATTTGGTTGTACTATATTATTAGGCAAATGGTTCATGCCCGATCCTATTTGTGGCTGTGATGATAATTGTCTTTGTGCTGACGGTTGCATAAACACAGTCTGTCTCTGCTGCGGTACATATTCATTAGTTTGCTGTTGCTGATACGTGCGTTCATACCCAGTCACAGCAGAAGGCCGGAAACCAACTGGTGGCTGGGATACTGATGTTTGAGCCTGATTCTGTATAAAAGGCAAATTTGCATTCTCGGTAACTCCCATAGCTCGGGATGTTCCTGGTCTATCTGCTGCTGCTGCTACTACGGCCTGTCACACTTCCTCTATGGCTTTCTGTATTTTGAGGTCGATTTCACGTGGCCACTTCGCTTGACTTAAGCCAACAGCTGCCTCTACCATTTGTTGCTGGGGTCTGTTGACATTTCAGCTATCGGGCTAAAAACGACTTCTTCGTGATCGCGGTTTCCTGCCGTAGTGCTGTTAAGAGATGAAGAATCTCTTACGTGCTGGATAATTTCCGGACTGACATGGCGTTCGTGAGCAGTAGTAGCCGTAGTTATGGGGTTACTCATCGTAGCGAACGTTGTAGTGGTGAATACGTGCGCTGACTGGTTTGCCATCGTAGACATTGAAGTTGTGGTGGTTACAACCGGGCTACAGGTAGTACCAGCGCTTGTTGTAGGCATATTATTTGCGTCGTTCATCATCCTGCTGGCGCTACGTGTCCACACCATCGAATCTATAAAATTTTCCTACGACCCCTTACCTCTCCTAACAAACCAAAAGCTCCAAATTGAAATAATTGATACTACAATAATTGAAACTAGCAACGGAAATAATAAAAAAATTATGTATATATATATATATATATATATATATATATATATATATATATAGATATATATATATATATATATATATATATATAGATATATATATATATATATATATATATATATATATATATATATATTGTATAAAGTTAAATATCAAAATAACTAATTCTGCCCAAAATAGACCATTAATTCAATTCAAAATGTCTTAGTTATTTTGCTATTATCTATAAGTAAAATTCAAGTATGTGCTTATTAAGTAGAACGAAAGAAAGAAAAAAATATATATATAAGTATGATAAAAAACTAGATCTGTAGACAAAATTATAAAGTGGTATAAAAAAATTTCTTTTGAGATTCAAGTTTTACCAAAACGCAAAGCTCTATCTTGCACATAACAAAACACAGTGTATCCACTAAAATCTCTACTTAATTATCAAACCAAAAAAATTATAACGATGTTTACTTAAGTATATCTATAAAAAAAATATATGTATATAAAAATCTAAAAAAAAAATTCTATATACGAATAATAAAACTTATAGCCGAAACGATTAAATGTTTCTCGGTTAATTCAATATAACAAGTATAACTCCAGACTTGTTAACAGAAAACTTTAGCATAAGACAAAATTCTATAATATGAAAAAAATAAAAGAACTGAAATAAAATTATATATATAAAAAAAATAAAAACTACTATTATTGTGTTACATGAATTACCTCTGGAATTATTAAAATAGACCCCAAAAAAATTTGCTGATCGTAAAACCAAGCAGATATATACTTAGGCGGAAAATCCCTGCTCAAATTCACTAAATAAATTGCTGTTATGCGGTATTTTCAGGATACAAGAAAGATAACCAAGGTATTTGTTACATTTATTAGGTTTCATATTGATCTGTATGTGTGTGTACTCTCATTAATGTATTATGTTTGCTGTTTTGTTTCAGGAGTAAACTGATAAGAAGATGAACTAATCATCCACTAATTGTTGTGCTGCGACTGGAGTAAAACCAAATAGAGATAGTACTGCCAGGACTAGCTATCAACAATTGTGGACCTCTGACCAAGTAAGACTATGTCTAATCTTACTTAAAAGTTCCCGTTCCCCTCATAACACCATTTTTCTTTTAGATCAACCCTTTTCTCAACAACTTGCGCAATTAAAATTCTGTTATAAATTACTAAATTATTCTAAGTCTCCAGTTGTGAAGAAAAAGGTAGACTGCTGATTCATCAAAACTCCATGACAACATTACAGTCAGCCTATGTCGCAACGCGTTCCAAGATACTTTGTCTTGCGAATCGGGACTTACATAGGTGATTGTAATGTGTGTCATAGACGTTTATATGAATCACTTAAAAGCAAAAATGTGTTGAACAGAAATCAACTGGTTTCCCGCAGAAAGCGTCGCTACTGTCTAGGGACTCTTGAATTACCTAGCAGGTCATACGCTCCTGGTGGACCACCAGTTAATCACTGTTGCTGAGGAACCAACTTCTTATGTACCGTCTGCTTCGGGCCCCACGTTGGGCGCCATTTTATATATAATATATAATGTATTTAATGTGTAATGTGTATGATGTGTGTTGATGCTTATATTGAACAGATGGTTTCGTGTGCCATCTGTTTTGTGCCGGCACCTTCGCCGCAAAACTTGCCTACAGACACAACTACGTTACCAGACTGCCGGCGGCGCTGGTTTTCTGGCGGTTGCTCCGGCTAGAGCTCGCCGTCTTGGGTGGGATTTTGCCAGCCAGTCTAGTAAACCACAACACGTATATATATATATATATATATATATATATATATATATAAAACCAGCATTGTGGTGCAAGCTGGTTTGTGCACAAAATAATAATTCCTTTTTTTTTGAATTAGAGCCCGAAGCATACACACGTTTACTCCCTTTCAGTACACTTACACAACATACAATCCAAATGAAACCCTCTGGCGGCTGGTCTGCCAGGAATTCACCCTCCCCTTAGGAACCTTGCGGCTCCTCCGTGACATCACATCGTCCTTTATTGGATGTCCCAAAATCGATTCCTTGGTATCTTTCCTGTCCCTTACTTACCGCATAAAATCAAATTAATATCCCATTCTAAAAACTACTAAAATTTCAAATAAAAACAAAATACATGTTTATTACATAAAAAAAAGTATTCAATGGGAATTTCAAACAAAAATAAAAAAGAAAATTTGAACAAAATTATTTAAATTTAAATTAAACCAAAATTATTAAAATTAAATTAAACCAAAATTATTAAAATTAAATTGAACCAAAATTATTAAAATTAAATTAAACCAAAAACAAAAGAACTGGTAAACAATTATTATTCTGATTTAATTTTAATCAAAGTTATTGCATTAAAAAAAACAAAATTACCACAAGCTAATTCTTGCCCCCAAAATGGAAACACCAAAAGGTTACCAAAACTGAATTTATTCACGTTACAATGTAAAGTTTAAGAAAAACAAATAAAAAGGTTACACCACAATGGTGTTACAAAAACCAGGTTACGGCCGTCCGTAAGTGGCGTGTCCTAGTTGCTAGTCCGGTCGTCTCAGGTACCAAAAAAAAACAAAACTATATATATATATATATATATATATATATATATATATATATATATATTTAATGATGGCGCACCTTGCTTTAGGAATTTTCGGAACCTAATACTATGGCGACTGTTCCGATGAGCTCACCTAACGCGCCCTTTTTGCAGAAAAAAAAACACAAGCGCGGCAAAAAGGTAGGTCCCGCGACAAAACTTTTCCCTCCACAAAAAAAAACCTACAAAAATTACATACATATACGTATCGTCGTTCGTCGCTGTTTCTGTCCAGTACTGGTAATAAACAATGTAAAGGGCACGATACCTGTTTAACTGCTGTGATATATTTTTACTGTATTCTCCTCACTTGGCTGCGGCTTCACCAGAATTCTTTCCCCAAGATTTGCTTTATATTAAAAACAATTTCTTCGTCTTTCTCTCTGTTTTCTCTCTCCACTTCTAACACTAGGCACTTCTTTCCCCAGACTTCGAGGTTCCTTTGAGCTTGGTGGCTTTTTTTTCTTTTCGGTTTCCACTTTAAAATATTTGTTAACTTTTAAATTTCAACCTATATTTTTTTTCACAACTTTGTTTTAAATTGTTCTTATTTCTTCTATTTTGTTAAATTTAAAATTACAGTTTTCTTTCTTTTTCACAAATTCTTAGTTTTAATGCGTTTCCTCAAATAAAAATATCAAACTCCTTCACACCAAAAACGTCTCTTCAAAATCTTGAATTCAAAATGGGCCTCTACCAACTATCTCGAATCCCTTTTATACCCCTTCCTCCTTATTTACATCAATTTCCATACATATAAACAAACAAAAATCCCGCCTTCCCATATTCGTAAACAAAAAGGACAAAAACATCAACAAACCATTTGCCTATTCAACACATCTACACAGCTGATAGCCACTGCATTACCACTCATAGGGTGCACACGACATCTTAAGGGTTGGTTTTCTTAATTGACTTGCAGACGAATATGATAACTTTCACAAGTCACAAAAAGTTAAATTTTATCTGACTGTTAATCAAAAAAACCAACCGACAGCACTTCCAAAAACATAAGGCACATAAAATAACACTTTTTGGCACACACTTATATTTCACACACTTACCTTGTCGGAGTTTTCGGGAACCGATGAACCCTTTCGAAGTCCTGACAACCAACTATACACCTACACCTCCTGAAATATAAAATAAGCATTAATATTTAATTTAATTAAATATACTTCTTGGCACACATATTTTTCACAACACTTACCTTACCGGGTTCTTTGGGAACCGGTGAAGCTATTCCACATCCTTCCAACTATACACCTGCGGTTCCTGAAATATAGATTTCTGTTTAGTATTTCAATATAATTAAATAGTTTCAGTTCAATTAACATTTACGTTCTTCCGGGAATATTGTTCAGCAGCTATACCTGTAACAAAATTGTTCTATTAGAAATTTATAAACAAATAGCATACAAATATACTTAAGTAGTTAGGAACTGTATGTGCGAGAACAATTAAAATACTCAAATTTCAGCAATTAAATTTTAAAATTTTAAATTTTAATTGCCAAATTTGTGTTAATGAGTTTTTTTTTTTAATTTGATACTTTAATGTGTGTGTGTGTGTGTGTATTTTCCTACGGTTAAATAGGGATGTTCACATTGTTGTTGTTTAATTTTTTTTATATTTTATAATGTTGGGGTAGGCGTGGGAATTTTTGTCTGTCCATATGAGACCTTGGGAGTTTGTGTCTGTCCGTATGAGACCGTGGGAATTTCTGTCCGTCCATATGTGAGGGTAGTTTGGTGGAGGGGTGCTGTAGTAACCAAAATGAGTTTATATAAGTGAGCGTGAGACCGTGGGAATTTTTGTCTGTTCATAGGAGAGCTTGCGAGTTTGTGTCTGTCCATATGTGACCTTGGGAATACATGTCCGTCGGTATGTGAGCGTGGGAATTTCTGTTTCTCCATATGTGAGCGTAGGAATTCTGTCTCTACATGGGTGCTATGGCCTAATAGAAAATAAGAAATTTTTAGTATCTGACACAACATTTTTTAGGAAGTACAATATCTCAAAAGTTTTGTATAAATGGATGGCCCTAATGTTTGTGGTTCGTTTCTTCTTGCTGGAGTGAGATTTCTTCTTTTCATTTTTAGCTTGTTTTTAATTTTGGTGTGTGTTTACTTAAGATATTTTTAATTTTGGTGTGTGTTTACTTAAGATATTTTGTCCAGCAATTCAGTTATTTCTTTTTTGTGTGCAATGCTTGAGTGTGGGGGAATAATTTGATTATTCTGATCTTGAAGACGTTGTGAAAAAAAATTACTATAAGAAAACGTTGAATCTGATATTTTGTTTATTTTATACATGACGATCATCGATGGATTTTATTTGGGGATCTGGATGGTGGTGCGATTTCTGTATTTTGTAGAATAAGAATATTTATGTTATGTTTAAGTATGTGTGTGTGTGTGTTTTTGTGTTCTGAGTGGCGATTGGAATGTCTGCCTGTCAGACAGGCTGTGTGTGTAACGATTGGTGAGTCTGTATGACAGTCCGCTTTTTTGCTTCCCTGGATTTAGCGCAAGTGGGTCAGTATGAAATGAAATAAATTTGTAGATATTTATGTACGCATAGTATCGCGTAGGGACATTGACATTCCCTCAGTTGAGCTGCTGGGCAGATTTCAGAGGTGGGCAAGGAGGGAGGTGACAAACAGGTGGTCAAGTATTACCACCTGTAGGGTCTCCAAAACTCTATGGCCCTCGCTTAGCAGAGCTAGGACTAGGCAACTTCTGTTTTTTTTGGGAAACAGCCGCTGGCACTCCTGGTAGCGGTCTTGACGGGGCACTGTGCAATTGGGCACATGTCGGAGCGTTTGGGCTTTCCCCATGATGGCCGCTGAAGGAGCTGCTTCGATGAGGAGGAGGAGGAGTCAGTACAGCATTTCCTTTGTGACTGTCCGGCCCTGCAGGAGCGTAGGCTTAGACATCTAGGCTCTCGGTTCCTGCGGGATCTTGACTGCCTCAGGGATGCACCGCTGGCTGCCCTGGCGGGCTTTGTGAGAAGTTCTGGATGGTTCTCAGGAACCACCACTTCGTCTTGAGAAGAGTGTGTAGGGTATAGTCCTCTTGGGCATCACAATGGGCCTTTTGATTGCCTCCGAGTGTTTTTCTCGCTTACTGCGGGCAGCCCTTTTAACCTAACCTAACCTATGTACGCATATACATACAAACAAATAATAAGCGTTTATTCGTTGTGCCCAAATATTCCCTTGACCATTTGAATGAATGAACCATTGTGTTTGTTTGTGTGTTCTCTGAAATAAATATGTATGTAGGTTTTTATTTGAAATAAAATACATTTATTTTAATTTTTATAAGCATTTATTTAAAAGTTTGTTAACATTTTCATTTTTAAGTAAAATTGCATTCCTTAAGGCACAAACACCATAGTCGTGATAGCTACAATAGAGATATGTTGCATACTTAGTTTCCATATGTTTAAAATTAATGCAGCCAATGTCTTCAATGTTATAAACTGTTTGATGAATCATTTTTTCTAGCCATTTTTTCTTCTCTCCCCCCCTTAACATATATTTGTGAATTTCTTATATTAGATTTTAAAAACTTGCAAACGCTTTGAAATGAGACTGATCCATCATTCCAGTTAATATGATGATAGTTTTTTGTTAACCAAACTGCATCTCTCAGTTTTTTGACCGATAAACATGCGAAATCAAAAGGAGGTTTTATAATGAAATTGAGGCATTCGTTGTTGCTGAAAACTACAGCTAGTTCTTTTGCGATGAAGTCATTTGAATTATTTTTGAAACCTTGCAAGTCTACAAAAACAATATCACCATCCATGTTATTTAATTTATAAGACCTTCCGGACTTGACCTTTTATTGGTATGTATTCTATTACGCGGTCATGAATAAGAACGCAGTAAGCTGATGTCGTTGCTGGAATATTTGTTGCTGTTTCAAATTCAATTTTTATATCAATCGGTCCGGTATTGACTGATTCGTTCTGATAGCTTACATCTACTACAATAATTGGAGCGTCGTCTTTAAACTCCTGGGCAGTTAATAATGGTTGAGGCTCATTCATATAGTAGCTTTGTTGAAATCTTACATACATTTCATATAGAATTGCATACCGTTCATTTTTAAATTTTATGTTAAGATCATCATATGGGTAAGAGGTTGAATTTAAATGTACTTTTAAATTAGTGAGGTCACAGTGAACAAATTTGTTATCTCGTTGAAATGCGACCAATACAAAACGTGGTCGCTCTTTACTTGCAGCTAATTTAACATTCCAAATATGACTTGTTCCTGTATTCAATTGTGGATTCATATGACTATCCCAGCTACGAAATGCCATCGGTATAGAAGCACCATTGTTAATAATTTTAATCATATTCAACTTGCTCTGATCAGATAATTGTACGTGTGGAATTCTCCAGGAGATGAGTGAAATTGTAAGTTTAGATTTTTCAGTAGAAACGCTCGAGTGTACAAGAGCTTCATCATTTTTATTGCGCAAGAGTATCAATTCATGCTTTCCATTAAGTATAACTTTGTTGTAGTCTTCAGCAAATCCCAAAAGCATTTTTAGTGGTACATAAAAATTAAAATATCCATTCTTAAGATTCAAATCATCAGTTTTATGCCATCCACCATTTTGCATTACAACGCTTTGAGTTGGTGATAGAGATACCAAATTTTTTATTGTGGTTGTTGTTCCTAAATACCTTGTATGATCGATTTCAATACCATTAAGCTCATAGCGGATTTCATCAAATAGATGTGCAACAAAGTTGTTTTTCAATTTAAAATTTTCTGAAAATTTTCCAGTTTTTTCATCTACAACGAAACCTTCCACATATATATAACTCTCACTAGGTAACACGTACAAATCTTGATTTTGTATTGAGATTGGAATCTCATCATTATTATTGTACGATTGTAGATATGGTATGTAGGTATGATAGTCCTTTTTTATTATATTTTCGTCAGACAATGGCTTATCCAATACGTTTATTATTGAGCTCATTTTGTTTTCAGTTTGAAATTCAAAGACTTGAGAAAACTTTTTTTTGTGTTTGTAAGTGACGTTTGACGAGCAGATCTTTTCAATTGTGGTTTAGGTTGTAATATCTGTGGATGAGACGTGACTGCCGTATTTTGTGATATACTTGTATTGTATATTATCATTACTTAGTTGGTCTTAAATATATTCGTATTGTAATTTCCTCTCCTCTGAAATTAATTAAATCACCGTTCCGATCAACCACGCGCAGTGATAGAGAACTTATCTCTTTGGTGTTTACAGGTAAATAGATGAGATTCCTTGGAATTTCATCTATTTTATAGCCTGCAGGTACATTAATCGGAAACTCATGAAGTGTGTGTGATTTTGAATTGTTCATATATGTGTTAGTAGCGATACTACTTTCAATTCGCAAGAGATTTACTTTAAAAATATTAACTGGAAGATCTGAGTAATGATCATCGGTCGGTGTTAGGATTTTACTATTGAATCCTAAAAGATTCCCAATTGTATTTTCTTTATTAAAATATATCGGGTCTTTAGAACTATTTATTTTAACTTGCATCGTATTGTTGTTAGCTTCTATAAAAGTATGCTCTCCAGGACTGAGTCGTTTGTATTGCTCTTCTATGTAGTCAACTATATCTTTCTATTCATAAGATCCAATTGGTATTTCAATTACATATTCCCCTATATGAAACATATTGTTATAGGAGTCTACATTTGGAATACTGTTGTATGAATGAAAATCAGTTAGCGCACACTCATATGAGTCGGTTAAGTCAATGGGAGGAAAATAATTAGCATATAGCGCTGATGAGTTAGAGCTCAGAGTAAGTGTTATTGACATTATAACAGCCTGTTCACAAATAAATAAAGTTTAATACACACCATGGTTTATAAGAATAATTTGCATATATATTTCATAATCTTATTTTAAAATTAACATTAGTTATTAAAAATATTGATGTTATTGTCGTTGTTATCATTGCGGATGACGATTTATTTCGTTTTCCATCTATAGTATTTCATCTTTGCTTATCCAGGAATTGTGTTGATTAGAAAATCCCAACCATTTAACTAATGCTTTGCCCCCTTTCAGTCGAATCACCTTTTCAACTAGATATGTATTTGGAAATCTAGTTCTTGACAGTTCTTCCGTATAGAAGCCACCTTTAATAGGATTTCCAAGATAATCTTCTAATATGTATGTTGTAGGATATGTATTCTGAACTCTTTGGATTGTGAAAATTTCTGTTGTCCAATTCGGAGTATAGCCTTTCTCAAAAATATGTTTATATTTGCTAATACGTAAATGGTCTCCTGCATTAAATTTTGACATTTTGTATATCTTTAAATGACTGTATACTGTATTTAGAAGTTGTTTTTCATTTTTTGAGTTGACTTTAATCGGTGGCATTTTAATGGTGCGATGAACTTTTCTATTGTATGCATTAAGTAAATCTTTGTATATATCAAGCCAGTTGTAGGAACCATTAAAACTAAACTCTTTCCACATCATTCCTTTTAATGTTCTATTGAATCGTTCTACTATTGATGCTTTCATGATGCTATAGGTTGAGTAGTGATTGATGTTGTATTTATCCATCAATTGATTAAAGTGTTTGTTGAAGAATTCTTTACCATCATCTGTTTGTAAGTTATTTGGCACACGCCCCAACTGAAAAATAGTCTCCATTGCCTGCGTTGTGTCAACAGCTGTTTTTCTTCTCAGAGGTACTGCCCAAGCATATTTGGAGAATGTATCAATTACAGTTAGCAAAAATCTATAATTTTTATTGTATGTAGAATAGTTCCCCATTTCAACTAAATCCGCTTGCCAAAGATCGTCTATTCCTTTCATAACAACTCTACGACGTCCAAACATTTTTCGAGCTTGCTTATGGAGCTCGATCACTAAATTTCTTTTTGTATCCATGTCTAAGCTTTAAGAAGTCTTTTGCGTGTGTTGCGATCTATCTGATGCGCTTTCAGCAATTGACACTAGCATGTAATTTTCAAATCTATAAATTTTCTCATTTAATCTTTCAATTTCTTCTTCGAAGGATGCTCTGATCTTGGAAATGCTCTGTTGCATTTTTTTATTCTCTTCCAACTGTAATATTATTTCATGTTGTTGCATTTCGATTTGATTTTTTAGAGTATTGTGCATTTTGTTGTTATCTTCTTTAAATTCTTTTAACATTTTGTGTTCTACTTCTTCCATTTGAGTTTGCAAAAACAATTTATTGATAGCATCGTTTTCCTCCAAAGCTTTTGCAACATTTTTGATTCTTTTGTTTTGGACATCAATGTTGTTGTTCGCATCCAAAAATAACCCCAACAATTTAGGTGCATTTTTCAATGAAATTATACTGCTAGTGTCGTTTAGATAATGTCCGAATTTATCAACAGACATAATTTATATTTAAAATGTGTATCCGTTTATATAGTTTATACTATTATATTAGCTTCACGTAGTTCTTCAATAATTGAAACAATCTCGTTGTTGTGATTAGTATGACCTGCAGACTGTTCTCAGTCTGCAGCCACATTTTGTATATCTTTAAATGACTGTATACTGTATTTAGAAGTTGTTTTTCATTTTTTGAGTTGACTTTAATCGGTGGCATTTTAATGGTGCGATGAACTTTTCTATTGTATGCATTAAGTAAATCTTTGTATATATCAAGCCAGTTGTAGGAACCATTAAAACTAAACTCTTTCCACATCATTCCTTTTAATGTTCTATTGAATCGTTCTACTATTGATGCTTTCATGATGCTATAGGTTGAGTAGTGATTGATGTTGTATTTATCCATCAATTGATTAAAGTGTTTGTTGAAGAATTCTTTACCATCATCTGTTTGTAAGTTATTTGGCACACGCCCCAACTGAAAAATATTCTCCATTGCCTGCGTTGTGTCAACAGCTGTTTTTCTTCTCAGAGGTACTGCCCAAGCATATTTGGAGAATGTATCAATTACAGTTAGCAAAAATCTATAATTTTTATTGTATGTAGAATAGTTCCCCATTTCAACTAAATCCGCTTGCCAAAGATCGTCTATTCCTTTCATAACAACTCTACGACGTCCAAACATTTTTCGAGCTTGCTTATGGAGCTCGTTCACTAAATTTCTTTTTGTATCCATGTCTAAGCTTTAAGAAGTCTTTTGCGTGTGTTGCGATCTATCTGATGCGCTTTCAGCAATTGACACAAGCATGTAATTTTCAAATCTATAAATTTTCTCATTTAATCTTTCAATTTCTTCTTCGAAGGATGCTCTGATCTTGGAAATGCTCTGTTGCATTTTTTTATTCTCTTCCAACTGTAATATTATTTCATGTTGTTGCATTTCGATTTGATTTTTTAGAGTATTGTGCATTTTGTTGTTATCTTCTTTAAATTCGTTTAACATTTTGTGTTCTACTTCTTCCATTTGAGTTTGCAAAAACAATTTATTGATAGCATCGTTTTCCTCCAAAGCTTTTGCAACATTTTTGATTCTTTTGTTTTGGACATCAATGTTGTTGTTCGCATCCAAAAATAACCCCAACAATTTAGGTGCATTTTTCAATGAAATTATACTGCTAGTGTCGTTTAGATAATGTCCGAATTTATCAACAGACATAATTTATATTTAAAATGTGTATCCGTTTATATAGTTTATACTATTATATTAGCTTCACGTAGTTCTTCAATAATTGAAACAATCTCGTTGTTGTGATTAGTATGACCTGCAGACTGTGATGCAAGCATTAGTCTAAGTCGATCTACCAACTCGTTTGGATCATCCCAGTATATATAGTTTGATTTATGAGAACTTACCTGCATCAATCGCTTACCTAAATAAGTAGCCTTTGTTAATTCCGATGAGCTCTTATGATTTTTCTCTTTAAAAAGTTTTCCAATAATATGTTTGTACTTGTACCCTCTAGTCCCCTTGATTTGACCATCGGACTTATAATCTCTTCTGTGTGCATTGGTAGTAAGTAATATTTTTTTATAGATTTCAAGCTCGAATTTATCATAGTTTTTTGGTGTTTTATGAAACATCAAAGAAAACAGTCCTGGGTGAGAGTTTCTTAGGGGTACTTGCTTCCAACTTCATTGTTGAGTTCTGAGGATGAAAACTGGCACTGTCCTCATATTCAGTTTTCTTATCACTCTTTTCTTTTTTATTCGGCGGTATATCAATATATTTAGAGCTATTTGTAAATTCTTTTAAAGGTTCTGTTATGGGCTTGAATGAATAACTTAATTGCTGATGTGTATCTATTTCACCAGTTTTTATACTACGAAGCTTTTTCTTTAATATATTTCTTGTTGTCACCAAGTCTTTTAGAATTTTTTCATTCATTTTAGCTTTTCAGCTATCAGATCAGCTTATCAAGTATCAGATCAGGTTATCAGATCAGGTATCAGATCAGTTTATCAGGTATCAGATCAGCTTATCAGGTGTCAGATCAGGTTATCAGATCAGGTATCAGATCAGTTTATCAGGTATCAGATCAGCTTATCAGGTGTCAGATCAGGTTATCAGATCAGGTATTAGATGAGTTTATCAGGTTATCAGATCAGTTTATCAGATGAGGTTATCAGATCAGCTTGTTAGGTATCTGATCAGATTATTATGTATCAGATCAAGTTTTTGCTTAGATGACCAGTTATAACAATCACATGTATAAAGTTTAAAGCCAGATTATGTACTAAGCGATACCCTTGATGAACAGTAATTTATATTACGATGAAGTAATCAAATGATTTTCTATAGCGACCATTGTTTAGTTCATTATCTTTACTTATCATCAAAAATCCATATTTATCCTTCCAACATTCTTGACATATATACTGAAACTTTTCAAATTTCATGTCGCTGGCAACATGATCATCGTATACATGTCTCATATTTTTCGCATCTTGTTTAAACATTATAATTAAATTGGCATTATCTCTTATTAAATGTTTTGGAATTCTTGTGTAGGTTTGACACAAGTAAAATGAATCCACATTCTTATGACGCCCCATACAAAAATATGCACGTATATTGTTTTGGTTTTCACATGCAACATCATCGAAAATCATAATTGAATTGCTTTTAGCTTCGCTAGGAGGAACAACGGACTCATTGTCTGCGAATGTGTAGTATCCCATTCCTTTAATTGGCGAAATTAAATTCTTTAGGTATTCATATTTAGGTTGATACAGAGATTTTGAGTACAAATAGATATTTTCAAACTTGAGACCATTAGGACTTTCTAGCAAACTGATCATTACATTAGTTTTTCCACAATTGGAGGGACCAACTATTAATGCTCGAATAGAATTTGGTAGCAAGGAACTATGTCTTATTTTTGTACTGTCATTTGAAAATACATCCACATTACGAACTAAAATATTTTTGTGTTGTTTTACTAAGCGCATTTCAATAACTACTTGTAAAATTCACAAAACAATATCTTTTATTCTAGAATAAAATAATATGGTTACGTTTTATAAAAAAACGTTCAGTCATAAGAAAACTATCGTTGGAGAAGGTTTACTAAATAAAACAATAAATTCTTCACCTTTTGAATTACATCTTCCTGGATATCAGTACTGTGGACCTGGCACAAGATTACAAAAGCGTTTAGATAGAGGAGATAAAGGAATTAATTTATTGGATGCTGCTTGCAAAAATCACGGTATAGCTTACTCCAAAAACAAAGAATTAAACAGTAGACACCAAGCTGATAAAATTCTTGAAAATAAAGCTTGGGAAAGAGTTCTTTCAAACAATAGCAGTCTTGCAGAAAAAACATTTGCATATATGGTGACCAATGCAATGAAAGCAAAAACTAAATTTGGTATGGGTATGGAGAAGAAGAGCAGAAATAGGCAAAGACTATCGTTACGAACTCATTTAAATGATAAAAAGCTGTTCAATAGTTCAATTAGAGCAGCAACAAAAACATTACGGGAAGAAAAACCACAAGACATTAACTCGGCCATTAAAATCGCTCGTAAAGTTATCAACAGATCACATAATCAATGTTCCAAAAATTGGTGGATTTTTACCGCTAATTCCAATTCTAACTGCTCTAGGTGCACTTGGTAGTCTAACAACTGGAGGTGCCGCTATAGCTAAGGCTGTAAATGCAACAAAGGACGCAAAAAAACAACTTGAGGAAGCCACAAGACACAATAAGGCAATGGAGTCTATTGCTGTAGGAGAAGGACTGTACCTTAAACCATATAAAAAGGGTTATGGACTTGTTTGTAAAGATCATTCAAAAAACTATTAGAAATGCTACCCAACAGACCATTATCAGAATTTGATCTAAGAAAATTTTCAAGAAATATTCCACACTTTAGAGGAGTTTATATGTTGGATTCTCTACCAAAACGGCCAAGGACAGTAGAATGTGGAATAATTAATTTAGATTTATCAGCAGGACCAGGTACTCATTGGGTAGCATACTATAGAAACAAGGATGAAAAACAATATTTCGACAGCTTTGGAAATTTACAACCTCCTTTAGAATTAATCAAATATTTAGGTAGAAATATTGAATACAACTACAATCAATATCAAAACTTTAATACATTTAATTGTGGTCATTTATGTTTAAAATTTCTTTATGAAGCAACTAAAGAGTTGAAATAAAACACAAGCATATATTTGTATATTTTAAAAAATTCTTTCGTTTTTTTATTGTATTAGTTACAAAATATACATAACATTTTTTTTTATTTTTACTGCCAAACAGGGTACTGGGAGTTTGGTATAAAAAACTCGTGCATTTCGCTATCTAAGATCAGGTTTCGCTCTCCTTTTCTTTGTAGTCGATATTTATCATTCGAAAGATCTTCTAATTCTACATTGGTTAATGCATTATATCGGTTCGGGAGAAACATTATATGGTTTTCCAGCTCAAGTTGAATTGTTTCTCCGTACTTTGTTGTTACCCGCTTTGCACGTAGGATGTTGTATTTGATTGAATCATCTAGATCCTTTATATGTATTAAGGTTTTTGTATTGCACGAATTAAATTTTTTCACCAGATCCATTGCGGTAGAAATTTTTCACAACTTATAGCTTTGAACTTTTATTGCAAACTAATCTCGATTTTAGCTTTCTAGACTGTAAGAAGCCTAACAGAAAATCGTTATACAATGATTTTTTTGTTTTATTTTGACAAAAGACAAAGTGAGGAGAAATGAAATCTATATAAGTATTTAAAACTAAGTAGTTGAAAAAATATAGAGAGATGATACAAATATGTATACATTTTTTTGAGTCGTTCACACAAAATTTTAAATTATTTTTCGGATTAAAAACGATCAGGCTTCGTTTTTTAAATTTCATAACATGCACCTTCGTACTGGTTCGTTGAAATGAACAATTATAGTTGCAAAGTAACAGTAAAACGGAACGCAAGTAAATTTTGCTAATAAAAAGATTAAATTTAAAATAAAAAACATGAGTCAAATAAGAGACAAGATTGTGCAATTCCTAATCAACTTTGAAGGATGAAATATTTCCTAGACATGTTGGATCAAAACGAAGAAATGGGTATAATAGAAGATGAAGACAAGGACGATGGCCATTTCAAATCCTGTCCTTGGAGCCATCCGGATTGTGTGGAGGGACCAGACACCTGCCGGTGTTCGGTATATTATTTAAGAAAAATGGCAATTAGCCATTTAATTAATTCATATTATGCATTATTTCATTAAAAGTAAGTAATCAGAATAAAACAAAATCTTTAATGTTTTTTAATATATAATATATTTGTAAAATTCTGTTTTTTTCTCACTCTCTCTTAACAATAAAACAATATTTAACTTAAACATAAAACATGTTTTCTTTTATTACTAGATTTAACTACTTACACATAGAAATTATTACCTAAAAAATTAGTTGCAGTTATTCCATTGCTTCTTCCTTTTCTAATCTTGAAATTTCCCACAATAGCATATCAAGTTCGTAATCGGGATTGGTTTCTTCGATTCGAAAATGATACCATGCATACGTACTTTTATCATCACTTCTTATTTTTCTTTTATCATCTGCATAATTTAATACTACTTTATTTATTTGATTTGAGTAAATTTGATGAATTTTTGATTTAAATGTTAGCATATCATCATACACAGTCGACTTATTGAATAAGCAATTTCTATATGAAGCTATACTATAATTATTAAGAATGCAGTTCTTTACTCCTTTCGATTTTTTAATATCACTTTGATATTGCACACTAAAAGAGTACATTTTTGATCGCAATCCTACAAATTCCTTCATTACCTTTCCACAATTCTCATCCTTCATCATACCCAACACCTTTTTGTTTACCAGAGGAAATCCATATACATTGTCTTTTGGGTAATCTGAAGTATCAAACTTATGGTCGACGTCAGTTTTTATGTCAGCATAGAAATCTTCAGTTTGTACTGTGTAAATGAAAGAGTCTGTGTCCATATAGTTTAATGATAGGTTTGTCTTGAATTTGGGTTGCATGTACCCATAATGGAAATCATACATTTTCCATTTGGAAAGCTCTAATACACAAAATCCTAAATATATGGGTTTATTGTAATAGGTTTTCACTCTTTTCATTTCAATCGCTACCATATCCTCAGAAAATATTGACAAACTATGAAAATTAGTTTTAGATATCCAATCTTGAGCTCCTAAATGATTACAGTTTGTCCTATTCCAGTTAGTAACAATTCGTACATCTTTTCTCTTTTCCACATTCTCCATAGTTTTACCATATACTGCATTATTTAACAATTTAAAGAAATTTTTTTCAAAAACATTTTTTGCAGTAGCCCTATGTTTGGTATTCAAGTCTATATAACTTTTCAACCAGGTTGATTGCTTATAGGTGAGAATTCGATGTACTTTCTTTAGAACTAGACCATACTGCAAACATTGTTTAAGAACTCTATAATGTATGACATATGTTTGCTTTGTAGAAAAATCTGCTAGTAATTTAATGTGCTTTGTTTGCAAAATTTTTTTATTTTCTGGACAGAAAGGAAGGTCATTGTGAGAGTCATGCAAATGAGAAGGATAGTCTAAAGTAACTTCATAGACATATCCATCGCTTGAACTATCCTCTATGGTTGTCGGATCTAGATTTAGCTCTTCAGTTGACATCCATTTGAATCCACCATAAGGTAGATACTCAGACATTACCCAACCGTAAAGGTTATTTGCGTCTAAGTACACAATAAATTCTGAGGGCTTCTCTCTATCAAAATCAGCTAAATATTTATTGTTAGCTTTTGAATAACGATTACTACATTGTACAAGCCCACCACGTATTCCTTTCTTGAAGAAATTGTACATATCTATATCCGTCAAAAGCTCTAATTCTACATTTGTATGCTTCAACATAGCATCCCACGATAGTCCTGGTGCAGTGTAATACTGACATGGATCTAAGTGGTAGATGTTCTTGCAAACCTTTCTAAAACTTTCAAATATATCTGCAAGTAAGAGCACATCCGTTTTTAAATATACTTCCATGTAATCTTGCAAGGTTTTGCAGCTGAAAGCATTCCAAACTTATTTTGCATGATCATAGTCTTCAATCGAGCACTCCTTATTATTGAGCTGGTTGAAGAAATCTTCTCTTGCTGGAAGTTCACCAACATTCAATTTTTCAAAAGAAATTAGAAAATCATAGGGAAAAACGCCTTTTCTTCTCACAAGATCAAACTCTGTTTTGGTTTTGAATTGTTTTTTAATAATGTTAAAGTCTTGCTCTGAAAGATTATTGGCTAAAGATTCTAAACTATCTGACATAAAACGAATTGTATCTAAAAATCTAATTTCAAGGTTGTAGTTGTCGGTCATTTTTGAAAATGTAGACAGTGATATATATAATTCTTTGTTGAGCGGAAGGACTTTTATATTGTCGGATTTTTTACCCAACTCTTTAACAAAAAGGTGCGAGTCATAGGAAGAATAATTGTGGAAATAAACTGGTATAAATTTAGGAACTTGAAATTTTAAATTGCAAATCTTATGAGCTGCGCCTCTAAATTTACCACTTATGTGACAGTGATCTCCCACTCTATCATTGCCTAGATGTTTGTGACAAATATGACAATTTATTGCATTTTGTAAATTAAAAATTTCGAAAGGAGATAAAGCATCCATTTTCCTTTTGTTTGCTAGATATTCATTATAAATATCTTCACAATCTTCAATCAAATTTTCTACAAACTTTTCTGCTGCATCCCTACCCGTATATAATTTAAATTTATCTAAACTATCATTATGCTTACATTTAATATAATAACTATAAGCATATGGTGTGTGCTTCTTAATATAATTACTTATATCACTTATTCTAATACTAACCTCTTGCAGTATGCATTCAAAGTCTGCATACACAACAAATGGTACATCCATTTGTCGTTGCTGGTCTTTAAACTGCAACACCGCTTTTTCCTCAGACGGTAGCTCCGCAACAATTTTCCCACATTCTTCTTTATGTTGTTCTAACGTCCTCTCATTGTGGGTATATTGGAGGCAGCTGTTACAAAACAGAAGTTTTCAGCAGTGCTTGGTAGTCTGGGATTTTAAAAGTCTATGGAAAGAAAAAAGTTATAAGAATACATATTAATATATTTACGTAAAATAAATGTATATATCTTTACTTACTTTGATATATTTGTTATAAGAATATAATGCTGATATCCTCCAGCATTTTCTAATAATAACAAATTTATATGTTGAGCTTTTTCATTCTTGGTGTTATAGAATGGTCCAACAATTTCATTCCTTTCATCGAACACATTGACGCTGATATTAGGATTACTTTCTTCGAATATCCTAATACTCTTTAATGCCAACGGAAACTTTAAATTTTTAAAATCAAGCTCATTTCCGTTTTGCATGTATATGATGTCAGCGCTGATGTCTGCAATGTTGTATGAGCTGCAACGTTGTGGTGTTTTAATAACAGAGGTATCCAGTGCAGATATTATAGCCCATTTAAAGCAGTAAATGTCCTTGTTTTCAACATTTATGCTTTTTAATTTCTCCGGCGTACTTATCCAGTTCGATCCTCTCACCAAAGATGACTTATTTATGGCGATTTCGAGGCGAACAATTCTAATTAATGTCCATCCTGAATCCCGTTCTTGGAATTCAGACATTTTGTTGTGGATTTCTTGAAATTGCTTTGCCATAACTTCCTCAACATCATCTCCAATGCACAGAAGATCCATCTTTGCCCGGTGGGAAATAGTACACAATTCCATTTCATCGCTTACAATTTTAATATACTCTCCAATTAGAGTAATATTAAATTTAATGATGTTGTGCACGGCAAGACTATTTTCAAGTCTTTCTTTGATTATAGTTTTATTATCCACAATCACATCTTCAAATAGAATACAATCCTTATTTATTAGAACTCCAAATGTTGTAATATTATTTTTAAAAGCACTATTTATTATATAATATTTGCGTTCATTTGGAGCTTGAGAGAGTAGATCATCCGCAGAATTTGAGATATCCATTTCTACTTCATCATTTTGAGTATTTGCTTGATCATGTGGAATAACTTGACTTATATCCGTGTCTTGAGGAGAATTCTCTACGGGCAAATAGCTTGGGTAATTATTATTGGGTCTATTAGTTTGCTGCAACTGTATAGGTACACTATATTCAATGGGATATGGAATTTCCATAGGTGCTGTGAATTGGTTGGTTGACACTGGATACGGATACAAAGGATACGCTGGAGCCTGCACTGGATACTGATACTGCACTGGATACTGATACTGCACGGGATTCTGATTCTGCACTGGATACTGATATTGCACGGGATACTGATATAGCAAATTGTTGTAGACCATTGGGTTATAGGGTTGTATGGAATGATATACATCTTGGGGTTGTACGGACTGCTGCACATCTTGGGGTTGAACATGACTTTTGCAATGATTTAAATAGCACTTTTGGTATCTGAATTACTTATTACAGATATTACAACGGAAAACTGAAGAACTCATTTTTTTTAATATTTATTTATTGAAAAAACCTTAATATATATATATATATATATATATATATATATATATATATATATATATGTTGAAACAACTTATAAATGTATTTATATACAGTTTTTAGTTTGTAATATAAAAAAAGTTCTATTTTTTAAAACACAGGGAGTTTTGAAATATTCACCACTTATTGGTTTTATATACAAAAATGTACTGACTTCAATCTTAAAAAATTTGATTTACATTAATTCGTGAAAATGTTTAGTATGGTCTAGTACGCTACATTTCAAAAAGTAGTTTTCAGTATTTGCGTAGTTAGTAACTTGTAGCTACAAAAATCGTTGGTTGCAAAATTTTAAAAAAGTAGTTTTAGAAGTACAGCGGGTATATGAGATACAGCTTATGCATGCCTCTACAACACAAAATGTTTAAGGGAATGAAACTGCTTCGTAGACAATATTTATGTAAACAAACATTTTGATAAGTGATATATATATACAGAGTACAGAGACATGCTTGTGCATGCAGATACGTTACAAAGTTTTGAATGTGATACATATATACAGAGTACAGGGACATGCTTATGCTTGCCGCTACGATACAAAATGTTTAAGGGAATGAAACTGCTACGTAGACAATATTTATGTAAACAAACATTTTGATAAGTGATATGCACAGAATACATAGGCATGCTTATGCATGTAGAGACGTTCCAAAATTATGTAGCAAAAGAAACTGCTACGTGGACAATATTTATGTAAACAAACATTTTGATAAGTGATATGCACAGAATACATAGGCATGCTTATGCATGTAGAGACGTTCCAAAATTATGTAGCAAAAGAAACTGCTACGTGGACAATATTTATGTAAACAAACATTTTGATAAGTGATATGCACAGAATACGTAGACATGCTTATGCATGTAGAGACGTTCCAAAATGTTTAAGGGAATGAAACTGCTACGTAGACAATATTTATGTAAACAAACATTTTGATAAGTGATATGCACAGAATACGTAGACATGCTTATGCATGTAGAGACGTTCCAAAATTTTGTAGTAAAAGAAACTGCTACGTGGACAATATTTATGTAAATGACAAACTACAAAAGTTTTGTAGCTAAACAAATTTTCAAAAGCAGAATTATTAAAATTTTAAGTTGAGCTTTTATTTAAAAAATGAAGCCCTTCTGGTACACTCCATTGTATCGCAGACTTCAGCGGCATCCCTTGAAGGAATATCTGAGAAGAGCCAGACAGGAAGAATTCCATAGATATCTTGAAGGAGATGAGGATCTTTTCCTAGAGCTGTCATCGCAGCCAACGTCTGACGCAGTCCCAGAAAATGCAGCATATGAAGAGATGCTAACAGACGATGAGGATCTCCTTTTAGCGGTGTCTTCGCAGCCTACGTCTGACGCAGCCCCAGAAAATGCAGCATATGAAGAGATGCTAACAGGCGATGAGGATCTCCTTTTAGCGGTGTCTTCGCAGCCAACCACAATAGTTGATGGTCCAAGAGAGGTAGCAATCAAACCTCAAATAGAAATATTGAGTGTTGAAATACTCCAAAAAATTGATATACCTATTTTTCTTGCGATGTATGGAGACGAACAATTGTTGGTAGAGGCAGCGGACGCAATGGAGGCAGATTTACATTAAGATATATATACATATTACTTATTAATAAAAATTAAAACAATGCATATGTTTAAATAATGGTTCATTCATTCAAATGGTCAAGGGAATATTTGGGCACAACGAATAAACGCTTATTATTTGTTTGTATGTATATGCGTACATAAATATCTACAAATTTATTTCATTTCATACTGACCCACTTGCGCTAAATCCAGGGAAGCAAAAAAGCAGACTGTCATACAGACTCACCAATCGTTACACACACAGCCTGTCTGACAGGCAGACATTCCAATCGCCACTCAGAACACAAAAACACACACACACACACACTTAAACATAGCATAAATATTCATATTCTACAAAATACAGAAATCGCACCACCATCCAGATCCCCAAATAAAATCCATCGATGATCGTCATGTATAAAATAAACAAAATATCAGATTCAATATTTATGCAATAGTAATTTTTTTTCACAACGTCTTCAAGATCAGAATAATCAAATTATTCCCCCACACTCAAGCATTGCACACAAAAAAGAAATAACTGAATTGCTGCACAAAATATCTTAAGTAAACACACACCAAAATTAAAAATATCTTAAGTAAACACACACCAAAATTAAAAACAAGCTGAAAAATAAAAGAAGAAATTTCACTCCAGCAAGAAGAAACGAACCATCCCAAAAGGGCCATCCATTTATACAACACTTTTGAGATATTGTACTTCCTAAAAAATGTTGTGTCAGATACTAAAAATTTCTTATTTTCTATTAGGCCATAGCACCCATGTAGAGACAGAATTCCTACGCTCACATATGGAGAGACAGAAATTCCCACGCTCACATACCGACGGACATGTATTCCCAAGGTCACATATGGACAGACACAAACTCGCAAGCTCTCATATGGACAGACAAAAATTCCCACGGTCTCACGCTCACTTATATAAACTCATTTTGGTTACTACTGCACCCCTCCACCAAACTACCCTCACATATGGACGGACAGAAATTCCTACGGTCTCATACGGACAGACACAAACTCCCAAGGTCTCATATGGACAGACAAAAATTCCCACGCCTACCCCAACATTATAAAATATAAAAAAAGTTAAACAACAACAATGTGAACATCCCTATTTAACCGTGGGAAAATACACACACACACACATTAAAGTATCAAATTACAAAAAAAAACCCATTAACACAAATTTGGCAATTAAAATTTAAAATTTTAAAATTTAATTGCTGAAATTTGAGTATTTTAATTGTTCTCGCACATACAGTTCCTAACTACTTACTTACCACTTTGATGTCTTCCCACACAATAACACAAGGCACCACGGCCAAAAAGAACTGTTAAAAATGTATTACAATTTAGTAAAAAGGCGCAAATTTGTGCATTTAAGTAAAGTTTTTCGCCTTTTTGCTTACATTTTTTTACTAAAATAAAATATTTTTTCTGACGTTTAACCGGCTAGAAGGACAGAGGAAGAGATATATCAAAAAATATCTTTCTGTTCTTTAATTAAGAAGGGGTTAATGGTATTGCCATTTGGGATGCCATTTGTCAATTTTATGCCCGTCCGATATGGCCCAAATTTTCCGTGTCCAATCAGTCTAATTTGTGATTCCCACAAACTGCGGATCATTAAAGGTGACTTCACATGGCATTACATTATTATGGTAAGTCAAAAAATTCTTTAGAACAGAGAAAATCGTATCATGTAAATGGAAAATGTATTGAGTAAAGGTTCATTTAGCCGAACGTTGAAATCGTAAATGTTAGGTAAATGTGTCAGCTGATCCAAACTGTAATATGGCAAGTTGTGAAAACGCTTACTCGACTTTAATAAAATGTTGCCGTAACGTTGGAACCTGCAGAAAATAGAATTTTATTCTACGGTTACGTGACAGTTGTAGACAGTGATGGGATGTATGTATGTTGAATTAAATTGGGACACAAAAGACCCCTTTTGGTACTTATTTCTCTTTTGATATGTTTAGTTGATAAATATGTATAAGGACATGATATACGCATTTTATATGTTTAACTTTCTAAATAAATGTTTTATTCTCAATGAAATATCGTATGTGTGTATGTGGTTGTTCGTTTCAGATGTATTAAACACCCGTTTGTACATTTTTCAATATTGCAAAACATATAAGCCATATTCACAATCTTGTGCAAATGGTCGTGCATCATTGCATTTGCAAAATAATTGTACTCTACACCAACAAAGTACATTGAAAATGCTCTCAAATGCTCTCTCAATTTGCAAATGCTATAATGCAAGACCATTTGCACAGGATTTTGAATTGGGCTATTGTATATATTGTAATATGGAAAAAATGTGCCCATTTTATTAAACTTATGCCACGGAATAACTCATTATACTATTAGTTGTGTATATTTGTGTTTCTGATGCCTCTTTGTACCATTTAATTAATTTGCGTACTTTTTCAACACCAACGCCAATAACATAAACATATTAAAGTGCCATCAATGTTTTAAGCAGTTGTATAGAGTTTTATTGTATTTATTTTTGAAAGTGATGCGCATCAGATTTTTTGTGATAAACATATCTTCCACATTCATTATATTATATTATTTTCTTTATTAACTACACTCAATGGCTTAGTTGAATTTGATAACAGTTCCTATTTACACAAATTTTATTGTGAAAAAGAATACGAGAACTGTATCAACCTGATGTTAACATGTTATTGTTATAATACCCGTGTTACCACCTAATAAGTGGTGACAAACACAATACACATGAGCACTGATGATGAAAGGGTTGCGTCTTTCGAAAACAGCTGTTCTGCTCTGCTGTGTAAGTTGAATAAAACTGATGTTGACTTTCCTTTGTGCCTTGGAATATTTATCATGTCTTTCTGAGATTTAAAAACAAATTTCGAACAATTAGCCTATGAATCTTAACTCAATTTAATATAGCAATACAAATGTTCGTTAAAATTCTTACTACATAATTATTTGTTGTTTGTTTTTGTCAAAAACATATGACACGATTTTAAGCATTCTATAAGTGTAGCAACATTTACATCAGATACGGGCGTTTCATAGCACAATTGTGCTGAGATCATGCAGACGTATTCTTACCCTCTTTAATTTAGTCGTCGATGAGACAGCGACGAATGAATATCAGGCGGATGCTTACGAATTTTTTTATATTTTTTTCCAGAATATTTGTCCAGCAAACAATTTCACTTATGATGATATGCGAAAAATATTTTGTCATAAACAATGCTTTCGATAACATACAATGCCTTTTATCAAATTTTTCTCTAATAACGGACTATAGTAATTCTCCTAATTTAGTAATACACTTAGTCCGTGTAAAATCTTATCAAAAATATTTTGAATATGTTTCCCATATGAAAATGATCTTCCATGCCGACAAATATCAAAGCTTATTAAGTTTGATACATCCAATCGCGTATTTTTTGTTTTGGCGAATATTCCAGCAAGCAACAATTCTTTTATTTATTTATTTCTTTAATGGAAAACGTAACAAATTATTGTCCTATCGTTTTTAATTATTTTCATTTGACTGTTTACTTAGAAAAAGATTTATCTTTAATTAATAATTTTACGTAATCAACGTTTTTTTTCAACCTAGAAAATATTGCTAATTATGTATAAATATACAATCTTTCAAACGCTTGGCTTTGTGTTTGGTGGGTAGCTCTTAAGCTCAACACATACACAATTTACCAATACATTGACGGTGCCCACCACTGATTTACATATACCTAACATTTACATTTAGCTCACATTTACAATTTCAACGTTCGGCTAAATGAGCCTTAAGAGAGAATACGAATGCAAGCGGTCTGTTTCGGCGACAGCAATTCATGTTGCGGCACAACTGTCGGGTAAGACTCTTCGTTACGGCAGTAACAAAACAAATAGAATTACAATAAAAACGCAATCCAATTAGTTTGAATGTGAATAACAATAAATGTTAGAGAATACAATAAATAAATATAACAAAACTCAAAGAAAAAAAACTCACTTAATTCTATCCTTTAGTTCAAACAAAAAATGTCAAGTTCATTCACAAATCAGCGTCCTTCGAAACGTGTTTGTCCCTCGGCATTCAAACTTCTTTCTTCTCGAAAATGCGATCAAAAACGACCGCACAACAGCGTTGACAACTAATATACCGAGCGCAAATGCGGCATCAACACAGGGTTGACAGCATAAGACACAATTAGTCCGGCAACATTAAATAAAATAAATTGAAATACATAGCTAAATTGAAATTTAATTCCGTTAAAATTCATAGCCCTTTAAACTGCAACATCCCGCCCCCCATGGGTCGACCCGCCAATTTTTACGCAGGTCTTCTCAGATTGCCCACCGACGTTCTTACAAAAGTCCAGCGAACCTGTCCATCAGATACCATAAACATTTCATCCACTATACCCTTTTTCCAATGTTCCCTTGCCTCATTGTCATCGCATATAATGACCACGTCGCCCACCTCTATAGGCCTCACTGGCTGATGCCACTTTTTACGGCGCGTCAACTCCGCGAGACACTCTAACACCCACCTCTTCCAGAACGATTGCTTAAGGTGCTGCAATATCTGCCATTGTTTACATAGGCACATCAGCTGTTTGAAACATATTTGCACAGAAAAGCAGGAAATGATTAGGTGTAAGAGGCTTCTGATGCGAACTGTCTATTGAAATATGTGTCAACGGTCGCGAATTAATCAAATTTTCAGCCTCTATTAGCAGGCTAACAAACGTGTCTAGTTGCGGGGATTTCTCCTTCACTGTGAACGCTAGCACCCTCTTTACCGCCTGCACCATGCGCTGCCATGCTCCAACAGCTGCCGGACTAGCAGGTGTGTTGAATAGCCATTCAATGCTGCGTCGACCGCACTCCTCTTGTCCAATTTGATATTGGACAAAATCATTTTTTATTATTATTTAATATAAATTATTCGCACTGAATTTTATATTTATTCTTTATAAACTAAACCCTTTGTAATTGAATTATAAATTAAACCTTTTATAATCGATTTGAATATGCAAATCTTAAGTATAAGTATATTGTATGAATTGTAAACGATTTATTTTAGCCTTTTTATACTTACTTTAGAAACATCTCTATTACTTACCTTTATACAAACCTTTTCTTATAACCTTTTCTTCCTGTGTACTTACACAGTTAAATTTAGACAATATTGTAACACTGAAAATGTACTAAATGTTGCTCAAGTTGACACTCGAAAAATTCCATATGTTGCGCGGTTTTTCCAAAGGCCGAACTTTCCTTTTTCTTAATTTGAAAATTAAACTTACTTCTTCTTCAACCAGCATCAACGAGAGCAGCATTTATCTGCCCAAACCCATTTATCAACCAAAAGCATTTATATGCCCAAAAGGTAAACTCTATATTTTATTTACTAAAACTCCTGTAAATAAACCCTATCATTAAAATGAAAATTTAATATTGGTTCTTATTTTCATTTCCCACTTCCCAATATCAATTATTTATAATCGATATTAATAATTTTGTTTGGAGTTCATCTAAGCAAAATTATTTTAGCGCAAAATTTATAGCCCAAACATTTTGTTCATGGTCCTTAAAGGCTGAAAGAAGTTGTCCAGCGAAGATTACCAAGATATTTACTCATATACAAAAGAGAAACTCATTCCTGTTCTAAATTGAGAAATTGAGAAAAAGCTACACATGAGGTAAAACACAAAAACTTAAAACAACCACCATACAGTCCATTATTTACACAGTGAGTAGAAAGAAGTAAATCAAAAAAGAAAAAGAAATCTTAACAGTGCAAATAAAAGCAAATTTAAGTGAATGGTATTTATTTAAATATATATGTATATTGCATAAATAAAGAAAATTTTTACATAAACGAAATAAATATTGAAAAACGAAAAGTTTTTTAAGAAATAATACCACAGCCCAACAAAAATATATTGTGGATGCGTGCATGTGTATATATGTAGTTAATAAATAAAACTTGAAGTACATACATATGTACAAGTACATAAAACTAAATTAAAAGGGCGCTAAAAAGAAAAGTAAAATTCAAAAAGTAAAAATTCAAAAAGTAAAATTCAAAAAGTGAAAATTCAAAAAGTAAAATTCGAAAAGTAAAATTTAAAAAAGAAAAAACGAATAATATAAAATTTATATTCACTTGGTCCTGAAAAACTCCTACAAGAAGCACTTTGAAACTAAAATTCCTAAACGCCTTCAAGGAAATTACCGACATACTTATTTATGTAAGTAGAAAATAAAATTTTCAACATATACAAAAATTTGCTTCAATACGATGTATGGATGTATATGAAACCCGTTTATTTTAAATACATAAATACATATATACATAAATAACTACTCTAAACGAATATTACATCAACAAATATATTAATAAATACATACCTACATACTTAACGGTCTTTCCATAAATTCTCATTCTCATACTTACCGTTCATGCATTTGATCATATACATACCTATAAATACCTAAATAATATATATGTACATATTCTACTTGAAAAAGAGAAAAGGAACAAAGGAATCGGAACAAATTTCTTACATACTTACCTCTTGAAAATATATTTAAAATTTAGATTTAAGGCCTTTAACCTCAAGGTCAGAAAAGTGAAAACTAATGTTCTTTATAAAATATGTATATACATATGTATGCTGTTAAAGTAGAAATCATCACTTTATATAGTTGTGCTAAATCAAAAGTTATTGGTGATCAGTTCTCTTAAAATATAAAATAATAAAGACAGAGGAATAAAGAGAGGAAGGAAAATACATACATATATACCTATGTATATAAACACAATTAGCCCAAGACAAGATCAGTGAACTTTTCTCTTGAATATTTCAACTCATCAAGAAATTACATATTAACATCAACTTATTTCAATCAAAAAATTTAAATTGATTGTTTTGAAAAAATTTCACAATAAAATTCTTTGTAAAATTTACCACATATTCTACAAAAATAAATTTAAATAGTTTTACAAATTTTTTGGAGCAACAATAAAAGTTAAATAAATATTCACATGCATGCATACATACATATGTACAAACAAATGAATTGAAACAGTAGTTAGCTCAAATAACTAAACAAGGGATGGAAAGTCCACTACCTACAGTAATAAGTATGGAAAATTAACTAATTTTCAACAATAAAAACAATAAAAATTAATTATAAATAAGTTTGAACAGTACTCATACACACATATAAATAAAAATTTATATTCATTTAATTATTATTATTATCTAACTATTCATCTCTGCTCATTATCTGAAGTGTACATACATTAAATAAATTAAAATTCATATCTTGAATTCGATATATCAATTGCCTTGTTTTCATACCTGCTTTACACAAATTTCAACAGTGTTACCGGTTTGCACTTTTGACAAGTTGGTGAGGTACGGTATATTTTTGCCCGGCAAATAGAAATTACAAGTAATATTTATTTTGATTTCTTAAAACTGAATACAGTGCTTTAATTCAATGGAAAGGAAATATTTAATAATATTGAATCTTGTTGATGCTATGAATTTACTCATATTCTCGGGAATTATTCAGTCCGTATTAATTTGTTTGACAAGTTAATAATTCTTTAATTTGAATACTAATGTGCTTCACTCTAACCCTTTGAATTTTTATTTGCTAGAATTCTATTCTATTGCTATTCAAAATAGCCCCTAGTTCTATTCTCTAAAATAGATTGAATGTCTACCCCCTAATATTTCATAACTTGAAATTTTTCCGTGCTCTTGTAATTCAAATAGATATCCGATTTAAAAGTTGAACTATTGCTATATTATAGCCCCTAGTTTGGCCCTGCCATTATATACTGCAACTAACCCTTATTTTGGTTCTTGTTTTATTGAATAATTTCACGGAGTTTACACATAGTAAAAACGTTAATAGCACTACATTAAAATGGCAACTAAATATATTGAAGGCCCCTCACCAAGAGATCAATTCGACTATGATAGCGATAGGTTGCTCAATTTTTGCGACAGATTTAAAGAATCTGAAAATATTGACCTTAACGAATCCATTCTTGAGGTTAAACTTAAAGAATTGGAATCCAGATGGGGAAGGCTCGACTCCTCCTATGAAATCCTCATGATGTCAAAGGATCCCGCTTTCACTTCGGCAGTCAAAGCTGGGATTACGAAAATTTTTGAAGAATGCACAGATTCATATTATGTATGCTCGTCTCAAATTTTAGAGTTAATAAAAAGTTTTCGATTGGAAACTGGACATTACCCTGCAGGTCAATCGACCTCCCGATATACTGTGCAGAATCAAGACCTCCAATATGATCAGCTTCAAGATAGCTCATACTGCATTAAGCTGCCTCCCTGTGACACTGAGGTGTTCAAAGGGAGCTATGAACAATGGCCCTCGTTTCAAGACATGTTCACAGCAGTATACATAAGGCACTCGAAACTTACACCCGTTACTAAATTGTATCACTTACGTAACAAGACAAGAGGTGAGGCGGGGGATATTGTTAAAAGATATCCTCTCTCTAACGAAAATTTTGAATTAGCATGGGATGCTTTGAGAACCCGCTATGAAAATAAACGTGTTCTGGTTGATAACCAGATCAAAATTCTATTTGATATACCCGAGGCAACTAGTGAAGACAGTGAATCAATTCGAAGAATCCAGTCTTCAGTGAATGACTCACTCGCAACACTTAGAACACTTGGCGTTCAAGTGGACAGTTGGGACCCCATATTGATTCGCCTTATCTCCACAAAGTTGCCTGAAGTAACACTTTCTATGTGGGAACAATCTCTCACATCACCTCGTGAACTTCCGCAATGGAGCCAAATGTCGCAATTTCTGGTTGACAGATACGAGGCGGTTGAACGTATAAATAGCATTAAAACATCAAAAGATTGTTTTATGCTAACAAAACCGAGTCAGGCTAAGGTGCAGACGTATGTGTCTCAGGAAAGTTTGGATGCTGTTTGTTGCAGACTATGCAATGTGGGTCATCCTTTGAGAGCATGCCCCAGATTCAAAGCGTTCAGTGTGCAACAGAGAGTTGATTACGTTTTTAAGAACATATTTTGTAACAATTGTTTGGCTGCTTCTCATCTCAAGTCAAACTGTGGTAGCAAGTATAGATGTATGCATTGCAAGAAAAATCACCACACTTTGTTGCACATGGGGCAAAATTCTCAGAACTCAACGCACGGCTCAGGCAAAGTACATACGGAAGCACCAAATCATGATACTAAATTTGTACAACGCCAGTCTCAAGATACCCTTCAATCGGCTTCAAAAGCTACTCAAAATGATATTCCCAGCACTTCTAGTCGTGTCCATGCTAATTGCTCTACCGGAAGTGAAAATATTTTGTTACGCACCGCTCTGACCCAAATTGAACATAGGGGTGAACTCTTCACCGTAAGGGCTCTAATTGATCCCGGTTCTCAAAGAACATTTCTGACAGAAAGAATTAGAACTCGTCTTCAGATCCCATACAGGAGTTCTCATTTTGAAATTGTAGGTATAGGTGGTCAAAAACAGGTCGCTAATAAGGAATGTGATTATGTTTTATACGCCAAAAGACACAAATTGCGCGTACCTATAAGGGCTATTATACTCCCAAAACTCACCAAGCGGCTTCCAACTTGCAATTTTGAAATCCCGGTCTCAACGGAACTCGCGGACTTAGATCTAGCTGACCCTACTTTTAATAGGGCTGCTCAAATAGATCTCATTCTAGGCAATGATTGTGAACACTTGCTCAACATTGATGGCATTAGAAAAAATATATGTGGTCAGACTTCGGCCTACAATACCATTTTCGGCTGGGTTTTAAGTGGCCCTATAAAATCGACACCTGTTCAAACGTTCACGACCTCAGTGTTCGTATCCCAGACTGTTGAGCTTAATAAAATTTTAAGGCAGTTTTGGGAACAGGAAGAAATTCATACTGCAAGGCCCAAATCGGTCGAAGATGAATTTTGCGAAAAGTTTTACAAAGAAACTACTACACGTAGCGAAAATGGTAGATACCTGGTAAGGCTACCTTTCAAAAAAGATTTTCCAGAAAAAATCTTTCTTGGTTCATCCCGGTTCACAGCTTTGGCTCAATACTCGAGCATGGAGAAAAATTTATCAAAAACACCCGAGCTTCAAGCTCAATATACAGAGACTTTAAGAGAATACATAACTTTGGATCACATGGAGGAGGTTCCATCAAATGAAGTCGTTTCACACGGTAAATATGGCTCATATTATTTACCGCATCATGCCGTCGTTCGCCCTGAACATAAAACTACTAAAGTTAGAGTTGTTTTCAATGCTTCTCGGAAATCGAAATCTCAATTTTCTCTCAATGATGTTCTGCACACAGGCCCTACTCTACAGAATGATTTAATATCAATTATAATTAATTGGAGAAAATATCAGTACGTTTTTAGTGGCGATATTCAAAAAATGTATCGCCAAATCCTTGTGCACCCAGCTGATAGGCCGTTTCAGCGAATTCTATTTCAACCTCACCCTAACGGCCCCATTAAGGATTATCAATTGAAGACTGTAACGTTTGGCGTCAACTGTGCCCCATACCTAGCTATTCGGACCCTATTACAACTCGCTTCCGATTCCGAATCAGCTTTTCCAAAGGCAGCTTCAATTCTGCGCACAGAAACATATGTCGATGACATACTCTCAGGAGGTTACTCTATTGACGAAGCTTTATCTGCCCAAACTCAGCTAATAGCTTCATTAAGTTCAGCAGGGCTCCCATTAAAGAAGATAACGGCAAATGATCAGCAACTACTCTCCAATCTGCCAAAGGAGGATCTTTATGATTCAGATTTTCTCCGTTTCCACGACACCAGTTCTACCAAAACTCTTGGCATAAGGTGGAATGCAGTCACTGACTCGTTTACGTACAAATTTTCCCCGATTGAACAAACGGTCAGAACTACAAAGCGACAAATCTTATCCTCAGTCGCAAAATTATTTGATCCTGCTGGATGGCTGGCTCCTATAGTCATCAGAGGAAAACTTTTAATGCAGCAGTTATGGCTGGAGGGGTTAGAATGGGATGATGATGTTTCATCTGAATCCCTTTATAAATGGAACTCTCTGGTGCAAGATTTCGGTCTCATCGATAAAATTTCCATCCCACGTTGGTTACACAGTACTCCATCTGATTCAATTTCTATTCACGGGTTCTCAGATGCATCAAAGGTAGCATACTGTGCCACAATTTATATTCGATGTGAGACTATGTCTCACAATACCTTCAATAATTTGCTGCTCGCTAAGAGTAAAGTAGCCCCGATACAGACAATTTGTCTCCCGCGACTAGAATTGAATGGGGCAGTTTTACTGGCAAACCTCGTAAAATATGTTAAGGATTCACTTCGTCTCAACATCGGTGAGGTCATCCTGTGGACTGACTCGTCCATTGTATTAGGTTGGCTCTCGAAACCCCCATCCTCATGGGAAACATACGTGGCAAATCGCACTTCTCAGATTCACCGTTTGGTTCCGGATGCTATATGGCGACATGTGCCAACAAACGACAACCCCGCTGACCTGGGAACTCGCGGTTGTAAATCTGAAGAACTGGCACAAAGCTCGCTCTGGTGGCATGGGCCGCCATGGTTATCAAAAGCATCCTCAGAGTGGCCATATAGAGATCCCCTGAAAGTTATTGCTGACTCGGAAATTCAGACTCACTCATTACACACAGAAGTCAAAGAAGATGACATTTTGTGTAAGTTCTCTTCATATAACCGAGCGTTGCGAGTTATATGTTACATTTTTCGATTTTTTGCCAGATGCTTAGCGAAAAGTTCGAAATTCTCAGAACTTAATAGACCAGAATCTTCTCCTGGCGATCTCACTTTCGACGAAATGAAATTTGTCAAAAAGCGTCTTATTTCTCTAGCCCAAAGGAATTTTTATGATGAGGAGTACCAATTATTATGCAACTCACGGCCTCTACCAAATAAAAGTTCTTTAAAGAATTTGAACCCTTTTCTCGATTCGGACTCACTTTTACGAGTGAATGGCAGACTATCACGGTCGTCAATGCCATATAACGAGCGTTATCCCATATACTACCTAGAAATTCTCGATTTTGCCAGTTATATCTTTTGTTTATTCATAATGTACTCGCTCATGCTGACTGTAGTCAAATGATTAGGATGGTGCAATCAGAGTTTCATGTCTTTCGAATTAGGCCGGGAATAAAATCTATTATCCGTAATTGCAAGGTCTGTATAATACACAGACAGAAATCATGCTCGCAGATAATGGCTCCCTTGCCTCCAGAAAGATGTACACTCACGCCACCTTTTCATGTGACAGGTATAAATTTCGCAGGCCCTTTTGAACTGAAGACGTCAATTTTGCGAAGGGCTAGTATCATTAAGGGATACGTGTGTGTCTTCGTTTGCTTTAGCACGAAGGCTATTCATCTGGAAGCATGCTCTGATTTGTCGTCAAATGCTTTTCAGGCGGCATTCGCTCGCTTCGTTGGGAGGCGGGGACTCCCCCACAGGGTAAAATCTGACAATGGCAGAAATTTTTTGGGTGCTAGTAGAGCGCTAGGACGTGAATTTTCAAGGTTTATTAATACAGCGGCTCATGATGTTGCCCAGAAGTACCCTTCTCGAGGATTTGAATGGAAGTTAATTCCCCCACATGCACCACACATGGGCGGCTTATGGGAAGCCGCCGTTAAGAGCTTCAAATTTCATTTCAGACGAATTGCTGGAACTCAAAAATTCAACTTTGAGGAGTTTTCTACTATCCTTGCCCGGATAGAGGGAATACTTAATTCCCGCCCGATTTCGGCGCTGTCAGAAGACCCTTCAGACATCACGGCACTGACTCCCGGACATTTTTTAAGAGGTTCTCCTATTATGGCTTTCCCTGAACCCGACAGTCGAAATATCTCGCTCATCAACAGATGGGAGAAACTGAAGGCTCTGCACCATCAATTCTCAATACGATGGAAAGAAGATTACCTCAAGGCTCTTCAGAAGCGCTATAAGTGGAGATATTCAAGTCCAAATCTTCATCCTGGAGATCTTGTAGTAGTAAAGGACGATCTCCTTCCTCCACAGGAATGGCGACTAGGACGAGTAGACAAAACTTACCCAGGTTCAGATGGAAATGTTCGCATCGCTGATGTGCGCATCGCCTCTGGAGTCATAACACGCCCAATAGTCAAGTTATGCTTTCTTCCTTATATGGAAAATCGAGAGGTTTAAACCTCATAAGATCTACTTATAGCTGAATACATTTAAAATCCTTTTTCTTTATTCTTTCTTGTTTTCATTACACGTTTTATCCACATATAGAAAAATAAAATTTAAACTACCTCATACTTTAATTTGTATGAAGAATTTGAGATCAACTATACATCATGTAGAGTTTAATTACCTTAAATTGTAAGTTCTAATTCGTATTTGTTTTTTTATATTAGACCGAACCGCAGATTAGAATCCACTCGTCCAGTTGACATTCGCATCCGAAAAACCATAAGAAGAAAAAGAGACCCAGATGTCTATGATTGTGTTTTATGCGATGCGTTTCATGGCTTGCGATTCTGTCGAAAATTTTTAACCATGTCGGTGAAAAAACGAATGAATGTCGTAGAACGATACCAATGTTGTGCGAACTGCTTGGCGAGAAGCCACGATGTGAAGGCATGTGCATCAAACGATACCTGCAGAAAATGTAGAAAATTGCACCACACCTTGCTGCATGTGACCTGGAAGAAGAAACCGAAAAGCCAGTCTAACAAGAAAGAGGAGAAAACACAACAACAGCGAAAACCAACTCCGCAACAAACATCAACTCCACCTACAGCCACAATAATCCCAACAACCGCCATTATAGAGGCTATTAAATCATTGGCAAATGTCCTTTGCCCAACCCCTAACCCGCCATATGTTGCCTGAAGGCCTCGCCTGGCGGCATGTCCAATTTGATATTGGACAAAATCATTTTTTATTATTATTTAATATAAATTATTTGCACTGAATTTTATATTTATTCTTTATAAACTAAACCCTTTGTAATTGAATTATAAATTAAACCTTTTATAATCGATTTGAATATGCAAATCTTAAGTAAAAGTATATTGTATGAATTGTAAACGATTTATTTTAGCCTTTTTATACTTACTTTAGAAACATCTCTATTACTTACCTTTATACAAACCTTTTCTTATAACCTTTTCTTCCTGTGTACTTACACAGTTAAATTTAGACAATATTGTAACACTGAAAATGTACTAAATGTTGCTCAAGTTGACACTCGAAAAATTCCATATGTTGCGCGGTTTTTCCAAAGGCCGAACTTTCCTTTTTCTTAATTTGAAAATTAAACTTACTTCTTCTTCAACCAGCATCAACGAGAGCAGCATTTATCTGCCCAAACCCATTTATCAACCAAAAGCATTTATATGCCCAAAAGGTAAACTCTATATTTTATTTACTAAAACTCCTGTAAATAAACCCTATCATTAAAATGAAAATTTAATATTGGTTCTTATTTTCATTTCCCACTTCCCAATATCAATTATTTATAATCGATATTAATAATTTTGTTTGGAGTTCATCTAAGCAAAATTATTTTAGCGCAAAATTTATAGCCCAAACATTTTGTTCACCTCTGCTATTTTTATTTCATCAATTACCCAGTTTTCTTTACCCGCTCCGATGAAGTTAGTACCTCTATTACTGCGTATACATACCGGCAAGCCTCTGCGGTTTATGAAATTTCGTAAGCATAATATGACTGCTTCTGTCGACAGATCTCTTGCAACCTTTAAATGAATTGCCCGCACAGTCAAACATGTAAAAAGGGCTGCCCATTGTTTTTCACTTCTTCGCCCTATTAACACTTGGAACGGGCCCATGTAGTCAACGCCAGTGTACGGAAATGGTCTTATGTATGAAGAAAGTCGATCAATTGGATGTTGGCTCATTAAAGGTCGTTTCGGAGAAGTTCTAATGTTTTTACATAACTGACATCTTGCTTTCGTCAATCTTACCAATCGCCTAAGGGTAGGGATCCCAAATTTTAAACGGATGGCAGCACAAATGGATTCCTGATTTTGGTGTTTGAAGTTCTCTTAGTACCGCCTTATAATAAGATTCGTGAGTTCATGATCCTTTGGCAAAATTATAGGTTCCTTAGTGAATTGCGAAACGCAGCTAGCTTTGTTTATACGTCCAGAGAGTCTGATGAATTCATCGTCATCCAAGTACGGGCTAAGACTATAAATTACACTTGATTTTGGAATGGGTTTATTAAGCTGCAATAGCTGGACTTCGTCAGGAAAGTTATCGCCTTGAGCCACCTTACATAAATGTAGTTCTGTCTCTTTAGAGTTTTGTAGCGCGTAAATAACATTGAAACTTTGATACTAAACCATTCCAAACTTTCGTATGAGCCCGGCAAATCTTTACTGCACGCATGACCCAACTCACAACTCTGACCAACTTACGATAGCTTGAAAACCTAACAATTTCAATTATTGGTATATTACTCACAGTGGATATAAATTTAGGCCGCATCCATCCAGCCAATTTTTGTCGCGACTTCATCCTCCAGAAGTGATATTTTTAAACCTCTATCTATGAAAGCAATAACTTTAAAGGGACCTTTTGGACCGCTCAACATAACAGGCAAAAATGTAAACAAAGTTTTCTTACTAGAGGAATTGTCAACGATTGCGTTGACAACACTATTTTCATTTCCAAAATTTATCGCCTTTGTACCATCCCTAATCATCGACTTTTTGTTATCACCATTCGTTCTGCTTTCGTTTACATTTTACAAATTATTAATTTTATTGTTCTCGTGAAGTAATCTGTTGTGATACTTATTGCATTTAAACAAACCGCACTGTCGTTTCGCCTGACACCTCAGTAAATTGTGCCTAGCCAATAAACAATGAAAACAAATATTTTCTCCTTTACAAACCGCATTTCAAAGAAATGCTGTTGTCATTTCTTTGAAATTGCTACAGGAATACAACTTGTGATTCTGCTGACACAAAAGGCTCCTAGCAAGACGATGTTCTGTTGTAATTGTAAGTGTTGGATTCATTTTGTCTTTTTTATTATACGAGTAGTGCTCTTTTGTTTTCTCTGTTTCAGTAGCTAGTGCGCTGTAAGTAGCTACTTCCTGCAAGCATGTGCTCAATTGGAGTACTGTAGAGAATATCTTATCCACTCCTCTCTCTTGTATGGTGGCAGTTTGCTGATTAAATCATCAATTAATGCTGGGTTTGATAAATGAGGTGTTGCACGTGCATTCTCTAAAAAAAATTTAAGGTTCGATACCATCGTACTAAAATTAACAACTTCATACATTTTTCTTCCAGGTATTTGTGGGAACGCACGTACCTTGACGATTTGGCTACGTATACCAGTCCAACCTAAATTACGACGCCAAGCGCAACGTAATTTAGCGCTTAGCTTTTACGCTGAAATGAGTAACACAAATTAGAGCGTTAACGTTGCCCCATAATCAGTAATGTTTACTCACTTTGATTGATAAAAACTCTAATTAGAAATAAGAAATAGAGATGATCACGCTAAATTGACCTAAAAGTAGCTAAAGTTACATCACTTAACACTTCAACAAAGTAAACAAGAGTGCTTCTGCAACAAACTTCACTTCTTTACGCGCTGTCAAAATTGGATTTTCCAATTGCAAAGCGTTGGCGCCGCGTTATTTCGGTTGGTCTCATACATTTTGTATGGGCATGAGAAATTTTGACAGCCATACAACGCTTTGCGTCGTAATTTAGGTTGGTCTGTAAGAAGTTGAGGACGTCCATAATGAAACTCTAAAGTTTTCATTACCTGGTAAATACTATATGGATGAATTAAATACATTTCAGCCCTTGTCTTTGCATCTCCTTTAATAGCTTTATGTATCCCAATTAAATTTTCCAAATTAGTTTAATTATAACTCATTGTTATTTCTTTGTATTCTAAGGTGAACATAGACCAATGCTCCGATTGACCTGAAAACCCAGTTAAGTCATGAGGTTTACGCAGTTCGCGATATATCTTTCCGTCTGTAGACCGCGTTGCAGAAAAAGGTATGTGTATATTGTGGGAATAGGACGGCAAATAGTTCGTTACTCGTGACGATGTGTTATAAATGACGGTATAGGGGTGGAATGTGATAACGTGGTCGTTGCTGACGGCAAGGGGAAAAATGGGTCTACAGGTTGCACTCTTGTTGCTGCATCGGCGGCATTGAAGCTGGTTTCTGTCGGTTTGGTACGGCAGCCAGTGTAGCAATTCTATTTGGCAATACGCAAGTTGCAGTTGTTTGCCGCACATGAGTGGGCTTCTCAGTTAGAGCTTTTAACGCTTCTCTCAGTTGTAGGATTTCCTCTTTCAATTCGGATGTAGTTGTTGTTGGCATCTTTTGGATGAGGCATTAATTCCTTCTTGACATCAATTTGTGAAAAACTAAATCTTTACAGATTCGAAGAGCGGCAATCAATTAAATAATAAAATATATTGCGGCAACAACTATTCACGTTGTGGCACAACTGTCGGGTAAATAAAATTATTATAAAAACCCAATCCAATTAGTGTGAATGTGGGGGGAGGTTTTATTATCTGAATAATAATAAATGTTAGAAAATACTATAAATAAATATAACAAAATTCAAAGAAAACAAACCCAATTAATTCTATCCTTTAGTTCAAAAAAAAATTTCAAATTATTTCACAAATCAGCGTCCTTGGAAACGTGTTTGTCCATCGGCATTCAAAATTCTTTCTTCTAGAAAATACGATCAAAAACGACCGCACAACCAGCGCTGTCAGATGTGGCGATTTATCGCCAAACGTGGTGACTTTAAAGATAGTTTGGCGGCCTAATTTTCGATTTGGCGACATGGCGATATTTTGACGTTTTATAAAAAAGTTGGCGATTTTGTTGGCTAATTTTGATTAGCTATGAATTCACTTGAAAATCGTTATATGTTATTTTAATTCTAGTATTTGTCTTGTGTAGATGGTGTGCTAAGAACATTTTAATTTGCGTCTTCTCTTATACAATTATTGTAATCTGGCAGCCTTTTTTTTGCTATCATATTAAAGTGAATGCAATGTACATGTCAAAATTGTTTGCCTGTTAAAAAAAACTATTGGTGACACTTTATAAATATTGTGTGTAAAGTTTATATAAAAGAACAGTTTATAATGGCATTCTCAACGAAAAGTGCAAGAATAGATCGCCGAGACAAAAAGGAATTGGTAAATCAAAACTGGGCAAAAGGTAAATATAATACTTTAAGTTTTTAAGGTTTATTAACGTTTTATACAATTTGTAGGTTGGCTGAAACCAATATCAGGAGCTTCATTGAGTTATTAGACCACATGCAGTCCAATGAATACATCATGTTGCTTTGCATGCAAAATCGCATTAAGATCACATAAAATTGATGTACAGAAACATGCTGACTCAACCAAATATAAAAATAACATGTCCGTATTTTCCAAACAAAACAGAATTGATCAATTTGATAAGTAGGGTATTTCATTTCAAATACATACATAATATGTTTGTATGTCCTTTATTAATACCAATTTCTTTAGCTTTTTACACGCTGGTAATTACAACTGTAATGCCTGCGCTAAAAGGGTATTTTCAATAATGAAGTCAACTAAAATGCGCTTCCGAAATAGCATGCAATATGAACTTCTTGAGGCGTTATTACGAATTATAAACTATATGAATGTAAATAGCACATGCTGCATTTCTTTTATATCTTCGCAATATATGTTGAAAAAGTTCAATTTCCATATGATGTACTCAAAAGAAGACAATGTGGAATGTCTTGACCACAGAATATGCACAGAATACCCAAAAGTGACAGTTCAATTTGGCAAATATCAGCTTTTTTATTACGATTGTGTGAACGAGTACAAAAGATATAACAGCGGCCTGTGTTATGTATCTTAGAAGGAATGGCTACTACATTTCAACAGAAAGGGCTACTACAGCATAAACGCCATGATCTTGAATATAAAATATTTATGTATTTGACAAATCAGTTGATGTGCAAACTTTTCTTTTAGATATGCGATTACAAAATGGATATTAAGGCTGTTGACGCAACAAGACCTGGATCGAGCCACGACGCGTTCATATGGAACATGAGCAAAGCCCGAGACTTTTTTATGTCAAAATATGAAAACGGTGAACGCGGGTCGTGGTTGCTAGCTGATTCTGGCTACGCACTCGAACCCTTTGTTATGACTCCTTATAGATCACCAAGTACAATTACTCAGCAGACTTTTAATAAGAAGCACGCCTCTGGTAGAAAGAACAATTGGGGTTCGAAAAACCCGTTTTAGGTGTCTTTCTCGTACACTTTGGTATTCGCCACAAAAGGTAGTTGAAATTGTCAACATTTGCTGTGCTTTGCACAATCTTTGCAACCTTTTGAAAATAGACTATGGCTCAGAAATTGTTCAGGAAGTTGACGGCGATGAAAACTCTGTTGAAGAAGAAGAACAACCCGAAGAAGCATTTCAAAATAATGCAGTTGCAATAAGAAATAGTATTGCCGATAACTTACACAATTAAATAAAAAAACATCTTTTCAGTTTTATTAAAATATGAGAATTAAATTATTAAAACTAAAGTTAAACATAATCATTTGTAAATTTCATTGAGATTTTGGTTGAGATTCAAGTTGAGATTTAGGTTGAGATTCATAGTTGTGTATTATTTTTTCCAATTCAAATTGTTTCTGTTTTATTTGCACATCAATTTCTTTAAGCTTATTTTTTTCATTCGCAGCCTTTTCCATTTCTTGGTGGTGCCGCTTAAATTCGTCTGTTAAATTTTCTACGGATTTGTACACGCGTCTAACATTGGCGGCAGTTATATCAACATTTTTATTAATTTTTTCTAAAATTTCAGAAAACTTTTTGTAGGTTTCGGACAATTACTTTCCTCTATTGACATCACTTTCCATATATGATTTTAAATGTTCCTTGATATTATCGGTAGACTGTTTATAATTTTTATTTGAATATCTTTTGGACGTGCCTGGATTTGTATCGATTTCTTCTTGATCTGTCCTCTTTCTTTTGTTTGTAGTCGATTTGCTTGATCCACTTGGCTGCTCATCTTCGGAAGATGAAGTAGTGCAACTGTCACTTTCTATTCCAGCAGCTTTTGCATTTTTTATGCCATTTACAAAAGAATAGAGGCCACATATCTGTCCTATAACCTCCTCCTTTTTGGATATGTAGATTTGGTTGTACGGACCACCACCTGTTGCAACAACTTCTTTTTTGTTCATAGTTATTTTCTTTTTGATTGCCGCTTTCCAGCATGTCCATATCTAAAAAATTCGATATTTAAAAATAAAATGTATTAAGAAACATTCTTCTTTAAGCCATGCCTTTTTCCACCCAGTCACGTCATGTACTGGAGGACCCAAGCTATTTAAGCCTTTAACTAAATCCTTCCAAAGATTTTCGGTGTCAATTCTATCACCTCTGGTGAATCCTTTAGCCACATCAGTGTGATTTTGCATAAAATCAATTAAAGCATCTTCCTGACGTAAATTCTTGTGTCTTCCCCTTAAATACAAAAGAAAAATCATATTTTATCATATTTTTTAGAATAAAAATTTACTTACATTTCCTTGATCTTTTCAAATGAATAAGAAAATACAAAAAGATACCAGATTCAACCTTGTTTTAAAAACAATTTGAAACTGATATTATCGTTTTGCATCACACAGCAAAACGATTGTTTTTACTTGAAACAAAATGGAATTTCATATTCCATTAGACAAAACGATAACAGAACTCACATCACACCTTTTATCGTTTTCAAATTGTTTTTGTGTCTTAATTGATTTTCATCACATACCTAATTATTTCCAAAAATCACAACAGAATAAGCATAGTAGGCCTTGAAGCTCATACAAAACTAAACCAACAAATAAATTATATTCCATATGAATCTATTTTATTTTTCTACGCCTTTCTACAATCAGAAATCCATTGGATAACAAGAAAAGTATTTATAAGGCAAAATGAAAAATAAAATCTAAATCAAACTAACAAAATTGTCAAATAAAAATTTCATAACAGTAAATATTTTACTTTATTATTAGTTTATTACAATTTATACAAACATTTTAATAAGAATTTGTATATCTCTTGCAGAGTCACGATACCTGCAAAAAATTTGGTGATGAAAAATTGTTCTTGAAGTCATCCTCATCGATGAGCCAATTTTGATGATTCCTCAAGCGACATCCTTGAATGGAGAATAGCAACTTGTGGAGCAAAGGTGATCTGATAACAATATAAGGTGTTAAAAGATAATGTGCACCAATTGGCCCAGAAAAACTATATGTGGTGGCTATGACTTAGATGACTCCAATATTTGATTTTATAATTAATTAGTTTGCATGATACTAACGAGTAAATATGAGTGCATATGAAGTGAATATAAAATTATGAAAGATGCTCCTACTAAAGCAGCAAAGAAAGCTAGCAAAACGCAAAAAAATATTAACAAGAGCTACAAGGGAAAGATATTTAAACGCAAGTAAAGTTATGCCATCTACATTTATAAAGTTTTGAAAGAATTACATCCGGATACTGGAATCTCATCAAAGGTCATGAACATTATGAATAGTTTTATTTATATATTTGAGCGCTTTGCTGCCTCAGCATCACGTTTACCTCAATACAACAAGCGTTCAACAATTAGCAGTTTTGAAATTCAACTTGCTGTCCGTGTACTGTTGCATAGAGAATTGTCTAAGCCTGCTGTCAGTGAAGATACTAAAGACGTAACCAAATATGCCAGTTCCAAGTAAATGCCAATGAATGTTTATTTAAAACAAGTAAAAGTGCTATATTCGGCTGTGCCGAATCTTAAATACCCTTCACAGATGTAATTCTTCTTGCTTTCTTGATAAAACAGGAAGTAGATTTAATTAAAAGATGTAACATAGTTTTACTTGACAAAAAAATTTTAATTTTTAAACTTTTTGGTCACTTTTATGTACCATAAAATATATTATTTGTTCAACCCCGGAGTTGAAATTTTGATTTTTTAAGATTTTAATACAAATTTTGTTCTTCCTGAATTATAAAATAGTTTTAATTAGCAAAAACAACAACGTCAATTGCCTATTTGGTTACTTTTATATATTTCAATATTCCAACCCTGGAAACGAAATTTACTTTTTTTTACCAATGCAACTCTTAATGAGGCATGAAATAGTTTTATTTAAAAAAAACTTAATATATGTAACCATTGTGGTCCCTTTCATGTACCACAAAATATTGCAGTTATCCAACTCTGGAATCTAAATTTTTATTTTTATTTTTTAATTTTTTATACCAATATTGTTTTTCGTGAACTAAAAAATAGTTTTAATTAGTAAAATACCGACGTTAGTTGCCTTTTTGGTTACTTTTATGTATAAAAAAAATTTCAATTTCCCATCCCTGGAAGCGAAATAAAATTTTTTTTACAAATCCTAGTCTTCATTAGGTATAAAGTCGCTTTATTTAAGAAAAACCTAAAATTTGCAACCATTTTGGTCACTTTCATGTACTAAAATATATTGCATGTACCAAAAAACTTTAAGATTCCCAAGCCTGGAAGTGAAATTTAAATTTTTTTGTTTTATTTTTAACCATGAGGAATAAAGTAATACTATTTAAAAAAAAATTACAATTTTCAACCATTTTGGTCACCTTCATGAACTATAAAATATTGCACTTGGCCATCCCTGGATTCGAAATTTTGATTTTTTTTGGAAATTTTTGATACCAATTTTGTTCTTCCTAATATATAAAATAGTTTTAGATAGCCAAAAAAAAACGTCAATTGCATTTTTGGTCACTTTTATGTATAAAAAAAATTCAATTTCCCAACCCTGGAAGCGAAATTTAAATTTTTTAAATATTTTTTATCAATGCAAGCAAATCTTCATGAGGTATAAGGTAGTTTTGTTTAAGAAAAACTGAAATTTTGTAACCAGTTTGGTTATTACATGTACTACAAAATATTGCATGTACCAAAAAATACTTTAATTTTCCCAACCCTGGAAGCGAAATTTAAATTTTTAGTTATTTTTTATCAGTGCAACGCTTCATGAGGTATAAAGTAATTTTTTTTAGAAAAATTTAAAATTTTTAACCATTTTGGTCACTTGCATGTACTATTATATATGGCAATTGTCCATCCCTGGGTTCGAAATTTTATTTTTGAATTTTTGATACCAATTTTGTTCTTCCTAAATTATAAGACAGGCTTAGTTAGGAAAAAACAAAAAAAACACATCAGTTGCCTGTCTGATTATTTTCATGTATAAAAAAAATGCAATTTCCCACCCCTGGAAGCAAAATTTGAAGTAAACAAATTTTTTTTGGCCAATGCAAATCTTCGTGACGTATAAAGAGGTTTTGTAAAAGAAAACCTTAAAATTTTTAACAATTATTTTTTTTTTAATTTTTAATAGACCATTGAGGCTTCCCAAAGCATGAAATAGGTTTAATTTACAAACATTAAAATAAATAATTGATTTTTGGTATAAATTTTCCGTCGAGAAATAGGTGTGAGCTTCCCAGCTTTGGAACCATTTTTCGGATCTTTCTGAATTTCAATAACGTTATTTATGTCTAATAAAGAGATGTCGGTTATTATGATATTGCGAGAGAGACAGCAAATTTCTTTGTTTGCTATCTCTTTTATTTCATCGTAGTAAAATGACATTTCATTTTTGTTCACATTAAAATTAAATTTCTTGGCAGGATTATTGGCGCAAACTGTTAAATAGTTCATTCTACGCCAAATTTATTGCACAAAGTTGGTAATTTATGGATGAAATATCATCTATAGATTCATCTACTGATTACCAACAATGTGCGAAGATAAGCAAAAACACAGAAGAACAATAAAATTAGCTACAAAATAGTGGTACCAGCAACAAAATGTAAGTAAAAATTGTGAATATAAATTTTTATGAAACTTATAATTCTTATGTCTTCTAATGCAAGGAAGGACTGAGGCTACACCTATTCCCTGAATATCCGACCAGGTGAGTTAATTGTGTATATTTTATATAAAAATTCTACACAATTCAATGCATTACAAAATTTGTATCATTCGTTTCATCAGGATCCGGAATGATGTTTAAGAAGGTGAATATCCAATTACAGGTTGTGTTCACCTTCAAAAAGCAACAGCGGCAAAGCAAAACCCATCGGAAAGACTGTCACCATGAAAGCAAAACCCACCAAAAAGATACCAGCAACCAAACCAAAAGCACCCAAAGCTAAAAGTTCTATAGCAGCGAAACCGGAAAAAATAACCCTTGTTTATGTTGTATCATAAATAAAACTGTTCATAATATTCATGACCTTTGATGAGATTCCAGTATCCGGATGTAATTTTTTCAAAACTTTATAAATGTAGATAGCATAACTTTCCTTGCGCTTAAATCTCTTTCCCTTGTAGCTCTCGTTAATATTTATTGCGTTTTACCAGCTTTCTTTGCTGCTTTACTAGGAGCATCTTTCATAAATTCATATTCACTTCATATACATATGATATACAATATATTTTTAATAATTTATAAAATATATATTTCATTGTCAAAAACTAAAAAAATACGCTTTGGGGTGAAACCATGTTAAACCGTCATGGCTTTCGGCATCATCACCTCCGATTTCTATGAAATTCAACACAAATGTTATACACTATAAGAGTATAATTAAACCAAAAAAATTTGGACCCAGATCCATTCGGGTTCCGAAATATGACGTCATAAAAGTTGTCTAAAATGTTGAAAAATAACAAAACTCTCTTTACAAAAAGCGATAAAACTTTTGAACTATGGAAGATAATTTAGTTTTTTTGATATTGTTTTAAAGGTGAAAGTGCACCCTTTAAGGTTCAAAGGTTATTTTTTTGGGGTCTTGAGTTCAAAGGTCTATATCTGAAAAAGTATATTTTTTAAAATTCTTAAAAAAATATATGTCAAGTATTAGACCCTATTCTACATTTCCAGAAAATTTAAAGGTGGAGACTCGATTGATGTCAGAGTTATAGACCAGAACGTGATCCTAAGTATGTTTTTTGTTCATACTCATTTGATTGTTTGTTTTATACAAGAGGGTCCCCAAAATAAATTTTTTATTATATCTTCTACATTTATAGTCGGATCTCAAAGAGTGATATGTCGATGTTTTTGTCTTGAGGAGGCCAATGATTTGCTTTAATAGTCATTGGCCTCAAATATACCGTTCTTGTATTTACTCACCAGATCTCAGTTCCTACCACCTTTATGGTGCCACCCTAATATCAGAAAATGTAAGGTCATAAAAAAGCATTAAACTTTTGCAAAGGAAGTTTTTCAATATGTAGTTCCAAAAGAACTATTAAAAAAAAGAGATATATAACTTTTTTTGCCGAACGTAGGGGTAGCATTTTTAAATTTTTTTTCATATCATCGATATTTATTGTCGGATCTTAATGTGTAATATATCGATGTTTTTCTCTCGCTTTTTTTCTTCAATAATCATTGTAATTACTTACCCAACATATCCCAAATAAAACTTACCCATATTATTCTAACTTATACAAAAAGGATTAAAAAAATTAATTTAAAATCAAACAAGTAAAAGTGCTATATTCGGCAGTGCCGAATCTTAAATACCCTTCACAGATGTAATTCTTCTTTCTTTCTTTCTTGACAAACCAGAAAGTAGGTTTAATTAAAAAATCAAAATGATGTTATCGGTTACTTTTATTGTTAATTTTATCAACGGGCTTAAGTTCGAATCTGCAAGACTGCAAACCATTTTTTATTATTTTATTAATAAATGAATTTGTTCAAATTCTTTTTTTATTAATTTATATTAAGAATGGAATATTAAGAATATTTTTCAATAATCATCAAACCAGCAGAACGGATCAGTACTGATTTCGAGGCCGCTACGCCATCTCATCAGCGTTCTTTGTTCAATTTTTCCACTTTTGCAAGTGGTGCTAGTTAGTAGGAATATCAACTATTTAACCAATATTTTAACGAAAATTGAATATGAGAAGTTATCACATTCATATTTTTTTAAGTTATTACAATTTTGGTTAGTACGAAATTCCCCAACCCTGACGATTAATATTCCCAATACTCCATTATCTCTTTCGCTTTTTCCAGAGCCATCGGCTGCTGATAACTAAAGCTTCTTTGTTATTTATGTTCAAGTAATTGAATTTAGTTGTCAATTTACAATGAACAAATGCGCGTGCCCCCGCAATGTTTGAAATTATGTATGAATTTTTATTAGTCGAACTTTCTTATGTAAATTGTTAATTTTATCAACGGGCTTAAGTTCGAATCTGCAAGACTGCAAACCATTTTTTTTTATTTTATTAATAAATGAATTTGTTCAAATTCTATTTTTATTAATTTATATTAAGATTGGAATATTAAGAATATTTTTCAATAATCATCAAACCAGCAGAACGGATCAGTACTGATTTCGAGGCCGCTACGCCATCTCATCAGCGTTCTTTGTTCAATTTTTCCACTTTTGCAAGTGGTGCTAGTTAGTAGGAATATCAACTATTTAACCAATATTTTAACGAAAATTGAATATGAGAAGTTATCACATTCATATTATTAAGTTATTACATTTTTGGTTAGTACGAAATTCCCCAATCCTGACGATTAATATTCCCAATATTCCATTATCTCTTTCGCTTTTTCCAGAGCCATCGGCTGCTGATAACTAAAGCTTCTTTGTTATTTATGTTCAAGTAATTGAATTTAGTTGTCAATTTACAATGAACAAATGCGCGTGCCCCCGCAATGTTTTAAATTATGTATGAATTTTTATTAGTCGAACTTTCTTATGTAAATTGTTAATTTTATCAACGGGCTTAAATTCGAATCTGCAAGACTGCAAACCATTTTTTTTTATTTTATTAATAAATGAATTTGTTCAAATTCTATTTTTTATTAATTTATATTAAGATTGGAATATTAAGAATATTTTTCAATAATCATCAAACTTTTATATTTAAGAAAACGTTTAAATTTTTCGGCTAGGAAGCTAAATGTTTGGCTGTTCTTACATCTAATACCAAAGAACGTCTTTCAAAAATATTATATATATTTAATTTACAAACAAAACAAAAAATCCGTTTCATGTACCCCAAAAAGTTCTAATTGTCCAACCGTAGAATCGTCTTATAGATTTTGTTGGTTTTTAATACCAGTTTACTTCTTTCTAATATATAAAGTAGGTATAATTCATCATAAAAATCAAAAATATCAAATAAAATGGCTGCTTTTATGAATCAGAAAATGTCGATTTTCCAACCCTGGAACCGAATTGTTAATTTTTATACCCTCCAAAAAAGAATTTGGAGGGTATATTCACTTTCTCATTCCGTTTGTAACGCATCGAAATATCCATCTCAGATCCCATAAAGTATATACATATATTCTTGATCAGTGATGAAATCTAAGACGAACTGAGCATGTCCGTCCGTCCGTCTGTGGAAATCACGATTCAGTCCAAACGAAAAGAGCTAGACTCTTGAAATTCGGCATAAATATATCTTGAAGCTTAGAGCAGGTTATGTTCAAAGATGGGGTTAGTCGGGCAAGAGGGAAAAAAGTTCCCCTAAGAAGAACTAAACCAACCCAGAAAAAACAACATAATTTTTTAAGTTTTTTGGTTATTTTGTTAAGAAAATGATATATTTTTATGTCAAATACGGTCCAACGCCTTAAACTTTGAGCCATAAAATATTTTCCCCTTCGCCCCATAAATGACCCTACCAAAAAAAAAAAATTTTTTTTAAATTTTGTATATAATCATCCCAAGCATTTATCTTTAGAGTTTTATGACTCCGATTTCTGCCCTACCCCCTCCTCTTCCTTTGCCCCCTAAATGACCCTACCAAAAAAAAAAATTTTTTTTTCTAAATTTTGTATATAATCATCCCAAGCATTTATTTTTAGAGTTTTATGTCTACCTGTTTCTGCCCTACCCCCTCTTCCCCTTTGCCCTCTAAATGACCCTATAAAAAAAAAGAAATTTTAATTTTGTATATAATTATCCCAAGCATTTAGTTTTAGAGTTTTATGACAAAAGTGAAATGTTTCCCCCACAGCCGTTGCCAGAGCGACCCCGCCAAAATACAGTTTTTATACCCTCCAAAGAGAATTGGACCCCATGAAGTAAATATATTCTTGATCAGTGATGAAGTCTAAGACGGTCTAGCAATGCCCATACGATCATCTGTGGAAAACATGATATTGTATATTTTTGAACCCCGCCCCCTTTAGTGGGCGTTGACGTACGATATTATATAAAGGAACTCTGTCCCACCAAGTTAAACATTTTATATTCACTTACTAAATATTTGGAAGGTATTTAAGATTCGACCCTGTCGAATATAACGTTTTTACTTGTTTAATACTAATTTAATTTTTTCTGATATATAAAATAGGTTTAATTCACTAAAAAAACCAAAATTTGGAATTTATGTTTGTACTTTTATGTACCAAAAATATTTCCATTTTCCAACCCTGGAACCGAAATTTTAGTTTTTTAACAAGGCGATTCTTAGTGAGGTGTAACATAGTTTTACTTGAAAAAAAAGGTAACATTTTTAAACTTTTTGGTCATGTACCATAAAATATTTCATTTGTCCAACCCTGGAGTCGAAATTTTTGATTTTTTAAGATTTTAATACCAATTTTGTTTTTCCTGAACTATAAAACAGCTTTAATTAGCAAAAAGAAACAACGACAATTGCCGTTTTGGTTACTTTTATGCAGAATAAATATTTCAATTTTCCAACCCTGGAAACGAAACTAAAATTTTTTTATCAATGCAACTTTTAATGAGGCATAAAATAGTTTTATTTAAGAAAAACTTAAGATTTGTAACCATTTAGGTCATTTTTATGTACCACATAATATTGCAGTTATCCAACTCTGGAATCTAAACTTTGATTTTTGTTAAATTCTTGATACCAATTTTGTTTTCCCTGAACTAAATAATAGTTTTAATTAGTAAAAAAACAACTTCAATGTATGTATAAAAAAAATTCAATTTCCCAACTCTGGAAGCGACATTTAAATTTTTTAAAATTTTCTTTATCAATGCAAATCTTTATGAGGTATAAAGTAGTTTTGTTTAAGAAAAACTCGAATTTTGCAACCATTTTGGTTATTACATGTACTACAAAATATTTAATGTACCAAAAAAAATTAAATTTTTCCAACCCTGGAAACGAAATTTTAATTTTTTTTGTTTTTTTTATCAGTGCAACGCTTCCTGAGGTATAAAGTAGTTTTATTTATGAAAAATTGCAAATTTTTTACCATTTTGGTGACCTTCATGTTGTAAAGATTCAGTTTTCAATTAAACAAATTTTAGCCTGACTATTTTTGTGCCGGCGCTTAATAACGCCACGGGCATAAATTCTGCTAAGGCAAATTAATATGCCTATTATGAACGAGCAAGTTTATATGCTCTTTAGAAAAACTGCCGATTTGAAGGCAAAATATTGAATGATCTTTATTTGCAAAATGTGATCCTTTTATATGTAATTAACAGGATAATTCCAGATAAGTGTTTTATTAATTACAATAACTAATATTGATAAATGTTTAGATACATGTTTGTATTTAGCATAATAACTTGCTTAAAAATAAAGTAAAAATTGTTGGTGGCAATTAAAAAGAAATTCCTAAGTTTACACTCGAGAAAAAATGTTCGTAAAAAGTGTGAACATTGAACATATGTGTATGCTTATGTTTATTATTTTATAATACTCTACACCCTAACCCCTAAGAAAAATTTACATGATTTAATGGAAATTTTATAATTATGAATTTTTTTTTTTTTTTTTTTTTTTTATATTGATAACAAGTGTTCTAGTATAAAAAGTAATATTCTACGACTTACATATTTATAATGATAAATATAACAAAGATTTTATAATTATATATTTACGAATTATATATATATTCATCTTTCAATATTTCTTTAAATTATTATTGTGCATTTTTTTTGTTTTATCTCCTATTTCTAAGATAGAATTTACTCCTTCTGTTTTTAATACTTTATAGGGACCGTGGTATGGTGAGTAGTTTTTCTTTCTGTTGAAATTTCTTACCATTACCATGTCTCCTTCTTTTATATTCAACGGATTTAATCTAGTTGAATTCTCTACGCGTTTTGTTTTCACAATTTTCATCAATTCTCTCGCTTTTGACAAGGAAAATTTCAACCTTGCTCTTAACTCTGATGCGTAACTTTCTGTATCATATATTGGTTTGTTACTAATTATGTTGTCAGTTGGTAAATTAGGAAGTTTTCCAAATATTAGTTCAAATGACGTACAGTTTGTATCTGCATGAGGAGTTGTATTATAGGCAAAACAAAAGTATAGGATCCAATAATCCCATTCGACATTCTTACAAAAATTCAGTAGAAATTCATTAAGTACTCTATGATTTCTTTCTATGGACCCCATTGTTTCATGGTGGTACGGTGTGCTAAACTTTTGGTTTATTTCTAATAATTTACATACCTCTGACATCAACTCATTTACAAATTCGGTGCCTTTGTCAGATTTAAGAATCTTGAAGTGACCATATACTAAAATTAAATTTTCGACTAAAGCCCTAGCGATTGTTTTTGCTTCTTTTGTCTCAATCGGACATGCTATTACGTATTTTGTCAGATCGCATTGCATAGTCAATACATATCTGAAATTGTTAGTATATCGAAGAGGTCCTACTGTGTCTATTGAGACAACCTCAAAACTACCTTTTGTTGTATCTGTTATAATTAACCTTTCTCTCGTATGCTTTGTTTGTTTGTTCAATTTACATTCTTTGCAGTTTGATATGTACACCTTTATCATTTTACTCATTCCTTTCCATATATACCTTTGTTTAAGTTTCATAATTGTTTTTCGTATGCCCAAATGTCCTCCTAACGCTGAACTGTGGTGTTCCGCAATAAGTTTGTTCTGTACATTCTTATCGTTTATCCTTGTTGGTTCCCTGTACAACAAAATTACTAATTTCTCATTTTTGTTTCTTTTTAATTTGTTAAATATATCTTTAAATGTTTCTTTCTCTACCACTTTAAATATTTCTTCACTATCTCTTAACGCAACCTCCTTTATATTCGACGATAGCATTTTTGATGAAAGCTTCTCCAAAGACATCTTAATGTTCAGAGGATTATCACTACACCTTACTATCACTTCTATATCTTTAATTAAAATCTGTGGTTTCCGTAAACCGGGGTCTATCTCGAAATGAAGTCTCTTTACGTTTTTTACGTCAGATAGTGATGCACATTCCCAAATGAAAAGTTGATCAGGTTTTTCATTAGGTTTTACGCCACTGTCCTGATGTAAATTTCCGTTATTATTCATGCTTCGAGTTGTTGCTAAGATTTCTTTTGTATCTCTTTCTAAAATTATCCTTGATAATGCATCCGCATTAGTATTCATTTTTCCTTTTTTGTATGAAATCTCAAAGTCATAATCACACAAATCTAACCTAATACGAGTCATCTTGGATGACGGATTCTTATGAGAAAATAAGGACACCAATGGTCTGTGATCTGTTATCACGTAAAATTTTCTGCCATAAAGGTATGGACGGAAAAAGTTTATGGCCCAATGTATGGCTAATAATTCCTTTTCTATAACTGGTTTATTCAAATCATGTTTCGAAAGTGTTTTACTGGCAAATGATATTGGTAAATCAGAGCCTATTTCTCCTTGCGACAAAACTGCTCCGAGTGCATAATTTGAGGCATCTGTTGTTAACACGAATGGTTTAGAAAAATTCGGATACTGAAGGATTGGCGGGTTCATCAACTTGCTTTTTAGCTGTTCAAAGGATTCTTGACAACTTTTATATCGAAAACGAAAGGTTTACCTTTCTTAAGTAAATTATTCAAATCTTTTGCTATATGTGCAAAGTTAGGTATAAAACGTCTATAATAGTTACAAAAGGCCACAAAACGTCTGACCTCGTCAACATTTTTCGGCACAGGGTAGTTTTTTATAACCTCATATTTCGTTGGATCTGTCCGCACTCCTTTGTTTGTTATTAGATGCCCAAGGTAAATTACTTCTGCTTGTAAAAAACAACATTTGCTGGGATTTATCTTCAAATTGTATTGCCTCAACTTTTTCAGGACTTTTCCTAAATTTTCGTTATGGTGTTGTAAACTACATCCAAAGACAATAATGTCATCTACATATAAAAACGCTTCTCCATTAAGACCACTCAATGCTATAGTCAACATTCGTTGAAAACTGTTCGACGATATTTTCAATCCGAATGGTAATCTCGTAAACTGAAAATGTCCGTTGCCTGTAGAAAATGCTGTCAACGGTCTCGAATCTTTTTCCAAACTAATTTGGTGGAAAGAACTTATCATATCCAACGTAGAGAAATATTTCGCTCTACCTAATTTATCAAGAACATCTTCTATTCGTGTTAACGGGAATTTATCGTTCACGATCTTTTCATTCAACTTTCTAAAATCAACTACAAGTCTCCATTTTTTTTCTCCACTAGATGATTTTTTTGGTACCACCAATAATGGAGAATTGTATGGGCTACAAGAAGGTTCAATAATGTTATCAGTTAAAAGTTTATCCACCTGCTTATTTATTTCATTTCTTTGTGCTTCTGGTAGTCTGTAAGGTTTGATATATACTGGTGCAGAATCTATTGTTTGTATTTTTTGCGTATAAAAATTATTATTGGTTAGTTCCTCTCCATCCAAATGAAAAATATCACTGTAATCTTTTATCATATCTACGACTGATTGTCTTGCCACAGGATCAATCGATTCCAAATGCAAACTGTTAAGTAACCTTTCTAACCTTTCATTGTCCACCGTGCTGCCATTAGAATAAGTGTATACAGTGTAATTTGCCAGACGTTCAACCTCAAAATCTACATCCTTTAACACCACATCTCTATCAGTTGTATTTAGTACTTTTACATGTGAAATGCCTGCAGATGGGATTATGCTGTTTCCTATATATACACCCTTGATCACCTCTTTATTCAAAACTATACTTTCCTCTTGTGGACGTATACTTGTTGGTACTATTACCTCCGAACGAGCTGGTACCGAAATCTCTGTTTTATAAATACGTTTGGGATTGATTGGTACTGATATTTCAGTGCTAAGTAGTTAATAACTGTATGTGCGAGAACAATTAAAATACTCAAATTTCAGCAATTAAATTTTAAAATTTTTAAATTTTAATTGCCAAATTTGTGTTAATGGGTTTTTTTGTAATTTGATACTTTAATGTGTGTGTGTGTATTTTCCCACGGTTAAATAGGGATGTTCACATTGTTGTTGTTTAATTTTTTATGATGTTGGGGTAGGCGTGGGAATTTTTGTCTGTCCATATGAGACCTTGGGAGTTTGTATCTGTCCGTATGAGACCGTGGGAATTTCTGTCCGTCCATATGTGGGGGGGTAGTTTGGTGGAGGGGTGCTATAGTAACCAAAATGAGTTTGTATAAGTGAGCGTGAGACCGTGGGAATTTTTGTCTGTCCATATGAGAGCTTGCGAGTTTGTGTCTGTCCATATGTGACCTTGGGAATACATGTCCGTCGGTATGTGAGCGTGGGAATTTCTGTCTGTCCATATGTGAGCGTAGGAATTCTGTCTCTACATGGGTGCTATGGCCTAATAGAAAATAATAAATTTTTATTATCTGACACAACATTTTTTAGGAAGTACAATATCTCAAAAGTGTTGTATAAATGGATGGCCCTAATGTTTGTGGTTCGTTTCTTCTTGCTGGAGTGAGATTTCTTCTTTTATTTTTTAGCTTGTTTTTAATTGTGGTGTGTGTTTACTTAAGATATTTTTAATTTTGGTGTGTGTTTACTTAAGATATTTTGTCCAGCAATTCAGTTATTTCTTTTTTGTGTGCAATGCTTGAGTCTGGGGGAATAATTTGATTATTCTGATCTTGAAGACGTTGTGAAAAAAATTACTATTGCATAAATATTGAATTTGATATTTTGTTTATTTTATACATGACGATCATCGATGGATTTTATTTGGGGATCTGAATGGTGGTGCGATTTCTGTATTTTGTAGAATATTAATATGTGTGTGTTTTTGTGTTCTGAGTGGCGATTGGAATGTCTGCCTGTCAGACAGGGGGTGTGTGTGTGACGATTGGTGAGTCTGTGTGACAGTCCGCTTTTTTGTTGCTTTCCTGGATTTAGCGCAAGTGGGTCAGTATGAAATGAAATAAATTTGTAGATATTTATGTACGCATATACATACAAACAAATAATAAGCGTTTATTCGTTGTGCCCAAATATTCCCTTGACCATTTGAATGAATGAACCATTGTGTTTATTTGTTTGTGTGTTCTCTGAAATAAATATGTATATAGGTGTTTATTTGAAATAAAAGACATTTATTTTAATTTTTATAAGCATTTATTTAAAAGTTTGTTAACATTTTCATTTTTAAGTAAAATTGCATTCCTTAAGGCACAAACACCATAGTCGTGATAGCTACAATAGAAATATGTTGAATGGTTAGTTTCCATTTGTTTAAAATTAATGCAGCCAATGTCTTCAATGTTATAAACTGTTTGATGAATCATTTTTTCTAGCCATTTTTTCTTCTCTCCCCCCTTAACATATATTTGTGAATTTCTTATATTGGATTTTAAAAACTTGCAAACGCTTTGAAATGAGACTGATCCATCATTCCAGTTAATATGATGATAGTTTTTTGTTAACCAAACTGCTTCTCTCTGTTTTTTGACCGATAAACATGCGAAATCAAAAGGAGGTTTTATGATGAAATTGAGGCATTCGTTGTTGCTGAAAACTACAGCTAGTTCTTTTGCGATGAAGTCATTTGAATTATTTTTGAAACCTTGCAAGTCTACAAAAACAATATCACCATCCATGTTATTTAATTTATAAGACCTTCCGGACTTGACCTTTTATTGGTATGTATTCTATTACGCGGTCATGAATAAGAACGCAGTAAGCTGATGTCGTTGCTGGAATATTTGTTGCTGTTTCAAACTCAATTTTTATGTCAATCGGTCCGGTATTGACTGATTCGTTCTGATAGCTTACATCTACTACAATAATTGGAGCGTCGTCTTTAAACTCCTGGGCAGTTAATAATGGTTGAGGCTCATTCATATAGTAGCTTTGTTGAAATCTTACATACATATCATATAGAATTGCATACCGTTCATTTTTAAATTTTATGTTAAGATCATCATATGGGTAAGAGGTTGAATTTAAATGTACTTTTAAATTAGTGAGGTCACAGTGAACAAATTTGTTACCTCGTTGAAATGCGACCAATACAAAACGTGGTCGCTCTTTACTTGCAGCTAATTTAACATTCCAAATATGACTTGTTCCTGTATTCAATTGTGGATTCATATGACAATCCCAGCTACGAAATGCCATCGGTATAGAAGCACCATTGTTAATAATTTTAATCATATTCAACTTGCTCTGATCAGATAATTGTACGTGTGGAATTCTCCAGGAGATGAGTGAAATTGTAAGTTTCGATTTTTCAGTAGAAACGCTCGAGTGTACAAGAGCTTCATCATTTTTATTGCGCAAGAGTATCAATTCATGCTTTCCATTAAGTATAACTTTGTTGTAGTCTTCAGCAAACCCCAAAAGCATTTTTAGTGGTACATAAAAATTAAAATATCCATTCTTAAGATTCAAATCATCAGTTTTATGCCATCCACCATTTTGCATTACAACGCTTTGAGTTGGTGATAGAGATACCAAATTTTTTATTGTGGTTGTTGTTCCTAAATACCTTGTATGATCGATTTCAATACCATTAAGCTCATAGCGGATTTCATCAAATAGATGTGCAACAAAGTTGTTTTTCAATTTAAAATTTTCTGAAAATTTTCCAGTTTTTTCATCTACAACGAAACCTTCCACATATATATAGCTCTCACTAGGTAACACGTACAAATCTTGATTTTGTATTGAGATTCGAATCTCATCATTATTATTGTACGATTGTAGATATGGTATGTAGGTATGATAGTCCTTTTTTATTATATTTTCGTCAGACAATGGCTTATCCAATACGTTTATTATTGAGCTGATTTTGTTTTCAGTTTGAAATTGAAAGACTTGAGAAAACTTTTGTTTGTTGTTGTAAGTGACCTTTGACGAGCAGATCTTTTCAATTGTGGTTTAGGTTGTAATATCTGTGGATGAGACGTGGCTGCCGTATTTTGTGATATACTTGTATTGTATATTATCATTACTTAGTTGGTCTTAAATGTATTCGTATTGTAATTTCCTCTCCTCTGAAATTAATTAAATCACCGTTCTGATCAACCACGCGCAGTGATAGAGAACTTATGTCTTTGGTGTTTACAGGTAAATAGATGAGATTCCGTGGAATCTCATCTATTTTATAGCCTGCAGGTACATTAATCGGAAACTCATGAAGTGTGTGTGATTTTGAATTGTTCATATATGTGTTAGTAGCGATACTACTTTCAATTCGCAAGAGATTTACTTTAAAAATATTAACTGGAAGATCTGAGTAATGATCTTCGGTCGGTGTTAGGATTTTACTATTGAATCCTAAAAGATTCCCAATTGTATTTTCTTTATTAAAATATATCGGGTCTTTAGAACTATTTATTTTAACTTGCATCGTATTGTTGTTAGCTTCTATAAAAATATGCTCTCCAGGACTGAGTCGTTTGTATTGCTCTTCTATGTAGTCAACTATATCTTTCAATTCATAAGATCCAATTGGTATTTCAATTACATATTCCCCTATATGAAACATATTGTTATAGGAGTCTACATTTGGAATACTGTTGTATGAATGAAAATCAGTTAGCGCACACTCATATGAGTCGTTTAAGTCAATGGGAGGAAAATAATTAGCATATAGCGCTGATGAGTTAGAGCTCAGAGTAAGTGTTATTGACATTATAACAGCCTGTTCACAAATAAATAAAGTTTAATACACACCATGGTTTATAAGAATAATTTGCATATATATTTCATAATCTTATTTTAAAATTAACATTAGTTATTAAAAATATTGATGTTATTGTCGTTGTTATCATTGCGGATGACGATTTATTTCGTTTTCAATCTATAGTATTTCATCTTTGCTTATCCAGGAATAGTGTTGATTAGAAAATCCCAACCATTTAACTAATGCTTTGCCCCCTTTCAGTCAAATCACCTTTTCAACTAGATATGTATTTGGAAATCTAGTTCTTGACAGTTCTTCCGTATAGAAGCCACCTTTAATAGGATTTCCAAGATAATCTTCTAATATGTATGTTTTAGGATATGTATTCTGAACTCTTTGGATTGTGAAAATTTCTGTTGTCCAATTCGGAGTATAGCCTTTCTCAAAAATATGTTTATATTTGCTAATACGTACATGGTCTCCTGCATTAAATTTTGACATTTTGTACATCTTTAAATGACTGTATACTGTATTTAGAAGTTGTTTTTCATTTTTTGAGTTGACTTTAATCGGTGGCATTTTAATGGTGCGATGAACTTTTCTATTGTATGCATTAAGTAAATCTTTGTATATATCAAGCCAGTTGTAGGAACCATTAAAACTAAACTCTTTCCACATCATTCCTTTTAATGTTCTATTGAATCGTTCTACTATTGATGCTTTCATGATGCTATACGTTGAGTAGTGTTTGATGTTGTATTTATCCATCAATTGATTAAAGTGTTTGTTGAAGAATTCTTTACCATCATCTGTTTGTAAGTTTTTTGGCACACGCCCCAACTGAAAAATAGTCTCCATTGCCTGCGTTGTGTCAACAGCTGTTTTTCTTCTCAGAGGTACTGCCCAAGCATATTTGGAGAATGTGTCAATTACAGTTAGCAAAAATCTATAATTTTTATTGTATGTAGAATAGTTCCCCATTTCAACTAAATCCGCTTGCCAAAGATCGTCTATTCCCTTCATAACAACTCTACGACGTCCAAACATTTTTCGAGCTTGCTTATGGAGCTCGTTCACTAAATTTCTTTTTGTATCCATGTCTAAGCTTTAAGAAGTCTTTGGGGTGTGTTGTGATCTATCTGATGCGCTTTCACCAATTGACACAAACATGTAATTTTCAAATCTATACATTTTCTCATTTAATCTTTCAATTTCTTCTTCGAAGGATGCTCTGATCTTGGAAATGCTTTCTTGCAATTTTTTTATTCTCTTCCAACTGTAATATTATTTCATGTTGTTGCATTTCGATTTGATTTTTTAGAGTATTGTGCATTTTGTTGTTATCTTCTTTAAATTCTTTTATAATTTTGTGTTCTACTTCTTCCATTTGAGTTTGCAAAAACAATTTATTGATAGCATCGTTTTCCTCCAAAGCTTTTGCAACATTTTTGATTCTTTTGTTTTGGACATCAATGTTGTTGTTCGCATCCAAAAAGAGCCCCAACAATTTAGGTGCATTTTTCAATGAAATTATACTGCTAGTGTCGTTTAGATAATGTCCGAATTTATCAACAGACATAATTTATATTTAAAATGTGTATGCGTTTATATAGTTTATACTATTATATTAGCTTCACGTAGTTCTTCAATAATTGAGACAATCTCGTTGTTGTGATTAGTATGACCTGCAGATTGTGATGCAAGCAGTAGTCTAAGTCGATCTACCAACTCGTTTGGATCATCCCAGTATATATAGTTTGATTTATGAGGATTTACCTGCATCAATCCCTTACCTAAATAAGTAGCCTTTGTTAATTCCGATGAGGTCTTATGATTTTTCTCTTTAAAAAGTTTTCCAATAATATGTTTGTACTTGTACCCTCTAGTCCCCTTGATTTGACCATCGGACTTATAATCTCTTCTGTGTGCATTGGTAGTAAGTAATATTTTTTTATAGATTTCAAGCTCGAATTTATCATAGTTTTTTGGTGTTTTATGAAACATCAAAGAAAACAGTCCTGGGGTGAGAGCCCATATTTGACCACCAACTTGTATTTTATCTTGATTTAACTCGATGTTGCTAATACCAAATTTCCATTCGTTATTATAATCTCTATGTGGACCATAGTTAGTATCTAGTTCATTTCTCGATTGCAATAGTGATAAGTCAGGATAACTCTCGTCATGATTAGAATGTTGTGAATAAAAGTCGTCTTCATCAAAATCGCTGTTACTTTTACTATTAGACTGTTTAAACATTGATTCTTCAATTAGTTTCTTAGGGGTACTTGTTTCCAACTTCATTGTTGAGTTCTGAGGATGAAAACTAGCACTGCCCTCATATTCAGTTTTCTTATCATTCTTTTCTTTTTTATTCGGTATATCAATATATTTAGAGCTATTTATAAATTCTTTTAAAGGTTCTGTTATGGGCTTGAATGTATCACTTAATTGCTGATGTGTATCTATTTCACAAGTTTTTATACTACGAAGCTTTTTCTTTAATATATTTCTTGTTGTCACCAAGTCTTTTAGAATTTTTTCATTCATTTTAGCTTTTCAGCTATCAGATCAGCTTATCAAGTATCAGATCAGGTTATCAGATCAGGTATCAGATCAGTTTATCAGGTATCAGATCAGCTTATCAGGTGTCAGATCAGGTATCAGATCAGCTTATCAGGTGTCAGATCAGGTTATCAGATCAGATATTAGATGAGTTTATCAGGTTATCAGATCAGGTATCAGATCAGTTTATCAGATGAGGTTATCAGATCAGCTTGTTAGGTATCTGATCAGATTATTATGTATCAGATCAAGTTTTTGCTTAGATGACCAGTTATAACAATCACATGTATAAAGTTTAAAGCCAGATTATGTACTAAGCAATACCCTTGATGAACAGCAATTTATATTACGATGAAGTAATCAAATGATTTTCTATAGCGACCATTGTTTAGTTCATTATCTTTACTTATCATCAAAAATCCATATTTATCCTTCCAACATTCTTGACATATATACTGAAACTTTTCAAATTTCATGTCGCTGGCAACATGATCATCGTATACATGTCTCATATTTTTCGCATCTTGTTTAAACATTATAATTAAATTGGCATTATCTCTTATTAAATGTTTTGAAATTCTTGTGTAGGTTTGACACAAGTAAAATGAATCCACATTCTTATGACGCCCCATACAAAAATATGCACGTATATTGTTTTGGTTTTCACATGCAACATCATTGAAAATCATAATTGAATTGCTTTTAGCTTCGCTAGGAGGAACAACGGACTCATTGTCTGCGAATGTGTAGTATCCCATTCCTTTAATTGGCGAAATTAAATTCTTTAGGTATTCATATTTAGGTTGATACAGAGATTTTGAGTACAAATAGATATTTTCAAACTTGAGACCATTAGGACTTTCTAGCAAACTGATCATTACATTAGTTTTTCCACAATTGGAGGGACCAACTATTAATGCTCGTATAGAATTTGGTAGCAAGGAACTATGTCTTATTTTTGTACTGTCATTTGAAGATACATCCACATTACGAACTAAAATATTTTTGTGTTGTTTTACTAAGCGCATTTCAATAACTACTTGTAAAATTCACAAAACAATATCTTTTATTCTAGAATAAAATAATATGGTTACGTTTTATAAAAAAACATTCAGTCATAAGAAAACTATCGTTGGAGAAGGTTTACTAAATAAAACAATAAATTCTCTACCTTTTGAATTACATCTTCCTGGATATCAGTACTGTGGACCTGGCACAAGATTACAAAAGCGTTTAGATAGAGGAGATAAAGGAATTAATTTATTGGATGCTGCTTGCAAAAATCACGATATAGCTTACTCCAAAAACAAAGAATTAAACAGTAGACACCAAGCTGATAAAATTCTTGAAAATAAAGCTTGGGAAAGAGTTCTTTCAAACAATAGCAGTCTTGAAGAAAAAACATTTGCATATATGGTGTCCAATGCAATGAAAGCAAAAACTAAATTTGGTATGGGTATGGAGAAGAAGAGCAGAAATAGGCAAAGACTATCGTTACGAACTCATTTAAATGATAAAAAGCTGTTCAATAGTTCAATTAGAGCAGCAACAAAAACATTACGGGAAGAAAAACCACAAGACATTAACTCGGCCATTAAAATCGCTCGTAAAGTTATCAACAGATCACTTAAGGGGAAAAAGGCACGCGTTGTAATACCACGCATAATCAATGTTCCAAAAATTGGTGGATTTTTACCGCTAATTCCAATTCTAACTGCTCTAGGTGCACTTGGTAGTCTAACAACTGGAGGTGCCGCTATAGCTAAGGCTGTAAATGCAACAAAGGACGCAAAAAAACAACTTGAGGAAGCCACCAGACACAATAAGGCAATGGAGTCTATTGCTGTGGGAGAAGGACTGTACCTTAAACCATATAAAAAGGGTTATGGACTTGTTTCTAAAGATCATTCAAAAAACTATTAGAAATGCTACCCAACAGACCATTATCAGAATTTGATCTAAGAAAATTTTCAAGAAATATTCCACACTTTAGAGGAGTTTATATGTTGGATTCTCTACCAAAACGGCCAAGGACAGTAGAATGTGGAATAATTAATTTAGATTTATCAGCAGGACCAGGTACTCATTGGGTAGCATACTATAGAAACAAGGATGACAAACAATATTTCGACAGCTTTGGAAATTTACAACCTCCTTTAGAATTAATAAAATATCTAGGTAGAAATATTGAATACAACTACAATCAATATCAAAACTTTAATACATTTAATTGTGGTCATTTATGTTTAAAATTTCTTTATGAAGCAACTAAAGAGTTGAAATAAAACACAAGCATATATTTGTATATTTTAAAAAATTCTTTCGTTGTTTTATTGTATTAGTTACAAAATATATGTACATAACATTTTTTTTTTTTTATTTTTTTTGGATGCGAACAACAACATTGATGTCCAAAACAAAAGAATCAAAAATGTTGCAAAAGCTTTGGAGGAAAACGATGCTATCAATAAATTGTTTTTGCAAACTCAAATGGAAGAAGTAGAACACAAAATTATAAAAGAATTTAAAGAAGATAACAACAAAATGCACAATACTCTAAAAAATCAAATCGAAATGCAACAACATGAAATAATATTACAGTTGGAAGAGAATAAAAAAATTGCAAGAAAGCATTTCCAAGATCAGAGCATCCTTCGAAGAAGAAATTGAAAGATTAAATGAGAAAATGTATAGATTTGAAAATTACATGTTTGTGTCAATTGGTGAAAGCGCATCAGATAGATCACAACACACCCCAAAGACTTCTTAAAGCTTAGACATGGATACAAAAAGAAATTTAGTGAACGAGCTCCATAAGCAAGCTCGAAAAATGTTTGGACGTCGTAGAGTTGTTATGAAGGGAATAGACGATCTTTGGCAAGCGGATTTAGTTGAAATGGGGAACTATTCTACATACAATAAAAATTATAGATTTTTGCTAACTGTAATTGACACATTCTCCAAATATGCTTGGGCAGTACCTCTGAGAAGAAAAACAGCTGTTGACACAACGCAGGCAATGGAGACTATTTTTCAGTTGGGGCGTGTGCCAAAAAACTTACAAACAGATGATGGTAAAGAATTCTTCAACAAACACTTTAATCAATTGATGGATAAATACAACATCAAACACTACTCAACGTATAGCATCATGAAAGCATCAATAGTAGAACGATTCAATAGAACATTAAAAGGAATGATGTGGAAAGAGTTTAGTTTTAATGGTTCCTACAACTGGCTTGATATATACAAAGATTTACTTAATGCATACAATAGAAAAGTTCATCGCACCATTAAAATGCCACCGATTAAAGTCAACTCAAAAAATGAAAAACAACTTCTAAATACAGTATACAGTCATTTAAAGATGTACAAAATGTCAAAATTTAATGCAGGAGACCATGTACGTATTAGCAAATATAAACATATTTTTGAGAAAGGCTATACTCCGAATTGGACAACAGAAATTTTCACAATCCAAAGAGTTCAGAATACATATCCTAAAACATACATATTAGAAGATTATCTTGGAAATCCTATTAAAGGTGGCTTCTATACGGAAGAACTGTCAAGAACTAGATTTCCAAATACATATCTAGTTGAAAAGGTGATTTGACTGAAAGGGGGCAAAGCATTAGTTAAATGGTTGGGATTTTCTAATCAACACTATTCCTGGATAAGCAAAGATGAAATACTATAGATTGAAAACGAAATAAATCGTCATCCGCAATGATAACAACGACAATAACATCAATATTTTTAATAACTAATGTTAATTTTAAAATAAGATTATGAAATATATATGCAAATTATTCTTATAAACCATGGTGTGTATTAAACTTTATTTATTTGTGAACAGGCTGTTATAATGTCAATAACACTTACTCTGAGCTCTAACTCATCAGCGCTATATGCTAATTATTTTCCTCCCATTGACTTAAACGACTCATATGAGTGTGCGCTAACTGATTTTCATTCATACAACAGTATTCCAAATGTAGACTCCTATAACAATATGTTTCATATAGGGGAATATGTAATTGAAATACCAATTGGATCTTATGAATTGAAAGATATAGTTGACTACATAGAAGAGCAATACAAACGACTCAGTCCTGGAGAGCATATTTTTATAGAAGCTAACAACAATACGATGCAAGTTAAAATAAATAGTTCTAAAGACCCGATATATTTTAATAAAGAAAATACAATTGGGAATCTTTTAGGATTCAATAGTAAAATCCTAACACCGACCGAAGATCATTACTCAGATCTTCCAGTTAATATTTTTAAAGTAAATCTCTTGCGAATTGAAAGTAGTATCGCTACTAACACATATATGAACAATTCAAAATCACACACACTTCATGAGTTTCCGATTAATGTACCTGCAGGCTATAAAATAGATGAGATTCCACGGAATCTCATCTATTTACCTGTAAACACCAAAGACATAAGTTCTCTATCACTGCGCGTGGTTGATCAGAACGGTGATTTAATTAATTTCAGAGGAGAGGAAATTACAATACGAATACATTTAAGACCAACTAAGTAATGATAATATACAATACAAGTATATCACAAAATACGGCAGCCACGTCTCATCCACAGATATTACAACCTAAACCACAATTGAAAAGATCTGCTCGTCAAAGGTCACTTACAACAACAAACAAAAGTTTTCTCAAGTCTTTCAATTTCAAACTGAAAACAAAATCAGCTCAATAATAAACGTATTGGATAAGCCATTGTCTGACGAAAATATAATAAAAAAGGACTATCATACCTACATACCATATCTACAATCGTACAATAATAATGATGAGATTCGAATCTCAATACAAAATCAAGATTTGTACGTGTTACCTAGTGAGAGCTATATATATGTGGAAGGTTTCGTTGTAGATGAAAAAACTGGAAAATTTTCAGAAAATTTTAAATTGAAAAACAACTTTGTTGCACATCTATTTGATGAAATCCGCTATGAGCTTAATGGTATTGAAATCGATCATACAAGGTATTTAGGAACAACAACCACAATAAAAAATTTGGTATCTCTATCACCAACTCAAAGCGTTGTAATGCAAAATGGTGGATGGCATAAAACTGATGATTTGAATCTTAAGAATGGATATTTTAATTTTTATGTACCACTAAAAATGCTTTTGGGGTTTGCTGAAGACTACAACAAAGTTATACTTAATGGAAAGCATGAATTGATACTCTTGCGCAATAAAAATGATGAAGCTCTTGTACACTCGAGCGTTTCTACTGAAAAATCGAAACTTACAATTTCACTCATCTCCTGGAGAATTCCACACGTACAATTATCTGATCAGAGCAAGTTGAATATGATTAAAATTATTAACAATGGTGCTTCTATACCGATGGCATTTCGTAGCTGGGATTGTCATATGAATCCACAATTGAATACAGGAACAAGTCATATTTGGAATGTTAAATTAGCTGCAAGTAAAGAGCGACCACGTTTTGTATTGGTCGCATTTCAACGAGGTAACAAATTTGTTCACTGTGACCTCACTAATTTAAAAGTACATTTAAATTCAACCTCTTACCCATATGATGATCTTAACATAAAATTTAAAAATGAACGGTATGCAATTCTATATGATATGTATGTAAGATTTCAACAAAGCTACTATATGAATGAGCCTCAACCATTATTAACTGCCCAGGAGTTTAAAGACGACGCTCCAATTATTGTAGTAGATGTAAGCTATCAGAACGAATCAGTCAATACCGGACCGATTGACATAAAAATTGAGTTTGAAACAGCAACAAATATTCCAGCAACGACATCAGCTTACTGCGTTCTTATTCATGACCGCGTAATAGAATACATACCAATAAAAGGTCAAGTCCGGAAGGTCTTATAAATTAAATAACATGGATGGTGATATTGTTTTTGTAGACTTGCAAGGTTTCAAAAATAATTCAAATGACTTCATCGCAAAAGAACTAGCTGTAGTTTTCAGCAACAACGAATGCCTCAATTTCATCATAAAACCTCCTTTTGATTTCGCATGTTTATCGGTCAAAAAACAGAGAGAAGCAGTTTGGTTAACAAAAAACTATCATCATATTAACTGGAATGATGGATCAGTCTCATTTCAAAGCGTTTGCAAGTTTTTAAAATCCAATATAAGAAATTCACAAATATATGTTAAGGGGGGAGAGAAGAAAAAATGGCTAGAAAAAATGATTCATCAAACAGTTTATAACATTGAAGACATTGGCTGCATTAATTTTAAACAAATGGAAACTAACCATTCAACATATTTCTATTGTAGCTATCACGACTATGGTGTTTGTGCCTTAAGGAATGCAATTTTACTTAAAAATGAAAATGTTAACAAACTTTTAAATAAATGCTTATAAAAATTAAAATAAATGTCTTTTATTTCAAATAAACACCTATATACATATTTATTTCAGAGAACACACAAACAAATAAACACAATGGTTCATTCATTCAAATGGTCAAGGGAATATTTGGGCACAACGAATAAACGCTTATTATTTGTTTGTATGTATATGCGTACATAAATATCTACAAATTTATTTCATTTCATACTGACCCACTTGCGCTAAATCCAGGAAAGCAACAAAAAAGCGGACTGTCACACAGACTCACCAATCGTCACACACACACCCCCTGTCTGACAGGCAGACATTCCAATCGCCACTCAGAACACAAAAACACACACATATTAATATTCTACAAAATACAGAAATCGCACCACCATTCAGATCCCCAAATAAAATCCATCGATGATCGTCATGTATAAAATAAACAAAATATCAAATTCAATATTTATGCAATAGTAATTTTTTTCACAACGTCTTCAAGATCAGAATAATCAAATTATTCCCCCAGACTCAAGCATTGCACACAAAAAAGAAATAACTGAATTGCTGGACAAAATATCTTAAGTAAACACACACCAAAATTAAAAATATCTTAAGTAAACACACACCACAATTAAAAACAAGCTAAAAAATAAAAGAAGAAATCTCACTCCAGCAAGAAGAAACGAACCACAAACATTAGGGCCATCCATTTATACAACACTTTTGAGATATTGTACTTCCTAAAAAATGTTGTGTCAGATACTAAAAATTTATTATTTTCTATTAGGCCATAGCACCCATGTAGAGACAGAATTCCTACGCTCACATATGGAGAGACAGAAATTCCCACGCTCACATACCGACGGACATGTATTCCTAAGGTCACATATGGACAGACACAAACTCGCAAGCTTTCATATGGACAGACAAAAATTCCCACGGTCTCACGCTCACTTATACAAACTCATTTTGGTTACTATAGCACCCCTCCACCAAACTACCCCCCCCCCACATATGGACGGACAGAAATTCCCACGGTCTCATACGGACAGACACAAACTCCCAAGGTCTCATATGGACAGACAAAAATTCCCACGCCTACCCCAACATCATAAAAAATTAAACAACAACAATGTGAACATCCCTATTTAACCGTGGGAAAATACACACACACACATTAAAGTATCAAATTACAAAAAAACCCATTAACACAAATTTGGCAATTAAAATTTAAAAATTTTAAAATTTAATTGCTGAAATTTGAGTATTTTAATTGTTCTCGCACATACAGTTATTAACTACTGTGCTATTAACTACAAAATTTATTAAATACGTTTCAAAATCTATTTTACACAAATATTTCTCCAAAATATCTCGGCCTATTATCCCATCTGCAGGGATTTGAAAATTACTTTCAACAACATGAAATTTATGTTTGATTTCTTCAGTACCAATCATTAAATGCAGCTCTGATGTCCCAATGCTATCTACCTTTTCACTTGTTATACCAGAAAGTGACGATATGATTTTGGTATCAATGTTCTTTAAATTCCCTAATTTACAAATAGATATCTCTGCTCCAGTATCTACCAAAAATTTAAGTTCTTCATCTACACTTTTGCATGTTATTGTATTATCCGTACTTGCTGAAAGTTTGAACATTTTCGGGCGCTCTGCATAACAATTTTTGCTATACGGCCCTAGTAGTTTCCCTCATAATTAATATTTCTTCTCTGTGAATTAACGCGTGGTGGTAAATTTCTATTCCTAGCACCATTATTATACGTGGTATTATCTCTTACTCTATTTCCCATATAGCTACTCGAATTGTTGTTCCTGTTGTTGGTACGAAAAGTATTATGATTTTGTGAAGTGTGGTGATTGTTGGCGCTGTAACCTCTGTTGAAATCACGGTTTTGATTATAATAACCGTTGCCACGATTTTGTGTGTTATGGTTTCTGTTTCTATTTGTTGCAAAATTATTACTAGACCTTTCCACTCTAAATACTGTACTATCATTTGTTTTCATATTTCTCTCTAGTGTCACACACTTTTCTACAGCCTCAATAAAAGTTTTTGGTGAACTAGCCTGTAAAACGTTGTGATATTCCACGTTGACCCCCTTTGTAAAAACATTTAAGGCCATATTTTCGCTCATTTTATAAATCGCGTCTTTTGTTTCTACTGTTGGGTTCTCTATTGATTTTATCTCAAAATCACTTAGTTGTTCAGTCAACATAGCAAGTTTCTCTCTATATTCTGAAATACTTAATCTGCCCTGTTTAGCTGTACCTAGCTCTGTTAACACTTGTTGTAATGTTCTAGGATTCGGAAAACCTTTTTCCAATTGACTTTTCAATTCTATAAATGTTGTTGGTTTATTAGAGCGCCCCAAAATTCTGCGTACATGAGTCGAAAGCTTGAAATTGTAGACATACTTAATGAACATTCCTCTGTCCTCTGGTTTTAAAATATCATGTAGCAACTCTGTCTGTACTATAAAATCTTCCAACTCCTCATAAGTACCCTTAAAAATATGTAGGTTTTTACCTACTACAGATATGTCAAATTGCGCCATTTTAGAACTCAATAATTCTTCAACTTTCTTACCTACCTCCTTGACTTTTAAATTTGAAACTGTAGTTACTAATTTTTCATACAATTCATGAAAATTGTTCAACTCTGCTATCGGAATTTTTTTGATAATAAATCTATTTCCGCATTTACTGTTTTCAAATATTCTAGCTTATCGCCTATATAATTTGCAGAGTAAATTCTATCTTTACTTTTTTTTATATTTGTGTATAACTTCCTTAATTCTTCTTTGTGGGTGCTGTTGGCTGAAGTAGTAGAACACGAGACTATGAAGCGGAGTGACCTGAGTTCGAGCCCCCGCTGAGTCATGAAATATTGTGTTGAATTCTTCTGATCAGCATTAGTGCGTGGTTGTGTTACTTGTTGCCAGCCTGTTTTCAGTGATGAAGGCATAGTACTGGTCACTGGACAATTACTGGCAGCGACTGACCCAATCATGTACTAAAAGCAGAGTAACAGCACCCACCTTCGTCGGCCCTGTAGCAAAAATTAGCCGGCGAAGTAAAAGGTTGAAATAGCTACAAAAAAAAAAAAAAAAAAAAAAAAAAACTGTCTATCTTCTCATCTTTCCTAATCTGTCCCCTCAATACTATCCCCTCGTTTTCAGTTCCAGCGAAATGCATTGCATATATAGGGGACATCCCCTGAGTGCTGGTCCTACTCCTAAAAAAAAAAAAAAAAAAAAAAATATCTATTAAATTCTTCCATATGTACTAATAATTACTAATTTCCTTATATATGCCGCCACTATACTAGACATATATGTTAATGTCACTGATACAAGTGTATTAAATACTACTTATTTTACAACACTGCATCGGAGAGCACTAAAATTGCATTTGTGTTTTCTATCAATTTTACTTTGTGCGGGATTTCAATTACATTAATTCAATTTCTTACTTATTTATAATCTTATTTACATAGTATTATTCAAATTTGCCAAAGTGTTGTTTTTTTTTTTATTCATAGAGAAAATATAGAAAATTTTATTTAATTAAGTAAAGGAAACATTTAAAAAAATTTTTTTTGTGGTGGTATTGCAGTTTTTGTTTCTCCAACTGGTCTATTTGTAGCCACAATTCACTGGCTATTTCCCAATGTGGTGGTGGATCTGCGTTGACTGCTGCTTTCAACGCTGCCAGCTTCCGCCTTATCTTCACCAGCTTACCTCCCCGCCTGTGTTTCGGCTTATCCACTTTTGGAACCGCGGTAAGTCGTTGTTCTTTTCTTTTCTCTTGACGTATCCTATACTCCTCTAAAGTTAAACGCTTCGGGCCTGCCTCTTTGTCTGCGCTACCCACGGGCACGTACTCCTCCACTGGTATATTTTTATATTGTTTGGCAGGATCGCCATGTAAAGATTCAGTTTTCAATTAAACAAATTTTAGCCTGACTATTTTTGTGCCGGCGCTTAATAACGCCACGGGCATAAGTTCTGCTAAGGCAAATTAATATGCCTATTATGAACGAGCAAGTTTATATGCTCTTTAGAAAAACTGCCGATTTGAAGGCAAAATATTGAATGATCTTTATTTGCAAAATTTGATCCTTTTATATGTAATTAACAGGATAATTCCAGATAAGTGTTTTATTAATTACAATAACTAATATTGATAAATGTTTAGATACATGTTTGTATTTAGCATAATAACTTTCTTAAAAATAAAGTAAAAATTGTTGGTGGCAATTAAAAAGAAATTCCTAAGTTTACACTCGAGAAAAAATGTTCGTAAAAAGTGTGAACATTGAACATATGTGTATGCTTATGTTTATTATTTTATAATACTCTACAATGTACTATAAAATATTGCACTTGTCCATCCCTGAATTCGAAATTTTATTTTTAATTTTTTGATGCCAATTTAGTTCTTCCTAAATTATAAGACAGTTTTAGTTAGCAAAAAACAAAAAAAAAAACAACATCAGTTGCCTGTTTGATTACTTTCATGTATAAAAAAAATTCCATTTCCCACCCCTGGAAGCAAAATTTGAATAAAAAAATTTTTCTTTTTTTGGCCAATGCAAATCTTCATGACGAAAGAAAGTGGTTTTGTTAAGGAAAAACTTGAAATTTTTAACAATTTTAGTTGCTATGTACATGTACTACAAAATACGGAATAGGCCGAAAAAAAATGTTAATTTCCCATCCCTGGAAAAAATTTTTATTTTTTTAGTTTTTAATAGACCATCGAGGCTCCCCAAAGCACGAAATAGGTTTAATTTACAAACATAAAAAAAAAAATTGATATTTGGCATAAATTTTGCATCGAGAGATAGGTGTAACCTTCCCAGCTCTGGAACCATACTTCGGATCTTTCTGAATTTCAATAGCACTCTATTTAAGTTCATTTCCAATCCAACGGTCCAAGAACGAAGTCTCTAGCTCATCTGGGGGCTTGGGAAAACCGTACAGACGGACGGACATCGCTCAATCGTCATCGCTATTCATAAGGATCCAGAATATATATACTTTATGGGGTCCCATGTGCATATCGAAGAAATTACACACAGAATGACAAACTTATATATACCCTTTCACTTTTTTGTGAAGGGTATAAACATTTTAATCAATCATATTTTGAAATGATCCAAGTTGACTATATTTTGACGGCTCCCGAGTTCAAAAAAAAAAATAATTATCTTGCATAGTTCAAAAGTTCTATCGCTTTTTGTAAGGAGAGTTTTGTGATTTTTCAAAATTTTTTATGACGTCACATTTCGGAAGCCGAATGGATCTGGGACCAAATTATTTTTTGTTTAATTGTACTCTTATAGTGTATAACATTTGTGCTCAATTTCATTGAAAACGGTGGTGATGATGCCGAAAATGCCATGTTTTCGTGATGGTTTGACGTGTTTTAAGTCCTTGGCGATTTTTGATATTGGATTTGGGGGAAAAGGTGAAAATAAATCGGACAGCCCTGCGCACAACAGCATTGACAACTACTATACCGAGCGCAAACGCGGCATCAACACAGGGTTGATACCATAAGACACAATTAGTCCGGCAACATTAAATAATATAAATTGAAATACATAGCTAAATTTAAATATAATTCAGTTAAAATTCATAGCCCTTTAAACTGCAAAATGGTCGTTAAATGTTTATTTTCTCAACAATTTAAGAACTTGTGTGTTCTCATCATATCAGAAATGTTTTTTAAAGTAAACATTGACGGCAATAATAGTTATTTATTGAAGATGCCAGCAATTTTATACGATAATTACAAAAACAAAATATAAAGAACAGCACCCTCTGTTGACTGAGGTAGTTAACATGAGACTATGAAGCGGAGGGTCTTGAGTTCGAGTGACATATATTGTGTCCAATTCTTCTGATCAGCATTTGTTAGTTGTTGTCAGCGTGTTTCAGTGATGAAAACATAGCACGGGTTACAGAAAATAATTGGCAACGTTTGACACTATCATGTACTAAAAAGTGATGGTCCGAGCTAAAATAAAGCAACTCGGAAAATTTCATGTTGTTTTTGTAGATGTTGTTGAACTGCAAGCATCAGCTATGTAATTCATACCACCAGAACACAAAAAAAATATTTTTAATTTGTTTTCAATTCAATCTTTACGCCAATATATATTTTCTTAAGTACAACTCTTTTTATTTACAATTTTAGCAGATTTTGGTATTAACATATGTATTTCATAGTTTTGCTTTGATTTTACTGGTAACATCCGAGAAGCGTTACCATATTTTTTTTTCAAAAAACTTGCCATTCCAGAAAAAAAACTTTTTCTTTACATATGCCAAAATAATAAACGAAAATAGATTTCATTTATATTAAAAATATTTTATTAACAAAAAAAAGTATTATTCTAACTTATACAAAACATGAAAAACATTGCATACATAATATGTACCTATACATACATATGGATGTGTATTAAACGTTATACACTTATATAATAATAACAAATAAAATTATATTCACTGATGATGAAAGCATTTCGGAAACAGCGGTTCTGCTCTGCTGTGTAAGTTGAATAACTAATAACTGATGTTGACTTTGATTTGTGACTTGGAATATTTAGCATGTCCTTCTGAATTTAAAACAAAATTCACAACGATTTAAAATAATTACAGTGTTTGGTGGGAGTAAAAACATATCAACATTGTTGTATAAAAAGGGAGTGAAAAATATAAGGTCGTTTCTTTGTATAATGTGCATTATATCATCGTCAATCCATATATTCATAAAATTAATTCCAAACTTTAAGTTATTAAAAAGACTTGAAAAAACTTTGTCCGGACAAAAATTTTGTTCGGACAACATGGGTGAATCCGCTTTAATACATATAATACAATTGGGGTATTCACACTTCGTGATATTTAGTCATATTGTCATAATATTTTAGACCAGTTTGAAAAAGTTGTTGTTGTGCTGCATACAAAAAAGTCATAAAATAATAGCACCCTTTAGGGTATGTTTGTCTTTTGTCATAACATCGCTCTAGAGATCTGAGTCGAACGGTTGAATATCTTTAGGCGAGACGGCGAAAGGATATGTTTGCCGCCGTTACTTATAAATGATTCACGACTAAAAAACGACTAAAAAGTTATTCATACCTATATGTCTGTATATTAAATCACATTTTTATAACATAAAAAATATTAAAAGAGAACTAAATCACAAAAACTAAATGTATAAATGCGAAAATTTATTCTCGCAGCTACTGAACGTTTTTCCGTATGCCGCGCGCAAAAAAATTTATTCAGCTCATATCAAGGCAGCAGCTGTTTTAGTTTATACAAATTCATTTGGATATTCTTGTGCACCAGAAGACAAATTTAATATATAATTTTAAATAGAAATGGAGTTTTTAGACTTTTTGGCATTTTCAAACAACTTTATTACAATTATCTTATGAGTAGTTAGATAATGTATGTGCCAGGACCATTAAAATTCTCAAATTTCAGCAATTAAATTTTAAAATTTTGAAATTTTAATTACCAAATTTGTGTTAATGGTTTTTTTTTGTAATTTAATACTTTAATGTATTTGTGTGTGTGTATTTTCCCACGGTTAAATAGGGGTGTTCACATTGTTGTTGTTTAATTTTTTTATATTTTTTATAATGTTGGGGTAGGCGTGGAAATTTTTGTCTGTCCATATGAGACCTTGGTAGTTTGTGTCTGTCCGTATGAGACCGTGGGAATTTCTGTCCGTCTATATGTGAGGGTAGTTTGGTGAAGGTGCTAGACCGTGGGAATTTTTGTCTGTCCATATGAGAGCTTGGGAGTTTGTGTCTTTCCATATGTGACCTTGGGAATACATGTCCGTCGGTATGTGAGTGTGGGAATTTGTGTCTGTCCATATGTGAGCGTAGGATTCTGTCTGTCCATGTGTGCTAAGGCCTAATAGAAAATAAGAAATTTTTAGTATCTGACACAACATTTTTTAGGAAGTACATCTCAAAAGTATTGTATAAATGGATGTCCCTAATGTTTGTGGTTCGTTTCTTCTTGCTGGAGCGAGATTTCTTCTTTTATTTTTTGCTTGTTTTTAATTTTGGCGTGTGTTTACTTAAGATATTTTTAATTTGGTGTGTGTTTACTCAAGATATTATGTCCAGCAATTCAGTTATTTCCTTTTTGTGTGCAATGCTTGAGTGTGAGGGAATAATTTGATTATTCTGATCTTGAAGACGTTGTGAAAAAAAAAATTACTATTGCATAAATATTGAATCTGATATTTTGTTTATTTTATACATGACGATCGATGGATTTTATTTGGGGATCTGGATGGTGGTGCGATTTCTGTATTTTGTAGAATATGAATATTTATGCTATGTTTAAGTGTGGGTGTGTGTGTCTTTGTGTTCTGAGTGGTGGTTGGAACGTCTGCCTGTCAGACAGGCTGTGTGTGTAACGATTGGTGAGTCTGTATGACAGTCCGCTTTTTTGCTTCCCTGGATTTAGCGCAAGTGGGTCAGTATGAAATGAAATAAATTTGTAGATATTTATGTACGCATATACATACATACAAACAAATAATAAGCGTTTATTCGTTGTGCCCAAATATTCCCTTGACCATTTGAATGAATGAACCATTGTGTTTGTTTGTTTGTGTGTTCTCTGAAATAAATATGTATGTAGGTTTTTATTTGAAATAAAAGACATTTATTTTAATTTTTATAAGCATTTATTTAAAAGTTTGTTAACATTTTCATTTTTAAGTAAAATTGCATTCCTTAAGGCACAAACAACATAGTTCTGATAGCTACAATAGAGATATGTTGAATGCTTAGTTTCCATTTGTTTAAAATTAATGCAGCCAATGTCTTCAATGTTATAAACTGTTTGATGAATCATTTTTTCTAGCCATTGTTTCTTCTCTCCCCCCTTAACATATATTTGTGAATTTCTTATATTGGATTTTAAAAACTTGCAAACGCTTTCAAATGAGACTGATCCATCATTCCAGTTAATATGATGATAGTTTTTTGTTAACCAAACTGCTTCTCTCTGTTTTTTGACCGATAAACACGCGAAATCAAAAGGAGGTTTTATGATGAAATTGAGGCATTCGTTGTTGCTGAAAACTACACCTAGTTCTTTTGCGATGAAGTCATTTGAATTATTTTTGAAACTTTGCAAGTCTACAAAAACAATATCACCATCCATGTTATTTAATTTATAAGACCTTCCGGACTTGACCTTTTATTGGTATGTATTCTATTACGCGGTCATGAATAAGAACGCAGTAAGCTGATGTCGTTGCTGGAATATTTGTTGCTGTTTCAAATTCAATTTTTATATCAATCGGTCCGGTATTGACTGATTCGTTCTGATAGCTTACATCTACTACAATAATTGGAGCGTCGTCTTTAAACTCCTGGGCAGTTAATAATGGTTGAGGCTCATTCATATAGTAGCTTTGTTGAAATCTTACATACATATCATATAGAATTGCATACCGTTCATTTTTAAATTTTATATTAAGATCATCATATGGGTAAGAAGTTGAATTTAAATGTACTTTTGAATTAGTGAGGTCACAGTGAACAAATTTGTTATCTCGTTGAAATGCGACCAATACAAAACGTGGTCGCTCTTTACTTGCAGCTAATTTAACATTCCAAATATGACTTGTTCCTGTATTCAATTGTGGATTCATATGACTATCCCAGCTACGAAATGCCATCGGCATAGAAGCACCATTGTTAATAATTTTAATCATATTCAACTTGCTCTGATCAGATAATTGTACGTGTGGAATTCTCCAGGAGATGAGTGAAATTGTAAGTTTCGATTTTTCAGTAGAAACGCTCGAGTGTACAAGAGTTTCATCATTTTTATTGCGCAAGAGTATCAATTGATGCTTTCCATTAAGTATAACTTTGTTGTAGTCTTCAGCAAATCCCAAAAGCATTTTTAGTGGTACATAAAATTTAAAATATCCATTCTTAAGATTCAAATCATCAGTTTTATGCCATCCACCACTTTGCATTACAACGCTTTGAGTTGGTGATAGAGATACCAAATTTTTTATTGTGGTTGTTGTTCCTAAATACCTTGTATGATCGATTTCAATACCATTAAGCTCATAGTGGATTTCATCAAATAGATATGCAACAAAGTTGTTTTTCAATTTAAAATTTTCTGAAAATTTTCCGGTTTTTTCATCTACAACGAAACCTTCTACATATATATAGCTCTCACTAGGTAACACGTACAAATCTTGATTTTGTATTGAGATTGGAATCTCATCATTATTATTGTACGATTGTAGATATGGTATGTAGGTATGATAGTCCTTTTTTATTATATTTTCGTCAGACAATGGCTTATCCAATACGTTTATTATTGAGCTCATTTTGTTTTCAGTTTGAAATTCAAAGACTTGAGAAAACGTTTGTTTGTTGTTGTAAGTGACCTTTGACGAGCAGATCTTTTCAATTGTGGTTTAGGTTGTAATATCTGTAGATGAGACGTGGCTGCAGCATTTTGTGATATACTTTTATTGTATATTATCATTACTTAGTCTCTCCAGGACTAAGTCGTTTGTATTATTCTTCCATGTAGTCAACTATATCTTTTCATTCATAAGATCCAATTGGTATTTCAATTACATATTCCCCTATATGAAACATATTGTTATAGGAGTCTACATTTGGAATACTGTTGTATGAATGAAAATCAGTTAGCGCACACTCATATGAGTCGGTTAAGTCAATGGGAGGAAAATAATTAGCATATAGCGCTGATGAGTTAGAGCTCAGAGTAAGTGTTATTGACATTATAACAGCCTGTTCACAAATAAATAAAGTTTAATACACACCATGGTTTATAAGAATAATTTGCATATATATTTCATAATCTTATTTTAAAATTAACATTAGTTATTAAAAATATTGATGTTATTGTCGTTGTTATCATTGCGGACGGCGATTTATTTTGTTTTCCAACTATAGTATTTCATCTTTGCTTATCAAGGAATTGTGTTGATTAGAAAATCCCAACCATTTAACTAATGCTTTGTCCCCTTTCAGTCGAATCACCTTTTCAACTAGATATGTATTTGGAAATCTAGTTCTTGACAGTTCTTCCGTATAGAAGCCACCTTTAATAGGATTTCCAAGATAATCTTCTAAAATGTATGTTGTAGGATATTTATTCTGAACTCTTTGGATTGTGAAAATTTCTGTCGTCCAATTCGGAGTATAGCCTTTCTCAAAAATATGTTTATATTTGCTAATACTTTAATCGATGACATTTTAATGGTGCGATGAACTTTTCTATTGTATGCATTAAGTAAATCTTTGTATATATCAAGCCAGTTGTAGGAACCATTAAAACTAAACTCTTTCCACATCATTCCTTTTAATGTTGTATTGAATCGTTCTACTATTGATGCTTTCATGATGCTATACGTTGAGTAGTAATTGATATCCATCAATTGATTAAAGTGTTTGTTGAAGAATTCTTTACCATCATCTGTTTGTAAGTTTTTTGGCACACGCCCCAATTGAAAAATAGTCTCCATTGCCTGCGTTGTGTCAACAGCTGGTTTTCTTCTCAGAGGTACTGCCCAAGCATATTTGGAGAATGTATCAATTACAGTTAGCAAAAATCTATAATTTTTATTGTATGTAGAATAGTTCCCCATTTCAACTAAATCCGCTTGCGAAAGATCGTCTATTCCTTTCATAACAACTCTACGGCGTCCAAACATTTTTCGAGCTTCCTTATGGAGCTCGTTCACTAAATTTCTTTTTGTATCCATGTCTAAGCTTTAAGAAGTCTTTGGGGTGTGTTGTGATCTATCTGATGCGCTTTCAGCAATTGACACAAACATGTAATTTTCAAATCTATACATTTTCTCATTTAATCTTTCAATTTCTTCTTCGAAGGATGCTCTGATCTTGGAAATGCTTTCTTGCAATTTTTTATTCTCTTCCAACTGTAATATTATTTCATGTTGTTGCATTTCGATTTGATTTTTTAGAGTATTGTGAATTTGTTGTTCTTTTCTTTACATTCTTTTAACATTTTGAGTTCTACTTCTTCGATTTGAGTTTGCAAAAACAATTTATTGATAGCATCGTTTTTCTCCAAAGCTTTTGCAACATTTTTGATTTGTTTGTTTTGGAGATCAATGTTGTTGTTCGCATCCAAAAAGAGCCCCAACAATTTAGGTGCATTTTTCAATGCAATTATACTGCTAGTGTCGTTTAGATAATGCCCGAATATATCAACAGACATAATTTATATATAATATGTGTATGCGTTTATATAGTTTATACTATTATATTAGCTTCACGTAGTTCTTCAATAATTGAGACAATATCGTTGTTGTGATTAGTATGACCTGCAGACTGTTATGCAAGCAGTAGTCTAAGTCGATCTACCAACTCGTTTGGATCATCCCAGTATATATAGTTTGATTTATGAGGATTTGCCTGCATCAAACCCTTACCTAAATAATTAGCCTTTGTTAAGTCCGATGAGCTCTTATGATTTTTCTCTTTAAACAGTTTTCCAATAATATGTTTGTACTTGTACCCTCTAGTCCCCTTGATTTGGCCATCGGACTTATAATCTCTTCTGTGTGCATTGGTATAAGTAATATTTTTTTATAGATTTCAAGCTCGAATTTATTATAGTTTTTTGGTGTTTTATGAAACATTAAAGAAAGAAGTCCTGGGGTGAGAGCCCATATTTGACCACCAACTTGTATTTTATCTTGATTTAAATCGATGTTGCTACTACCAAATTTCCATTCGTTATTATTATCTCTATGTGGGCCATAGTTAGTATCTAGTTCATTTCTCGATTGCAATAGTGATAAGTCAGGATAACTCTCGTCATGATTAGAATGTTGTGAATAAAAGTCATCTTCATCAAAATCGCTGTTGTTTTTACTGTTAGACTGTTTAAACATCGATTCCTCAATTAGTTTCTTAGGGGTACTTGTTTCCAACTTCATTGTTGAGTTCTGAGGATGAAAACTGGCACTGTCCTCATATTCAGTTTTCTTATCATTATTTTCTTTTTTATTCGGTATATCAATATGTTTAGAGCTATTTATAAATTATTTTAAAGGTTCTGTTATGGGCTTGAATGTATCTTTTAATTGCTGATGTGTATCTTTTTGCACCAGTTTTATACTACGAAGTTTTTTCCTCAATATATTTATTGTTGTCACCAAGTCTTTTAGAATTTTTTCATTCATTTTAGCTATTAGGTATCAGATCAGGTTATCAGATCAAGTATCAGATCAGTTTATCAGGTATCAGATCAGCTTATCAGGTATCAGATCAGCTTATCACGTATCAGATCAGGTATCAGATCAGTTTATCAGGTTATCAGATCAGGTATCAGATCAGTTTATCAGATCAGGTATCAGATCAGTTTTTTTTTTTTTTTTAGGAGTAGGACCAGCGCTCAGGGGATGACCACTATATATGCAATGCATTGTGCCAGAACTGAAAACGAGGGGATAGTATTGAGTGTACAGATTAGGAAAGATGAGTAGATAGACATTTTTTTTTTGTAGCTATTTCAACCTTTTATTTCGCCGGCTAATTTTTGCTACAGGGCCGACAAAGGTGGGTGCTGTTACTCTGCTTTTTTTTAGTACATGATGGTGTCAGTCGCTACCAATTATGTTCAGTGACTATGCCTTTATCATTGAAACAGGCTCGCAACAACTAACACAACCATGAACTGATCAGAAGAATTCAACACAATATTTCATGACTCAGCGCGGGCTCGAACTCACGACCCTCCGCTTCATAGTCTCGTGTTCTACTACTTCAGCCAACAGCACCCACAGCCAACAGATCAGGTGTCAGATCAGTTTATCAGGTATCAGATCAGCTTATCAGGTATCAGATCAGGTATCAGACCAGTTTATAAGGTATCAGATCAGCTTATCAGATCAATTTATCAGTTGTCAGATCAGGTTATCAGATCAGCTTATTAGGTATCAAAATCAAGTTTTGCTTAGATGACCAGTTATAACAATCACATGTATAATGTTTAAAGCCAGATTATGTACTAAGCGATACCCTTGATGAACAGTAATTTATATTATGATGAAGTAATCAAATGCTTTTCTATAGCGACCATTGTTTAGTACATTATCTTTAGTTATCATCAAAAATACATATTTATCCTTCCAACATTTTTGACATACATATATACTGAAACTTTTCAAAGTTCATGTCGCAGGCAACATGATCATCGTATACATGTCTCATATTTTTCGCATCTTGTTTAAACATTATAATTAAATTGGCATTATCTCTTATTAAATGTTTTGGAATTCTTGTGTTGGTTTGACACAAGTAAAATAAATCTACATCAGTGGTAGGCACCGTCAATGTATTGGTAAATTGTGTATGTGTTGAACTTGCGAGCTACCCACTAAACAAAAAGTAAAGCGTTTGAAATATAATGGTGCATTATATATTTATACATAAGTACCAATATTTTCTAAGTTGAAAAAAAACGTTGGTTACGTAACATTATTAATTAAAAATAAAACTTTTTCTAAGTAAACAGTCAAATGAAAAAAATTAAGAAAGGTAGGACAATAATTTGTTATGTTTTCCATTCAAGCAAAAAAAAAAATATAAAAGAATGTTTGCTTGCTGGAGCATAACACTGAATATTCGCAAAAAAAATACGCGATTGGATGTATCAAACTTAATAAGCTTTGATAGTTTCGGCATGGAAGATCATTTTCATACGGGAAACATATTCAAAATATTTTTGATAAGATTTTGCACAGACTAATTAATAAGACTAAGTGTATTACTAAATTAGGAAAATTAGTATAGTCCGTTATTGGAGAAAAATTGTGTAAAAGGCATTGTATGTTATCGAAAGCATTGTTTTTGACAAAATATGTTTCGCATATCATCATGACTGAAATTGTTTGCTGGACAAATATTCTGGAAAAAAATATAAAAAAATTCGTAAGCATCCGCCTGATATTCATTCACCGCTGTCTCATGGACGACTAAATTAAAGAGGGTAAGAATACGTGTGAATGATCTCAGCACAATTGTGCTATGAAACGCCCGTATCTGATCTACATTCTTATGACGCCCCATACAAAAATATGCACGTATATTGTTTTGGTTTTCACATGCAACATCATCGAAAATCATAGTTGAATTGCTTTTAGCTTCACTAGGAGGGACAACGGACTCATTGTCTGCGAATGTGTAGTATCCCATTCCTTTAATTGGCGAAATTAAATTCTTTAGGTATTCATATATAGGTTGATACAGAGATTTTGAGTACAAATAGATATTTTCAAACTTGAGACCATTAGGACTTTCTAGCAAACTGATCATTACATTAGTTTTTCCACAATTGGAGGGACCAACTATTAATGCTCGAATAGAATTTAGTAGCAAGGAACTATGTCTTATTTTTGTACTGTCATTTGAAGATACATCCACATTACGAACTAAAATATTTTTGTGTTGTTTTACTAAGCGCATTTCAATAACTACTTGTAAAATTCACAAAACAATATCTTTTATTGTAGATTAAAGTAATATGGTTGTATTTTATAACAAAAGTGTTAGTCACAAACAAACTATCGTTGGTGAAGGTTTACTAAATAGAACAATAAATTCTCTACATTTTGAATTACATCTTCCTGGATACCAGTACTGTGGACCTGGCACAAGATTGGAAAAGCGTTTAGCTAGAGGAGATAAAGGAATTAATTTATTGGATGCTGCTTGCAAAAATCACGATATAGCTTACTCTAAAAACAAAGAATTAAACAGTAGACATCAAGCTGATAAAGTTCTTGAAAATAAAGCTTGGGAAAGAGATCTTTCTACTGACAGCAGTCTTACTGAGAAATAATTTGCGTACATGGTTACTAATGCGATGAAAGCAAAAACTAAATTTGGTATGGGTATACAGAAGAAGGCGAAGAAGAAAAATATGAAAATATTTCGCCAGGAGTTCATTTATTTGATAAAAAATTGTTCAATAGATCAATTAAAGCGGCAACAAAAATATTAAAGACGGAAAAACCCCAAGAATTAACAAATCGCTCAAGGGGAAAAAGGCATGAGTTGTGATACCACGTATAATAAATGTTCCAACAATTGGAGGATTTCTACCCATAACTCCAATTCTAACTGCGCTAGGTGCAATAGGTAGCCTTGCCACTGGAGGTACCGCTATAGCTAAAGCGGTAAATGCAACAAAGAATGCAAAAAATCAACTTGAAGAGGCAAATAAAGCAATGGAATCTATAGCAGTCGGTGAAGGACTTTTTCTAAAACCATATAAGAAGGGTTATGGCTTAGTTTACGAAGGAAAATCAAAAAACTGTTAAAGATGCTACCCAACAGACCACTATCTGATGTCGACCTGAGTAATTTTTGTATAAATGTACCATATTTTAGAGGAGTTTTCATGATAGACTCGCTACCAAAACGACCAAAGAAAATAGAATGTGGAATAGTCAATTTAGATTTATCAACAGGACTGGGAAATCATTGGGTAGCATATTATAAAAACTGCAGCGAAAATGAATATTTCGACAGCTTTGGAAATTTACAACTTCCTTCAGAATTAATCAAATATATTGGTGGAAATATTAAATACAACTACACTCAACATCAAACATATGATACATTTAATTGTGGACAATTATGTTTAAAATTTCTTTATGAAATATTAAATAAAATCACAAATATACTACACACATATATGTATTTTAATATATTTTTTTTATTTGGTTTGTTATATTAACAAATATAAAACACACACATTTTATTTTTATTGCCAAACGGGGTACTGGGAGTTTGGTATTAGAAACTCATCCATCTCAGTATCCAGAATTAAGCTTCGTTCTCCTTCTCGATGTACTCGAAATGTACCATTCGAGAGATCCTTTATTTCGTAATCTGTTAGACAGTCATATCGATTAGGTAAAAACATTATATGATTTTCAAATTCTAATTGAATTGTTGATCCATATTTTGTTGTCACTCGCTTTGCTTTAATTATAGGATATTTTTCTAAAATATCCAATCCTTTAGCGTGAATTATACTTTTATTATTGATCGAATTAAATTTTTTCACTAAAGATTTTATGGAGTCCATTTTTTGTAAACTTTTCTCTTCGAACGTTTCTTCAAAAGTAATAGCAAATGAAGCTTTGGTAGTCCCAAGGAGCCTAACCGACAACATTTCTTGTGAAATATCAAATGAATCCATATAAAAAAGAAATAAAAAGGAATGAGTGGGGGAGATAAAGAGAGGAAGGGGGTAACGAAAAGGAATTAACCATAGCATTGTTGATATACATATTTTTAAATATCAGAAAGACTACTTTCAAAATTTATAAAACTAATCAGTAGAAAAGGAGCATTCAAGCAATCATCACTCTCATCTGTTAATATATACCGGAATGTCTCAAATCAGAAATAAAATTAACAAGTTTTTAGTAGATTTCGAGTGCTTTAAACTCTACGATCATTTTGAAATGATTAAATTTTTCCTGAACATGCTTGATGAGAACGAGGAATATTTTACGAGTTACATTTTAAATGTTGTCCATGGTACAATCCATTTTGTGAAGAAGGTCCAGATACCTGCCGCTGCTCCATATACCAATTAAGAAAAGAAGTAGTAGAAAATTTAATCAATTCATACTATTTGAAATTTCATTAAAATAAAAATAAATCAAGACTAAAACATGATTGTGTTTTCATTATACATTTATTTTTTTATTTTATTTTAGCAATATAAGAATACTTCTTAGGAACTAGATTTTTTTTATTAATTTAAATCTGCTTCTTGAAATTTAGCAATCTCTGCTAACAGCATATCTAGCTCATAATCAGGATTGGTTTCCTCTATCCGAAAATGATTCAATGCAAAGGTATTTATGCTATTGCTGTCAATTTTTCTTTTATCATCTGAATAACTTAAAACTACTTTACTCAAATGGCTAGTATATATCTGATGCAATTTAGACTTAAAAGTTAACATGGTGTCATATACAATAGACTTATCAAATAAACAATTTCTATATGAACTTATACTATACATATCATGAACGCATTTCTTTACCCCTTTCGACTTTTTAATATCATTTTGATACTGCACACTAAAAGAATATATCTTTGATCTCAATCCCACAAATTCCTTCATTACCTTTCCAAAATTTTCATCCATCATCATACCGAACACCTTTTTGTTCACCAAAGGGAAACCATAAGTATTATCTTGGGGATTATCAGATGTATCAAACTTTTGGTCGCGGTCAGTTTTTATGTGGTGGTAAAAGTCTTCTGTTTTTATAGAATAAAGGTAAGAGTCAGTATCCATATAATTTAGTGATTATTTTGACTTGAATTTAGGTTGCATGTATCCATATTGGAAATCATACATTTTCCATTTGGAGAGCTCAAGTACACAAAATCCTAAATATAAAGGTTTGTTGTAATGGGTTCTTAGCCTATTCATTTGAATTGCTACCATATCCTCAGAAAATATTAACAAACTATGAAAATTTGGTTTGCATATCCAATCTTGAGCTCCTAACTGATTTCGATTTGTCCTAATCCACTTCGTAACTATCCGTACATCTTTTCTCTTCTCCACATTCCCCATAGTTTTACCGTACACTGCGTTATTTAGCAATTTAAAGGAATTTTTCTCAATGCATTTTTTGCAGTCGCCCTATGTTTGGTGTTTAAGTTTATATAACTTTTCAGTCAGGTCGATTGCTTAAAAGTTAGAATCCAATGTACTACTTTCTTTAGAACTAACCCATACTTCAAACATTGTTTAAGAACTCTGTAATGTATAGCATATGTTTGTTTGGTGGAAAAATCTGCAATCAATTTAGTATGCTTTGTTTGTGGAATTTTTTTATTTTCCGGACAGAAAGGAAGATCATTGTGCAAGTCATGTAAATTAGAAGGATAGTCTAAAGTAACTTCATAGACATATCCTTCACTTTAACTATCATCTATGGTTTTCGGATCCAGATTTAGCTGATCAGTTGAGAGCCATCTGAATCCTCCATAAGGTAGATATTCAGACATCGCCCAACCGTAAAGGTTATTGGCGTCTAAGTACACAATATATTCTGAGGGCTTCTCTCTATCGAAATCTTGTAAATATTTATTGTTAGCCTTGGAATATCTCTTACTGCATTGTACACCACGTATTCCTTTCTTAAAGAAATTGTACATATCTATGTCTGTCAGAAGTTATAATTCAACGTTAGTATGCTTCAACATATCATCCCACGATAGTCCTGGTGCAGAGAAATAATGACATGGATCTAAATGGTAGATATTCTTACATACCTTTCTAAAATGTTCAAATATATCAGCAAGTAAGAGTACAGCTGTTTTTAATTATACTTCCATGTAATTTTGCAAGGTTTTGCAACTGAAAGCATTCCAAACTTCCTTCGCATGCTCATAATCTTCAATCGAACACTCCTTATTATTAAGGTGATTGAAGAAATCTTCCCTTGCTGGAAGCTGGCTAACATTTAATTTTTCAAAAGAATTTAGAAATTCATAAGGAAAAATACCTTTTCTTCTCACAAGATCAAACTCTTTTTTGGTTTTGAATTGTGTTTGAACAATGAAGAAATCTTGTTCTGAGAGATTATTGGCTAGAGATTCTAAGCTCTCAGACATAAAACGTATTGTATCTAAAAATCTCTGTTCAAGGTTGTAGTTGTCGGTCGTGTGTGAAAATCTAGAAAGTGAAATGTATAATTCTTTGTTGAGCGGAAGGACTTTTATATTGTCTGATCTTTTAGCCAACTCTTTGACAAAGAGATGTGAATCATAGGATGAATAATTGTGGAAATAGATTGGAATAAATTTTGGGATTTGAAATTTCAAATTGCAAATGTTATGAGCTGCACCTCTAAGTTTACCACTTATGTGGCAGTGATCTCGCACTCTATCACCGCCTACATATTTGTGGCATATGTGGCAATTGTAGCATGTTGAAAATTAAAATTTTCGAAAGGGGTCAATGCATCCATTTGACTTTTATTTGTTAAATAACTATTATAAATATCTTCACTATCATTAATTATACTATATACAAACTTCTCCGCAGCATCTTTGCCTGTATATAACTTAAACTTATCTAACCTATCATATGACTACATTTAATATAATAACTAAAAGCACAAGGTATGTGCTTTTTAGTGTAACTACTTTTTCCACTTACTCTAATATTACTATCCTGTAATATGCACTCAAAATCCGCGATTTTTAGTGCATATTTTTTCCACACTCTAATTTGTGTTGCTCCATAGTCCTACCATTGTGAGTGTATTGCAAGCAGCTATTGCAAAATAAAAGTTTTGTGCAGTGCTTTGTTGTCTGGGATTTTAAAAGTCTATGGGAAGAAAGGGAAACATCATAAGTAAGCATGTTAATATATTAGCATATTATATTTCTTTACTTACTTTGATATGTGTTTTATAAAAATGTAGTGGTGATATCCTTCAGTATTTTCCAAAAGTAATAAATTCACATGGCTGTGTCTTTCTTCTTTGGTGATGTAGTACGGCCCAACAATTTCATCGCTTTCATTGTTATATCCAAATACATTAACGCTAATATCAGGATTGCGTTCTTCAAATATCTTAATACTTTTTAATGCTAACGGGAAGTTTAAATTTTTAAAATCAATTTCAACTCCGTTTTGTAGGTGAATAATATCGGAGCTGATGTCTACGATGATTTATGTGCAACACCGTTGCCTTCTTTTAACAACACACGTATCCAATGCAGATATTATAGCCCATTTAAAAAAAAATGTCGTTGTTTTCTACATTTATACATGCAGATTTATTTTTTAATTTTTCTGGTGTGCTAATCCAATTGGATCCTCTCACTAAGACGAACAATTCTTATTGAGGTCCACCCAGAATCCCGCTCTTGAAAATCTGACATTTTATTTTAAATTTCTTGCAGTTGTTTTGTTATGAGTTCCCCAACATCATCCCCAAGACACAAAAGATTAATTTTCGATCAATGCGAAATAGTACACAATTCCATATCATCGCCAGCAATTTTAATATACTCTCCAATAAGAGTAATATTAAATTTAATAATGTTGTGTACACCTAGACTATTTTCAAGCCTTTCCTTGATGACAGCTCTATTTTCCTTAATAACATCTTCCAATAGAAGACAGTCCTTAATTATTGGTATCCCATAAGTTATAATATTATCTTTAAATGCACTATTTATTATTTAATATTTAGGATCATTTGTAACTTGATCCTGCTGTTCATTCAAGGAATTGGTTATATCCATATCTTCTTCATCATTGTTTGTTTGACTTATCTCCATATCGTTGTATTCATAATTGTCAACCTGTTGAGGAGGATTATTAGTGGGCCAATAACTAGGGTAATAACTGGGTAAATTATATTGCTGCAACTGCAAGGGTACAGCGTATTGATATGGATAAGATGGTACTTCCATAGGTAATAAAAATTGATAGTTATAAGAACCCATTGGATATTCCTGCACTGGATATTGCAACTGAAAATTGTTCCAGCCCATTGGGTTATATGTAGGTAATGGATTGTATGCAGGTGTTGGCTGTTGTATGGACAGTTGTACTTGTAAAGGTTGAACATGTCCTTTGCAATGTGTCAAATAGGATTTTTGATATCTGTATTCCTTATTACAGATATTACACCGGAAAACTGATGAACTCATATTTGATTTTTTTACTTAAGTTTAGGAACACAAAAGAACTGAAATATTCAGCACTTGTTAGTTTTAGATACAAAAATGTACTGAATTCTGTCCTAGAAAATTTGTTTAATATTAATTCATGAAAATTTTTTCAATGATATAGTAAACTTCATTCCAACAAAGTAGTATTCAAAGTCAAAAAACTTTAGCTGCAAAATATGTTTGTGGACAGAATAATAAATTTTTTTGGGATAAAATTTGCTATAAAGCAAAAATTAATGGAAACACCGAATTCTTGTATGTGTACGAAACCATCCGATGTAGGTAGAATGAAGAAGCATGCTTCATCATACGGATAAGTCGCACGTTTTTTAAGGGAATGAAACTATTACGTAAGCAATATTTATGTAAACAAACTTTTTATAAGTAATATACACAGAATACGGAAGCATGCTCGTACATGCAGATACGTTAAAAATAACTAAGGGAGTGAAACTGCTACGTGAGCAATATTAATGTAAACAAACTTTTTATAAAAGATATACACAGAACACGGAGGCATGCTCGTGCATGCAGATAGGCTACAAAGTTTTGTAGTGTAGTAAGGCAGATAGATGCCTTACTAAATACATATTGTATAGAAAGTAACTGCCACGTAAGCAAATTTATGTGAACGAAGAGAATAGAGTGTCTATGCTAAAAAAATTTTGTAGCTAAAGAAAAAAGAGAACTTTTCAGCGAATCTACTTGTTAACTTATAATGCTATCATTACTTCATTTCAACAATGCCCACCATTTGGAAGACACCTCTATATAAAAGGGTCATGCGTCAGATTCGAAAAGACTGGGCTAAAGCAGCTATGATGCGGGAATTCGAAAGACACCAGGAAGGGGGCGAAGAGTTATTTCTCTCGCTAAATACTCAGCACCGAACTGAAAAAGACTATTGCAAGGGGATGAGGATGCATTACTTACAATAAACTCTCAACAGCTTGAAGAAACGCATCTCCCACCTGTTGATATCATCAGTGTGGAAATCCTCCCACCAATCAATTTGCCAATATTTTTGGCAATGTATGAAAACTCGGACGATGCAATTTTGGATGAGGCAGCTTTTACTTTAAAAGTGAAATATCTGCAAAATTTATAAATAAATGCATCTAAAAAATTAAAACAAAAAACTAATGGCGTTTTATTTTAATTGTAATCAAAATACTTATTCCAGCGGTTAGTACAATGGTTCATTGAAGCAAGCGGTCGAGCAAATATTTTTGTACAGAAAGCAAGCACTTGTATGTACATATGTACATGCGTAAATGAAATAAATTTGTAGATATTTATGTACGCATGAATATGTACATCTTATCACATTTCCTACTGACCCACTTGCGCTAAATCCAGGAAAGCAAAAAAGCGGACTGTCATACAGACTCACCAATCGTCACACACACAGCATGTCTGACAGGCAGACATTCCAGTCACCACTCAGAACTCAAAAACACACACACACACACTTAAACATAGCATAAATATTCATATTCTACAAAATACAGAAATCGCACCACCATCCAGGTCCCCCAAATAATATCCATCGATGATCGTCATGTATAAAATAAACAAAATATCAGATTCAATATTTATGCAATAGTAAATTTTTTTTTCACAACGTCTTCAAGATCAGAATAATCAAATTATTCCCTCACACCCAAGCATTGCACACAAAAAGGAAATAACTGAATTGCTGGACAAAATATCTTAAGTGAACACACACCAAAATTAAAAATATCTTAAGTAAACACACCCCAAAATTAAAAACAAGCAAAAACTAAAAGAAGAAATCTCACTCCAGCAAGAAGAAACGAACCACAAACATTAGGGACATCCATTTATACAACACTTTTGAGATATTGTACTTCCTAAAAAATGTTGTGTCAGATACTAAAAATTTCTTATTTTCTATTAGGCCATAGCACACATGGACAGACAGAATTCCTACGCTCACATATGGACAGACACAAATTCCCTCGCTCACATTCCAACGGACATGTATTACCAAGGTCACATATGGACAGACACAAACTCCCAAGCTCTCATATGGATAGACAAAAAGTCCCACGGTCTCACGCTCACTTATACAAACTCATTTTGGTTACTACAGCACCCCTCCACCATACTACCCTCACTTATGGACGGACAGAAATTCCCACGATCTCATACGGACAGACACAAACTCCCAAGGTCTCATATGGACAGACAAAAATACCCACGCCTACCCCAACATTATAAAAAATAATAATAAATAAAACAATAACAATGTGAACTCCCCTATTTAACCGTGGGAAAATACACACACACACACACACATTAAAGTATCAAATTACAAAAAACCCATTAACACAAATTTGGCAATTAAAATTTCAAAATTTTAATATTTAATTGCAGAAAATTGAAAATTTTTATGGTCCTGGCACATACATTATCTAACTACTCGTATGCTTTGATCCCCCAAATGTAAAGCAGTGATGCCCGTTTCATAGAGTAATTGCTTATTGGCGACACCCACCAATTTTGTATGCTCATTTAATTCAGTTGCCTTTCAGACGGCAAAGAGTACAGGTACTTAGCGGATGCTTTGGTTGTTTTTAAAATATAGTGCGTAAAAAGATGATGGTACCATTTCGAAAATTTGTCGTGGTATATATAAAACATATGTTTGATGCCTTTGAACCCTTTCTTGATCTTTTTGAAGTCCCCTTTAAAGTTGACGTTATAAATTGTGAGTTCAAAATACAAACGGAACTCATTATTTTGCAAAGCGAAATAACAGAGCAACCACTCGATGATATGCTGTCATTTTGGAAAAGTTTGGATGAATCAACATATCCAGAGTTAAAAAATAATGATTGGAATATAATGTCTCTGTTTCCTTCAACATATATGTGCGAGCAAATTTTTTCGGATTTGAAATTCATTTGTTCAAAACAATGGAATAAACTGAGCTCCGAACATTAAAGCATATTTTAATCTTGCGCAATTGCCACAGAAGCATTAGCGTAGACACATATATTTAATTGCTTTCTTAAGAGTAAACAAAGTTCCGATTATAAGTTCATACATAAACTTTAAATGGAAAATCTTTCCCCCCCCCCACATTTTTTTGTATATTATTTCATTTTTCCTGAACACACAATACAAAAAATTAATTAAAACAATTTGAAAAACTCTTCGATTTCTGTCTAAGTTTCAACGTACATCAAAAGTTAAAATTTGGCCATTTTTCGTACTTTGCTTTGACGCAGAAGTACTGGATAACTCACATAAGAAAGCATGTATTTCAACTCAGTTCAAAATGGCGACGTATAAAGGCTCTTTTAGCCGAACGTTAAAATCGCAAACGCTAGGTAAATGTGTCAGCTGATCCAAACAGTAATATGGCAAGTTATGAAAACGCTTACTTGACTTTAGTAATATGTTGCCGTAACGTTGGAACCTGCAGAAAATAAAATTTTGTTCTAAGGTTACGTGACAGTTGTAGACAGTGATGGGATGTATATATATTGAATGAGAATGGGGCACAAAAGACCTCTTTTGGTACTGATTTCTTTTTTGATATGTTTAGTTAATAAATATGTATAAGGACATGATATACGCATTTTATATGCTTAACATTCTAAATAAATGTTTTATTCTCAATGAAATATTTCATGTCTGTATGTGGTTGTTCGTTTCAGATGTATTAAACTCTCGTTTGTCCGTATATATAAACATTTTGCATTATTGCAAAACATATAATATATATTGTAATGTGGAAAAAAATGTGCCCATTTTATTAAACTTATGCCAAGGAATGACTAATTATACTATTAGTTGTGTTTCTGATACTATTGGGGTTTCTGATACCTCTTTGTACCATTTAATTAATTTGCGTACTTTTTCAACACGAACGCCAGTAACATTAACATATTAAAGTGCCATCAATGTTTTAAACAGTTGTAAGGAATTTTATTGTACTTATTTTTGAAAGTGATGCGCATCAGATTTTTTGTGAAAAACATCTTCCACATCCATTATAGGTGTGTTTAATTACTTTAAGCTCTAAACACATAGACGACAGCAGACAGCAAGCAGCAATATGTCAAAAATAAACTCCATGTGTTTAAATGAAAGCGATTATTTTGAGGGCAGCACAGCAGCAGGGCTGCACAACAGCATTTGCTGCTGCTGCCAAGTTAGACTAATTTCTATTTTGACGGGCAGCAATAAACAAATATACTGTTGCCATTATATATATAAATTGGAAAAATAAGAACAACAACGTTTTTTTTAATATTAAACATGAAAGAACATTACAAATATGCAATATAGAAATAAATTTATGTGTTTTTATAGTTTTTCGTGGTATTATTACATTTTTCATCAATAACTTTAATTTTGTTTATTATAAAATATATAAGTATGCGGCATCCCTGTTGTTATGTTGTTGCTGTCTTCAAAATAATTATGAAGCTGACTTCATAGCAGCATTTGAAGTCGGTATCATTTGAAGCCGTGAAGTCTGCTGTCGTCTATGTGTTTAGAACTTAACTAGTAAAAATTAGTAACGAGAGAGTAACAAGAAATTTTCCACAATTACTCTCAAAAATGTGGAAAAGTAAATGAACACTTTACTAGCTAAAATTTGCAAGTAGTGTTGTATATATGAGTACTTAATAACTACCCCTATATATTTTGGACAAATTATACATATATACATATTATTATAAAAATAATGTGATTATGGTCATTTATATTCAGCATTCTCGTGACTGACGTTTTTCGAGTACGGCTTGTAATAGAATAATGAAAAAGTTTGCAATTTTATTTAATCTAGTACTAGGCGTAGTCGAAATACGCTAAACACGATTAGGGTAATTAGCTACTTTTGAATAAAATGAATTAATAAAATATCTTTTTTTAATTAGTTTATACGGTATAACAGTCTGCGCAAGCAAATGTGAGTTAAAAAGGAGAATTTTTATTAGTTGTTGTCTAACATCAATACCCTGCCTTTGCAATCGTTTCCAAACATTTGAACACAAAAACGTATGGGCTATAATAATAAACAGCCGGCGAGAAACGGGTAAAATATATACATATTATAAAGGAAACAAATTTAAGCAATATAAATTTTTATTGTAATAAAAAGCTTTATCCAAAATAAAATATCATGTTGCTGCCACGATTAAAACCCCAAAAGCAGTAAAAAAGTAATTTAATAAATTATGTGTTAATTTAAACTTATTTGCAAATATATATCTGAACTAATTGAATTATTTGCCTGCTTAGTGTAAATTACCGAGTAGCTAGGTACTCATAATATTTACAACACTAAAAATGCCGGAACATCCTTTGCCACTGATGTACCAGATACTGTGTTGCTTAGTTCAATTCCATTAGACATCTTATTTTGCTTCTGTAGTTCCTAAGTTACACAAAAATAAATTTGTTATCTTTTTAATAATTTTTATTGTTTTAAAAGTTTACATTTACTTACAATTTCATATATTTTCCAAAATATTTTTATTTTCAACTTAATTTAGAAATATTCATAAAACAGCTGTTTGAATAATTATTACAAGTAAAAATTTTACTTGTAAAAACTTGCAATAATTTTTCTGTATCTCAATTTTTTACGCTCTTTCGCCGCTCTCTTGTTGCAAATTTTTTGGGTTAATAAACGCTTTCTAGTAACAATTGTTACAAATTTGTAAAAATTTTTAGTAAATGAACACAGCTTATATTATATTAGTTTCTTTATTAAATACACTCAATCGATATAGCTTACAAGAAACACAATATTTTGGGAATTTTTTATGATTTTGTTTTTAAAAATAATTATTTGTTTGTTTTTGTCAAAAACGTATGACACGATTTTAGGCATTCTATAAGTGTAGCAACATTTACATATACCGAACATTTACATTTAGCTCACATTTACGATTTCAACGTTCGGCTAAATGAGCCTTAACATATGACGGATTCTATGTGTCTCGGCCTTAAAGCATAAAAACGTGTTGGGTGTCGCCAATAAGCAATTGCTCTAAGAAACGAGCATCACTGATGTAAAGCCACCTTAAACAACAAAATGACAGTCATGTAATCTTGTCTTTTTGATTACTGCATGGTGAAAGAAATATAAGGTGGCATTACTACGGCAACAAATATAATATAACAACAACCAATTGGATTTTTGTTTGTGTAAAGCCATGGCCTACGTCAAAATTTATATTAATAAAAGACATTAGCCCAGTTCACAATCTCGAGCAAGTAGTCTAGCATCGTAGCATGAGCAAAATAATTGTACTCTACACCAACAAAATACATTAAAAATGCTCTCTCAATTTGCAAATGCTATAATGCAAGACCATTTGCACAGGATTGTGAATTGGGCTATTGTATTGCTCTACACATGCACAATTACTATCCACGCTCAGAGATACAAACACAAGGAGTACTTGTTGTACATAAAAACTTGTCAACTTAGACTCACCATGGGTCAAGGCGAGTTCACTACTAGGTGAATTCATTTTGAGTTCAAGAACAACCCTGCAGAAAATATATGTATTTTGTTTGTGTACAATATTTCCATTTGTCAAATGTACTTGAGCAGAAAAAAGTAAGAAAAATGGCGATACAGAAGTCAAAACTACACAAAAACTCAATAAGAAAAAGGTAAGGTTTATTTTTGTTAAATTTTTGTGCCGAATATCTTTCGGTTCCGGTATTGTTTGGGGTTTCACGATCCTTCTTATATGAAAGCTATTGTTTTTAATAACTTTTCCTTTGGAAATCACTGTTTTTAGCACAGAATATATTGTCTATGGCTTTTAGCAAAGTTATCGCAAATTTTTATACCTTCTTTTAGTTGCAAAGAATAATAAAAAAAAAAGCAAACAATTTTGATAAGTCAGAAATTTTGCCATGGTATCAGCTGATCGACATTTTCTGAAATAAGGCCACCTAGTAGTGAATTCGCCTTGCCATGTGTTGAGAAAAAAACTGTCATCTGCCCTAACGCTGCCGACTTAAATTTTTCACCATGACCGAACGAACAGGTAATCTCAAGGCCCAGACACATAGAATCCGTCATACGTTATACGTCGCCTTTTTTAACTGACAACTACATGCTTTCTTATGTGAGTTGTCACATTCAGTACTTCTGCGTCAAAGCAGAGTACGAAAGTTGGCCAACTTTTAACTTTTGACGTGCGTTGACAGAAATCGATGAGCTTTTCAAATTGTTTTAATAAATTTTTTGTATTATGTGTTCAGGAAATATTAAATAATATACAAAAAAAAAATTATAAAATATATAAATTTAAGATAAAGAAATAAAATGGGGAACATACAATTGATTTGATATCCGTCAACAAAGTACTTATTGTGCCACCCTTTTCCGTCAGTACGTTAATGTCAGTTGAAAAAGGCGACGTATAACGTATGACTTATTCTATGTGTCTCGGCCTTCACTTCTTTTGCAAGAGTTGTGTTTTGACCGTTAAAAATTATTCACTGAGTTAAAAGTTGACATTTTCGATCGCCATTATGTATTTTGTGCACGTTTTAGCGACGTTTGCTAATGGTGATAGTTTTTGTTATTGTAAAAGCATTTGTGCGAAACCCCAAGCACGTGTTGTCTTTGACAAGATGGGCAATTTTTACACAAACAAAATGCCTGCTATTTTGCTATTGTTGCATTGTTGTACTAATGCGATGACCTGACAGTTGCCAGCTCTAACACAAACTATTCAGAAGCAACGTTCCACATTTGTTTACTAATAAAAGCCCGTAACGAACTCACAAGAAAAAGTGCTCGTTTTCTTTTGTCCTTATCTGCTGGTTGAGAGTTAGGATTTCAATAAACCAAAAACGGTTGCTGTAGAGTTGTGGCTGCTTAGTATGTCATTGTATCATGATGTTTGCAAGAATACAAGACGCAACTGGCGTTTTGTTTGTGTGAAAATACTTCCTTTTTGTCAAAGATAGGTGACTACAGTATTAAGAAAAATGTATTTAAGATTTTGTACTAATAAAAGCAGCTTAACCAGGTACCCCCACTAGCCCAGGTGTTTATCGGTTACACACGAGACTTATGTCAAAAGTTTGCACACAAACCACATAAATTGTTGCTTTCTTTTAAAAGTTCGGGCCAAGGTATATCAATATAAGGTAGACTCGCGGCGAAAGCGAATTAATATGGATCTTCTTGGACTGTCAAACAGTTTCGTATGTCAAATTAGTATTTTGACATTTGTGAATGAATTGAGTTGCTTATATTTTATCACGTCAGCACGTGCTAAGCAATTATTAATTTTTATTTAAAATAATATCCATTAATTAAAAATAGATGCTCATAACGCCTTGCTCATAACTTTTTTAGGCAGTTGACAAGAGGCGTAAAGTTTACTAGCAGAACGGAAAAAGGTAGGAGTTCTTTACATGAATAGTGAATTAATTAGAAAATGTCCAGTTTTTCCTCCAGCAATGCACTCAGGAGACTGTTAAATCCGAGGAATACGACAATAAGCAAGATATGGGACACGATGATTCTAATGGGGGCCTCAGAGAGGTTCTAAAGGCCGAGTCAGATAGAACTTTTTCGCTTTGCGTGACGTTTCTAACTTTAACAGAAAAGCGCAAAGCATTGTTTCTTTTCCATAAAAAGTGGTTGATAATTTTGGTATTATACATACATATTTTTTTAACATTTATTGCATAAATTGTACATATATATTTAGCTTTTATTAAAACACATTCAGATATTTAAAATTTTCGTCCGAATTCGGCAAAATAAAAAAAAAGATTCCCGCTGATTGTCAAAGCACGCAAAAAGATGAGAGTTGCCCAACTTTACGCTTCGCGTTACGTTAAAAGTACTTTATGTGACATGTTTCATATAGGTATGTATATTTCATCTTAAATGTCAAAGTGAAACTATAACGCAACGCGAGACAAAAGTTTTATCTGACACGGCCTTAATGGTTACTGATGCGCAAACGTTTAAATTAATATCAGGAGTTACAAGCTCCACCAAAAAGAAATCTAAGCCGGTGTCGCTTAAAGCTTCAACATATTTATTTTTATATGATATAATTTATTTGCTTGATTTGTTCATTTTATTATCAGGCTGTGAATTGCCTAAATGTTTATTTGTCCCTTGATCATTTACAAGTATATTATGTATTTGTATTCCCTTTTTTGCCTATTTGTTTACGTGTAAATGATCAATTCCTTTTTGTGTGTTCATTCTACTGCAGTGGTTTTGTCTCGTTAAGTTGGCCCGTTATTTAAAAGGTTGTTTTTTGTACATAAAGAATTTTAGCTCAACTTAATTTATTTTAAAGACAAAATTTAGTTTGTAAGGAAAAGCACTGCGGTGAGTACTTAAAGTACTTTGTATTTTTTATATATTTTAATCAAATGTTTTTTGTATAGAAATAAACGCTTCACACCATTTTATAACTTTGGTCTTGTTATTTTTGGTGTGGTTAAATTCGCTCCTTATAAACAACAGTCACCGCCAGTGACGACAAATTTTATTTCGCAGCTTTGTGCGGAAAATCTTGTGGTTCCTTGCCTGCCGGAACAATTGGTTCTCTGCCTAAGAGACAAATTTAATTTCGCAACTTTGTGCGGAAAATCTTGTGGTTCCTTGCCTGCCGGAACAATTGGTTCTCTGCCTAAGAGACACGTTTTATTTCGCAACCTTTGTGCGAAAAATATTGTAGTTCCAAGCTGCCGGAACATTGGTGATATTTTAAAAAAATTTTTATTGTGGTCCCTTGCCTGCCGGGACAATTGGTTCTCTGCCTAAGAGAAAATACATTTTTGGTGAAGAGGTTCCTCGCCTGTGGGAACAAGAATAATTTTCAACGTTTGCAGAAATATTTGTGCTTCATTCTGCCAGCTGAATACAATATTTTTGGAAATTTTTATAAAAGTGGTCCCTCGTCTGCCGGGACATATTTAAAATAATTTGTGGTGTCTTAAGTGTGTGTTCCTTCGTTTTTTGTGTTCTCACTTAAGCAATTAATTTGAAAAAAATTTTGGAGTTCACCATGCAACGATCGCCCGTAAGAAAAAGCCCTCGATTGCAGTCAGATTTAAATCAAAATAATAATGGTCCACCATCTGCCGCTGGACCTCCATTGTTGCCCACCAGTTCCTCTGCCGCCGGAACAACAATGTCGTTGCCAGTAGTTCCTTCTACATCTGGTGTCACAAATACAAACGGAAGTACTGCCAACGCAGGTGAACAAAATAAGTCCATCCCTGCCGCTGCCGGTGTGCTGATAGGTTCCACCGCCGTTGGAACATCAGGTACCATAGCCACCACTTTCACTGCCGCTCCCATCATGGCTACCAGCACCTTTCAGCATAATCAACAAAATCCAGGTATTCATTTGGAAAACTTGCAAAGCCAAATCAATACGCTCCAGGCTCAGTTGCTGGCTGCCCAGGAAGTATTGTCCAACGCCCTCAATACCAATTCGTCTTCATCCGCTGAAATGCCCCAGCCATCCAATATGGCGCCACCAGCCACAGGTCCCAGTGATGCCAACGTTGGCAACTCTGCCTCAGCCAACGTCGACTGCGCTGGTCGTCGCACGCCATTTTCTTGTGTTAGCTGCAATGCAAATAATTCTGGTTTTTATGCAAGCCAACCGCCATTAGTACAAATGTTCCCGCCTAATAGTCTTGTGTCTCAAAATGGTGGTTCGATGGCAGTGCATAGAAAAATTTACGATTTACCAGAGTTTAGTGGCATACCTGAGGATTGGCCCATGTTTTCGACAGCTTTTAACAATTCCACTGCCGTCTACAACTATAATAATTTTGAGAATTGTGTTCGCCTCCAAAAGGCATTAAAGGGTGATGCACGTGAAAGTGTTAAATCTTTGCTCATACATCCGGATAATGTGAATGTGGTGATGGAACAACTACGCTTTCGATATGGTCGTCCAGAAATGCTTATTCGTTGTCAGTTGCAACAAGTGAAAGAAATTCAGCCCATTGGTGAAAGTGCTATCGACAGGCTTGTGCCGTTTGCTGTTAAGGTGCAGAATCTTGCCGCCTTTTTGGAATCTGCTAATGGACAACAGCATTTGGCTAATCCTACACTAATGGACGAACTAGTTGGCAAGCTTCCCTTGAGTAAGAGAATGGAGTGGGCCCGATATGCCTCAACAATTAAGCCTTATCCAACTGTTCTGAATTTCAACAATTGGCTCAAAGATGTTGCTGATTTGGTACAAACTATTCATGGGGTGAGTGGTAATCGAAATTATAGTGAGCCAAAAAGAAAAGTTGTCCTCCATGCCGTCGAGGGTCAACGCATACAAGAATGCCCTATGTGCCAGGGTAACCACAAATTGTTTGAGTGCAAAAAATTTAGTTCATTGAGCGTGCCTAATAGATGGACTAATGTGAAAAAATTTAGGTTATGTTTTTCTTGCCTTGGCTCGGGGCATCCTAGTAGGAGTTGCCGTAACCGAAAAGAGTGTCCCATTGATGGTTGCCTAAGAAAACATAACAAATTATTACATGATGGTCAAAGTAATAATGGTGAAAATAATTCTGTGTCAAATGAGTTGGGAGCTTCAGGTGGTTCAACAAATTTAAGTGCGTCCGTCCTAAGCTGTGTGTCCCGTGTTGCAGATAAAAGTGTGCTGCTATTTCGAGTTGTGCCAATTATACTTTATGGTCCTAGTAACAAGGTTGAAACTTATGCGTTGTTGGATGAAGGTTCTTCTGTTACTATGGTGGACAGCTCCTTGGTGAGGCAACTGGGCCTCCGGGGGCAACAAAGTAAATTGAATCTACACTGGTACGCTGGGAAGGCATCTGAGGAAATGGCATCTGTGGTAGATCTGCACGTAAGTGGGATTGGCAAGAAAAGGAAGTATGCTCTAAAAAATGTTTATGGTGTCTCAAATTTGAAATTGCCGGCTCAAAGTTTTAATATGGACTTAAGTGCTCATCCTGGTTTACCTATTAAAACTTACAATGGTGTTGCCCCTAAGGTTCTGATTGGATTGGATCACTGCCATCTTGGTCTTCCTGATGAAATTGTGCCATTAGAAGAAAGTGGTCCTTATGCTGCCAACATACCATTAGGCTGGGTCGTTTTTGGCCCGATGAAGGGTAAGCCATTAAATTCTCATTTATGTTTGTTGTCAGTTCAGCCAGAACAGAAGGTCTATGACTTGGTGGCAAGTTACTTTGAAATCGAAAATTTTGGAGTGAAGGTTTTGCCAGTCGTAGAATCGAAGGAGGTTACACGAGCTCGTCAAATTATGAAGGAATCTACAGTGAAGGTTGAAGGGAGATTCCAAACTCGGCTTTTGTGGTGCGCTGATGATATTGCCCTGCCTGACAGTTATTCCATGGCTTTAAATAGACTCAATGGTATTGAAAGGAAGATGAAGAGGATTCCTGAATTTGGTGATGCCTATAAGTCCATCATGAAGGGCTATGTATCCAAGGGGTATATACGAAAATTGTTGCCCAATGAAGCTTCTGGTGTTTGCCCTAGGACTTGGTATCTTCCTCATTTTGGAGTGGTCAACCCAAATAAGCCCGGAAAGCTTCGTCTAGTTTTTGATGCTGCTGCAACCGTTGAAGGTGTCTCGCTGAATTCCATGCTGTTGAAGGGTCCTCAAGAATATAAGCCTTTGCCGTCAATTTTGTTCAACTTTCGTGTTGGTGCTGTTGCAGTTTGTGGGGACATTAAAGAGATGTTTCACCAAGTCCTTGTTTCTCCTGAAGATAGGTGTTCTCAACGGTTCCTTTGGCGTGAAAATGACACGAAGCCACCCGATACTTACGAGATGCTTGTGATGACATTTGGGGCTGCTTGTTCGCCCTGCGTAGCCTATTATGTTAAAGAAACCAACGCTTTGAGCTATCGTGAAGAATATCCTCGTGCGGTGAAGTCTATAGTGGATCATCATTATGTAGATGACTTTGTCGACAGCTTTCCAACTACTGAAAGAGCTATTGAGGTTGCCCAACAAGTTCGTGACATCCATAAGTCTGCCGGATTTGAGCTACGAAACTTTTCATCCAATTCGACGGAAGTAATTGTGGCTCTTAAAGGTACTGTGGAGAAGCCGGTGAACTTTTCCAGTGATATCAAGGAGCTGCAATCAGAAAAGGTCTTAGGTATGTACTGGCAACCTAAAGATGATACTTTCAGGTTTGAGCTAAAGTTCCACAACGTGAATGCTGATGTCATAGAAGGTCTGAGGTCCCCAACAAAACGTGAGTTACTAAGTGTGGTCATGTCTGTCTTCGATCCACTTGGTTTTTTGAGCAATTTTATGGTCACGGCTAAATTGTTGATGCGTGAAGTATGGAGACATGATATCCGATGGGATGACGCTTTGCCCGATGAAATGTATGACGTGTGGAATAATTGGCGCCAAGAGCTCAAATATGTTGTCAACCTAAAAGTTCCTCGATATTATTTTGGAAATGGCGATCCTACTCGATTGGAGCTACATGTTTTTGCCGATGCCAGTGAGGATGCATTTGGTGCCGTGTCATATTGGAGGTCCATAAATGCTGATGGAAAAATCGAAGTATCCCTCGTAGCTGCAAAAACTTGATGTGCCCCTCTAAAAGCGATGAGTATCCCAAGGCTCGAACTTCAGGCTGCTGTTTTGGGCACTCGATTAATGAATACGATTTTGATGGAGCATTCCATGAAGGTGTCTCGAACCATCTGTTGGAGCGATTCCACGACAGTTATCAATTGGATTGGCTCAGGAAACCGTAGATACAAGCCCTTTGTTGCTCATCGAATCACAGAAATTTTAGATTCCACTAGCCCAGCAGATTGGAGATGGCTGCCAACCAATCTGAATGTTGCTGATGAAACCACGAGGATGAAGTCTCAAGTCATCTTTTCAAATGAATCCAGCTGGTTTAGTGGCCCTAGTTTCCTTTATGATGATGAAGAAAAGTGGCCTAAATCTGTCAACATTGATCCTACTAGCTTTGATACTGAGGAGCTATGTCCAAAATTTGCCTTACTGATTAATATTTCGCCTCTTATTGAATTCAGCAGATTTTCGTCCTATTTGAAACTGAAACGTACCGTTGCCTGGGTCTTACTTTTTATAAATCGATGCCAAAAGAAAGGGATACCAGAAGGAAGGACTGGTTTGACAGCTGCTGAACTAAAAACTGCGGAAATGTATCTCTGCCGCCAAGCCCAACGAGATAGATTTAATGCCGAAATAGAAAATTTAAAATCTGAAGAAAGTTTGCCACAAGGTAGTGAATTGTTTATGTTGGCTCCATATTTGGATGAAAATTCACTACTTCGAGTTTATGGCCGTGTGGACGCAGCTAGTTGGTTACCCATGGAAATAAGACATCCGATTATATTGCCTTCATCTCATCCCGTTACCGAATTGTTTGTGGCCCATGTACACTGCAATATGAAGCACCAGAATTTCGAAGCAACGATATGTGAAATCAGAAGATCATTTTGGATCCCCCGCCTTAGAAAAATTTTGCGTAGGTGTGTTTCTAAATGTTTCATTTGCAGGTTTCGTAGTACATTGCCGGTGCCACCACTTATGGGTTCTTTGCCAGAAGACAGATTGACGCCATATATTCGGCCCTTTACATACACTGGTCTGGACTATTTCGGGCCACTAACTATAACCATTGGTCGACGCCATGAAAAGAGATGGGTTGCTCTATTTACCTGCCTAACCGTCAGAGCCATCCATCTGGAAGTTGCCTTTGACTTGTCCACAGATGCGTGCATTCTTGCCATACGCAATTTTATAAACCGGCGTGGCGTGCCTACAAGACTCAGAAGCGACAATGGTAAAAAATTTGTTGGTGCTGACCAAGTCGCTAAGAGGTTTAACGAAGTGTTTGATGTGACCCGAATTGAAGATGAACTGTCATCGAATGGTATTGACTGGCAATTCAATTGTCCGCATAATCCTGCAGAAGGTGGTATATGGGAACGTATGGTCCAGTGCGTCAAACGTGTGCTACAGTCAACTTTGAAAGAGTCTGCCCCTCGTGAATACACACTGCAGAGTTTCCTGATTGAGGCAGAAAATATTGTGAACTCTCGCCCCTTGACACACTTGCCGTTGAGCCACGAAGACGAGGAACCCCTAACGCCTAACCATTTTTTGCTTGGTTGCCCAAATACAGCCCAAACTCCTGCCGGAGCCCCAGAAGAAAGGCCTATTTTATTGAGAAAGCAATGGTGCATCTCCCGCCAATTACGTGACCACTTTTGGAATCGCTGGATCCAAGAATATTTGCCCACATTGACAAGACGTTCCAAATGGTGCCAACGTACAAAGCCCATTGCCGTTGGTGATCTGGTTCTCATTTGTGATCCGTCAGTGTCTCGAAGAGATTGGAGACGTGGTAGAGTAGAAGAGGTCTACAATGGCAAAGATGGTGTTATTCGTCGCGCTGATATCCGTACTAGCACTGGTGTCTTAATGCGCCCTGTTTCTAAACTTGCCGTCCTTGATCTGGAGTAGTGAATCGTGGCCGATCCACGGGGGTGGGGATGTCGCTTAAAGCTTCAACATATTTATTTTTATATGATATAATTTATTTGCTTGATTTGTTCATTTTATTATCAGTCTGTGAATTGCCTAAATGTTTATTTGTCCCTTGATCATTTACAAGTATATTATGTATTTGTATTCCCTTTTTTGCCTATTTGTTTACGTGTAAATGATCAATTCCTTTTTGTGTGTTCATTCTACTGCAGTGGTTTTGTCTCGGTAAGTTGGCCCGTTATTTAAAAGGTTGTTTTTTGTACATAAAGAATTTTAGCTCAACTTAATTTATTTTAAAGACAAAATTTAGTTTGTAAGGAAAAGCACTGCGGTGAGTACTTAAAGTACTTTGTATTTTTTATATATTTTAATCAAATGTTTTTTGTATAGAAATAAACGCTTCACACCATTTTATAACTTTGGTCTTGTTATTTTTGGTGTGGTTAAATTCGCTCCTTATAAACAACAGTCACCGCCAGTGACGACAGCCGGTATCACACGAACAGCGGGAAAAACTATTGAAGGATGAAATTACAAGAACAATCCGTAAAGAAAATCCAAACAAGATGATATGTTTATTTAGTGCAACATACACAGTGCCTGTGTCCAAGTGGGCGTTGAATAATCTAAAGAACTTAGTTCGTGGTTATGTTAGTGCACAAAATGCTACCACTTAATTTGTCGGATTACTTCCCCTCTCCGTACCCCAACAAGGAGGCTGCTAATAATGGTGCTATCCACCTGACTTAAGTTACATTGTTTCAGCCGGTAAAGGTGGGGAAGACTACATCTTCTCCTTACTTACAGGGTACTTTGACGCACCAGCTGGTGTACAACTGCTTGAAGGTCAATATTTTAACCCCTATTTCGCAGGTGGTGCAATTGGTATGGCCCAAGTGCTGTACATTCAGGTTAGTAATATTTCATAATAAACCAATATTGTAATTACCATTTCATTTGTCTTAAGGTTATTGAATATCAAGATGGCACCCACCTACTTAAAGTCAATTGGCCAAGGATGTAGCTACTTTTCTTAAATGGACCTCTGAACCAGAACATGATGTTCGCAAGAATATGATTATTAAAGTTATAGGTATCATGACATTCTTGACCATAATTTCTTATTACATTAAGAGATACAAGTGGTCTTCGTTGAAATCAAGAACGATCTTCTACGTGCCCAAGATAGATTCAAATCTAAATTATTTATAAAATAATAAAAAACGCCACACATTTCTATTTACAAACAAAAGATTATGCAATTAAGCTCACTTTACAGAAGAACTAGAGCCACTATAATATACTGATAGTGATTGAAAAATAAATATGTTATTAGAAAAATGTTTAAACTAAGAGCTAAATTTGAAACCAAGGAAAAGTCAAAGAAAATAAAAATTACTTGTTAAGACGAGCCTCGTTTGACTTGTTTAACTGAAGAGTTGAAGTAACTTGGTAGTTCACCGAGTCACTGAAATAAATTTCTTATTAAATTTATATTGTTGGGCGAAACTTGGTAGTTCACCAAGTTGCGTAAGTAAAGAGAACGTGTGGTTTGGATGACGGGCAAGTTGTCAATCATAAAAATTTATTCAAAATTCATCTTATTTAAATAAAAATTACAGTTAGGGAAACAACTTAAAATTAGCAACAAAATAAAATGTATGTATATATGTATATGTGAATTAAAATATAATTTAAAATATAACAAATCTAAAAAACTACAAAATTCTTTTCCCACCGTTAGCCAAAAACATTTATTGTATTTCACAAATGTCTGAAAGGTGATTTTAACAGCCAAATTATTTTTCCCACCAGTCAGTTGTAGAAAAAACAGGTATTGAATTTCTTGACTGTCTGGATGGTAATATAAATAAGCACGTGTAAAATGAAGAATGTTATAATTTCGTGTGAATCAAGAATTATGCTGACATAATAATTCTTAAAACCTGACTGTGGGAATAATTAAAAATATGCATTTTATAACGATTTAATTCAATGTAGATTTGATTTTATTTTGGTACCCAAAATAAAAAACAAATGACAGAATTAACATATTGCGCCCCCAGGGGAATTTTTTTTTTAAAGTCACTAGGTAGTGTTGCTGAACGATTTCCAAGTCCTTATGTTGAAAATTTGTTAGGATGTTGGGTCTACGGAGATATCCCAGTTTGACCTTGGTGCCGCTTGTGGAGCTGCGGGGAGCGCTTTGGGGTTTCTCTTCAGGATGTGTTTTATAAGCAGGAAAATTATGAGGATTAAAACTAGAGCCAGTCCTACATAGCTGGTTGTTAAACTATGTATTCTACTAGTCACGTTTGTTGGTGTTGGAATATTTTGCAGTTCCAAACGCACTTCTTCCTGCAGTTGGGTTATATTTTCAATGGCTGAAGAGTATGGCAGTGGTTGTGTCAGGTTGCTCATACGTTGTAAAAGATTGGATAAGGGCACCCCAGCGCTTGTATATGATGGATATAGACTGGAGGTGATTGTTTGATGACCGTATATGCTGATTCCATCGCTTTTCACTGTACATCCAGCAGGTAAAGTGAGAACACCTGTACCTTCCACTACTTGAGAACTACTTTCCCCTTTGCATACTGTTCTCAATTTAAGATGTCGTTGAGTTGCAAGCAGCCACTGGTTCTTTTTGTAAAGTTGATACCATACGTGATTGCTGGATATTAACTCTATATTGCAACTTGCATCGGATTCATTGTTGAACAAATGGATTTCACAGCTGCATATAGGAGAATCTTTGGAATAGATGGCTTGAATGTTTGGACACAAGAAGGTATTGTGCTCTAGTTTATTGCAGTCCAAAGTTTTATTTCACTTATAGGGAAGTATTCGTCCCGATGACCACTGAGAGCCAGTATCTTAGTTGTTGGTGAAATAGCGACTAAAGAATTATTTACTAGCTGTGGAACTGGCGTAATATAGAATAAATTATAGTCATTCTGATGTGCTAGCGGGATACGCAAGGTGCAAATAATGTGCTGGTTTGAAATTGCAGCATGAGCTCGCACTATGCCATACAAATGAATGATATCTGTGACTGGCAATGTTAGGTCTGGTGGAAGGTTTGCCTTTATATTGTCAACTTCAGCAGAAAATTGTTGTGGAGTCAGTAAAACAGGGCTTATTTGGCCATGATGAGTGTCAGCCAACAAGTTGATCATGAAGGCGTGCATTTTCTGCAAATTATCCGCAATTATAAATAACTGAACGCTCAAGGATAAAATGATCTGTGCTTGATGGGTATTGTTGTTGGTTGTGAGGTTCATTAATCTATTGATTCTGAAGTTAAGTTTCTCCAAGTTAGTTTGTGTTCGGGTTTCGGACTGCTTCATGAGATTCAGGGTCGAGTCAAGAAACGATGTTTGATTCCACAAAAGATTGGATAGAATGGCTTCGTTGGTTTTCATAGTGTTAATGGTATCAGTCATTTCTTCGGCATATTTAGAATTAAGAACTCCAAATAATGAATTCGCTACATTACCAACGATGTCTATTGCGCCCCTTTTCTTTCGTCTTGCAAGAATTTTAAGCCCAGTCTCCATTTCGTCCTGGATCTTTTGGAAATGGGTCATTAGTCCGTCGCATTGATTAAGAAGGGACGGACTTCTGCAAGCCTTTTGCAAGGCAGATGTTCCATTGGTTAAAAGCTGCAACTCTTTATAGAATGGTGTCAGTTCGAAATAAATGAGAAGCTTCCATTCCGAAATGATTGGTTTCACTTGACCAATATTTTCAAAATGTAGCCCAGGGTTGCTAGTGATCTGCGTGTAAGTTAATTGTTGACAGACGACTATTGGGAGGAATAGTGCTAGGAGCATCAGCATACCTATTGCGCTTAAAGTATAGCATTTATTTGGTGGCGCAATTTGCTCGTTGATGTTGGGCGAACTGCTTCTTTTGAGCATTGAGTTGTTCTCGGATACTTCATTGACTGCTGATGTTGTTGTTGGCTCCAGGGGAAGGGGAGCTAATAAGTGAATTGCTCGCTTAATTATACCACTGGACGTTTTGACAGCGGCAGTTCTGACGGCCCCGTCTGGACCAGGATATGTTTCAATTACCTTTCCGAGACGCCATGCCATGACAGGTGAGTTATCCTTTATTATGACAATAGTTCCTAGTTGTAGATTTTGAGCACTAATCTGCCATATGTTGCGTTGCTGAAGTTCACTAAGATATTCCTGCGACCAACGTTTCCAGAATTGATGTTTAATTCGTGAGACCAATTCCCATTGTTTTGCAAGGGTAGTTGAAGGTGATTGAGCAATTGCATCAACTTGTGCAGTGAGAGGTTCACCAATCAAAAAATGACCAGGAGTTAGTGCAGCTTCGTCATTAGGACTGCTAGGGAGTGATGCTATTGGTCTTGAGTTGAGAATCGCTTCGACCTCGATTATTACCGTTTCCATCTCTTCATAAGTCAACTTTGCGTTTGCTATTTCCTTGATCAATAACTTCTTGGCGGATTTCACTGCAGCTTCCCACAATCCACCGAAATGTGGGGCCCGTGGAAGAATAAAATGGAAACTAATGCTTTTGCTGGCACACTCTCGCTGGATTTTTTCTTGAGCCGCGGTCGCAAATAGAGCGGTCGATAATTCTGAAAGTTGATTTCGAGCTCCCACAAAATTAGTAGCATTGTCACAATACAGATGCTGACAATGACCCCTACGGCTTATAAATCTTTTAAGAGCCCCAATGAAGGCGTCGGTTGTTAGGTCCGTTACTAATTCTAGATGAACTGCTTTAGTTGAAAAGCAACAGAAAACGGCAATGTACGCCTTCTGTGGTCGCTTTCCTCTTGTTTTGAAATGAACCCATATTGGGCCACTGTAGTCAACACCTGCGTTTATGAAGGGCCTTGCTGGCGTTACTCTACGTTCTGGTAGATTTCCCATGATTTGATTCAGAAGTTTTGGTTTCGATCGTGCACATTGGACACATTTGTGAACAGTTTCCCGTGCCATGTATTTGCCCTTGATGGGCCAAAAGCGTTGTCTTACGATTGCGAGTAGTGCTGAAGGACCACAGTGTTGATTTTCCTTATGGACCGATTCAAAAATTAATTTGCTTACAGGGTCATTGTAGGGAAGTAGCATTGGATGTTTGGCGGTAAAAGATAAAGTGGATGCTTCTAGTCTGCCCCCCACTCTTAAAATATTATGTTCATCTAAAAATGGCGATAGGTTTTTGATTTGACTTGACCCTCTACATTCTTTTCCCTTTTTCAATTGCTGAATGTCTTCCTTGAACGCCTGAAGTTGGATCATTCGCACAATGATGGCAAGCGAATCGTGAAGTTCGATAGGCGTAAGAGTTTTCTGTGTCTGCCGGTCTTCCTTCATGGTTCTTGCGTTTTTAATGAAACGTAGGATATATCCCATAACTCGTTGAAGAGTTTTCAATGAATTTCTGTGGTCAATGTTGCGTAAGATGCTTTCGCCGTAGACAGTAATCATGGAGTTATAAGGCCTTGGTTTTTGTTCAGGGATCGGCAAATTAGCATTGATATTAAAAGTAGGAGGCCAATGTTTCTCATCTCCATGAAGGAAGAATGGCCCATACACCCATTGAGGGGTATGCTGTCATTGGTGTGGATCCAGTCCTCGGGAAATAATGTCTGCAGGATTGTTTTGCTAACTAACATGCCTCCATTGCTCCGGCACTGAGGTTTCTTGAATTGAAGCTATTCGATTTGCTACAAAGGTATGTAGCGAGGACGATCTTGAGTTAATCCACGCCAAGACTATCCTTGAATCAGTCCAATAGAATATTGATGTTGTACTCATTTCCAGATCGAGTTTTACCTTTGCAGCTAAATTAGCTCCTAACTGAGCAGCGCATAATTCAAATCGTGGAAGTGTTTGTTGCTTAAGAGGTGCTATACGGGATTTTGAACATAGCAAATATACTATCAGTGTTTTATCAGGTAAAAACGTTCGAACATATATTGCGGCTCCATATGCCTTTTCGGAAGCGTCCGTAAAAACATGAAGTTGTGTATTACGAGGAATCGTGCCTTTGTAGATATGTCGATGCGTTTGAAATCTTTCAAGTTCATTTAGATCATTTCGGAAACTTCTCCACCGTGAATCAAACTCTGAGGGCACTGCTTCGTCCCATGACAGATTCAAGGTCCATAATTCCTGGATGAACATTTTTGCCTTGACGACCACTGGGGACAGTAGCCCGAGGGGGTCGAAAATGCTTGCAAGATCAGAAGTTACTGTTCTTTTAGTCACCACTTTGATTGGGTTCAAGTTGACCTTGATTTTAAGGAGATCGTCTTTGGGTAACCATACTAGTCCTAACGTTTTTGTGTAAGCATTTTCCCCTGTTGATAAATCTAGGTTGACTTCCTGATCGTTATTAGAAATGTTCTGAAGCAGTTGTGAGTGGTTAGCGCACCACTTTCGTAAATGAAACCCGTATTTGGACATGACTAGTTGGAGTTGGCGCTGTGTTTCGAGGGCTGTTCCTAAGTTATCGGCTCCACCCAATCCATCATCAACATAAAAATTCCTCTCCAAAAAAGTAGTAGCTGCGTTTGATTCTCACGTACAATTTCCTTTAAGCATTTTATTGCCAAGTAAGGAGCTGGCCGCGTGCCATATGTGACTGTGTTTAATTGAAAATAATTGATAGGTTCCGAAGCGTTGTTTCGCCACAGAATTACCTGGAATGGCCGATTTTTGGGATGTATCAATATTTGTCGCTAAATTTTTTCTATGTCTGAAGTGAATACGAATCACGGCAACCGAAATCTCAGCAGCACGATAAAAACCTCATTTTGAAGTGGGGGCCCTGGGTGCAGAATGTCATTCAAGGATTTTCCTAACGAAGTTTTTGCTGAGGCATCAAATACTACTCTTAGTTTAGTCGTGCTACTCTCTGGTCGCAAAACGCAGTGGTGAGGGATGAAATATTTATGCCATTTTATATAGTCTATGTGGATTTTCGACATGTGGCCCATTGTTGCATAGTCTTTCATAAATTGGGTATACTGATCCTTCAAAGAAGCATCCCTTGATAATCGACGTTCTAGTGCGATAAATCGGTTGAAAACTATACTATGTGAAGCTCCTAATGAAGATGGTTCGTTGCAAAAAGGAAGTCGGACTACGAACCGTCCTTCTTTGTCGCGAGTGGTATGTTGATTAAAATGGGTCTCGCATTGGGTATCATACGCTGATAATTGTGGTTGTCTATATTCAATCTCTTCGAGTTTCCAAAATTGTTCTATGGCCATGTTCATTTTGTCATCTTCTGTCAAAACACCGCATTCTGCTGATGATAGCTGTTCGCCAGATACCTTTCCTGCTACTATCCAGCCAAGTATTGTATTCTGTAACATTGGAAGATCATTAGCTAGTTTTATCTGCCCGATAGCAAGTAATTGATGGTAATATTCCGCTCCTAACAAAATATCGATTTTGTCTGGACGGTTAAAGGTTGGGTCGGCCAGTGCTATATTGCTGGGAATCGGCCACGTACCGATGGTAAGAGTCTGGGACGACCAAATTATTTGTGGTAGCACGAATGCCTCTAGCCGGGTTGAAAAATTATTGAATCGAGATTGAAGCACAATGTTGACTCGGTGTTGAGCCTTTGTATGATTTTTTCTGATGCCACTGATTGAAAGTGAGGTGGCCCTTGCTGGGAGTCCAAGACGTGTAACCAATCTTTCTGTAATAAGATTAACTTGTGATCCTGAATCCAGAATAGCCTTGCATTCAATTTCCAAGCCGTTCGTCTTGACTTTTACCAACGCTGTTCCCAGCAATACATAGGGCCTTTTGACAGTCTCTACTGCCAAACCTTCTGCTTCTTCTATTGGTGTATTGACTAAAGACGTTACTTTTCCTGTTGACGGGTTGACAGATGATATTGCTTCTTTGAATGATTCGTCTTTCTTTACTGATTTTTCTTGATTCTTCGGTGTTGAATTGATATGATGGCCTTGCTTCAGATGTACGAGGGTATGGTGCCGTTTTCCGCATCTCTGGCAGCGGCCAGAAGTTGTGCATTGTTTGGTTGAATGGTTAGGACTAAAGCAATTCACACATAACTTATGCTTCTGTATCAGGTTGAGTCTGTTTGTTGAGTTAAGCTGAATGAATTCCTTGCATCGATACAATGGATGGAAATCTTGCTTGCATCTTATGCATTGCTGGTTCTGTTTCCCAGGTTGTGCCGTTAGGCTACATATTTTGCTATTGGAGAAAATAGTTTTCTCCTTGTATCCCATTACCTCAAGAGTGTGAAAGTGGTTCTCGAGGAAGGTAAGAAACTGGCTGACAGTTTGCAATTCCTTTGGGTTTGAGATTGATTGCTCATATCGGGCATGCACGGTTCTGTCCAGCTTTTTAACCAGGATGTGGATTAGGAGTGGATCCCACGACGATGTTTGGAGTCCCATGTTGGAGAGTGCTGCTAGACATTCCTTTGTTGTGTCATGCAGTCGCTTGATCGATCCTAAAGTGGATGCACCAGAGGGTTGGTCAAGCAGTCTTTGAATGGCTGTTGCCACCATTAGTCTTTTATTGTCGTATCTATCATACAGTAATTTCCAAGCTGCTTGGTAATTTTCTGCGGTCACATTCAGATGGCTGATAAGGTTCGCAGCTTCACCAATGACATTGGTCTTTAGATACCACATTTTGTGAGCTTCAGACATCTGTTGCTCATGAACAATCTTCTTGAATAAATCGGAAAAGGATGACCACTTCATGTAATCGCCATCGAATTTGGTAATGGTGATCGTGGGTAAGGGCAGAGCGGATGGTTTTGCCACAGTTACTGAAGCCGTGGGAGACAGATTTCTGGTGAGTTGAATAATTGCTAACTGGGAAGCTCGTTCCAGGTGAACATATCTATTTGAATCATACCCAGCGATGTCTGGGTCGGGATGTTTGTCTAGGACTTCGTCATTAAGGCGTTCTAATTGCTGCCATAGTTGGGTGATTGTAGCCTTTTTTACTTAGTAATAAGATCCATCCTGATCAGGTTGCAAATGAAGACCTTCTAATTGTCGTGTAAGAGCTGCCATTTTACCAAGAGACCGACTGATTAATCCATCGTGGCCACCCACAGCACTGCAGGTGCCACTCTCAACTGTAACCCCACCTTGTGCCTGACCGGGCTTCGTATGTTTGGATTGAAGTGCATTGTCGCTGGATTCTTCCAATAGATTAGCCAGCTCTTGTTCCATTACCTCAATGTATTTAGACGCCATCGCCTGAATTCGAGTATAATAGTCGGATGTGAAATATTCATCCGATTTATCTAAATCCTTTAAGTCCCGCAACTCATTGTCTGTGTTATCGAATTCTGTCCAAGATGTTGACAGACGGTTGATGCGTTCCTTGTAATAGGTAACTGTTTTCCGCGTGGCTGAATCCTTGGTGAAGTTTCGTATAACGGTGGCTATGTACTTCCCAGTTTCCTTCAGCTGACGGAGAAGTGTCTCTGCCGAATTCGCCATAGTGTTTCGTTAACACGGTTGGTCTATTTTCGGTGACCACTAAGCTGTTAGAACCTTGATTAGATGTGTAGTCCTTGAAGGCGTGGTGTCCTGTCACGGTCGCCAGAAATGTTAAGACGAGCCTCGTTTGACTCGCTTAACTGAAGAGTTGAAGTAACTTGGTAGTTCACCGAGTCACTGAAATAAATTTCTTATTAAATTTATATTGTTGGGCGAAACTTGGTAGTTCACCAAGTTGCGTAAGTAAAGAGAACGTGTGGTTTGGATGACGGGCAAGTTGTCAATCATAAAATTTTATTCAAAATTCATCTTATTTAAATAAAAATTACAGTTAGGGAAACAACTTAAAATTAGCAACAAAATAAAATGTATGTATATATGTATATGTGAATTAAAATATAATTTAAAATATAACAAATCTAAAAAACTACAAAATTCTTTTCCCACCGTTAGCCAAAAACATTTATTGTATTTCACAAATGTCTGAAAGGTGATTTTAACAGCCAAATTATTTTTCCCACCAGTCAGTTGTAGAAAAAACAGATAGTGAATTTCTTGACTGTCTGGATGGTAATATAAATAAGCACGTGTAAAATGAAGAATGTTATAATTTCGTGTGAATCAAGAATTATGCTGACATAATAATTCTTAAAACCTGACTGTGGGAATAATTAAAAATATGCATTTTATAACGATTTAATTCAATGTAGATTTGTTTTTATTTTGGTACCCAAAATAAAAAACAAATGAAAGAATTAACATTACTGTTACGCGTAATTTAACTAACGAAAACAAACTGAAGTTATCTCTTAAGAAAAAGTTTCTCATTCAACAACTGCAGAATTAATATTTTTATGCAAATACTTTTATTCTTCTAGTCACAAAATAAAAATTTTCTTCAAGGAAAGAAGAAGACTAGTAAATATACTTTGACAGTCGAAGATGATCAGAGCAAAGTAGCAAAAAATTCTTAAAACAGCTGTCGAGGCTACCTGTTATGAATTTGCCTTGGTTCGGGCTTGAAATAGGGTAAATAAGAAAACGTGTTCGTATTTTTTCAAAAATTTTGTAATAACGCTTTACAACTTTTTAAGTTTCAATGAAAATGAAAAAATCTAATAATGCAGTTTGAAAGACAAATTAATTCTAATGAATAAAACAATTTTTAAATTTGTTCTTACCGTTCCTGAGATATACCCGTTTTTAGCTTTATACCCAGTATATGTATATTATTATAAGCCAATCAGCAAAAAAAAATTATTTTGCTCTGTTAAAAATCATTTATTGAGCTTCTTACGATGTAGTTCTATACCTTGCAATACATTTTGGAAATCAGTTTCAGAAGTTGTGACATTAATGTAAGTATTAGCCAAAGCCACACCTCATTCTTACACATCATTTATCACTTGTAAATGTTGAACTTTTTTCTTTGCATCTTAAAATGACTTGTTGGCTTTCCAATTTTCTGGTTCTATTTTTAAAAAATCTATTGAAATATTGCAAACTTTAAAAAAAAAGTTAGACTGGCTTTTGAAATGAATTGTTGAATCTCTTTATTTCTAAAGTTTTCTTCTGTTAAAGTTACATTTGCTACTTCATAATCGCTGCATGGAGTATCTGCAATTTTTTTTTGTTTCATTAAACGCACAGTTTTTGTGTCGATACGTTCATCAAAAAACGCTAAGGCAGCCAATTTCGGAGTTAATTACTATTGGTGACCTAGAAAAGTTTTAAGCGAGGATTATTTTACTCCTTTAATAATTTTATAACTATCCAATTTCTTTCATAGGCTCAGATCACTGAGAGGAGCGTATCGAGGGCACTAGCAGAGTTTGGAGGGATCAAGGGCATCAATCATTTTTCCCACAAGCCACACATTTCTTGTTTTTACAAAAGTCATATCTATTTTGAATAAAATTACACATTTTTCCACTACCCAAAAAATAAAATAAAAAAATTATTACCGGTACTATAAACGAAAACGTTTATATACACAAAGAACTTTTCTGTTTATTCGTGCGTTTGCTGACTCAAAAATTGTTGTTATGTAAAATCGTATAAAGACAATATTATGGCGGAGAATACACATAAAATAGAAAGTGATAATGACAGCTGGTAACGATTTGGATCAATAAATGTCAGACGTTAATGGCAGTTAAAACCCCAATGTTGTAGTATTGACAGATCTATTATTCATTCAATCCCTGAAGATATAGGGAAAAATCCAATTAAACCGCGGAAATCACCTTAAAATCCCAACTAAATATAAGAATTTATGGAAATATATGATAATTATAATGAAAAAAGTATCACCATTTTTAAGGTACATACAGACTATAAAAATAGTGTAACTCGGAAACTGTAGGACCAAAATTCATTTCTCTTTTTTTTTAATTGCTTAGAACTTTTCCGTCTTTCAAAATCGCGTCACTTGTTTTTATACCTTTCATATAAATTTGAAAAATACTAAACCGTACTTTACAGAATTTGTTAAAAAATTACAAAACTACTTAATACATATGTGGAACCGTAATGGACAAAAATTATGCCGGAGCCTAAAGTTTTTGCATATGGAAATAAATAATAATATAAGTTTGGGAAATTTTTTTTAGAAATATTCGGTCAAAAAATTAAATCAACGTGATTATTGACAAAATTATGAGTCAAGTTTTGAAAAAAGGCCGAAAAAATCCGATTTTTAACAAAAACTTGACTTACGCGACCTAAAAATCTAAAAAAATACAAGCTGCCATGGTGCTAATATCTTTCAAAATAACAAAAAAACAACAGTAAACAAACATCGTAAATCATTTCTGCCAATATGGAAATATTTGAACGGTGCATTGACTTCTTACTTCGGTCATGGAATTTATCTTTTAGTTTTCAATTAGCATGTTTACTTACAATCCTTCGTTTATATTAAATCATGAATGCGTATTTTATTATACATAGATAAAACAATTAAATTGAAAATCAGTTCTAATATGATGTTTATAAAAATATTATGAATATTATTCTCAATAAATTATATGAATTTAAACAGATATTTAGAAATAATAAGTAATTTCTAAGTTTGCCTGGCGTAAGTTTCAACTTCAGAGTCTACGCCCAGTTTTCAACTTAACCCAGTACGCCGTTGGGTTGCACAACAGCTCGGGACCGAAGCCTGTTGCAAAATCTGGGTTTGTTGCAATACCAGAGTAAAACTCTGCTTGGAATAAAACAATATAGTATTGATTTTCCTATAAAAATATTACTTGTCTAAAAATTTCTATATTTATGTACTAGATATTAATGCATTTCGAAACTTTTGGTAGTTTAATGAAAATTATGAACATATTATAATATGTGTTTGATTTTTTAATATTATTGTATTAATGTATTGTATTGCGTAAATCAAAAGAATAATCAATATGAAAAAATTAAACACGTATTCGAATGAAGGTATGTTAAAAAATATAGTATATACATGGTACAATTTAGAGGCGCGTGAGTAAAATTAAATTCACGATCACGAAACTCGAATTTTTTTTACGCATGGTAATATTTAAGGCGCTCACGATCACGCACGCTCATGAAGGCATTATTTTTAGTCACGTATTTTCACGCACGATGTTAAAAATTGTTTAAAGTTCGCCCACGATCTCATTAAAATTGTTCTGAAACATGTACATTGTACATATTTGTAACGTGACGTTACAAATTACTGATCATCAATAGCCGCTTAAATAAACTAAACAAATAAACATCAAGTACACACCGCATATAAAAAAAATACAATAAAAGAAAAATACCAAACAGGGATTCGAACAGCCAACCTCCTGTCTCGCGGCCGGCTGTTCTGTCTGGTATGCCACGAAGCACCACATACACACACCGTATATAAAGAAATACGATAGTAATAAAAACATTCATGCACACACTGCATAACATATAGACATCACACAACGTACAGACACCGCATAAACAGAAATACAATAATAATAATAAAAACATGCATGCATACGCCGTATACACACTATGCATAACATACACACACCGTATAAACAAAACAAACAAATATCACACAACACATTGTGTTGACTAGCAATTGAAAAACTTCTCATTTGCTTAATATTTTATGGTGCATAAGTGATCAAGGTTTTGTTACAATCGGGAGGAATGAATTGGAATACGATTCTTTCCTTTAGTGCATGTGTGTATATTAGAGGGAACGATATCCGAAGAATTTATATCGTTCGTATTATTATTATTATTCTTATAGTAGTTAGCCGAACGATATCCGCAGAATTTATATCGTTCGTATTATTATTATTATTGCCGTATTTATCGGAGTGATATCCGCAGAATTTATATCACTCTTATTATTATTATAGTAGTTAGCCGAACGATATCCGAAGAATTTATATCGTTCGTATTATTATTATTGCCGTATTTAGCCGAGTGATATCCGCAGAATTTATATCACTCTTATTATTCTTATAGTAGTTAGTCGAACGATATCCGCAGAATTTATATCGTTCGTATTAGTCTTTCAACTATATTCACATTGCGTGGCTTATACTTTGCTATCGAATATACGAAGCCCTTATACGCACGTTGCGGCGCTTAGAGTACGAAACCTAAGTGCAAGAATTGGACTACAGTGGTGGCCATATTTCAAAGGAAGCAGACCTTTGACGAGCCTGGACAGATTGAGGATACCTCGGCTGGGAAATTAAACTGCGTTACAATGGCGCCCGAGCAGGGACTCGTTTCCAAACCCGATCATTGTGGTAAAACAATTAACCCAACCACCAGCGGGGAAGGAACGAGTTCACCATTTTGCCACCATCCAATTCAAGGCAGCAAAAATACACTACAGATAGATTCCCTCGGATGGATCTACCTTTTACGAAAGGACAAGCTCATTGAAGTTTGTCGTCAACATGGCATAAAGCCTGAAGGAGCCACAGTGGAGCAACTGAGAGGCGCTTTGGGCGATCTAGTACGAGCCAAACGAGCCCGAGCATCATCAGAAAATCTGCTACGGTCATTAGAGGAAGAACTTTTGGCAGAAGAAGAGGAACCGGCCCACCAAGAGTCGTTCAAACAAATCGTCCAACCTGTCAAGGAAAGGGCTACAAACAAGCCTACTGACAGTGAGGTAATGTCCATTATCCGACGATGGGACTTAATCTATGAAGGAGACGAAAACCTCATGGAGTTTTTGGAACGAGCAGAGGAGCTGGCAGAATGCTACTCAATCCATCCCAACCGACTCATACTGTCATTATTAGAGATACTAAGAGGTCGTGCACTCCAGTGGTATAGAGTAAAACGAACGGAGATAACGTCATGGGAAGATTTTACAAATATGGCAATTCGGTTTTTTCTCCCCCGACGACATCTGGCACACCTAGAAGAAAAGATTTATCATCGGAAACAAGCACTCCGAGAAAAAGCCAAAGACTTCATCCTGACCCTTCAAACATTAATCCGCCAACACCCTGAACTACGCAAATTGGACCATACCGACCGCATTTACGAAGGGCTCCGCTATGAATACCGGCTATATGTACGACGCAACGATTTCCAAACTCTAGACGAACTTATCGAACTCACCGATGAATACGAGCTACTCCGAAAAGAAGAGCTAAAACAAACTCGACCCCAACCCAGTCACTATCTAGGGATATATACGAACATCACGCCATACGACCCAACACAAACGTGCTGGAACTGCAAACGAATTGGCCATCGCAGGGCTAACTGCAGAAATAGACGTAGACTATTCTGTTCCCGTTGCGGACAGGATAACATTATGTCCCGCAACTGTCCGTGTAGCCAAAACAGCCCGCCTGAAAGTGACGGACGATATTACATAAATATCAAGGTTAACAACAAGCCTATCCGAGCGCTAGTCGACACCGGATCTACACTAACATACCTAGGAACCAGCATAAGAGACCATCTAGACAGCGTGGACGTTCGGCCAAGAACACAGCAAAGATCAGCACAGCTGGCCGATGGTTCCTGTATTAAAGGTATATCTGTATATCCAATAACCATTACCTTCCACGGACAAACAACACGCTTGCTAGCTTCGGTACTACCTAATCTGGCCGAACCAGTAATCCTGGGCATGGACTTCCTACGGAAGCGACAAATCATGTTAAGTGTAGATGGAATCCGCCTAACAATACCAGAACTACCGTCTACCCACGCACCTCGACTACACGCTCTAGTTGACCGCAGTTTCTTATCCACCGATCAGGAAAAAACGCTTACACATGTGCTGAACACCGCAAAAACCAGCTTTAACAAAATACAAGGCCCTTGTGTCGCCGGCAGCCACAAGATACACATGAAACATGACCGACCCATAAAACAGCGGTACTACCCTCGGAACCCAGCGATGCAGGCTATAATGGATCAGGAAATCGACGAATTACTCCGCTTGGATCGTATTGAACCGTCACATAGTCCGTACAGTTCTCCTGTGGTACTCGTACGGAAGAAACAAGGCACATGGAGAATGTGCATTGACTTCCGCCAACTCAATGCAGCCGCTGAACCCGATGCATATCCGTTGCCACAAATCAACAATATCCTCGACCAGCTCCAAGAAGCACAATTCATATCTACAATCGACTTGAAAAATGGATATTGGCAAATTCCCCTAGAAATCAACAGCAGGCAATATACTGCATTTACCGTACCAGGCCGTGGACTTTTCCAATGGAAAGTAATGCCGTTCGGCCTCCATTCGGCCCCTGCTACTTTTCAACGAATCCTGGATACCGTAATCGGGGCAGAATTACATCCCAGAGCATTTGCCTACTTAGACGACATCATCGTACTGGGACGAAACTTCGAGGAACATATAAACAATTTAACGGAAGTTTTCTCTCGGCTGCTCACTGAGAATTTACAAATAAATTTTGAGAAAAGTGATTTCGTACAAACCAAACTCAGATACTTAGGCCATGTAGTTTGCTCCGAAGGAATACACTCCGATCCGTCAAAAATCGAAGCGATAAGGGAGTTAGCAGCCCCTAAGACTATCAGAGAATTACGCCGAGTTCTGGGAATCGCATCATGGTACAGGCGATTCGTACCAGACTTCTCGTCCTTGGTGGAACCCATGACACGTTTATTACGAAAGAAAACCACATGGCAGTGGGGTTTAGAGCAAGAAGAAGCATTTGATCACCTGAAACAAAAACTCACTCAGGCTCCAATCCTATGTTGTCCCGATTTCACACAACCCTTTTTCCTCCAAACTGACGCTAGTAGCGAAGGTCTAGGAGCGGTACTTTTCCAAAGGAAAGACGAGCAAGAAAGAGTCATCGCATACGCGAGCCGGACTCTCCAGGATACTGAGAGAAAGTACTCAGCTACCGAACAAGAATGCTTAGCGGTTCTATGGGGAATCCGAAAGATGCGACCTTATCTAGAAGGCTATCACTTCACGGTCATTACCGACCATCAGTCTCTTAAATGGCTACACACCATAAAAAACCCGTCGGGACGATTAGCACGATGGTCACTTGAGCTTCAGCAATATGACTTTACCATAGAATACCGTAGAGGCAAACTAAATGTCGTAGCTGACGCACTATCCCGAAGCCCAATACTCGACAAGGAACCGATTGATCCGCTAGCTACCGTAACCAGCTCCGACCTATGGTATCGAAACAAGTTCAACAAAGTACAAGACAACAAAGACAAACATCCCGACTTCCAAATAAAAGGGGACAGACTATTTAAGCACATACTGTGCAAGAGCAAACTTTGCGATGTACCCCAATGGAAGCTATGCATACCGCGAGAAAGAAGGAGCGAAATCCTGGCCGAAGTGCATGACGATATTACCGCAGGTCACTTAGGTACTCACAAAACATTAAAAAGAGCACAAGAAAGTTATTACTGGCCAGGCATGAGTCACGATGTCCGAAAATACGTGCGATCCTGCATAACGTGCAGTAAATACAAAATCGAACAAAGACGAGCAGCAGGGCTAATGTACACAAAACCGGCCTATAAGCCATGGGAAATCGTCAGCATCGATTTCATTGGGCCACTGCCAAAATCTGGAAAAGGAAATCGCTGGCTTTTAGTAATCACCGACAAGTTTAGTAAATGGGTAGAGTTAATCCCCATGAGAACCGCCACCACCAACGCAGTAATAGTAGCTCTCAAGGAGCGAATAATCTACCGTTTTGGGTGTCCCCAGATACTTATATCCGACAATGGAGCGCAATTCACGGGCAAGGCTATGGGTAGTTTTTTAAGAGAACTCGGAATACAACACCGACTCACCGCACCATATACCCCACAAGAAAACCCTACCGAAAGAACAAATCGAGTCATAAAGACTATGATCGCAATAAACGCCAAAGAGCACCACCGCATCTGGGACCTCTATTTACCCGAAATATCTTTTGCCATAAATACCGCCGTACACGAGTCCACCAAACATACTGCCGCAGAAATCGTATTGGGGAGAAATCCATCACCACCACAACAAATACGAAAAAAAGGGGAGATACCCATCGAAGTCCCAACACATGTAATCAAAGAAAAGGAGTGGGAAAAAATAGTCGAAATAGCAACCGAAGCAACAAATCGGCAAAAACGATATTACGATCTACGACGACGAGAATGGACACCACACGTCGGAGACTTGGTATACCGCCGAACGCACTATCTATCATCAGCCGCCAATTATTTCGCCGGCAAATTGGCACCAAAATTTGACGGACCATATGCAGTAATAGATAAAATATCAGAAAACATAATGCTGATTAAAATCAAGGATAAAAAACACAAAATACACGTAAAAGACCTCAAACCATACCACGAACGCAACAATCAATCATAAATTGTTTGTGCTCGCTACCTCGCATCACTATAAATAGCAGAACAAATTAACATTAATTATCAGTCTAACAATGGAAAGAAGACCAACAAGACCTCTAGCTCCAGGGCACATAAAAAAATATTTGCGACAAACGAGGATGCCACAGAAGATAGCCACATTCCGACCACCATTCGAGGCCAGGCCAAAAGATAAGAGGCTAAAAATAATAGCTAACCAGAGGACCATGGTAGGAGAATCGGGAGATGCAACCGCCGACAAAATTGCAGTGGCTCTCTTCGACCACCACCGAGCACAACCACTGCACAGCCTAAGAGAACCTCCACCATACCAACCGATCACCCCGACACCACCCCTAGAGACCTGTCACGCCGAAAAGTTACCAACGTTGGTGCCCATACAGGAAAAGGTACGACAGGAACAAGACTATAATAACGACATCCTAGAGTTGGCATCCCCAGAAGCAGAACTTAAATCCTTATTGAATGAAGCGGAAAGTCCGGAAGACCTCTTCAAAGGGATCAACATCACTGACCCAGGAGTTCCGAGGAAAATGTGGTACATATTTCCCCCTGGACGACCAAAGATTAGAGTGACCATAAAAAATAAAAAGGTCACGCTAAAATGTCTCGGGCACACAAAGGAATTCTCCCTTTAAGAATGATTTAGCACAGCACTAATTTTCCATCCTCCCCTCCTTGCTTGAACTAATATAAGTTTTAACAATTACTTTTGTATACTACATGAATTTTATAAGTATATTTTTTATATCATTTACAATTTTTTTTGAATTATCCTATGAAATAAATAACAAAAAACAAAAAAAAAAACAAACAAAAAAAAAAAAACCAAAACAAAAAAAAAAAAAAAAAAAAAGAAAAGAATTTTTAAAAAGGGCCGAGAATTTTTCAAAATCCCTTGGAATTCGGTAAATGATACCTAATATTTAGGTAGTGAAGACACTCAGTGGTCAAAACTCGCCCAACCAAAACCAAACATCCTTTTTCAAACTATACATATATACATATTTTTTTTTTCTTCTTTCTTTTTTTTAACTAAAGAAAGGGGGGACTGTAACGTGACGTTACAAATTACTGATCATCAATAGCCGCTTAAATAAACTACACAAATAAACATCAAGTACACACCGCATATAAAAAAAATACAATAAAAGAAAAATCCCAAACAGGGATTCGAACAGCCAACCTCCTGTCTCGCGGCCGGCTGTTCTGTCTGGTATGCCACGAAGCACCACATACACACACCGTATATAAAGAAATACGATAGTAATAAAAACATTCATGCACACACTGCATAACATATAGACATCACACAACGTACAGACACCGCATAAACAGAAATACAATAATAATAATAAAAACATGCATGCATACGCCGTATACACACTATGCATAACATACACACACCGTATAAACAAAACAAACAAATATCACACAACACATTGTGTTGACTAGCAATTGAAAAACTTCTCATTTGCTTAATATTTTATGGTGCATAAGTGATCAAGGTTTTGTTACAATCGGGAGGAATGAATTGGAATACGATTCTTTCCTTTAGTGCATGTGTGTATATTAGAGGGTACCCGAACTCTTATTATTATAGTAGTTAGCCGAACGATATCCGAAGAATTTATATCGTTCGTATTATTATTATTGCCGTATTTATCCGAGTGATATCCGCAGAATTTATATCACTCTTATTATTCTTATAGTAGTTAGCCGAACGATATCCGCAGAATTTATATCGTTCGTATTATTATTATTATTATTGCCGTATTTATCGGAGTGATATCCGCAGAATTTATATCCCTCTTATTATTATTATAGTAGTTAGCCGAACGATATCCGAAGAATTTATATCGTTCGTATTATTATTATTGCCGTATTTAGCCGAGTGATATCCGCAGAATTTATATCACTCTTATTATTCTTATAGTAGTTCGCCGAACGATATCCGCAGAATTTATATCGTTCATATTATTATTATTGTTGCCGTATTTAGCCGAGTGATATCCGCAGAATTTATATCACTCTTATTATTCTTATAGTAGTTAGCCGAACGATATCCGCAGAATTTATATCGTTCGTATTATTATTATTATTGCCGTATTTATATCACTCTTATTATTCTTATAGTAGTTCGCCGAACGATATCCGCAGAATTTATATCGTTCATATTATTGTTGCCGTATTTAGCCGAGTGATATCCGCAGAATTTATATCACTCTTATTATTATATTAGTTAGCCGAACGATATCCGAAGAATTTATATCGTTCGTATTATTATTATTATTGCCGTATTTAGCGGAGTGATATCCGCAGAATTTATATCACTCTTACTATTCTTATAGTAGTTAGCCGAACGATATCCGCAGAATTTATATCGTTCGTATTATTATTATAGTAGTTAGTCGAACAATATCCGCAGAATTTATATCGTTCGTATTAGTCTTTCAACCATATTCACATTGCGTGGCTTATACTTTGCTATCGAATATACGAAGCCCTAATACGCACGTTGCGGCGCTTAGAGTACGAAACCTAAGTGCAAGAATTGGACTACAGTGGTGGCCATATTTTTTTTTTTTTTTTTATTAGTAGGACCAGCACTCAGGGGATGTCCCCTATATATGCAATGCATTGCGCTGGAACTGAAAACGAGGGGATAGTATTGAGGGGACAGATTAGGAAAGATGAGAAGATAGACAGTTGTTTTTGTAGCTATTTCAACCTTTTTACTTCGCCGGCTAATTTTTGCTACAGGGCCGACGAAGGTGGGTGCTGTTACTCTGCTTTTAGTACATGATAGTGTCAGTCGCGGCCAATTATGTTCAGTGATCAGTACTATGCCTTCATCACTGAAAACAGGCTGGCAACAACTAACACAACCACGTACTAATATGCTGATCAGAAGAATTCAACACAATATTTCATGACTCAGCTGGGGCTCGAACTCAGGACTCTCCGCTTCATAGTCTCGTGTTCTACTACTTCAGCCAACAGTACCCACAAAATTTCAAAGGAAGCAGACCTTTGACGAGCCTGGACAGATTGAGGATACCTCGGCTGGGAAATTAAACTGCGTTACATATTTTCGTTAGTATTAAAAGTTCGAAAGAAGAAAAAACGTATCTCCTGTTTTGAGTGCGTGAATATTATACTTACTAAAAATCATTTATGCGTGACATGAAAAAATTACGACATTTGCACATCTCTAACCATGTTATTATATGATATATGCTGACCTAAAAAAACAGAAATAAATTTAAAAGAAATTAAAAAGCTGTCGCCACCAGAATAAACTTATTAAAACTTTATAATTTTTTACATAAGCAAGCGTTCACCAAACATACAATTGGCGTACAAACTGAAATCTGAAGGTAAAATCCATTTTGTATATGAAAACACAAACTGAGGACAAGAATTAAAAAGTTGCGATAACCGAGTCACAAAATTTTGAAGTGCAGCGATAATAGAATGTACAACGTATAAAACCTAACTTTTGCAAAAGGCGCGGAGGCGTACTATTATTAATTCGTTTTTCAAAGGAAGTTCTATTTTAATACAAAACTAATTTTTACAGATTAGCCCTCTTATTCATAAAAATTATGAGAGGCTTATAAGAATGTAATAGAGCAAATTTCATATGAAATTTTGTTTTATTACGCTGTTATTAGACTCTCATAATTTTTATGAATAAGGGGGTAGATATATACGTATATACTATCCCCCTTATTCATAAACGATATTTAGCAGTTTATTAACAGTTTAATAAGCAAACATCGCTAAATGTGTATTCATAAACGTTAAATAGCTTATTTTACGTTTAATAAACCTCTGCAAAACTACACATTTTTATTTAAGCCTTTACCCTTGTTTAACCGTTTAATAAAGAGTCATTTCATTGTTTTGAATTTTCAGTAGTGTCAGAAATTTAATTTTTTCTTTTTGGTAGAACTTTAGAAATAAATGTATAAAAAAATTAAATGAAATTGCAATGGATGTGATCAATTTGATATCAAGAATTGGTAAGTTAAATAAACTTGTGTAGTGAAAGATATGTATCTTTACTTCAAAATTTCAGAAAACATCGCAGGAGCATCAGGCGCCCGACGTTCCAAAATATTCCAGAGTCCCAATTATCTATAAGGTACAAACAAACAAATATAGATGTTCTTCCGTCTTAAAAACACAAATTCGGTTCACCTAACAAGTTGTAGTAATTAAAACTGCTGACTATTAAAAACAAATTCTGCGTAAATATGTATTTTATGAAGAATTGAGAATGTTTAACATTTTATAAAAACAAAAATAAAACTAGAATTCATTTCATAAAGAAAAAAACAAAATAAGCTTCTTCCACGGCCTGCATGTGAGCTTTTTGAATTTAAATAATGCTTATAGGAACATATGTATGAATATTTTTAGTTGGATAATGATATACATATATTCATTTAAATTAAAAATATTCATTTCAGTCTTACATAGATTAATTTAGTCTCCTTTTCTCATTTTAGTTAAAAGTTAATAAAATAAAATGTGTACATATGCACATATGTATATTGTCGCTAATGTCGCTATTAAATTTCAGATGACTTCTTGGAACACCATTCAGAAGGAACTACAATAGAAGAAAATGATAACGTGAATACACAACTGCAAGGAAGAGGAGCATCAATTATTTTTTTCCATTTTTAATAATAATTGATATTTAAAATTATTTATTTTATAAGTTTTTTTGTCAAAACAGTCTTATATTATTAAAAATCACACAAAAATTCTGCGACAATAGAAAAGTGATGCATAAACAAATGCGATTCATAAGTGGGTATCTAATAACTTGCCTAGTTTTTGGGAAAACAAACACTTTTTGAACAAATTTTTGTATAAATTCCTTAGGTTTTATTTCTTTTTATAAATTATTGGTTTTAAAATCATATCTCAAAATATATTTAGGTAGTTTTTCAAGATTTTTCATTTAATAGTTTTTAAATTCGGACAACTACTTTAATAATGAATTGTAGTTGTGTGCATCACTAGACATGTAATTGCGACGAAGTTGGTACGACGTTGCCAACATAAAAAGGCAAAATTGACAAAAGCGTTTATTTGTTAAACTAGCGTTATTTAACGTTTATGAATAGTAATTTTTATTACAACCTTAATAAGCAAAATCCGTTGAATAACAAAACTAAAGAATAACGCTTAATTAAGAAATTTTTGTGAATAAGGCCGATACGGTTACTATGTCGTATATGGCCGACCATGACAATTTAAATTCAAGTTAATTTTTTCATACTTCGATGCATTTTAAAGTTGTTTACGTACTACAATGTATGAAAATTGCACATTAATTTTTTTAAATTCCCGTTAAGAAAATTTTAAAAAATCTGGAACTTACTGGTTTTAGTCCGTATGGAAAAAAAATCTAATTTTCATATCGACGTCCTAGGAACCATTTTCGACTCAATATGTATGTTTGTATGGAAAATATTGACCCGCTTATAACTCGAATTTCAAAGTGTTCTTTCCTGTGAATTGGAAACAGCTCAGAAATATAAAAAGAAGTTAAAATAAGCAAAAATGTTTTTCAAATGTGTTTGCTTTTGGAATAACTTTTAAACGTCTTTGCTGATCGATTCGAAAAACTAATCAGTTCTTGACATTAAAACCCACGTTGATCACCACAAGGAAGTCAAAATCGGAGCGCGTGTTCGTGAGATATCGCGAACGAAAAAATTCGAAAACAAGTAAAAACGTTATATTCGACCCCCCTAAGTGGGAGTTATTATATGCAAAAATAGTGTAAAAATTTAACAAGTTGTTTTACTTAAGCCTACATTCTTAAAAAATAAAATTTTAAAGCTTTAATGACGAAGCTGAGACCTAACCTGGTACTACTCTGCCCTACCCCTCCTCCGCCTTTGCCCCCTAAATGACCCTATAAAAAAAAAATTTTAATTTTGTATAGAATTATCCCAACCATTTATTTTTAGAGTTTTATGACAAAGGTAAAATGTCTCCCCCACAGCTCTTGAGAGCGACCCCGCCCAAATATAGTTTTAATACCCTCCAAAGTTAAACATTTTAAATGTACTTACTAAATATTTTGAGTGTATAGGAGACTCGTCCCGGTCGAATATAACGTTTTTAATTGTTTCATTATATGATAGAGATATACAAATCTATATGTACAAAAAACTTTTTTATAGTAGCAATAAATAAATACACTACCAATAAACATTTACAATTAAGTTATTATTCACATAAAAGAAATGAAACACTGAAATAATCTATTGTTTATTTAGAAATTTGTAAAGCAGCTGTTTATTGAAAAAATTATCTATCACTTTTAGAATATTTAATTATGCTGCCATACGTCTATCTAGTGTTCTAAAAAGCGACTACTTTTGAATACCTTGGACTATTTAGTAGTTTTTCAATTGGGTGCTCGATACTACTCAATACTTTCAACTGATTTTTCCATTTAAAAGTAAAAACAATACATTTGGGGGATTCACACTGTAGTCATAAAGTCATAAAATAATAGCACGAAAAATATGACTAGGGTGAACAACCCGTCATAACTTGGTATGCTATTTCAAACATCGATCAGCTGATAAGAAAACAAAACATTTGTAATTAGATGTTATCAAAGCAAAAGATAATTGTAATAAAGTTGTTTGAAAATGCCAAAAAGTCTAAAAACTCCATTTCTTTTTAAAATTATTAAATTTGTCTTCTGGTGCACAAAAATATCTAAATGAAAACAGCTTCTCCCTTGATATGAGCCGAATACATTTTTTTTTTTTTCGGCGGCATATGGAAAAACGTTCAGTGGCTGCCAGCTACGTAAGTTAAACGAGAAAAATTTTTCACTTGTATATATGCAGTTTTTGCGATTTAGTTATCTTTTAATGAAATTCTTTATTTGACACATTGTTGTCACAATACTACTATATATAAAGGAACTTTATTTGTTGGTTGTTAAGCAATGTTTATATGCATTTCATTGGTGATGATTTGATGATTTGGTAACATCAGTAGACTTTAACCACAGTTTTGAAAAGTTAAAAACCTCTTATCTTATGCATATACTTCTGTAAACCATCTGAGAATTCGCAATTTGTAAATTACAAACTATTTTCAGAAATCACAACAGAATAAGCATAGATTAAAGATTTTCAGCCGTTCGACTCAGATTTCTAGAGCTATTTTATGAAAAAACAAAAACAAACCTGAAAGAGTGCTATTATTTTATGACTTTTTTGTATGCAATACAGCAACTTTTTTAAACTGGTCTAAAATATGACAATATGACTAAATAGCACGAAGTGTGAATACCCCAATTATAGTTTAAAAATTAATATTTATTAAAGCAAATTAACCTGCAATGTATATAATATAATGCAATATACTTTTCAAAAACAAAAATTATTCATACATACAGCATTTGATGCACATGAGTCTATAAAGTTGAAATTTGTACAGTTCTGGTATATTAACATCTTAAATTTTTTTCTAAACATTTCTATATTTCATCGTTGAAATTGCGCAAATAAAATTGTATCCATATTGCAAGAACTTAAAAGATTTCTTCTATCTGTAAGTACTTGACTAGCTTTGGAGAAAACGCGTTCGCTAGGAACTGAGGTTACCACAATCGGAAGATATTTTTCTGCAATTATAGATAAGCCTGGGTATATATATTGTCTCACAAAAGGTTCTGTAAGTACGACGATACTACCTTCGGGTTCAATTGGTGTTTTCAAATCAATTGTTGGGTGCTTAGAGACCAAATGCTTCTTTCAATTGGAGCTTCCTCCTCCTATAATTATGATAATATATTAAAATTTAATATATTTACGTACAAGTTAAGGTTAGCCTAGGGCACAGGTATACTTTGATATCGAATAATAACCTTTAACCATAAAGATAAGAAACAAATCATATATAAGATATATCTATTATTGTAAACGAAAATACTGTAAACAAAAGAATACATTTTGGACAGTCCCTTTTTTGGTCATAAACAACATATGTATATGTAAACACAAAAACCATAAGATAAGAAATAAAACATGTTCAATCTTGTTTAACTAACAAAGAAGTTGCCTAAAAAACAAAGATATGTTTTGTTAACTAAAAAAACAAAGATATGTTTAAATGTAAGAAACAAAGACATGTATTTTAGTATATAAGAAACATATTTGAAAATTGTAAGTTAGTTAAGATTTAGCATGAGAACTAAAATTAGCTCACGAGTTCGTAATAAACTCAGAAAAGTGCAGTGTCTAAGTAAAACCAATTGATAGTTCATAAGAAAACTAAACTAAGAAGAGTTCATAAGCAAACTCATAGAACATATATTAATAAAGAATATTTCAAGATACAGAAGTATCTTGAAAACAAATAAAATTTTCTTATTAATAAAAGATCTAGTATCTTAACTGGCGATCCTGCCAGGAGGATAATATACGTTTATCCTTCGAAGAGCGGACCATTGGATACCCTTGTCGCAGCAAGGATGCAACAAAAATTTTTTTCATAAGAAAAATTTTTTATTTAAATTAAAATATATAACAAATAATCTTACATAAGAATAGGATATTTGAAACCTAAATGAATTCCTCATAGAAAGGAAAGTGAAATATAAACTAAAATAAAATAATAGTTTTTATATGAGAAAGTCATCCAGGGAACATTCATACGACACAAACTGAAGCATGGAGCAGGTAAAATTAAACCAATTGATGCAACAGATGGCAAATCTGCAAGTAGTATTAGAAGCCGTCCAACAGGAAAACGCTACGCTACGCAACAGACTGGAACAAATGCCAATAAACCCCATTGTAAATCAACCACAGGCCGTAGCCTTAAAGCCATGGGTAGCTACATATAATACCCCGAATGACATAAATCTGGAAATATTTAAATCATTATCCACATTTGATGGAATAAAAAGTAATTATCGACTATGGAGAGAGGATGCCACACGTCTAATGAATAGCATTAGTAGACACACCAATTCTAACAAATATGTAGAAGCACTATTTATCGTCAAATCAAAGATAGTTGGACCCGCAGCAAATATCCTGTTGAACCACAACACGATTTTTAATTTTGAGGCTATCATTAATAGATTGGACTACACTTATTGTGACCAACGGCCACTGTATGTCCTTAAAGACGAACTAACCAAACTAACTCAAGGCAAGTCATCACTGTCAGAATTTCATGATGAAGTCAGCAAGGCATTGACAGTGGTAGCATCCAAGATTGCAATGTCTGGAGATCCCCCAGAGTCAATTAAGTGTATGACGGCAGATGCGATGGAAGATACTGTCCGCACATTCAAGAACGGTATTAATAACAATTTTATACGATCAACCCTTTACGGAAACCCGATAAAGGATCTAGAACACGCCTATGCCATCGCTCAAACTATAGAGCATGATAATAACCATAGGAGTTTCCAAAATAATATTCATCACGGCAATAACGGAGGCCATCATACAAAAGTTCAACAAAAAGAACAACCACGTCAACAATTCGAAGGTAATCAACACTTCAGAAGACCTTCCTATCATCAACAAAATCAACATCATCCACAAAATCAACAACAACGTCAACTATACCAAAATTTTCAGAAACCAGAGCGAATGGACATCTCTTCTGGTAACACCAGGCAAATCAAATACAACCCACATGGATTTCACAGCCAACCATGGAAAAGAAGAGATAACAAAGCGGGAATTTCAACAACAACAACAAATTGCAGCGCAACAACAGAATAGAGACAACCCAAAATAAAGATGAAAACGGCAGCACCACAACAGAAAAAAGTAGTAAGTCAAAATATAATAATAGTAGCATTTATAAGACTTTAAACTAATAGATGGGTTGCCCTATATATATATGAAAGATGAGGATGAAAAAAATTAAAAAATGTAATATATTAATAAGAATTTGATTATTGGTCCCAGAATTAAAACAACGCCATTTAGAATGATCACCATGCACGGTGAATCAATTTTAAATTATAAACAAAAAATAAAATTTTTTAAGCAAGAGTTAGAATTTTTCGAAATCAAAGGTAATAATGATTATGATTTAATGCTAGGAGTTGAAGGGCTAAAACAATTAAATGCAGTCATAGACATAGGAAGAAAATTGTTCACTGTCCCAGAATTATCACAGAAAATAAATTACTCTTTAGGAGATAGACAATATGAATTAGAAATAAATAATTTAATGCAGGAAAATAATAGAATAGGTCCTTTGCCCACAGAAAATAAATTACTCTTTAGGAGATAGACAATATGAATTAGAAATAAATAATTTAATGCAGGAAAATAATAGAATAGGTCCTTTGCCTTTCACTACAACGATAGAAGCAAGCATTAGAACAACTTGCAAGGACCCAATTTAGACGAAACAATATCCTGGAAATATGAACGATGTTGAATTCGTTAATAATGAAATTGAAAAATTATTAAAAGATGGGATAATCCAAAGAACCTTTAGTCCCTACAATTCCCCAATGTTAACAGTACATAAAAAAGGAGTCGACGAAAGCGGAAAACCTAAAAGAAGAATGGTGATAGATTTCCGTAAACTAAATGAACAAACAGTTACAGACAGGTATATCATCCCTGATGTAAATACAACGTTACAAAACCTAGGTAAAGCTAAATTCTTTACAACATTAGATTTAGAATCTGGCTTCCACCAAATTAGAATTAAAGAAAGTGACAGGGAAAAACAGGCTTTTTGTGTAAATGGAGGCAAGTATGAATTCATACGTATGCCTTTCGGCTTGAAGAATGCACCTTCAATTTTTCAACGTTGTGAAGACGACATATTAAGGGAATTCATAGGTAAATTCGTATATGTCTATATAGATGATGTTTTAATCTATTCATCTACAGCAGAAGAGCACATGAAACATATAAACATTGTCTTTAATACATTAAAAAATGCTACTCTAAAAGTCTCGGATGAAAAATCAAAATTCTTTATGTCCGAAGTTGAGTATTTAGGACACATCATCAAACACAATAAATAACAACAGACCCAGAGAAAATAAGGGCAATTGAAAATTTTCCCATTCCTAAAACCCTGAAAGACTTGAGAGGATTTTTAGGATTAACAGGTTATTATCGTAGATTTGTACCTGATTTTTGCCCAGATTACAAAACCTCTAACTATACATTTAAAAGGAGAAAATGCACATGTAGGAAAGAATAAAAGTGCAAATAAGGAAGATAAATTAGACCAGGCAGCCATAGCAGCTGTAGAAAAATTAAAATTAAATTTAAAGGAACAGGTGGAGTTATTCCAACCAGATATTAAAAAACCTTTTGAATAAACAACGGACGCATCCAACATAGCTATTGGAGCCGTGTTAAGCCAAAATAAAAACCCCATTTATTTCTTATCAAGAACTTTGAGTGAAACAGAACAAAGATACAGCACAAACGAAAAAGAATTATTGGCCATAATATGGGCCCTACAAAAACTAAGGAATTATATATACGGCATAGCCGACCTCACTATATTCACAGACCATCAATCTTTAACCTACGCCATTTCGGAAAAGCATCCTAACCCTAAATTAAAACGCTGGAAAGCCATAATAGAAGATTACGGTGCTAAAATGAAATACAAGGCACAGAGAATGTAGTAGCTGGTGCATTGTCTCGACAGATTATAAACACATCTTCAATTGACACCATGCATTCAGCCGAAAGCTCACATAGTGAAGCAATCAATTCATTCTCACAACCATTTAATTCCTACGGTATACAAATAGAATTAGTACCAACAGAAAGTTTAGTAGAAACACGAGTACGAACTATTTTTTCCGGAAAAATACGATACACCATTAATTTTTTTAACAATGATAATCCAATAACTGAATTCAAAAAAATCATACAAACTAAGAGAATTATATCACTACATACAAATACTGAAAACATATATAGATATGGGAAAATAATCAAAGACACATTTATTGAATCAACATTTGTTTACGCGCCTATAAAACTAAAAGACGTATTGGATAAAAATGAACAAATACGCATTGTCAAAGAAACACATGATAGAGCTCATAGAAGCTGCAAAAATACTATAAAGGAAATACTTGAAAAACACTATTGGGCGGAAATAAAACGAGATGTAAAGAAATATAATAACAAATGTTCGGCATGCCTATATGGTAGGTATGAGAGAAACCCTATCAAAGAACCTTTACGTGATTCAACTATACCCACACAACCCAGAGAATTTATACACGCCGATATTTATTACAATGATAAAACGATGTATCTCATAACCATAGATAAATTCTCTAAATACATAGTAGCCCGACAAATTGAAACTAAAGCAGCAATTGAAAATGTATTGAAGGAAATAATCAACACCAGTTTCCCTGAGTGTAAACGATTAATAACTGATAATGAAGCATCTTTTGTCACTCCAGCCATTAAACAATTATGTCATAAATACGGCATTCAAAAAATAGAAACTCCAGTACACAGGTCAGCAGCAAACGGACAAGTGGAAAGAGCACATAACTCAATTAGTGAATTATCGCGGATATTCAAATTTAGTAATAATTCTACAAGTAGAGAAGAAGTATTCAGAGCTATTAAAGAACTTAATAATTCAGTTCACACCATAACAAATCATAGACCAAGAGACATTTATTTCGGTTCAATTAATATAAATAAAGAAGAAATAATAAAAAACCTAAAAGACGCATCTGAAAAAGTGCTTAACCATCTAAACAAAAACGCCAAACATAGAACTTTCTCAAAAGGAACACAAATATTAGTGAAAATAGTTGGCATTAGAAATAAAAACTTACCGCGTTATAAAAAAGAAATTGTTCAAGAAGACTTAGGAGACATTATCCTAACAAAGAAAGGAAAAACAGTGCACAAAAACAATATAAAGAACATCACATTTTCAAGCAATGAAGAAAGTATTCCAGATTATAGCCGTACTGGCAATATTATTCCAGAAGTTAGAAGCAACAATTGAGATAGAACATGTGGAAAATAAAAAATATATATTAACCCGAACGGATGACACATATTTATTTGATGAATCTACATTTTTACTTCATATGACTAATTTAACGAAAATCCGTACGAACAAATATTTGATAAAAATTCTTACCCCACTATGGAGGAACAAATTTTAACGAAGAAAATAGAAACACTAATCGATCAACTTAACGAGCATAGAATTGAAAAACGAGGATTAAATTTTTTGGGATCAACTTTGAAGTTCATTACTGGCATACCAGATCATGATGACGTAATTGAGATAGAAACTAAAATTAACACCCTAATTGAAAATAACGAAAAACAAAGAATAATTAACTCCAGATTCGAAAAAATGTTAGATTTCATACAAGGAGAACCAACCGAAACTTATATCGCAATCAAACTAATTCACGAACAATTATGAACACTGGTTAGAACGATAAACGCTGCCAAAAACAACGAGTACCTAACTGAATCACTAAATCTAAATGATGTACCAGAATTAACGGAACATAAATTAAAATCCGTACCAATCATTAACATATTAGAATATTCCGATATTTATATCACAAGAACTAATGACTCCATCATTATTATATACAAGTACCCCATCATAAACAATTATTGCAAGTTATTTAAATTTACATCACTAAGCGTCAAACATGGCAAAGTGTCCACCGACAAGGAAATCGCTTCCTGTAATAATGTTTATAGTAGAGTACATAAGTGTAAAAATTTTTTAGGCAAAAACATTTGTAAAACCAACAGCACAAATGATGACTGCATCATACCCTTATTAGAAAACAGAAAAGCAAAATGTGTAGTATTACAAGAATATAATTTCCCATTATTAAAAATATATGAAAGATTCATCCTTTTAGACGGTGTAAACACTGTCAATGATAAAAATATTACTGGAACCATATTAGAGAAATACACAGACAAAGTAGTGATTAATAATATTACCTTTATAAATATTCACGATAAATTAATAGAAGCCATAATTAATAAACATGACGAGGATCTAGAAATAACAAAAATACTGACATCCTCTTCAGAACTGGCATTCAACAATATATGTAGATTCTCTAAAGAAATTTATAATACCAATAGAAACGCATCCTATTAGATACTCTTTATATATAATTTTAGCAATTATAACAACAACGGCACTTGCATATATTATTTTAAAGGCAACAAAATACTATTTAACTTTAAGAGCAATAAGGACTAGAGAAAATTTCCAAGTTTTATATAATACAGAATTAGAAAGAATCAGACATGAAATAAGCATAAATCAGGCATGAATCGAGACGATTCATTTTAAGTGAGGGGAGAATTACGAATCGGGACGATTCATTTTAAGCAGGGGGAGAATTAAGGTTAGCCCTAGCACAGGTATACTTTGATATCGAATAATAACCTTTAAAGATAAAGATAAGAAACAAATCATAAATAAGATATACCTATTATTGTAAACGAAAATACTGTAAACAAAAGAATACATTTTGGGACAGTCCCTTTTTTGGTCATAAAAAACATATGTATATGTAAACACAAAAACCATAAGATAAGAAATAAAACATGTTCAATCTTGTTTAACTAACAAAGAAGTTGCCTAAAAAACAAAGATATGTTTTGAATTAAGATTCTATAGGCTAATTGTTCGAAATTTTAATTTAAATCTCAGAAAGACATGAAAAATATTCCAAGGCACAAAGGCAAGTCAACATCAGTTTTATTCAACTTACACAGCAGAGCAGAACAGCTGTTTTCGAAAGACGCAACCCTTTCATCATCAGTGCTCATGTGTATTGTGTTTGTCACCACTTATTAGGTGGCTTAGTTGAATGTGATAACAGTTCCTATTTACACAAATTTTATTGTGAAAAAGAATACGGGAACTGTATCAACCTGATGTTAACATGTTATTGTTATAATACCCGTGTTACCGTTTGATTATTTTTCTTCATGTCCCATTTTTCTGAATTTTTTGTTCCATCATACCTAAGTCAAACTTTTTTGGTTTGAATTTTATACTTAAGTACATGTGAACGTTTTTCCAATTTTTATTATTGGGTAGCTCAAGCCATAGCTTAAATTTGTATGTAGTAATAATTTTAACGAACATTTTATATTGCTATATTAAATTTGAATTAAGATTCTATAGGCTAATTGTTCGAAATTTTAATTTAAATCTCAGAAAGACATGAAAAATATTCCAAGGCACAAAGGCAAGTCAACATCAGTTTTATTCAACTTACACAGCAGAGCAGAACAGCTGTTTTCGAAAGACGCAACCCTTTCATCATCAGTGCTCATGTGTATTGTGTTTGTCACCACTTATTAGGTGGCTTAGTTGAATGTGATAACAGTTCCTATTTACACAAATTTTATTGTGAAAAAGAATACGGGAACTGTATCAACCTGATGTTAACATGTTATTGTTATAATACCCGTGTTACCGTTTGATTATTTTTCTTCATGTCCCATTTTTCTGAATTTTTTGTTCCATCATACCTAAGTCAAACTTTTTTGGTTTGAATTTTATACTTAAGTACATGTGAACGTTTTTCCAATTTTTATTATTGGGTAGCTCAAGCCATAGCTTAAATTTGTATGTAGTAATAATTTTAACGAACATTTTATATTGCTATATTAAATTTGAATTAAGATTCTATAGGCTAATTGTTCGAAATTTTAATTTAAATCTCAGAAAGACATGAAAAATATTCCAAGGCACAAAGGCAAGTCAACATCAGTTTTATTCAACTTACACAGCAGAGCAGAACAGCTGTTTTCGAAAGACGCAACCCTTTCATCATCAGTGCTCATGTGTATTGTGTTTGTCACCACTTATTAGGTGGCTTAGTTGAATGTGATAACAGTTCCTATTTACACAAATTTTATTGTGAAAAAGAATACGGGAACTGTATCAACCTGATGTTAACATGTTATTGTTATAATACCCGTGTTACCGTTTGATTATTTTTCTTCATGTCCCATTTTTCTGAATTTTTTGTTCCATCATACCTAAGTCAAACTTTTTTGGTTTGAATTTTATACTTAAGTACATGTGAACGTTTTTCCAATTTTTATTATTGGGTAGCTCAAGCCATAGCTTAAATTTGTATGTAGTAATAATTTTAACGAACATTTTATATTGCTATATTAAATTTGAATTAAGATTCTATAGGCTAATTGTTCGAAATTTTAATTTAAATCTCAGAAAGACATGAAAAATATTCCAAGGCACAAAGGCAAGTCAACATCAGTTTTATTCAACTTACACAGCAGAGCAGAACAGCTGTTTTCGAAAGACGCAACCCTTTCATCATCAGTGCTCATGTGTATTGTGTTTGTCACCACTTATTAGGTGGCTTAGTTGAATGTGATAACAGTTCCTATTTACACAAATTTTATTGTGAAAAAGAATACGGGAACTGTATCAACCTGATGTTAACATGTTATTGTTATAATACCCGTGTTACCGTTTGATTATTTTTCTTCATGTCCCATTTTTCTGAATTTTTTGTTCCATCATACCTAAGTCAAACTTTTTTGGTTTGAATTTTATACTTAAGTACATGTGAACGTTTTTCCAATTTTTATTATTGGGTAGCTCAAGCCATAGCTTAAATTTGTATGTAGTAATAATTTTAACGAACATTTTATATTGCTATATTAAATTTGAATTAAGATTCTATAGGCTAATTGTTCGAAATTTTAATTTAAATCTCAGAAAGACATGAAAAATATTCCAAGGCACAAAGGCAAGTCAACATCAGTTTTATTCAACTTACACAGCAGAGCAGAACAGCTGTTTTCGAAAGACGCAACCCTTTCATCATCAGTGCTCATGTGTATTGTGTTTGTCACCACTTATTAGGTGGCTTAGTTGAATGTGATAACAGTTCCTATTTACACAAATTTTATTGTGAAAAAGAATACGGGAACTGTATCAACCTGATGTTAACATGTTATTGTTATAATACCCGTGTTACCGTTTGATTATTTTTCTTCATGTCCCATTTTTCTGAATTTTTTGTTCCATCATACCTAAGTCAAACTTTTTTGGTTTGAATTTTATACTTAAGTACATGTGAACGTTTTTCCAATTTTTATTATTGGGTAGCTCAAGCCATAGCTTAAATTTGTATGTAGTAATAATTTTAACGAACATTTTATATTGCTATATTAAATTTGAATTAAGATTCTATAGGCTAATTGTTCGAAATTTTAATTTAAATCTCAGAAAGACATGAAAAATATTCCAAGGCACAAAGGCAAGTCAACATCAGTTTTATTCAACTTACACAGCAGAGCAGAACAGCTGTTTTCGAAAGACGCAACCCTTTCATCATCAGTGCTCATGTGTATTGTGTTTGTCACCACTTATTAGGTGGCTTAGTTGAATGTGATAACAGTTCCTATTTACACAAATTTTATTGTGAAAAAGAATACGGGAACTGTATCAACCTGATGTTAACATGTTATTGTTATAATACCCGTGTTACCGTTTGATTATTTTTCTTCATGTCCCATTAATCAAACGGTAACACGGGTATTATAACAATAACATGTTAACATCAGGTTGATACAGTTCCCGTATTCTTTTTCACAATAAAATTTGTGTAAATAGGAACTGTTATCACATTCAACTAAGCCACCTAATAAGTGGTGACAAACACAATACACATGAGCACTGATGATGAAAGGGTTGCGTCTTTCGAAAACAGCTGTTCTGCTCTGCTGTGTAAGTTGAATAAAACTGATGTTGACTTGCCTTTGTGCCTTGGAATATTTTTCATGTCTTTCTGAGATTTAAATTAAAATTTCGAACAATTAGCCTATAGAATCTTAATTCAAATTTAATATAGCAATATAAAATGTTCGTTAAAATTATTACTACATACAAATTTAAGCTATGGCTTGAGCTACCCAATAATAAAAATTGGAAAAACGTTCACATGTACTTAAGTATAAAATTCAAACCAAAAAAGTTTGACTTAGGTATGATGGAACAAAAAATTCAGAAAAATGGGACATGAAGAAAAATAATCAAACGGTAACACGGGTATTATAACAATAACATGTTAACATCAGGTTGATACAGTTCCCGTATTCTTTTTCACAATAAAATTTGTGTAAATAGGAACTGTTATCACATTCAACTAAGCCACCTAATAAGTGGTGACAAACACAATACACATGAGCACTGATGATGAAAGGGTTGCGTCTTTCGAAAACAGCTGTTCTGCTCTGCTGTGTAAGTTGAATAAAACTGATGTTGACTTGCCTTTGTGCCTTGGAATATTTTTCATGTCTTTCTGAGATTTAAATTAAAATTTCGAACAATTAGCCTATAGAATCTTAATTCAAATTTAATATAGCAATATAAAATGTTCGTTAAAATTATTACTACATACAAATTTAAGCTATGGCTTGAGCTACCCAATAATAAAAATTGGAAAAACGTTCACATGTACTTAAGTATAAAATTCAAACCAAAAAAGTTTGACTTAGGTATGATGGAACAAAAAATTCAGAAAAATGGGACATGAAGAAAAATAATCAAACGGTAACACGGGTATTATAACAATAACATGTTAACATCAGGTTGATACAGTTCCCGTATTCTTTTTCACAATAAAATTTGTGTAAATAGGAACTGTTATCACATTCAACTAAGCCACCTAATAAGTGGTGACAAACACAATACACATGAGCACTGATGATGAAAGGGTTGCGTCTTTCGAAAACAGCTGTTCTGCTCTGCTGTGTAAGTTGAATAAAACTGATGTTGACTTGCCTTTGTGCCTTGGAATATTTTTCATGTCTTTCTGAGATTTAAATTAAAATTTCGAACAATTAGCCTATAGAATCTTAATTCAAATTTAATATAGCAATATAAAATGTTCGTTAAAATTATTACTACATACAAATTTAAGCTATGGCTTGAGCTACCCAATAATAAAAATTGGAAAAACGTTCACATGTACTTAAGTATAAAATTCAAACCAAAAAAGTTTGACTTAGGTATGATGGAACAAAAAATTCAGAAAAATGGGACATGAAGAAAAATAATCAAACGGTAACACGGGTATTATAACAATAACATGTTAACATCAGGTTGATACAGTTCCCGTATTCTTTTTCACAATAAAATTTGTGTAAATAGGAACTGTTATCACATTCAACTAAGCCACCTAATAAGTGGTGACAAACACAATACACATGAGCACTGATGATGAAAGGGTTGCGTCTTTCGAAAACAGCTGTTCTGCTCTGCTGTGTAAGTTGAATAAAACTGATGTTGACTTGCCTTTGTGCCTTGGAATATTTTTCATGTCTTTCTGAGATTTAAATTAAAATTTCGAACAATTAGCCTATAGAATCTTAATTCAAATTTAATATAGCAATATAAAATGTTCGTTAAAATTATTACTACATACAAATTTAAGCTATGGCTTGAGCTACCCAATAATAAAAATTGGAAAAACGTTCACATGTACTTAAGTATAAAATTCAAACCAAAAAAGTTTGACTTAGGTATGATGGAACAAAAAATTCAGAAAAATGGGACATGAAGAAAAATAATCAAACGGTAACACGGGTATTATAACAATAACATGTTAACATCAGGTTGATACAGTTCCCGTATTCTTTTTCACAATAAAATTTGTGTAAATAGGAACTGTTATCACATTCAACTAAGCCACCTAATAAGTGGTGACAAACACAATACACATGAGCACTGATGATGAAAGGGTTGCGTCTTTCGAAAACAGCTGTTCTGCTCTGCTGTGTAAGTTGAATAAAACTGATGTTGACTTGCCTTTGTGCCTTGGAATATTTTTCATGTCTTTCTGAGATTTAAATTAAAATTTCGAACAATTAGCCTATAGAATCTTAATTCAAATTTAATATAGCAATATAAAATGTTCGTTAAAATTATTACTACATAAAGATATGTTTTGTTAACTAAAAAAACAAAGATATGTTTAAATGTAAGAAACAAAGAAACAAAGACATTTATTTTAGTATATAAGAAACATATTTGAAAATTGTAAGTTAGTTAAGATTTAGCATGAGAACTAAAATTAGCTCACGAGTTCGTAATAAACTCAGCAAAGTGCAGTGTATAAGTAAAACCAATTGTTAGTTCATAAGAAAACTAAACTAAGAAGAGTTCATAAGCAAACTCATAGAACATATTAATAAAGAATATTTCAAGATACAGAAGTATCTTGAAAACAAATAAATTTTTTTTATTAATAAAAGATCTAGTATCTTAACTTACATGTGTTTTTACATACACACATTAACTTAAGAAACTTACCTTTGTGGGAAATCATATTCTTACAAACTTTACATATGCCTACGTCTCCTTTAGCTTTTGTGAAATGAAGCCATATGGAGCTCCTCTTCCTACTTGCCATTGTTTTTGTGTTAAAAATTTGATTTACTATGTTCCTTTTTTGGATTATTTATTTATACCATAATTTTTACAATTAAAGTTTTAGCTGTACATAAATATGTATATTTTCACCAAGCTTAAATACGCATACATAGTTGTATAAACTTAATGTATTTTAAGAAAAGATGTTGGCTACATGCTACAAAATACAACCCTGAAAGTATTGAGTAGTTACTTTTGCGTATTGAGTACCGGGAAAAACACTCGGTATTGAGTACTCAGTACTCAATGCTTTTACAACACTACTTCTATCGCTTTCTTGACTCAATATGTATGTTTGTATGGATAAGAATTGACCCGCTTATAACTCGAATTTCAAAGGGTTCTTTCCTGTGAATTGGAAACTGTTCAGAAATATAAAAAAAGTTATAATAAGCAAAGATGTTTTTCAAACGTGTTTGCTTTTGGAATAACTTTTAAACGTCTTTGCTGATATAATTTGTGACTGAAAAACTGAAACTTGAGATTATAGAAACATCCACTAATACTGTACGTAAGTACATACATAATAAGACGAAAACTACTGGTATAAATATCTAGCTCGAATAACACATTCGCTTTCACAAGTTTTAAAAAATTTTAATATATTCCATTACATTTGTTAAAACTATGGATTTAAATTTTTGTTTAGTATTCAATTGCTCCAGTGCATTAATTTTTCATATATTTTACTGCTAAAAAATCCAATCTAAAGCGTGAACAAATTCGAAATCGTTTCTGCGAGCTCCCGATTGAATTATCAGAAATATACCCTTTTAATATTTTATATATTATATCAGCACGCCTCTAAAGCATATTAACAAAACAATTTGATTGTTCTGTGCTGAATTGTTTTATTTTTGATGTAAATCAACCCTAAATGCAATTTATGACTATAATTTTATAAAATGTATTTCCCTGAAAAGTAATTTATAAAATTAAATTACTTCCAATAGAATGATCATTTCATAAAAGACCTACCGACCATACAAGCAGTGCGTGTGTCGTAAATTCATTCAGCAATGAAATAAATTTTGCTGTTGAATTGTACTCACAGCAAATTTTTTAGCTTCAGTTAACACTAAAAAATACTTTTCTTCTCCTGGACATGTTTCTTAAGCGGGAAATCTGCATAAATTAAATGTGTAAGCGAAGTTTAGTTTAACATCATTTTGTTTAGTAAAAGAGATTTTTTAAAAAATGCAGGACATCTCTTAGTATGAAGAATATACTATTTTTAAGTATTTGTTTCGGATATATTCTAATAAAGTTTCTAATTTCTTATTTTTATAACTTTTTAGCAAAATTATATTCTTCTCTGTTGAACTTTTTTACCAAAACCACCAGAATCTTAAAAATGAAAATAAGAAGCTCTCATGTTCTCAGTACCATCTTGGAAAAGTGGAAAAACTACACACAAAAGGCTGATGAGTCGGCGTTGCACATTAGTTCAAGAGCGGCATTAATTCATTCATTTTATGTCTCCTGACTTAGCTGATGTTTTTACAATAATAAACAATCTAGCTATCATGCACCAAAAATATTAGGTTTATATCTTTATTACTTTTTTGTCCAGAGACATTCAAAGTTGAGCTAAGTAAATGAGCTTCAAATGAACGTATTATATACTCGTATGTTACTTTCTATCGCTTCGTGCTTTTAAAATACTCTTATAATGACACCATAATGCTTTTTTTATATACACATATATATTATATATATTATTTTATATTTATTATATATAGGTTTGCCATTCCGTGTGTAAGTTCTTCGATATGCACATGGGACCCCATAAAGTATATATATTCTGGATCCTTATGAATAGCGATGACGACTGAGCGATGTCCGTCCGTCTGTACTGGTTTCCCAAGCCCCAAGAAGAGCTAGAGACTTCGTTCTTGGACCGTTGGATTGGAAATGAACTTAAATAGAGTGCTATTGAAATTCAGAAAGATCCGAAGTATGGTTCCAGAGCTGGGAAGCTTACACCTATTTCTCGACGCAAAATTTAAACCAAAAATCAATTATTTCTTTAATGTTTGTAAATTAAACCTATTTCGTGCTTTGGGGAGCCTCGATGGTCCATTAAAAACTAAAAAATAAAAATATTTTTTCCAGGGATGGGAAATTAAAAATTTTTTTTCTGCCTATTCCGTATTTTGTAGTACATGTGGTAACTAAAATTGTTAAAAATTTCCAGTTTTTCTTTAACAAAACTATTTTCTACGTCATGAAGATTTGCATTGGCCAAAAAAAAATTTTTTAATTCAAATTTTGCTTCCAGGGGTGGGAAATTGAATTTTTTTTTATACATGAAAGTAATCAAACAGGCAACTGATGTTGTTTTTTTTTTTTTGTTTTTTGCTAACTAAGACTGTCTTATAGTTTAGGAAGAACTAAATTGGTATCAAAAATTCAAAAATAAAAAATAAAATTTCGAATCCAGGGATGGACAAGTGCAATATTTTATGGTACATGAAGGTTACCAAAATGGTAAAAAATTTGCAATTTTTCTTAAATAAAACTACTTTATACCTCAGGAAGCGTTGCACTGATAAAAAAAAAAATTAAAATTTCGTTTCCAGGGTTGGAAAAATTTAATTTTTTTTGGTACATGAAATATTTTGTAGTACATGTAATAACCAAAATGATTGCAAAATTCGAGTTTTTCTTAAACAGAACTACTTTATACCTCATAAAGATTTGTATTGATAAAGAAAATTTTAAAAAATTTAAATGTCACTTCCAGAGTTGGGAAATTGAATTTTTTTTTTTACATAAAAGTAACCAAAATGGCAATTGACGTTGTTTTTTTACTAATTAAAACTATTTTTTATTTCAGGAAAAACAAAATTGGTATCAAGAATTAAAAAAAAAACAAAATTTAGATTCCAGAGTTGGATAACTGCAATATTTTGTGGTACATAAAAATGACCTAAATGGTTACAAATCTTTAGTTTTTCTTAAATAAAACTATTTTATGCCTCATTAAGAGTTGCATTGATAAAAAAAATTTAATTTCGTTTCTAGGGTTGGGAAATTGAAATATTTATTCTACATAAAAGTAACCAAAAAGGCAATTGACGTTGTTACTTTTTGCTAACTAAAGCTGTTTTATAGTTCAGGAAAAACAAAATTGGTATTAAAATCTTAAAAAATCAAAATTTCGACTCCGGGGTTGGACAAATGAAATATTTTATGGTACATGAAAGTGACCAAAAAGTTTAAAAATTTTAAATTTTTTGTCAAGTAAAATTATGTTACACCTCACTAAGAATTGCATTGTTAAAAAACTAAAATTTCGGTTCCAGGATTGGAAAATCGAAATATTTTTGGTACATAAAAGTACATACATAAATTCCAAACTTTGAGTTTTTAGTGAATTAAACATATTTTATATATCAGAAAAAATTAAATTAGTATTAAAAAATTAAAAATTCGGTTCCAGGGTTGGAAAATCGACATTTTCTGATTCATAAAAGCAGCCATTTTATTTGATATTTTTGATTTTTATGATGAATTATACCTCCTTTTTATATCAGAAAGAAGTAAACTGGTAAAACCAACAAAATCTAAAAGACGATTCTACGGTTGGACAATTAGAACTTTTTGGGGTACATAAAACGGATTTTTTGTTTTGTTTGTAAAATAAATATATATAATATTTTTGAAAGACGTTCATAGGTATTAGATATAAGAAAAGCCAAACATTTAGCTTCCTAGCCGAAAAATTTAAACGTTTTCTTAAATATAAAAGTAACCGATAACATCAATTTGATTTTTTAGTTAAACCTACTTTCTGTTTTGGCAAGAAAGAAAGAAAGAAGAATTACATCTGTGAAGGGTATTTACTTGTTTTTTTCTGCTTGTTTACTACGATGCGTTGCTGTCATTATTAGTTGCTTTGTTTATGTGATTATAGGTTATTAGTTTATTGTTGTGTCAGCGGCAATACTGCCACTTGGCATGTTGTCGGAGGAAGCTATGGAAGCTCGAAATAAAGATTACAAATGTTATCGCCTAAGGCAGTCCAGAAAAGCTGATCGCATATCAACAAATGAAGATATTATGCATATGTTACTAGCATCTTCAGATCCACATCCATATATAAATTCATACCGTAAACAGTTCAACAAGGATATATTGGAATTGTCTGATGAAGTAAAACATGTGTTATGTTAATAAAGGTACACGAATTACTTTGTTTTTTAACTTTTTTTATATTGTCTTAGCTTTATTTGCAGATATTTTCACTATACTCGTATATGGACATGAATGTTGTATATTACTTATATTTTAATCTAATAAAAAACACGAAAATTTAAATCTGTATATCTAGCTTTTTTTAACAAGAAGAATACTGCATTTTATGTGAAAGGTGGGCGTCGCTGTTGGCAGATTTTGCTAATTTTTTCACCATTCATTACACAGCTTTACAAATTTTTAATTTGGAAAAATACCAAGAACGCCACATGTCTAGATAAGTTAATTGGGACCTCCTGAACACGAAAATCGCTGTAATTTTTTTTCCTAAGTACCGTTTTTTAGATAACGGTACTTTTGTGTTTTTCGGTGCATGGTCCCACTCAAACCCTTGTGGAGCCCAACCAAAAAGTCCGATCAAAATAAATGGCATATCGTTGGAAAGGTACTTGCATGTCTTTTCCGTCGATATGCTGGAAATTTCTATCTGACATGAAATGGCTGAGTTATGGCACCTCAAAGTTCAAAATTTGCCTATTTTTTACGTTTGTTTCAAAATTTTTCATTTTTATTTCGTTTTTTTTCTACGTTATAGTAAAGATCTGGAATGTTTTATTTTTTTACCAAATAGTTTATTTATTTACCAACATTTTAAGCGTAATTTAAAAAAAAATTGATGAAAAAATAGGCAAATTTTGAACTTTGAGGTGCCATAACTCAGCCATTTCATGTCAGATAGAAATTTCCAGCATATCGACGGAAAAGACATGCAAGTACCTTTCCAACGATATGACATTTATTTTGATCGGACTTTTTGGTTGGGCTCCACAAGGGTTTGAGTGGGACCATGCACCGAAAAACACAAAAGTACCGTTATCTAAAAAACGGTACTTAGGAAAAAAAATTACAGCGATTTTCGTGTTCAGGAGGTCCCAATTAACTTATCTAGACATGTGGCGTTCTTGGTATTTTTTGGCTGTAAACCAGTGTTATTATTATCATAAAATTGCAATGAGCAAAAATTTGTGACTCTATAATGATTTTTAACTTTTGTGTTATATGGGAAGTAGGCGTGTTTGCGCTCGGATTTTTTCCATATATTTTGTTTACCACAACCCAATATTAGTCTATAGTAAAATTCACGACTTTACGACGTCTCCTTCTATTTAATACCACCAATCATATGAAACTGAACCACTGTGCGTTGTGGCCTCAAAACCAGAACTGATCTATTCTGTTAATTGGACGGTCATAAAAAAGGAAAACAGTTAGCCTTAAACGTCATCCCCTGCAACTTCCCGCTAATTTTAACCGCTAAAAAATTCTATTTTAAAATTCAAACTGCTATAACTTTTGAATGGATCAGCCGATTCCAAACGTATAAGCGGTGATTGATGTAGTTATTCGAGTCCTATAAAAAACACAAATTGGTCAGATATAAATTTCAGAGTTTTTTATGTCATCCAAAAAATAATTGGAGAGTATATTCACTCTAAGACACCTTCAAGTACATATATTTTGGATCAGTGATGAAATCTAAGACGATCTAGCCATCTCAAATCACAATCTTGTCCGAAAAGACCCTTGAAATTTGGTATAAATACATTTTGAAGGACAGCACAAGGGAAGCTCCTAAATGGACTGAATCGGACCAGGCGGAAAAAAGTTCCCCTGTGGAACTAAAACAACATCTAAAAAACAACAAAATTTTCAAAGCTTTTTTTTTAAGCAAATGCTACATTTTTATGTTAAAGAAGGTCCAAAGCGTTGAACTTGGAGCCCGAAAACCAGAAAATTCCATTTGTGAAGCCAGTCCCTTTTAGTGGACGTTGAAGTAACATATTACATCGAAAACTAGTGTAAATATTTAAAAAATTATATTCCTTAAACCTGCATTCCTTAAAAATTATATCTTTTACTTTCTTGACGAAACTGAAATGTTCTCTGATCTTCCTCTGATTTAAAATATTAACTGCAAAAGTAAAGTAAATTAAATAGAATTTAAACAAATTCATTTATTAATAAAATAACAAAAAATAATTTGCAGTCATGCAAGATTCGAACTTAAGCCCGTTAAAAAAATTAACAATTTACATAAAGAAAAAGTTCGACTAAATAAAAATTCATACATAATTTAAAACATTGCGGGGGCACGCGCACTTGTTCAAAGTAAATTGACAACTAAATTCAATTACTTGAACATAAATAACAAAGAAGCTTTACCTATCAGCAGCCGATGGCTCTGGAAAAAGCAAAAGAGATATTGGAATATTTGGAATATTAATCGTCAGGGTTGGGGAATTTCGTACTAACCAAAATGTAATAACTTAATAATATGAATGTGATAACTTCTCATATTCAATTTTCGTTAAAATATTGGTTAAATAGTTGATATTCCTACTAACTAGCACCACTTGCAAAAGTGGAAAAATTGAACAAAGAACGCTGATGAGATGGCGTAGCGGCCTCGAAATCAGTACTGATCCGTTCTGCTGGTTTGACGATTATTAAAAAAAAAAATATTCTTAATATTCCAAACTTAATATAAAAATAATAAATAGAATTTAAACAAATTCATTTATTAATAAAATAACAAAAAATAATTTGCAGTCATGCAAGATTCGAACTTAAGCCCGTTAAAAAAAATTAACAATTTACATAAAGAAAAAGTTCGACTAAATAAAAATTCATACATAATTTAAAACATTGCGGGGGCACGCGCACTTGTTCAAAGTAAATTGACAACTAAATTCAATTACTTGAACATAAATAACAAAGAAGCTTTACCTATCAGCAGCCGATGGCTCTGGAAAAAGCAAAAGAGATATTGGAATATTTGGAATATTAATCGTCAGGGTTGGGGAATTTCGTACTAACCAAAATGTAATAACTTAATAATATGAATGTGATAACTTCTCATATTCAATTTTCGTTAAAATATTGGTTAAATAGTTGATATTCCTACTAACTAGCACCACTTGCAAAAGTGGAAAAATTGAACAAAGAACGCTGATGAGATGGCGTAGCGGCCTCGAAATCAGTACTGATCCGTTCTGCTGGTTTGACGATTATTAAAAAAAAATAAAAAAAAAAAAATATTCTTAATATTTCAAACTTAATATAAAAATAATAAATAGAATTTAAACAAATTCATTTATTAATAAAATAACAAAAAATAATTTGCAGTCATGCAAGATTCGAACTTAAGCCCGTTAAAAAAAAAAAATTAACAATTTACATAAAGAAAAAGTTCGACTAAATAAAAATTCATACATAATTTAAAACATTGCGGGGGCACGCGCACTTGTTCAAAGTAAATTGACAACTAAATTCAATTACTTGAACATAAATAACAAAGAAGCTTTACCTATCAGCAGCCGATGGCTCTGGAAAAAGCAAAAGAGATATTGGAATATTTGGAATATTAATCGTCAGGGTTGGGGAATTTCGTACTAACCAAAATGTAATAACTTAATAATATGAATGTGATAACTTCTCATATTCAATTTTCGTTAAAATATTGGTTAAATAGTTGATATTCCTACTAACTAGCACCACTTGCAAAAGTGGAAAAATTGAACAAAGAACGCTGATGAGATGGCGTAGCGGCCTCGAAATCAGTACTGATCCGTTCTGCTGGTTTGACGATTATTAAAAAAAAAAAAAATATTCTTAATATTCCAAACTTAATATAAAAATAATAAATAGAATTTAAACAAATTCATTTATTAATAAAATAACAAAAAATAATTTGCAGTCATGCAAGATTCGAACTTAAGCCCGTTAAAAAAAAATTAACAATTTACATAAAGTAAATTACTTTTATGCTGATGGAAAGTTGGCTCTGCCATGCTGCTCCCATAATATATTTTAATAAGTATTTATTTACTAAATATTTCGTGGGTATTTAAGATTCGATAGCGTTTTTACTTGTCTTAATTACTAATATCGAATTTTTTTGTTAATGACATCTCGCGAACACTTAACTGATTTTGATCCTGTTAGTGACGTGGTTTTTAAATGTTAAGAGCTGATTGGTTTTTTGAGTCGGTCGGCAAAGCCGTTTACAAGTTAATCTAAAAAAACACATTTGAAAACCCATTTTTTCTTAGTTTTTTTATATTGCTTGAAATCTACTGGTCCGCAACTCAAAACGTCGAGATCTAAGAAAAACTCGATTTTTCAAAACGGAGTAAATCCAGTAACTTTCCGATATTTCGAAAATTTTAAATCTTTTTAACGAGAAGTTAAAAATATGCTATATATTCCACTATTAATAAAAATTCGAATTAATATAAATTGCGAAATAAAAATCAATTTCTTGATTCGCGAATTTGAACTTCAGCCTGAACAATAATTCTTAACGCACATTTAGTTTGTGCGTTCTATTCTGTTATGAATCAGCTGTTTCGTTTCTGCTCAACTTAAGGCTCATTTAGCCGAACGTTGAAATCGTAAATGTGAGCTAAATGAAAATGTTAGGAAAATGTAAATGTTGCTACACTTATAGAATGCTTAAAATCGTGTCGTGTCATATGTTTTTGACAAAAACAAACAACATATAATTATTTATAAAAACAAAATCATAAAAAATTCCCAAAACATTGTGTTTCTTGTAAGCTATATCGATTGAGTGTATTTAATAAAGAAAATAATATAATACATATAATGGATGTGGAAGATATGTTTATCACAAAAATTCTGATGCGCATCACTTTCAAAAATAAATACAATAAAACTCTATACAACTGTTTAAAACATTGATGGCACTTTAAAATGTTTATATTATTGGCGTCCGTGTTGAAAAAATACGCAAATTAATTAAATGGTACAAAGAGGTATCAGAAACACCAATATACACAACTAATAGTATAATAAGTTATTCCTTGTATGTGGTTGTTTGTTGCAGAAGTTCTGTTAGTCAGCGCTGCCGTTGAGATACTAAAGTATCACTTTTGACCTTTCTTCATGCCAATGACACTTTTTATCACCCTTTTTTTATTTATCCCTTTGTATCATGTTAACAAAATGTATGCCACTTTTTGGCCCTTTTTGAAAATGAGTTAAAGTTCCAATATTCCTCTCGAAAGTTCTCAGTACACTTATCTCTTATATATGTGTGTTGAATACATAATCCGTACATTAGTTTTGTGAGCGTACATATAAAAATTGCATTCGACTGTCATATTCCATGCATACCTATTTTTTCATATAAAGTTTGACAATTGTGTAAAATGAAATGAGGATCAACTGTGAGTATGCCTTGATTTATGTGTGTTTCGGCTTAAGGTTTGGCAGCGAAAAGCTCTTATATATATTAAAAATTTATGGACTGTTTTTTATAGATTTCTATTTAATTTTGTAGTTTAGCGTTCATTTTCATATATGTTTATAAATAAATTTCATTTAAAATAGAATTGTGACAATATTTCAAATAAAAATTTCATAACAGTTTAATTTAGATTTTATTTTTCATTTTGCCTTATAAATACTTTTGTTGTTATCCAATGGATTTCTAATTGTATAAAGGTGTAGAAAAATAAAATAGATTCATATCGAATATAATTTATTTGTTGGGTTAGTTTTGTATGAGTTTCAAAGCCTACTATGCTTATTCTGTTGTGATTTTTGAAAATAATTTGTGATTTACAAATAGTGAATTCTCAGATGGTTTTCAGAAGTATGTGCATAAGATAAAAGGTTTTTAACTTTTCAAAACTGTGGTTAAAGTCTACTGATGATTTGGTAAAGCACCAATGAAATGCATATAGACATTGCTTGACCACCAACAAATAAATTCCCTTGTTAAAATTCGTTTTTGCTTTTTTTTAAATTTAAATAAAGGTTATATTTTTGTTAAAAAGAACTTGACACTATTTTACTTTAAAATATCCTTTTTTACCCTTTTTTTCTTAAATACTCTTTTTAAGACACTTTTTCGAAATTTTCAACGGCAACCCTGCTGTTAGTATTAAGCACTCGTTTGTACATATGGCAATAGGACTCATTATCCTATTGGTTGTATATGTTGGTGTTTCTGATGCCTATTTGTACCATTTAATTAATTTGCGTACTTTTTCAACACGAACGCCAATAACATAAACATATTAAAGCACCATTAATGTTTCAAACAGTTGTGTAGAGTTGTATTTATTTTTGAAAGCATCGCATTGTTTGTGATAAACATATCTTCCACATCCATCATATTATTTAATTTAGTTATTAAATATACTCAATCGATATAAAAGCATACAAGAAACATAATATTTGGTGAATTTTTTCTGATTTTGTTGGTATAAATAATTATTTGTTGTTTGTTTATGTCAAAGACATATGACACGATTTTAAACATTCTATAAGTGTAGCAACATTTATATTTACCTAACATTTACGATTTCAATGTTCGACTAAATGTGCCTTAAGTGACAACCTAAAGTGTCACTTTACTGTCACTGGATTAGTACATATATTGTGAAATGAAATGGTATAAAATATATACATAGTATGAACATTTTTTTTAACAATTTTAATGTTTTTCTTCGAATGTCATTTACTTTTAGAAACAGCTGATTTTTTGCATAGAGACGGTAATTATAAAATATTTGGTACAAAAAAAAGTGCCATAGAATGGCAACATAAAGTAAATACTAATAAGGCCTTTAGGTTAGTAATTGTTTAATGATGAAAAAGTTAGAGCATCGATTTATCGTTGTGGCAGACCTGCACGCAGTGATGTGGTAATTACCGTATTGTACGGTAATTTAGCCCTCCGAATGGTAAGCAGGTAATTGCTATATTTGTACGGTAATTTTTAAAAGTTTTACTTTTTAATTGTTAGACCCCAAACATTTTTTTTAATGTGTCTGCAAGGGCGAATTCATAACTGTGTTAATTTATCAGTTTTGTGATAGCCCAAATATAAATTCTTCACTGCAAATTCTCTTGCGACTACATATTTCTCAGTAAAAACATCCAAAAAGTACGGTTTCATGACAACTACGCAAAATATGTAATGCCAATTGTAGTTAAATTCTGTACGTTTCTTGTTATTAATTTTGTACCAGACTTTGCGTGCGGTGGTTTTACCTAAAAAACGGTAACTTTTTTAGAGCTGTACGGAAATCGAAATAAAAAAGTTAGCATCACTGCCTGCACGTGCCCAAAAATAATATGAGTTCTCCAGTTAGATCAGGTCATTTATTCTGTAATGCGATGCGAATGGAAAACTGAACGCATTTGTAAGCAATTTGCATTGAAATTGAAGTCCCTCCTGTCCTATAGTAACAACGTTGCCTTTCGGGGACCCCAAATTATTATTACGAATTCTCATGGAATAATCATTAACCCTTATGTGACTTGCCAGGTACCCGGGTATCTTTTGCGTTAATTTTTTGTTGTTGATAAGCATCGTATTTGAAACTTCTCGAGATTAGGATATATTATTAGATTTCACAACACTGAAAAAAAACTAATTAGGGTAGGGCTAGCATGCCAATGCCCTTTCTTTCAATACCATTCAACAAGATACCCATGTACTTTTATGCGATTCTATGAAATATATGCTGTGTAAAAATTTCTCGATTTTATTGTAAATTATATTGACAAACAGTAATAAAAAATTTAATATTATTATGTTTACAAAAATAAAATTGAAAGTAGAAATTCATTTACTTATTGGCATGTAGAAAAATAAAATAGATTCATATCGAATATAAATAATTTGTTCGGTAGGTTTTGTATGAGTTCCAAAGCCTACTATGCTTATTCCGATGTGATCTTCGAAAATAGTTAGTAAATTCTCAACTTTTCAAAAATATGGTTGAAGTCTATTTATTATGCATATACATATGTATGTACATATACATATATTTATATGTTTATGCGTGATTATAAATTTATTTATGTTGGTTGTAATGTAAACAGGTCGTGTATACTATTCAATTGTCCGAATGCGAATTGGTACAGATCAATTGCTTAAAAGTTTGCGTGTTTTCCTTTGCTTTGCGTGTTTTCCTTAGTTTCGAACAGATCTTGCAACTTCCTGCTACTGTTATACGGCCAAGTTTTTCTTTTTGCACATTTGAGGTACCTGGAGGTACACTAGTTTCAAACCCTTTATGTATGTCTATTTAGTATAATATTTATGTTTATTTAGTATCTATAATATCTAATGCCGCTGTTGATCAAATCCCAAAACACAATAGAAATCCCCAAATATACACGACTATATTTAAACGCATGTGACATTTAAAATTTTTTTTGCACAAATGTTTCTAAGAGATTTTTATGAAGGTAGCCGGTACCTTTGTCAATCACATAAAGGTTAAGTTGCTGAACATGCTTCAATATCAGTAATACGTGTGCACATAAATACGTACGCAGAAAGTGACTCAACAAGAATAAAATTAATTGTGTAAGGCAGGAAAATAAAAACTCGTTTGTATTTCGGTTGGAAGGTTAATAATAGTTGATAAATACAGAGTGATACTTTACGAAATTTTCCTTGCAATGAACGTTTTGATGCCTATTACTGCAACAAAGTTAAGGCAATCATCACCTCTCTTGTGATAGAATACAGAACTCAATTCGGTCTGTCTGCCTTCATGTTTACCAAATATGTAGATATTGAAAACATTTTGTGGTGGAAGTGAAAATAGAAACTTGCAACGAATCAATTTTTTACAGTCTATTGTGTATTTATGTGGAAATAAACAGTTTTACCAATTATACAACTGCGCTGCCCTAGAATATACAATAAGTAAGGCGTTTAGTAATGTGAAAACATAATTTTGGTTCTCATTATTATTATGATTTTTTATTTTTTTGCGCAGACAAGCAAACCCCCTGTATTATTTTATTGTAAGAAAGCCAACTTCCCAATACGAGCCCTAACCACTATTAATTCGTACACAGCATTTTTCATTAATGTGCTATTAATATATGTATATTTTCGGAACTATAAGGACTACACAAAAAAGTTTATACTTTTCTTAAAGAACATTTCATTCTCTCTAGACATACATTATAAAAGTTACATATTAAAAAAAGGACTTTTTAAAAAACAAACAAAAACGAAAGTTCATTATTTTAAACAAAAATATTGTGACCACTATTAATTCGTACAGTCGCCAATTTTCATACTTAGAATTTTTTTACGCCACCTTTGTTTTTTAAAACGGTCTCGACCCGCTTTGGCATGGTACTGACTAGTTTTTGGCAGTCTTCTGGGGTTATCGAGTTCCAAATTTCCTGAATTTTGGACTTTAACCCGTCAACAATCCGTCGGGGTTCATTTCGAAGTTTTCTTTTCATAATAGCCCACAAATTTTCTATCGGATTAAGGTCTGGACTAGAAGATGGCCAATCCAGGGCCGCGATTCCATTTTCCTGTAGCCACTTTTTCGTTTTCTTTTGCAGTATGGGAAGAATCACCATCCGGTTGGAATATGTATTCCCCGCAGTCTGTTAATTTCGATGCCGATGGTATCAGATTTTCTTCCAGGATTTTTATATATTTGTCTGCATTTACGATTCCATCTATGAAATGGAGCTGACCGACACCTTTTGTGGACATACATCCCCATACCATAAATCTAGCTGGAAACTTGACTGTACGCTTTAAGCAGTCTTTGTTGTATGCCACGGTGCTTTTACGTATTGCCCTTTTTCTTGCATCACTAACACTTACATCAAACTTGGATTCCCATTCCCCTGTCCCATTGCCGTTGTACCCAAGAGCGTCTCTCCTTAGTCCATAATAGACGCTTTCTCATTTGAAGTGCGGTAAGCAATGGCTTTTCCTTGGCCTAAAAAAATTATATAAATTATCAAGTTGATTTCGAAATACCGGGTTAATCTTTAACTTACTTTATAAAAATTATAACCTATGATTTTCATTTGCAGTCGGGTCCACTCACGTTTTACGGGCCTTCCAATTGCTTCAGACCATTTTAAGGCTATATCCCGAACTGTGCTTCGACGATTTAGTTTAATGATATTTACTAAAGCTCTTGTATCGCGATGACTTATTCTTCTGTTTGAAACATTATTGCTGAAATTTTCTTATTTCATATTTTCGAACAATACTTTGTATTGTAGATCTTTGGATTTTAAGGTCGGTCGATATCTGCCCATATGTCATTCCCGATTTGAATTTATCGACGATTAAAATTCGAATTTCCTCACAAACAGGTTTACCACGTGCCATTTTTTAAAAATTATGAAAATTATTTTAACTATTAATTTTTTTGTCTCCTTTACATTGCTATTCTCTTATACATTTAAAATTTTTGTTTGCATTTTGATTTTTTATTTAGCTTGAGCGCAATTAATACACTGAACGAATTAATAGTGGTCAAATAATTTTTAATAAATAATAAAGGCCTTTTAGTTTAGTTAATTTTTTTAATATTTTGATGCAGAACTTAAGAATATTTCTAAATCCGTTTATAGAAAATAAAACGACCTTTCAGAAAAGTATAAGCTTGTTGGTGTAATTAACATAATTGAATCTCAGTGATGACCACAGTTGCCACAGTTGGTAACATTCTACCAAAATTGGTAATTTTTTTTAGGATTGGTAACTTGGTAACTTTGTTTTTAAGGCTTGACAAACTATCAAATTATTGCTTTTCTTTTATCATTTTTCCGTATTACTCAACACTGAGAAAAAATCATTAAAAACAACTGTGTGAATGTGCGCCAAATTGTTCAACGGCGTAATATGCAAATGTCATTATGTTTGGTCAGCAAAAGATTATTTTTAGTGACTGCAATATTAAATAATTTATTTAAATTAAATACGGAATTCGTAGGCATAATGAATTGAAATATTTATTTATGTTCTAAAATGAATTAAAACGTTTTATGTTATGTTTTTTATTAATAAAAGTTGTTGTTTTTATTATAATAAAAATAAAGATTTTTGTTTTTAGAAAAAAATTTTGGTAACTTTTTGGTAACATTTTCGGAAAATTTTGGTAAAAAATTTTTTTACTCAGTGGCAACCGTGCTGATGACCACTGCATATGCAGTGCATTTCGCCGGAACTAGAATGAAAAAGAGAGACATAGTATTGGGAGTACAGAGAAAGATAGATGAGAAGATATAGATTTTTTTGTAGCTCCTTTACTTCGCCGGCTAAGTTTTTGGTACAGGGCCGACGAAGGACAGTGACGTTACTCTGCTCTTAGTACATGATTGTACCAGATGTACATATTACGATTTTCATAATAAATAATTAATTTTCATAATAAATAATTAATTTTACTTTAAAAAGGCATCGGAAAAATAGCTTTTTACAGTAAAAACACTAAAGTAATCATTGAACCATAAGATTCCATAGGAATTATGGATATAAATTATGGAATATCCTTCAAAATCTGTAGAGACATTGAAATACTCTGTTGCGGTTACTGCGAAAAGAACTTTCATATAAAATGCGTCGGTCTTTCATAATATGAATATGATTCACTTTTCAAAAACCCTAATATATGTGTGATAGTTGCACTAATTTTATAAAATTAGCGAATGATAATTACAAAAATATTTTTAATATAGTAAATGAAAATTATTGCAAGGTGGCTGAAGAAATTAAAAAAACAAACCAATTAGTAGGGCAACGAGTAACTGGTGCCAAATCAGAAATTGTTGACAAATTTAAAAAAGAAAAAAAAAACAAGTAAGAAAACATCCGCGATACAAGAAGCGTATGATCAACCAATATGCGTTATGTTAAAACCGAAAAACAAAAAAAGCGGTGAAATAACTGAAAAAGGAATAAAAGAAAAGATAAAACCGTCATCTAACATGCTGGTGGAGAGAATATCTAAGAGAAACGAAGGTGTTGTGGCTATCAGTTCCCAAAAGGATAGATGTGCGTTAACTAATAAAATAAAATAAAAGACGGGAAATGAATGCGAGGTGCGAGCTCCAAGGATGAGAACTAATAAAATATTAGTTACGGGAATGATTGAAATCTTAGATGCAAATACTATCGAACGCGCTTTAATAAAACAAAATGACATACAATGTGAATACTTAAAATATGCATTGATCGAAACAAACGATGAAGGATTTAGCCAAATTATGAGCAATATTCAGATTAAGATCGAGTCGGATAGGTGCCGGACGTATGAACACTGCAGCGTAGTACGATGTTGCAACTGTTGGGGATTCCACTATGTTGCTACGTATTATAAAAGCGAAAAAAAAAATATGCGCCAAATATAGCGGAAAGGATCATTCGGTATACGATGTGAAAGCATATCTAGACACACAGGTGGAGCATACAAAAATAGACTGTAAGTCGATTGAAAGGAAAATATGGTGGTTAAAAATAGAATTTATCATACAACTTAGTAAGAATTTATAGGTCACCACATAGACAAAATTCTCCTGAACAACAAAACTTCAATATTACCGGAGGCTTTGAACATTGATTGGTTTGGGACAAACTATGTTGCAATTTTTGCCTAATATCTTCCTTTTAGAGAAAAAAAAATAAAGTATATCAAACAATCATGAGTTAAAAATAGAAATATTTTCAATAACCCATATTTATTTAATATTAGCAGCAGCATTATCATTATCACTTAAGTAATTATTTTAATAATAATGGTATATTTCGCATGATACAAAAAGAAAGGGTTCTAAGGGTATCATTTTTATAGCATGCATCAAAAATAATCTTGAGAGAAGAAAAAAAAGAAAAAGAAAAGGTTAAAATATAAAGATATATGAACAAATCGCACATGCACCAAAGCTGTAAAAATGAAGCTGTAAAATTAGTGATAATATATTCATTCTCTTTCATTATTTTAATTACTAATCTTTCCATTATCATTTAACTCTCCTTGACAAAATATTCTGTACACCGCTACTTAAGCACATTTTTATAAAATTAAAATCATTATTGGTTCGACTACAGAATAATATACAAGTGACATTCGTCCGTAAGTTTTCAGATAATAAAGGTAACCAGAAAGTTCTGTCCGTGTTTTAACAATAATTTAATAAATTGCACCTAACGTGTTTCTAAAAAGTGTGAAAATCATATAAATAATAATTTCATAAAGGTAAGAGAACTAAGTTTTTTTTTGCCCATACCCTGATAATTTCTTCTTTTACTCAGAAGATCCTTAGATGCCTAAGCGAAATCTGGCCACTATTCTTTATAACTGGAACACGTTTCTTAGGGTGGCCCAAAGAGCCATCAGGAAATTTTATGTAATTCAATACATATATAATTACACAAAATTATTCCTTAGATACCTAAGAGAAATCTGGTCACTATTCTTTATAACTGGAACACGTTTCTTAGGGTGGCCCAAGAGCCATCAGGAAATTTTACATAATTAAATACATATATACATAATTAAACAAAAACCTAAAAGTAACTTGACATAATACAAGGATAAAAGGGTTCACCTTCATTACCATATCAGTTGCCACAGTATAAACCGCTTCATGTAAATATTTGATCGTCCGCCAAAATGTAACATCAAAATCATATCCAGAAAAGCATACCAATTCGTCGGAAAAAAATGCCCTTAAAATATCCTTCAACATGCAGAAATTAAACGATTAGCTAACCTCTATTCAATTCTAAATACTCCAACTATATATTTCTTTTAATACTAAAACTAGCTTAATGTAAATTTTTCTTATTTTTTTTATTTTATATATGGAAAAGGTTAATTATTAATGTGTATTATTAGATATTGAAAAAAGGAACCATTTGAATTTGTAACTAAACTTAATAATTATCCTTTTACATTTGCAATGCTTTTATAAACATTTTTCCCTTGGTGTATACCTCGTGAGTATTTCTATCTTTTATTTAAGTGTGTATATTTTCTTTATTGATTAAAACATAATCTTAAAATTATCATTTCATTCATAAAACAGGTTTAACCCTTAAGTGTATACCTGGGCCTGGCCAGGCCCTTTCTGACTTGTTTCCAGTTTTTTTCATATAAATATTAAATATATTGGCACGAAACTTTATGTATTCCTCAATCAAATTGTTTTTTATACGAAAGTGAGAAAAAAAATTTATTTTTAACACCGTGGGCTCGCTAATTGGACAAATGAAATTTGTGTGCATATTGTATCCACCTGGGCCTAGCTAGGCCCAGTCTAATATTAATGTCAATACAAAACAAGCAAACATCTTTTACTCTTTTGTAAAGTAAAAAAAGCAAAGAGAACATTCTCTGAGAGTCTAAAAGCAAAAACACAATATAAATACAACCTCATAGCAACATAACTCTTCAAATGTAAATGCAAAAAAAAATTTGGCTTAAAATTTAGATTTTTGTTGGTAAATTTTACTCAGCAAAACTATGTTTTTATTTTATATTAGTTCAGAAAGAGAATTAGAGTTGTTTTCTGTTTGAATGAATTGATTCATTCTTTGCTTAGCTGAGGAATCATTATAGTTATTTTCTGTGTTGCTAGGTGGTGTGTTGCAATGAGTTGTGAAGTTGATAAAGTTTTAGAGACAATTCCAAAATCTGATCCAACTTATTTTGAAAAATTGCCACCGATATTGAAAATGAATGTCGCGTTGAAGATGAGGATGACGATGCAGATGGAGAAGCTTCTGATATTGAAGAAGACTTACATATTGATAATGAAATGGCAATATCAAGCGATAGCGAAGATGAAAGCGAGAACGGCGAAGGGAATCAAACAGAAACAGCACCAAAATCTTTTTTTTATGGTAAGGATGGAACAGAGTGGTCAAAATCACCACCAGCTCTAAGAAAATTTGCCCCGCATAATATATTGAGAGTTTCCGGGGGACCAACTTGCACAGATGTTAATCCATTGGATATATTTAACCGCTTTTTTTCAAATAATATAAAAGAGATAATAATAATTGAGACAAATAGAAATAGAATAAATAGAAAAAAAGCGGACCCAAATTTCTAAAAAACAAATCCAAATGCCAAATTTGTAAGGAAAATGGCAACATAAGACGAAACACAAGATACTTTTGTAAAAACTGCAAAGGTCCTGTCTGTCTTCAGCATTCAAAATGCGAGTATGTCTGTTTTAATTGCATACATTAAAACCAATTGTTTCTTTTTCATCTTAATGAATTGTTATTTTTTTTATTGTAATGAAATGTTATTCCATTATTTTTTTTTTGTTTGAATAAAACCTCTTTATTAGTAATATATGGCTTTTCTTAAGTTCCTACAAACAATTTTTAAATCTACGGTTAATTTTCAGTTAAAATACAAGTGGTCCCAGCCAGGCCCAGGTGGCAGTTTGTGCCACACAAATTGGGTGTCTACTTAAGGGTTAAGAAAACAATAACAGCAACAAATTACATAACACATCACGCATTGACTGCTGGGCCCAACATATCAATCGTTGTGGATTAATTGTATACATCCAATTCTCAAACTCAGTAAGTGATGATAATTTTCTTTTGTTCTTTTTTATATGTATATAACATTATATTAATTCTCTTTATAAGTCAGTCAGATCTTATTGCATTCTCTGTCCAATTATATTGATGTAAATTAGTAAATTATTATCACTAACGGCCCTTTTCACAATGTATGATTAAATTAAGGGCCCGATTACGGTTTACAACGGTTGTAATATAAGTTTTGTATATTTGAAAAAGCGATTATGGCTTACAACTGTTGTCAGCACTGTTGTATAAAGAGTTGTCTATGTAAATTTCCACTGATTACGGTTTACAACATGTGTATTTATGTGTTGTCAGTACTTTCAAAAACTTACAACTGCTCATTACCTGTTGTTTTAAACTGAAAAGTTAAAAATATAAAATGGAGAAAAATTTTTAAATATATTTTACTTTATTTTGTAAAGCTTTAATAATTAGAAACGTTTTTCAGGAAAATATCTAATAAAAAACAAATGGAAAAACTAATAGCTTTAATGAAAAAAATCCTGAGGTTGGTCGCGGAAAGCTACCATTTGGCATGAGCAAAATGCAGTTCAAGGAAAAATGGGAAAACTTTTCGGTCGAGTTAAATTCTTTGGGACCACCGATTAGAATAGCAAAAGAATGGCAAAGAATACGTAGCAAATGTATTATTTATTTCTTTTTAAAGTTTAGTTTAAAGTGTTTTTTTGTTTTTAGGTATGGACTCACTATAAAGCCAATTTAAAAAGGAAATTAGCAACGAACAAGAGAAATTTTCAAGCCACTGGTGGAAGTCCGTCCACCGAAATAAGCTTAAGCCCCCTTGAACAGGATACGGTTGAGCTTGAGTCCATGCAGACGCAAATAAATTCATGTGGATCTGCAATGGGCTTACAAGCTCAAGAAGATTCCGATGCGGCGGAATCAATCACTGTGGTCGAGCCATCACCAGGTACTAAAAAAATTACGTGCTGCTATTGCCCAGAAACAGCAAAATAAAAAATCATGCGAATATGGAAGACGAGCGGTTAAAAATTTTAAGGGTGCAAGCAAAAAACCAAGAAGAAATTCTAAAAGCGTTAAAACGCCTAGAAAAAAATTCCTACAAAAACTACAAAATAAATAAAAATAAATTATGATTTAAAAAAGAAAAAAGTAGATTTGCAAATAGAATTATTAAAAGCAAAAATCGAATTAACCCGTAAAAAATTAGAATAGTATATTCAGCCATGTCACAGAGTGAAATTTTGTACGATTTTGAAAACGAGAACGTATTTTGCTTCTCTAGAAAATGTAAAACGATAAAAAATTCATATGTAGTAAGAATTTTAAAATTTAAAAATTCATTTTGAAAACGGTCTTAAAATCTAAAGTAAACTTGATATTTTTAATAACATAAACTCGAAAAATGTGGAAAACTGTACTCAAATTAATTATAAATATTGTCTATATTAATTTCACTTAAAAAAATTATTATTTAAATACTTCTAGTATCAAAATTTGAATATTTTTGTAAATCGTATAAAACATTGGTCACAAACTGAAAACGTAATTGATGTTGCGTTGCCACCCGAGTTTATGATGACATCCTGCCATATGTTTTAAAGAAAAAAATGAGAAGTGGCAGCATTTATCAAAACAAACACAAAATAGAAAAGTCTGAAGAAAAAGAGTCAACCAAAGAAATGTAAGTTGTTCGTTTAATATTAAATTTAATAACTAATTTTTATATATTTAAAGGGGCAAACACAAAAATATCGACCAAACTAAAATTCTTCTGAATTTTATGGAATGCCACCAAGACATTGCGAGAGGGTATGTAAAAGGAGACAAGGTGGTTGTAGAGCATAGATGTTCAAAAATAAAAGTGAAGATGTATTGGTTAGAGATTTTGCCCAGCAAACATAATGTCAAACGCTTAAAATAAGAAAAACAGACAAGAGTTTTTGCCATATATAAATAACTTATTAAGTGAATGTAATTTTAATTTTAAGAAAAAAAATATCGGGAACCATATATAGCAGTTATCAATATCAAAAAATAGAACAGTTATATTGAGAACAAAACAAAAATAAATCTATTTAAACCAGTTTTTTATGTTAGATTAAAACTTGAATGTTAGAAAAGCATAATTTATCATAAAATACTTTTCACATTTCATTCCGTGAACGTGTATGCTTTTATTTAATTTCGAGTTTAATTTTTGTGATCAATTGTAATTGAATCGCTTGTGTTTGCTATGCTTCGTCCAACAAGAAGCAACAACAATACTTAATAAATTTCTGAAATAAAATGACAACAACCATCCGCATGTGTTCTCATCGCTTGCTCAACGACGACTGAATGAAAATTTTTATAAGAGCATAACAAATGTGTGTAAATTTTTTAAACAATTGTTGTATGGGCTGAACATCTATGTTGTAGAGTCTTTGTGGCGAGAATTGGCGGAGCAATTAAATAGTGCTGGACCACCTTCTAAAAATCTTTCCGAATGGAAAAAAACTGGGCAGATTGGAAGGGAGTTGTAAAGAAAAAGATGTACCACAATAAAAGAGAAAATAAAAAAACTGGTGGTGGCGAATATAATCAGTACGTTCTAACTGATCTTGAAGAGAGTATGGGCAGAATTTGTGGCTTTTATAAGAGTATAGACGGGATCACTGGTGTAAAAACCTTTGGCGAATCGGATATTGAACAATGTATGAAAATGCTTTGCGATTCTAATAATGGAGAAACTATTTGTGAAAACTCAAGTGGAGAATCAGAGCCCGATAAAGAGAATGAAGAGATCGATTTTACTCCATCAACATCGAACAGAATCTATGCGCAAACATCTGGCGCAAACAAAGCAAGCTTTGGCACCTCAGCTCGTTCAAAAAGATCCAAACCAACTTCCCCACATTCTCCTGATCCTAAAAGAGCCAGAAGTAAAACTGCACGCTTCACAGATCCAGATAGAGGAAGAAATGGTAACAAAAGTTCTGCTTCATATACACTTCACCAAAATACAGGAACATCTGTGACTTCTCGTCAGTTAAGTCCAACAAGAACCAGACCTTGTACTGCTTCAACTTCTTCAAATGTTGCTTCAAATACTACAGCCACTCCAAAAAGACACAGATTTTCCACTTCATCAAACCCAGACCTCAAAAGCCTTTTGTCTGAAGAAAATAAATGCTTAGAAAATTTAGTAAATTTGAAAACTATTTGTAAACTTTTGGAAGACCAACGAAACGAAACTAAAATTTTGAATGACAAATTAGAAAGGCTTTGTAATATTTTGGAAAAAATGTAAAGACGATCAACTACACAACATAGAAATACAAAAGAGATTGTGCGAGAAAAATTAAATGGAACCTAAATTGGTTGATATGGAAGTACTAAGACTTAATATAGGCAAAGAGAATAGCAAAAATTGATAAAACCAAAAAATAAAAAACATATTTAATGTGAAATGTGCCTTATTTTTATTGAATACAATTTGAAGTAATATTTTTCTTATACATATTTAGCCAAAAATGTTCATAAAACAAAAAAAAACATTTTAAATGTGGATTTTGTAACTGATCTCATGTGTTCCATTATTGTACCTTATTTGTATTTAATACAATATAAATTAAAAAATATGTACTTGAAATCACAAAAACTTTTGTTTTTAACATTTAAAAGAATATTTAAGTAATTTGGCTGGCTATTCTGTTCCTTATGAGAGTCGCTGTGTTGAACAAACTTTGAGAAATATCTTCTATGTCATTGTTATAAATTTCAACAATTTCTTCATTGATATTCAAAATAGGGTCTTCATTGATATTTATGTTATATTCTCTGCATATGTTATGCAAAGCACAGCACACGTTTATTATTTGCACGACTTTTTCCGGGGTATAGACCAAGGACATCTCAACCGGCTTTTTAATACGCCAATTACACGCTCTACAATGTTACGAGCTGATGTATGTTTTTTGTTGAATTTGTGTTCCCTTGTTCCGAGGGTTACATCTTTGTATGGTGTAATTAAAAACAGTTCTAATCCATAGCCAGAGTCGCCCAATAAACGAGAACTCGTGTCACCATTTATTTAAGAAAAAACTTCTTGCTCTACTTAAGCCCCAAATAAATGCGTCATGGCAAGATCCAGGCCTGCAAGCATCCACAGCTCTCACTTTCATGTTGTAATCACATATCTAAAAACAAAACGAAGTTGTTTCCAAAAATTGACTTCAAATACCAATAACAACTTACGATCATTGCGTTTATGCTAAATGTTCCTTTCCTATTGTATTAAAGAGACTCATCTTCAGTAGGCTTGGACAGTTTAATATGAGTACCGTCTATGCATCCATATACACCGGGTAACTGATAATTTGTAAAGAAGTGCAATTTTGAGTTCATCTTCTCTTCAGGCGTCATTTTCAATTGTATCCAATGTGGACATATTTTGCTCTCGAGAGCATTCATAACTCTCCATAAAATAGTTGAAACGGTGCTTCTTCCCATACTCAAGTCTACGTCCTTGCCTATGACAGCTTGGTACGCTCCTGTAGCAAGAAAACGAATAGTTGCTGCCAATTGAATAATTGGCGGTATACTACAGGTTTTCAAGAAAGGATGAATTTCTTCCAGTACCATTATAAATGCTTCTTTATTCAGACGATAAAAGCTTATAAAATTAAAAAAGATTATTAAGCAAACATAAAATGGATACATTTACTTACACTCCACTTGGATAGGACAAAGGATCTGACGTATCCCTCAAACGTCTGCGATTTAATTTGATTGCTAAATGCATCTTTCTGTCTTCTTCCATCACAGCAACAATTGAAACACCAGGCATACTATTCTTTTGTTTAATTTATTTATTTATTTTTTGGTTTTGGTTTGTTTGTTTACTTTCTTTTAATTTGTCTGGAGCCGGACCGATATTGTCGGCGCCGGTTGCTGAACCAGCTGTTTTGATTTCAATGTAACCATATTTTTAACATAAATAATACGATTTCCATTTTTCCCGTTTTCATAAAAACGTACGAGAGCTGAAGAAGCAAAAGTAAAACGTTACGATTTGGAAATACGAATTCAAATCAATTTCGTACAAAACCTGATTATTGTTTTTTTTTGGTTTAGCATTTCATTTATATACGTTTTATTTAATTTTTTGTAATTTTAAAAGTGAATATTGGTTTTTTAGTTTTAAAATAAAAATGAATTATGATTTTTTAGTTAGCTATAAATATATTGCAAATTTTAGCCTTTTACTAAAATTAATTACAGGCTGTGAATTTAAAAGAAAATAAATTTTATTTATTTAAAATTATTTCTAATTTCAAGTGCACAACAAGCATTTGTTATTTGAGTGGCTTTTCCACGACTATGGTGCAAACCTCTTGCAGATAGCAAGCATCGAAATCTGCTTTTGAGAACCCCAATTGTCCTTTCAATAATGTTTCTCGGTTTTGCATGAGCTGCTTTCTGGAGATCCTTCGGCGGCGCTTCGGGATGGTGTTATTAAAAATGGTTCCAATGGATATCCAGCATCATCTAAACGTGTCGAAAGAGTACATTCATATTTATTATTAAAAAAAAACCTTATTTATGTACCTAAAATCCATGTATTTTCCTCCAATGTATGCTGTATATATTGTTTCAGATAGCTCATATTCCATACGAATGAGTCATGATTTGAGCCGGGGTATCGAGCATCTACATAACGGATGTTCATTTCAGAGTCGCATAACTACAAAAAGTCATTCATTTATCAGTATTTTTTTAATATTATTACGCTTACTATCATGACATTTAAGCTGTAATACCCCTTCTTATTCATATACAAATGTTCGACTTCTTTTGGAGGAGAATGGTTCCTTGAGAATCGGAGGAATGGCAGAACACCGGCTTGACGGTTTTAAAAAATCATTCAGCTGCAGAAGAAAAACGAAAACCTATCTTTGTTTATACGGAAACATTTGACGAAACTGTAAAATATACATATTTAAAAATTTTTCACTTCGGAAAAATTAACTTACTCTGTATTTGGTCATTCCAAGGGGTTAGAATTGTCTCTAATTCTTTTACGGATACGTGACATGTAAGTTTTTTTCTGTCTTCTCCATCATAATTGTCGGGGAAAAAAGATCTACGTTTATATCCATATTCTTTACACTTAACATTTTAAAACCGTTTTTAAACTGAATAGTAATTATGTATTTGCTTTTCAACCTGACGCTTCTTCTTATGCAGGTATGTATTTTTATGCACAATTTGAATACAGTCAATATGCAACCCTGTGACGTATACAACATCTAGATGTTGTAAACCATAATCACGAATAATACAAATGTTGTGTTGTAGCCGAGACAACACAACATTTAGATGTTGTAAACCGTAATCGGGCCCTAACTTTAACGAAAAATTATCTAACTGACACTTTTCTTAACAGGCACTTATTAACCGATGGTTACCCATTTGCGTTTCACCATCATTTAGTTACTAAACCAGTGTATTCTGTATTTAATATGGCAACATTTGAATTTCGTGTTTACGAAAAATAGTGTAATGAAAGAGTTAAATTTATGAATTCTAGTTTTGTCATTTGTAAAAAGGCGGGCTGCAGTTATTTTTTAGCAAAAATATAAAAAAACGTTTTTCAAATTTCGAAATTGCAAATACTTCTCTTTGTAACAGAAAAATTCAAAAAAATTCACTCATTTTATTTCGAATTTAAGTATTATTTTTTATCTTTATTGAACTTTAATCATTACACAGATTTTAATTTAAACTCGTTGAGTTTTCTTTTTCGTCTCTGGATTTTTTCGAAGATGTGTTGACATTTTTATTATTCACTTCTTATATATTCAAGTAGTTAATGAATTAGCAGTAGTTATATGGGATGTTTAATCCAAAGCGGCAGCATCAGATATAATTTCAATCAACTCGCTGGTAATGACAGCCTGTCTGGTACGGTTGAATGTCAATGTTAACTTTTCAATGATTTCACCAGCATTCTTAGATGCATTGTCCATGGCAGTCATACGAGAAGACTACTCTGAGAATGCTCCATCTTTCATTGTGTAGAAAATAAGGGAAGCTAAAGAATATTCCAAATAACTTTGAGCAACATCAGCATCCAAAGAATCGTAGACGGCTAATTTGTCCGACTTCTCTACGACAGGTGCACTGAAAACGAGTAATTGAGAACACTGGTACGATACTACCGATTTAAACCTATTAAAGATAATTTGTCCCTCGGTGAAATCATAACCGCACTTGAGAACTTCATGAGCAATACGAGAAGCATCCAAGAATGTGTCAGGCAAACGGTCGACTTCATTGGCCACCATCAATATGTTTTTGCTGTATAAGCGTGTTCGATTCATCCTTAGCCGACTCGCCTTGAATATAACGAGCAACACCAGTGTAAACTGCACCGCACAATCCACGATCTGAAGTCATGGCAATCATCAGCTTTTTAGGTTCGGCATTTTCGTCTGCCTTAATTTCAGTTTTTCAAAGAATTGCTGAGCTCCAACGCCATATGGGCGGGCTGCTTTCAATTCACATTCTGCACGGCAGTATTTAGCAGCTGGCACCATCTTCATGGATTACGTAATTTTCCGAATATATTTTACAGACTTTATGCGAATACATATTATTAAAATTTTTTTGAATTAATAAATATTAAAAAAATATAGATAAGTGTTGATTTTAATTCAGTGATGTCAGCGTCATACACAATTGTGGAAGCAAAATTCACATGTACGCTTACGCTCTTTTATTTTGAGAGCGTAAAATATAATTGTTTACTGAAGAACACTCTCATTCAGCGGGAAGTATCGCAAGTCCTGTTTTGAGGCCTCTAAACAGAAATAATATATTTATATAAATATATATACAATACATATAAGAGGTTTGAAATAAGTTGGAGCCACTGTATGTAGGTACATCTTTTCGAAAATTTCTTAAAGTAGTTTTTAAATTAATTCATAAGTAAGACTTTTTGTAAAAATTGTTTCTCTTGTATATAAACTAACCAAATGTTCAGCTTAAAAATGGAGAAACATTTTAAAATTAAATATCTGAGCACTTGGCAATTTTCGAAACCCTTTTTTACAACTTATAAAATTAGAAGATATTATTGGTAAATAAAAGGATACTCTTAGAAAAGGCCACTAGTTAGGCCTCGCAACCACACATTTCTCCCGCTGGGAATGTAAGAGATAAGAGTGATCTCACCAACACAATCACATTTGACATCACTGTTTTAATTATTTTTTATTGTAATTTTTTGTTTTCTTTTTGTAGTGGCAATTACTATACTAACCAGAAGAATTTGTTTGGTTAAATTTAACAGCAACTTTTCGGTTAATGTGTCAGTTAAATTTTAATCCTACATTGTGAAATATAATTTCAGCTAACTGTCGGTTAAAGTGTCAGTTAGCATTTAATCACACATTGTGAATTATATATATATATATATATATATATATATATATATATATATATATATATATATATAAAAATATGTTATTCTCTCTTTTAATGTATGAATATCATATGAAAATTTCCCCTTTTTTCAATAAATATTTTGGTCCTCTGTAAAACTCTAATATGAATCACTAAACCTTGATATAACGAAAGTTGAAGAAATACGAAAAAAATTCGTTATAACTATAGTCTTGCACACACATTAAGAATTAGTTCTTTTGATAACGGGACTTTACCCATTTTGTTATAATTTTATTCTTACTTCGGTGTATAGAGGGACTTTACCATTTAGCATTTATTCTGTTTTCGTTATATTGAGGAATATTTCGCTATATAGAGACTTTTTTCCTCAGAATTTTTTCGTTATAGCTATAGTGTATTTTTGTATGAAAAACTTTGCAATAAAGAGGTTTTCTCAAGGGCCTGAATAAAACATACTATATATTGAGTTTTTCGTTATAACGAAGTTCGTTATATCGAAGTTTCACTGTAAAATAATAGTCATTTCTTGGGACGGATGCATATATATATATATATATATATATATACATATATATATATATATATATATATATATATATATATATATACATATACATATATATATATATATATATATATATATATATATATACAGGGTATTACATCTGTCATTGGAGTTTAATTATTCAGTTGGGAGAAAAAAGTATACCCTAGATGATAGTTCATCTCATCATCACTATTACTTCTTTGTCATATTTCTTTTAAATTCACATAAATCTTTCTTTTGCACACTCCATGGGTATGTTGAGTGTGTTATATGTTTACGTGTCAAAACAGGGTTAAGAACCACGAATGCTTTAGATATAGTTAGCCGGAAGACCTTTTTAAATCATACCCTTAACAGATGTTTTGATTGAAAGTGGTATTGTTTGGAAATGTTTATTTTTCTATTCCACGATTAAGACGGCACGTAACAACTCTTATAGGAAAAAACTGAAGGAAATATTATGATTTCGTTAATGATGTTTTAACCAATAACTTTAGTTTGCTAATGTAAGCCAACACGACGTTTTATCCAGTCTGTAGTCAATAAGATTCAATGAAATTGGCGTGGATGGAATAGATCCTACATTTATAAAAATTTTATAAATGTAGGATCTATTAAATTAACAATTTATAAAAATGTTAATTCCAAAACGTCTTCCTTTCATAACTTTTATTTTCAAAAAGATCTGTAATACTAGCCGTTATCCAAAAATCTGGAAATTTGTCAAGATTTTACCTATTCCATGACCAAGTAATAAGATAACTTGAAATGAAAAATATGCTCACGGACCGGCAATCTGGATTTCGCAAAAACCATAGTTGTTTAACGGTCCTCGCAGATGTGGTGGAGGGCATCAGACAACAAGTAGATTGTGGTAATGTTACATTTTTAGTTCCTTTGGACCATTCCAGAGCGTTTGATATGGTTGACCATTTTATGTTGTAAACTTAAACACATATTTAGGCTTACTTTAGCTGCCAGCACAACAGTCTCATATATTCATATATTTTTACCATTGAGTCGAGGTGTTCCACAAGAATCGATCTTAGCCTCCATACAATTTTCATTATATTTGAATGATCTTCAGGACTAACTACAGCAATGTAAGATTAGATTGTATACAGACGATGTCCAGCTGCAACAACACAGAGTTTTTCTATAAAAAGTCACACTATGGATATTGTAAATTCTGCCAAAAATCTTGGTATCTACTTTAACAATACACTTCTTGGCCCAATCACGTTAATTTCGCATGTGGTCGTACATTTTCAATGCTAAGGAATCTTTCGCAAACTCAATGTTGCACTCCAATCAAAATTACAACACTTCTTGCAAAATCTTATAACCAAAGTAGTATAATATTGTTCGTGCCAGGACCATTAAAATTCTCAAATTTCATGTAAAATTTTAAAAATTTGCATGTTAATTACCCAAATTTTGATTTTAATGTGTTTATTTTGTAATTTGATACTTTAATGTTTGTGTGTGTGTATTTTCCCACGGTTTAATAAGGGGGTTCGCATTGTTGTTGTTTTTTTTTTTATAATGTTGGGGTAGGCGTGGGAATACATGTCCGTCCATATGTGAGCGGGGGAATTTTTGTCTGTCCATATGAGAGCTTGGGAGTTTGTGTCGGTCCGTATGAGACCGTGGGAATTTCTGTCCGTCCATATGTGAGCTTATGAGTTTGTGTCTGTCCGTATGAGACCGTGGGAATTTCTGTCCGTCCATATGAGTTTGTATAAGTAAGCGTGAGACCGTGGGAATTTTTTGTCTGTCCATATGAGAGCTTGGGAGTTTGTGTCTGCCCATATGTGACCTTGGAAATACATGTCCGTCGGTATGTGAGCGTGGGAATTTGTGTCTGTCCATATGTGAGCGTAGGAATTCTGTCTGTCCATGTGTGCTATGGCCTAATAGAAAATAAGAAATTTTTAGTATCTGACACAAAACTTTTTTAGGAAGTACAATATCTTAAAAGTGTTGTATAAATGGATGGCCCTAATGTTTATGGTTCGTTTCTTCTTGCTGGAGTGAGATTTCTTCTTTTATTTTTTGCTTGTTTTTAATTTTGGTGTGTGTTTACTTAAGATATTTTGACCAGCAATTCAGTTATTTCTTTTTTGTGTGCAATGCTTAAGTGTGGGGGAATAATTTGATTATTCTGATCTTGAAGACGTTGAGAAAAAAAATTTACTATTGCATAAATATTGAATCTGATATTTTGTTTATTTTATACATGACGATCATGGATGGATTTTATTTGGGGATCTGGATGGTGGTGCGATTTCTGTATTTTGTAGAATATTAATATTTATGCTATGTTTAAGTGTGTGTATGTGTGTGTGTGTGTGTGTTTTTGTGTTCTGAGTGGCGATTGGAATGTCAGACTGGGGGGGTGTGTGTGTGTGTGACGATTGGTGAGTCTGTGTGACAGTCCGCTTTTTTTTGTTGCCTTCCTGGATTTAGCGCAAGTGGGTCAGTATGCAATGTGATAAGATGTACATATTCATGCGTACATAAATATCTACAAATTTATTTCATTTACGCATATACATACAAACAAATAATAAGCGTTTATTCTTTGTGCCCAAATATTCCCTTGACCATTTGAATGAATGAACCATTATGTTTGTTGTGTGTTCTCTGAAATAAATATGTATGTAGGTTTTTATTTGAAATAAAAAGACATTTATTTTAATTTTTATAAGCATTTATTTAAAAGTTTGTTAACATTTTCATTTTTAAGTAAAATTGCATTCCTTAAGGCACAAACACCATAGTCGTGATAGCTACAATAGAGATATTTTGAATGCTTAGCTTCCATTTGTTTAAAATTAATGCAGCCAATGTCTTCAATGTTATAAACTGCTTGATGAATCATTTTTTCTAACCATTTTTTCTTCTCTCCTCCCTTAACATATATATGTGAATTTCTTATATTGGATCTTAAAAACTTGCAAACGCTTTGAAATGAGACTGATCCATCATTCCAGTTAATATGATGATAGTTTTTTGTTAACCAAACTGCTTCTCTCTGTTTTTCGGCTGATAAACATGCGAAATCAAAAGGAGGTTTTATGATGAAATTGAGGCATTCGTTGTTGGTGAAAACTACAGCTACTTCTTTTGCGATGAAGTCATTTGAATTATTTTTGAAACCTTGCAAGTCTACAAAAACAATATCACCATCCATGTTATTTAATTTATAAGACCTTCCGGACTTGACCTCTTATTGGTATGTATTCTATTACGCGGTCATGAATAAGAACGCAGAAAGCTGATGTCGTTGCTGGAATATTTGTTGCTGTTTCAAATTCAAGTTTTATATCAATCGGTCCGGTATTGACTGACTCGTTCTGATAGCTTACATCTACTACAATAATTGGGGCGTTGTCTTTAAACTCCTGGGCTGTTAACAATGGTTGAGCTTCTTTCATATAGTAGCTTTGTTGAAATCTGACATACATATCATATAGAATTGCATAACGCTCATTTTTAAATTTTATGTTAAGATCATCATAGGGGTAAGAGGTTGAATTTAAATGTACTTTTAAATTAGTCAGGTCACAGTGAACAAATTTTTTATCTCGTTGAAATGCGACCAGTACAAAACGTGGTCGCTCATTACTTGCAGCTAATTTAACATTCCAAATATGACTTGTTCCTGTATTCAATTGTGGATTCATATGACAATCCCAGCTACGAAATGCCATCGGTATAGAAGCACCATTGTTAATGATTTTAATCATATTCAACTTGCTCTGATCAGATAATTGTACGTGTGGAATTCGCCAGGAGATGAGTGAAATTGTAAGTTTCGATTTTTCAGTAGAAACGCTGGAGTGTACAAGAGCTTCATCATTTTTATTGCGCAAGAGTATCAATTCATGTTTTCCATTAAGTATAACTTTGTTGTAGTCTTCAGCAAATCCCAAAAGCATTTTTAGTGGTACATAAAAATTAAAATATCCATTCTTAAGATTCAAATCATCAGTTTTATGCCATCCACCATTTTGCATTACAACGCTTTCAGTTGGTGATAGAGATACCAAATTTTTTATTGTTGTTGTTGTTCCTAAATACCTTGTATGATCGATTTCAATACCATTAAGCTCGTAGCGGATTTCATCAAATAAATGTGCAACAAAGTTATTTTTTAATTTAAAATTTTCTGAAAAATTTCCAGTTTTTTCATCTACAACTAAACCTTCCACATATATATAACTCTCACTAGGTAACACGTACAAATCTTGATTTTGTATTGAGATTCGAATCTCATCATTATTGTTGTACGATTGTAGATATGGTATGTAGGTATGATAGTCCTTTTTTATTATATTTTCATCAGACAATGGCTTATCCAATACGTTTATTATTGAGCTCATTTTGTTTTCAGTTTGAAATTCAAAGACTTGAGAAAACTTTTGTTTGTTGTTGTAAGTGACCTTTGACGAGCAGATCTTTTCAATTGTGGTTTAGGTTGTAATATCTGTGGATGAGACGTGACTGCCGTATTTTGTGATATACTTGTATTGTATATTATCATTACTTAGTTGGCCTTAAATGTATTCGTATTGTAATTTCCTCTCCTCGAAAATTAATTAAATCACCGTTCTGATCAACCACGCGCAGTGATAGAGAACTTATCTCTTTGGTGTTTACAGGTAAATAGATGAGATTCCTTGGAATCTCATCTATTTTATAGCCTGCAGGCACATTAATCGGAAACTCATGAAGTGTGTGTGATTTTGAATTGTTCATATATGTATTTGTAGCGATACTACTTTCAATTCGCAAGAGATTTACTTTAAAAATATTAACTGGAAGATCTGAGTAATGATCATCGGTCGGTTTTAGGATTTTACTATTGAATCCTAAAAGATTCCCAATTGTATTTTCTTTATTAAAATATATCGGATCTTTAGAACTATTTATTTTAACTTGCATCGTATTGTTGTTAGCTTCTATAAAAATATGCTCTCCAGGACTGAGTCGTTTGTATTGCTCTTCTATGTAGTCAACTATATCTTTCAATTCATAAGATCCAATTGGTATTTCAATTACATGTTCCCCTATATGAAACATATTGTTATAGGAGTCTACATTTGGAATACTGTTGTATGAATGAAAATCAGTTAGCGCACACTCATATGTGTCGTTTAATTCAATGGGAGGAAAATAATTAGCATATAGCGCTGATGAGTTAGAGCTCAGAGTAAGTGTTATTGACATTATAACAGCCTGTTCACAAATAAATAAAGTTTACTACACAGCATGGTTTATAAGAATAATTTGCATATATATTTCATAATCTTATTTTAAAATTAACATTAGTTATTAAAAATATTGATGTTATTGTCGTTGTTATCATTGCGGATGGCGATTTATTTCATTTTCCAACTACAGTATTTCATCTTTGCTTATCCAGGAATTGTGTTGATTAGAAAATCCCAACCATTTAACTAATGCTTTGTCTCCTTTCAGTCTGATCACCTTTTCAACTAGATATGTATTTGGAAATCTAGTTCTTGACAGTTCTTCCGTGTAGAAGCCACCTTTAATAGGATTTCCCAGATAATCTTCTAATATGTATGTTGTAGGATACGTATTTTGAACTCTTTTGATTATGAAAATTTCTGTTGTCCAATTCGGAGTATAGCCTTTCTCAAAAATATGTTTATATTTGCTAATACGTACATGGTCCCCTGCATTAAATTTTGACATTTTTTACATCTTTAAATGGCTGTATACTGTATTTAGGAGCTGTTTTTCATTTTTTGAGTTGACTTTAATCGGTGGCATTTTAATTGTGCGATGAACTTTTCTATTGTATGCATTAAGTAAATCTTTGTATATATCAAGCCAGTTGTAGGAACCATTAAAACTAAACTCTTTCCACATCATTCCTTTTAATGTTCTATTGAATCGTTCTACTATTGATGCTTTCATGATGCTATAGGTTGAGTAGTGATTGACGTTGTATTTACCCATCAATTGATTAAATTGTAAGTTTCGATTTTTCAGTAGAAACGCTGGAGTGTACAAGAGCTTCATCATTTTTATTGCGCAAGAGTATCAATTCATGTTTTCCATTAAGTATAACTTTGTTGTAGTCTTCAGCAAATCCCAAAAGCATTTTTAGTGGTACATAAAAATTAAAATATCCATTCTTAAGATTCAAATCATCAGTTTTATGCCATCCACCATTTTGCATTACAACGCTTTCAGTTGGTGATAGAGATACCAAATTTTTTATTGTTGTTGTTGTTCCTAAGTTTGGAATGCATTCAGCTGCAAAACCTTGCAAGATTACATGGAAGTATATTTAAAAACAGATGTACTCTTACTTGCTGATATATTTGAAAATTTTAGAAAGGTATGTAAGAATATCTACCATTTAGATCCATGTCAGTATTTCACTGCACCAGGACTATCGTGGGATGCTATGTTGAAGTATACTAACGTTGAATTAGAACTTCTGACAGACATAGATATGTACAATTTCTTTAAGAAAGGAATACGTGGTGGACTTGTACAATGCAGTAAGAGATATTCCAAGGCTAACAATAAATATTTACAAGATTTCGATAGAGAGAAGCCCTCAGAATATATTGTGTACTTAGACGCCAATAACCTTTACGGTTGGGCGATGTCTGAATATCTACCTTATGGAGGATTCAGATGGCTGTCAACTGATCAGCTAAATCTGGATCCGAAAACCATAGATGATAGTTCAAGTGATGGATATGTCTATGAAGTTACTTTAGACTATCCTTATAATTTACATGACTTGCACAATGATCTTCCTTTCTGTCCGGAAAATAAAAAAATTCCACAAACAAAGCATACTAAATTGATTGCAGATTTTTCCACCAAACAAACATATGTTATACATTACAGAGTTCTTAAACAATGTTTGAAGTATGGGCTAGTTCTAAAGAATGTACATCGGATTCTCACTTTTAAGCAATCGACCTGGCTGAAAAGTTACATAGGCTTAAACACCAAACATAGGGCGACTGCAAAAAATGCATTTGAGAAAAATTTCTTTAAATTGCTAAATAACGCAGTTTACGGTAAAACTATGGAGAATGTGGAGAAGAGAAAAGATGTACGAATAGTTACGAAGTGGAATAGGACAAATCGAAATCAGTTAGGAGCTCAAGATTGGATATGCAAACCAAATTTTCATAGTTTATCAATATTTTCTGAGGATATGGTAGCAATTGAAATGAATAGGCTAAAAACCTATTACAACAAACCTATTTATTTAGGATTTTGTGTACTTGAGCTCTCCAAATGGAAAATGTATGATTTCCATTATGGATACATGCAACCTAAATTCAAGTCAAAATTATCACTAAATTATATGGACACTGACTCTTTCATTTATAATATAAAAACAGAAGACTTTTACCACGACATCAAAACTGACCTCGACCAAAAGTTTGATACGTCTGATTATCCCCAAGATAATACTTATGGTTTACCCTTGGTGAACAAAAAGGTGTTGGGTATGATGAAGGATGAAAATTGTGGAAAGGTAATGAAGGAATTTGTGGGATTGAGATCAAAGATGTATTCTTTTAGTGTGCAGTATCAAAATGATATTAAAAAGTCGAAAGGGGTAAAGAAATGCGTTCTTGATATGTATAGTATAAGTTCATATAGAAATTGTTTATTTGACAAGTCTATTGTATATGACACCATGTTAACTTTTAAGTCTAAATTGCATCAGATATATACTAACCATTTGAGTAAAGTAGTTTTAAGTTATTCAGATGATAAAAGAAAAATTGACAGCAATAGCATAAATACCTTTGCATGGAATCATTTTCGGATAGAGGAAACCAATCCTGATTATGAGCTAGATATGCTGTTAGCAGAGATTGCTAAATTGCAAGAAGCAGATTTAAATTAATAACAAATAAAAAAATTTAGTTCCTAAGAAGTATTCTTATTTTGCTAACATTAAACAAAAAAATAAATGTATAATGAAAACACAATCATGTTTTAGTCTTGATTTATTTTTATTTTAATGAAATTTCAAATAGTATGAATTGATTAAATTTTCTACTACTTCTTTTCTTAATTGGTATATGGAGCAGCGGCAGGTATCTGGACCTTCTTCACAAAATGGGTTGTACCATGGACAACATTTAAAATGTAACTCGTTTTTGTCCTCATCTTCTATAACGCCATATTCCTCGTTCTCATCAAGCATGTTCAGGAAAAATTTAATCATTTCGAAATGATCGTAGAATTTAAAGCACTCGAAATCTACTAAAAACTTGTTAATTTTATTTCTGATTTGAGACATTTCGGTATATATTAACAGACGAGAGTGATGATTGATTGAATGCTCCTTTTCTACTGATTTCTTTTATAAATTTTGAAAGTAGTCTTTCTGATATTTAAAAATATGTATATCAACAATGCTATGGTTAATTCCTTTATTATTACTCTCTTATTCCTCTCTTTATCTCTCCCACTCTTTCCTCTTTTTTTTTTTTTTTTTTTTTATGAATTCATTTGCTATTTCACAAGAAATGTTGTCGGTTAGGCTCCTTGGGACTACCAAAGCTTCATTTGCTATTACTTTTGAAGAAACGTTCGAAGAGTAAAGTTTACAAAAAATGGACTCCGTAAAATCTTTAGTGAAAAAATTTAATTCGATCAATAATAAAAGTATAATTCACGCTAAAGAATTGGATATTTTAGAAAAATATCCTATAATTAAAGCAAAGCGAGTGACAACAAAATATGGATCAACAATTCAGTTAGAATTGGAAAATCATATAATGTTTTTACCTAATCGATATGACTGTCTAACAGATGACGAAATAAAGGATCTCTCGAGTGGTACATTTCGAGTACATCGAGAAGGAGAACGAAGCTTAATTCTGGATACTGTGATGGATGAGTTTCTAATACCAAACTCCCAGTACCCCGTTTGGCAATAAAAATAAAATGTTATGTGTGTTTTATATTTGTTAATATAACAAACCAAATAAAAAAAATTATTAAAATACATATATGTGTATAGTATATTTGTGATTTTATTTAATATTTTTCGTTATTTCATAAAGAAATTTTAAACATAAATGTCCACAATTAAAAGTATCATATGTTTGATGTTGAGTGTAGTTGTATTTAATATTTCCACCAAGATATTTGATTAATTCTGAAGGAGGTTGTAAATTTCCAAAGCTGTCGAAATATTCATTTTCGCTGCAGTTTTTATAATATGCTACCCAATGAGTTCCCGGTCCTGTTGATAAATCTAAATTGACTATTCCACATTCTATTTTCTTTGGTCGTTTTGGTAGCGAGTCTATCATGAAAACTCCTCTAAAATATGGTACATTTATACAAAAATGACTCAGGTCGACATCAGATAGTGGTCTGTTAGGTAGCATCTTTAACAGTTTTTTGATTTTCCTTCGTAAACTAAGCCATAACCCTTCTTATATGGTTTTAGAAAAAGTCCTTCACCGACTGCTATAGATTCCATTGCTTTATTATGTCTATTTGCCTCTTTAAGTTGATTTTTTGCATTCTTTGTTGCATTTACCGCTTTAGCTATAGCGGCACCTCCAGTGGCAAGGCTACCTATTGCACCTAGAGCAGTTAGAATTGGAATTATGGGTAGAAATCCTCCAATTTTTGGAACATTTATTATACGTGGTATCACAACTCGTGCCTTTTTCCCCTTGAGCGATTTGTTAATTACTTTACGGGCAATCTTAATAGCTGAGTTAATGTCTTGGGGTTTTTCCGTCTTTAATATTTTTGTTGCCGCTTTAATTGATTTATTGAACAATTTTTTATCAAATAAATGAATTCGTGGCGAAAGTATTTTCATATTGTTTTTCTTCTTCGCCTTCTTCTGTATACCCATACCAAATTTAGTTTTTGCTTTCATCGCATTAGTAACCATGTACGCAAATGATTTCTCAGTAAGACTGCTGTCAGTAGAAAGAACTCTTTCCCAAGCTTTATTTTCAAGAACTTTATCAGCTTGATGTCTACTGTTTAATTCTTTGTTTTTGGAGTAAGCTATATCGTGATTTTTGCACGCAGCATCCAATATATTAATTTCTTTATCTCCTCTAGCTAAACGCTTTTCCAATCTTGTGCCAGGTCCACAGTACTGATATCCAGGAAGATGTAATTCAAAAGGTAGAGAATTTATTGTTCTATTTAGTAAACCTTCACCAACGATAGTTCGTTTGTGACTAACACTTTTGTTATAAAATACAACCATATTACTTTAATCTACAATAAAAGATATTGTTTTGTGAATTTTACAAGTAGTTATTGAAATGCGCTTAGTAAAACAACACAAAAATATTTTAGTTCGTAATGTGGATGTATCTTCAGATGACAGTACAAAAATAAGACATAGTTTCTTGCTACCAAATTCTATTCGAGCATTAATAGTTGGTCCCTCCAATTGTGGAAAAACTAATGTAATGATCAGTTTGCTAGAAAGTCCTAATGGTCTCAAGTTTGAAAATATCTATTTGTACTCAAAATCTCTGTATCAACCTAAATATGAATACCTAAAGAATTTAATTTCGCCAATTAAAGGAATGGGATACTACACATTCGCAGACAATGAGTCCGTTGTTCCTCCTAGTGAAGCTAAAAGCAATTCAATTATGATTTTCGATGATGTTGCATGTGAAAACCAAAACAATATACGTGCATATTTTTGTATGGGGCGTCATAAGAATGTAGATTCATTTTACTTGTGTCAAACCTACACAAGAATTCCAAAACATTTAATAAGAGATAATGCCAATTTAATTATAATGTTTAAACAAGATGCGAAAAATATGAGACATGTATACGACGATCATGTTGCCAGCGACATGAACTTTGAAAAGTTTCAGTATATATGTCAAGAATGTTGGAAGGATAAATATGGATTTTTAATGATAAGTAAAGATAATGAACTAAACAATGGTCGCTATAGAAAATCATTTGATTACTTCATCATAATATAAATTACTGTTCATCAAGGGTATCGCTTAGTACATAATCTGGCTTTAAACATTATACATGTGATTGTTATAACTGGTCATCTAAGCAAAACTTGATTTGATACCTAATAAGCTGATCTGATAACCTGATCTGACACCTGATAAACTGATCTGATAAACTGATCTGATACCTGATAAGCTGATCTGATACCTGATAAACTGATCTGATACCTGATCTGATAAACTGATCTGATACTTGATAAGCTGATCTGATACCTGATAAAGTGATCTGATACCTGATCTGATAACCTGATGTGATACTTGATAAGCTGATCTGATACCTAATAGCTACAATGAATGAAAAAATTCTAAAAGACTTGGTGACAACAAGAAATGTATTGAAGAAAAAGCTTCGTAGTATAAGAACTGGTGAAATAGATACACATCAGCAATTAAAAGATACATTCCAGCCCATAACAGAACCTTTAAAAGAATTTATAAATATCTCTAAACTTATTGATATACCGAATAAAAAAGAAAAGAATGATAAGAAAACTGAATATGAGGACAGTGCCAATTTTCATCTTCAGAACTCAACAATGAAGTTGGAAACAAGTACTCCTAAGAAACTAATTGAAGAATCAATGTTTAAACAGTCTAATAGTAAAAGTAACAGCGATTTTGATGAAGATGACTTTTATTCACAACATTCTAATGATGACGAGAGTTATCCTGACTTATCACTATTGCAATCGAGAAATGAACTAGATACTAACTATGGTCCACATAGAGATTATAATAACGAATGGAAATTTGGTAGTAGCAACATCGAGTTAAATCAAGATAAAATACAAGTTGGTGGTCAAATATGGGCTCTCACCCCAGGACTGTTTTCCTTAATGTTTCATAAAACACCAAAAAACTATGATAAATTCGAGCTTGAAATCTATAAAAAAATATTACTTACTACCAATGCACACAGAAGAGATTATAAGTCCGATGGTCAAATCAAGGGGACTAGAGGGTACAAGTACAAAAATATTATTGGAAAACTTTTTAAAGAGAAAAATCATAAGAGCTCATCGGAATTAACAAAGGCTAATTATTTAGGTAAGGGGGTGATGCAGGTAAATCCTCATAAATCAAACTATATATACTGGGATGATCCAAACGAGTTGGTAGATCGACTTAGACTACTGCTTGCATCACAGTCTGCAGGTCATACTAATCACAACAACGAGATTGTTTCAATTATTGAAGAACTACGTGAAGCTAATATAATAGTATAAACTATATAAACGCATACACATTTTATATATAAATTATGTCTGTTGATAAATTCGGACATTATCTAAACGACACTAGCAGTATAATTTCATTGAAAAATGCACCTAAATTGTTGGGGTTATTTTTGGATGCGAACAACAACATTGATGTCCAAAACAAAAGAATCAAAAATGTTGCAAAAGCTTTGGAGGAAAACGATGCTATCAATAAATTGTTTTTGCAAACTCAAATCGAAGAAGTAGAATACAAAATATTAAAAGAATTTAAAGATGATAACAACAAAATGCATAATACTCTAAGAAATCAAATCGAAATGCAACAACATGAAATAATATTACAGTTGGAAGAGAATAAAAAAATGCAAGAAAGCATTTCCAAGATCAGTGCATCCTTCGAAGAAGAAATTGAAAGATTAAATGAGAAAATTTATAGATTTGAAAATTACATGCTTGTGTCAATTGCTGAAAGCGCATCAGTTAGATCGCAACACACCCAAAAGACTTCTTAAAGCTTAGACATGGATACAAAAAGAAATTTAGTGAACGAGCTCCATAAGGAAGCTCGAAAAATGTTTGGACGCAGGAGAGTTGTTATGAAAGGAATAGACGATCTTTGGCAAGCGGATTTAGTTGAAATGGGGAACTATTCTACATACAATAAAAATTATAGATTTTTGCTAACTGTAATTGATACATTCTCCAAATATGCTTGGGCAGTACCTTTGAGAAGAAAGACAGCTGTTGACACAACGCAGGCAATGGATACTATTTTTCAATTGGGGCGTGTGCCAAAAAACTTACAAACAGATGATGGTAAAGAATTCTTCAACAAACAATTTAATCAATTGATGGGTAAATACAACGTCAATCACTACTCAACCTATAGCATCATGAAAGCATCAATAGTAGAACGATTCAATAGAACATTAAAAGGAATGATGTGGAAAGAGTTTAGTTTTAATGGTTCCTACAACTGGCTTGATATATACAAAGATTTACTTAATGCATACAATAGAAAAGTTCATCGCACAATTAAAATGCCACCGATTAAAGTCAACTCAAAAAATGAAAAACAGCTCCTAAATACAGTATACAGCCATTTAAAGATGTAAAAAATGTCAAAATTTAATGCAGGGGACCATGTACGTATTAGCAAATATAAACATATTTTTGAGAAAGGCTATACTCCGAATTGGACAACAGAAATTTTCATAATCAAAAGAGTTCAAAATACGTATCCTACAACATACATATTAGAAGATTATCTGGGAAATCCTATTAAAGGTGGCTTCTACACGGAAGAACTGTCAAGAACTAGATTTCCAAATACATATCTAGTTGAAAAGGTGATCAGACTGAAAGGAGACAAAGCATTAGTTAAATGGTTGGGATTTTCTAATCAACACAATTCCTGGATAAGCAAAGATGAAATACTGTAGTTGGAAAATGAAATAAATCGCCATCCGCAATGATAACAACGACAATAACATCAATATTTTTAATAACTAATGTTAATTTTAAAATAAGATTATGAAATATATATGCAAATTATTCTTATAAACCATGCTGTGTAGTAAACTTTATTTATTTGTGAACAGGCTGTTATAATGTCAATAACACTTACTCTGAGCTCTAACTCATCAGCGCTATATGCTAATTATTTTCCTCCCATTGAATTAAACGACACATATGAGTGTGCGCTAACTGATTTTCATTCATACAACAGTATTCCAAATGTAGACTCCTATAACAATATGTTTCATATAGGGGAACATGTAATTGAAATACCAATTGGATCTTATGAATTGAAAGATATAGTTGACTACATAGAAGAGCAATACAAACGACTCAGTCCTGGAGAGCATATTTTTATAGAAGCTAACAACAATACGATGCAAGTTAAAATAAATAGTTCTAAAGATCCGATATATTTTAATAAAGAAAATACAATTGGGAATCTTTTAGGATTCAATAGTAAAATCCTAAAACCGACCGATGATCATTACTCAGATCTTCCAGTTAATATTTTTAAAGTAAATCTCTTGCGAATTGAAAGTAGTATCGCTACAAATACATATATGAACAATTCAAAATCACACACACTTCATGAGTTTCCGATTAATGTGCCTGCAGGCTATAAAATAGATGAGATTCCAAGGAATCTCATCTATTTACCTGTAAACACCAAAGAGATAAGTTCTCTATCACTGCGCGTGGTTGATCAGAACGGTGATTTAATTAATTTTCGAGGAGAGGAAATTACAATACGAATACATTTAAGGCCAACTAAGTAATGATAATATACAATACAAGTATATCACAAAATACGGCAGTCACGTCTCATCCACAGATATTACAACCTAAACCACAATTGAAAAGATCTGCTCGTCAAAGGTCACTTACAACAACAAACAAAAGTTTTCTCAAGTCTTTGAATTTCAAACTGAAAACAAAATGAGCTCAATAATAAACGTATTGGATAAGCCATTGTCTGATGAAAATATAATAAAAAAGGACTATCATACCTACATACCATATCTACAATCGTACAACAATAATGATGAGATTCGAATCTCAATACAAAATCAAGATTTGTACGTGTTACCTAGTGAGAGTTATATATATGTGGAAGGTTTAGTTGTAGATGAAAAAACTGGAAATTTTTCAGAAAATTTTAAATTAAAAAATAACTTTGTTGCACATTTATTTGATGAAATCCGCTACGAGCTTAATGGTATTGAAATCGATCATACAAGGTATTTAGGAACAACAACAACAATAAAAAATTTGGTATCTCTATCACCAACTGAAAGCGTTGTAATGCAAAATGGTGGATGGCATAAAACTGATGATTTGAATCTTAAGAATGGATATTTTAATTTTTATGTACCACTAAAAATGCTTTTGGGATTTGCTGAAGACTACAACAAAGTTATACTTAATGGAAAACATGAATTGATACTCTTGCGCAATAAAAATGATGAAGCTCTTGTACACTCCAGCGTTTCTACTGAAAAATCGAAACTTACAATTTCACTCATCTCCTGGCGAATTCCACACGTACAATTATCTGATCAGAGCAAGTTGAATATGATTAAAATCATTAACAATGGTGCTTCTATACCGATGGCATTTCGTAGCTGGGATTGTCATATGAATCCACAATTGAATACAGGAACAAGTCATATTTGGAATGTTAAATTAGCTGCAAGTAAAGAGCGACCACGTTTTGTACTGGTCGCATTTCAACGAGATAAAAAATTTGTTCACTGTGACCTGACTAATTTAAAAGTACATTTAAATTTAACCTCTTACCCCTATGATGATCTTAACATAAAATTTAAAAATGAGCGTTATGCAATTCTATATGATATGTATGTCAGATTTCAACAAAGCTACTATATGAAAGAAGCTCAACCATTGTTAACAGCCCAGGAGTTTAAAGACAACGCCCCAATTATTGTAGTAGATGTAAGCTATCAGAACGAGTCAGTCAATACCGGACCGATTGATATAAAACTTGAATTTGAAACAGCAACAAATATTCCAGCAACGACATCAGCTTTCTGCGTTCTTATTCATGACCGCGTAATAGAATACATACCAATAAGAGGTCAAGTCCGGAAGGTCTTATAAATTAAATAACATGGATGGTGATATTGTTTTTGTAGACTTGCAAGGTTTCAAAAATAATTCAAATGACTTCATCGCAAAAGAAGTAGCTGTAGTTTTCACCAACAACGAATGCCTCAATTTCATCATAAAACCTCCTTTTGATTTCGCATGTTTATCAGCCGAAAAACAGAGAGAAGCAGTTTGGTTAACAAAAAACTATCATCATATTAACTGGAATGATGGATCAGTCTCATTTCAAAGCGTTTGCAAGTTTTTAAGATCCAATATAAGAAATTCACATATATATGTTAAGGGAGGAGAGAAGAAAAAATGGTTAGAAAAAATGATTCATCAAGCAGTTTATAACATTGAAGACATTGGCTGCATTAATTTTAAACAAATGGAAGCTAAGCATTCAAAATATCTCTATTGTAGCTATCACGACTATGGTGTTTGTGCCTTAAGGAATGCAATTTTACTTAAAAATGAAAATGTTAACAAACTTTTAAATAAATGCTTATAAAAATTAAAATAAATGTCTTTTTATTTCAAATAAAAACCTACATACATATTTATTTCAGAGAACACACAACAAACATAATGGTTCATTCATTCAAATGGTCAAGGGAATATTTGGGCACAAAGAATAAACGCTTATTATTTGTTTGTATGTATATGCGTAAATGAAATAAATTTGTAGATATTTATGTACGCATGAATATGTACATCTTATCACATTGCATACTGACCCACTTGCGCTAAATCCAGGAAGGCAACAAAAAAAAGCGGACTGTCACACAGACTCACCAATCGTCACACACACACACACCCCCCCAGTCTGACATTCCAATCGCCACTCAGAACACAAAAACACACACACACACACACATACACACACTTAAACATAGCATAAATATTAATATTCTACAAAATACAGAAATCGCACCACCATCCAGATCCCCAAATAAAATCCATCGATGATCGTCATGTATAAAATAAACAAAATATCAGATTCAATATTTATGCAATAGTAAATTTTTTTTCTCAACGTCTTCAAGATCAGAATAATCAAATTATTCCCCCACACTTAAGCATTGCACACAAAAAAGAAATAACTGAATTGCTGGTCAAAATATCTTAAGTAAACACACACCAAAATTAAAAACAAGCAAAAAATAAAAGAAGAAATCTCACTCCAGCAAGAAGAAACGAACCATAAACATTAGGGCCATCCATTTATACAACACTTTTAAGATATTGTACTTCCTAAAAAAGTTTTGTGTCAGATACTAAAAATTTCTTATTTTCTATTAGGCCATAGCACACATGGACAGACAGAATTCCTACGCTCACATATGGACAGACACAAATTCCCACGCTCACATACCGACGGACATGTATTTCCAAGGTCACATATGGGCAGACACAAACTCCCAAGCTCTCATATGGACAGACAAAAAATTCCCACGGTCTCACGCTTACTTATACAAACTCATATGGACGGACAGAAATTCCCACGGTCTCATACGGACAGACACAAACTCATAAGCTCACATATGGACGGACAGAAATTCCCACGGTCTCATACGGACCGACACAAACTCCCAAGCTCTCATATGGACAGACAAAAATTCCCCCGCTCACATATGGACGGACATGTATTCCCACGCCTACCCCAACATTATAAAAAAAAAAACAACAACAATGCGAACCCCCTTATTAAACCGTGGGAAAATACACACACACAAACATTGAAGTATCAAATTACAAAATAAACACATTAAAATCAAAATTTGGGTAATTAACATGCAAATTTTTAAAATTTTACATGAAATTTGAGAATTTTAATGGTCCTGGCACGAACAATATTATACTACTAACCAATGTTATTGTACGGCAATAAACTATTTGCTAGCTGCGATAGTGACAGCAAAAGGAAACTTAATGTAACCTTTAACACCATAATTCTTTATGTTTATGGCCTAAGAAGACAAGATCTTATATCGCCTTACGAAAACTTGCTTTACGGCGTTAGCTTTAATGATCTCTTAAGAGCCCGAGCATCTCTATGATCGCTTAAATTTTTCAACTCTTGATAGAGGCAAAAGGATTCTAGCATTTCGTCATCGTACACTGATCTCTAAATACAATTCTTTATTAGTGCTATCAGTCTCTGGAACGGAATTCCCAATAATTTACAGACCAGCAACGTACTTCAATTCAGGAAATGTGTTTATTTTTAATTTTTCATGTTGAATATATGTATACACATGGTACATACATACATATATAAACATTTTGATTAATATGAATACGTTTCTTACAAGCAAAGCATGTATATTTTATAAACATTATTTCTTTTTAAAAATTTTGTAATTAAATTAAAATTTTATGTAATTTTATTTTTTTTTATATGCTCATATGTATTTTTTTTATATAAGTGTACGATTATTTTTAGAGTTATACACTCACGAAATTGTTAGCATCGGGAGCAAATGCGTTGTCAATTTAAAAAAAAAATGTTTTTTTTTAAATGTTTACTTCTTATGTTAAGTTTGGTACTGTAATATTGTGGGTGCTGTTGGCTGAAGTAGTAGAACACGAGACTATGAAGCGGAGGGTCCTGAGTTCGAGCCCGCGCTGAGTAATGAAATATTGTGTTGAATTCTTCCGATCAGCATTAGTGCGTGGTTGTGTTAGTTGTTGCCAGCCTGTTTCAGTGATGAAGGCATAGTACTGATCACTGGACAATTACTGGCAGTGACTGACCCAATCATGTACTAAAAGCAGAGTAACAGCACCCACCTTCGTCGGCCCTGTAGCAAAAATTAGCCGACGAAGTACAAAATGTTGAAATAGCTACAAAAAAACTGTCAATCTTCTCATCTTTCCTAATCTGTCCCCTCAATACTATCCCCTCGTTTTCAGTTCCGGCGCAATGCATTGCATATATAGGGATCATGCCCTGAGTGCTGGTCCAAGATAAAAATAAAATAAGAAAATAACATAGTTTTTCAATCATAAATATTTCAAAATTGTTATACACATCTTTTATATCCTATTATTATATAAAACAAGACTCAATAAATTAACTTAACTTATTTTTTTTTCATCTTGGAGCAGCACTCAGGAGATGAGTCCTACATACGCAGTGCATTGCACCGGAACTAGAAAGGAAGGGATAGTATTAAGGTGACACATGAAGAAAGATGAGAAGTTATAGAATTTTTTTTGTAGCCATTTCAATCTTTATACTTCGCAGACTAATTTTTGCAACCCATTAGCAATTGCCTTTCTTGGTGACACTGAAGAAATAAGACTACTTAAAAGTCACCACATTCTGGATTTGCCATTCCGGAATTAACTTTTTCTGTTTATAATTATATATGTTGAATTCATTCTTTTTGTAAATATGTATCATGTTAACATAAAACACATATATGTTGAACAGTATTTTATGTTATTGATAATATTTCCATAGTTGTATTATACACTCCAAAAAAGAATATGGAGGGTATATTCACTTTGTCAATCCGTCTGTCGAAATCACGATTCAGTTCAAACGAAAAGAGCCAGACTCTTGAAATTCCGTGTAAATATATCCTGAAGAATTGCACAGGTTAGGTTCGGAAATGGGTTAAATCGGGCAAGAGGGAACTAAACCAACCTCTAAAAAACAACATAATTTTCAAAGTTTTTTTTTTTGTAATTTTGTTAAGCAAATTATGTATTTTTATGTCCAACGCGTTAAACTTGGAGCCATAAAATAAAAATTAAATTCTTTTTGGACCCCGCCCCCTTTAGTTATTATATGCAAAAATAGTCTAAAAATTTAACAAATTGTTTTACTTAAGCCTACATTCCTTAAAAATAACATTTTTAAGCTTTAATGACGAAGCTGAGACGTAACCTGGTACTAATTTTTAGGGTTTTATGACAAAGGTGAAATGTCTCCCCCACAGCCCTTGCCAGAGCGACCCCGCTAAAATACAGTTTTAATTGGACCCCATAATGTTTATATATTCTTGATCAGTGATGAAGTCTTAGACGATCTACCAATACCCAAACGTTCGTCTGTGGAAAACATGATATAGTCTATTTTTGGACCCCATACCCTTAAGTGGGCGTTGACGTACGCTATTATAGACAAAAATAGTGTAAATATTAAACAATTTGTATTCCTTAAGCCTATAAAAAGCTGAGATATTCTCTGATCCTGGAGATGTGAGGCGTCTCTCACACGGCTTTTCCAAGAATGACTCTCTCAAAATAGAGATATAGAATTGGGTACAGATATATCTTAAAGGAACACTGTCCCACCAAGTTAAACATTTTAAATTTACTTACTAAATATTTGGAGGGTATTTAAGATTCGACCCGGTCGAATATAACGTTTTTACTTGTCTTTTATATCAAATTTGCTTATTATCCTTAAATGGATAGATTGGAAATAAAGAAATATATGAGAAAAAAATATGTATGCATTTTACTTCGTATTGTAAACTTTCGTTTTTATTTTACTTTTTGATTTGCATATGCTCAGTTCTGTACTGCATTATAACACCACAATGTCTTGTGTGTAGAACATAAAAATAAAATAAGTAAATAAATAATAAAAGACAACTATTCTAATCAAATAACAAGTAAAAGTACAATAATCGGCTGAGCCGAATCTTAAATATCCTTTCGTGCTAAAACAGAAAGTAGGTTTAGTTAAATAATCAAAATGATGTTATCAGTTACTTTTATATTTAAGAAGACGTTTGAATTCTTCGGCTAGGAAGCTAAATGTTTGGCTCTCCTTATTTCTAATACCTCTGAACGTCTTTCAAAAATATTAAATATGTTTAATTTACAAACAAAAAGAAAAAATACGTTTCATGTACCCCAAAAAGTTCTAATTGTCCGACCGTCTTTTGCATTTTTTGGTTTTAAATACCAATTTATTTTTTCCTGATAGTAGGTATAATTCATCATAAAAATAAGCGAATAGCAAATTATATGGTTACTTTTATGAATAAAAAATTTCGATATTCCAACCCTGATATTGGATTTTTAATTTTTTGGTTTTTAATACCAATTTAACTCTTCCCGAAGTATAAAAAATATTTCATTCACAAAAAACCAAAATTAGCTGCTTTTATGTACTAAAAAATTTCGATTTTCCAACCCTGGAAGCGAATTTTTAATTTTTAAAATTTTTAATACCAATTTAATTCTTAGTGAAGTATAAAATAGGTTTAATTCACTAAAAAAAACAATATTTGGAATTTATGTGGGTACTCTTATGGACCAAAAAATTTCGATTTTCCAACCTTGGAACCGAAATTTTAATATTTTAATAATAATTATATTTGTGCTAATTCACTAAAAACACAAAATTTATGTGATTCTTTGATCCATTTTTTCGAATAGTAAAAAATCGAAGAGCACACCAAAAAACGACTAACCTTTTTAACTGTCAAAAACAAACTGACAATCCAAAATGGCTGATATTACCAACATATATAACAGACATGTACTAACATAACAGAAAAAAATCGATAATCCAACATACGTAACTCACGAAAGATGAAAATAACAGTTATTTTTTGATCAGACCTCGTACGTATATCTCGTCATACATAGTCTTATTATTCTCCTTACCAAAAATTCAAAAAGAAGAAAAATGGCACAAGACCTGAAGATAGGGATCTTTGATCTTTTTAGCACAGCGTTTCAAAACACCCAATAATCCTCTACTTTAATTTCTGATAGTTTTTCACAAAGTTGTGCGAAGGTGGCGAACTATTTTTGACAAAGCGCCTTTATTTACATTGTGTGTTTTTGTCGCTGGAATTCGTGAGTTAAATAGCTAAAGAGGAATATATAAATGATATACATATATGGATATACACATATATCGTAACAGAAAATGCAAAATAATAAATGTATTGACAATAAGTGCAAAATTGAATCTATAATGTACAAGGCCTATATGTTATGTAGATACCATTTATTTGTAACTTAAAACTTTAATTGTCAATGTGCTGAATATTTTTATTTTTTCGAAAGTGTATTAAAACTGTAATAATATAAATATATTACTTTGCAAATGCTTTACAGCCTGATTTTTATAAATGAATTTAATATATACATGATCAAAAAAACGAACAAACCAGCTTACATTTTGATATGAGCGATGGAAAGAGATTTCACTTGTGGTAGACGAAACATAAATACATATTAAAATAATTGATAAGAAGAAAGCTTTCACTTAACAAAGAATTTAACACATGATAAAAAACTAAAAGCCAAAATGGATTTGAATAATCTAGATATGTAGATATAAAAATATATAAAAAGAAGTAAAAGTGCTATATTTGGCTGTGCCGAATCTTACATACCCTTCACAGATGTAATTCTTCTTTCTTTCTTCCTTGCTAAAACAGAAAGTAGCTTTAATTAAAAAATAATTAAAAAAAGCAGAATGATGTTATCAGTTACTTTTATATACAAGACAACGTTTAAATTTTTTGGTTAGGAAGCTAAATGTTTGGCTCTTCTTACTTCTAATACCTCTGAACGTCTTTCAAAAATATTAACTTTGTTAAATTTACAAACAAAAAGAAAAAATCCGTTTAATGTACCCCAAAAGGTTCTAATTGTCCAACCGTAAAATAGTCTTTTAGATTTTTTTGGTTTTTAATACCAATTTATTTTTTCCTGATATATAAAGTAGGTATAATTCATGATAAAAATCAAAAATAACAAGTTATATGGTTACTTTTATGAATCAGAAATGTCGATATTCCAACCCTGAAATTGGATTTTTAATTATTTTGGTTTTTAATACCAACTTAACTCTTCCCGAAGTATAAAAAAGATTTCATTCACACACAACCAAAATAAGGAATTTATATGGCTACTTTTATGTACTAAAATAGGTTTAATTCACAAAAAAAAATTGGAATTTATGTGGGTACTTTTATGTACCAGAAATATTTCGATTTTCCAACTCTGGAAGCGAATTTTTTTTATTTACCAATGCAATTCTTAGTGAGGGTAATTTAGTTTTATATGACAAAGTTTTGGTTACTTTTATGTATAAAAAAATTTCAATTTCCCAACCCTGGAAGTGAAAAGTTAATTTTTTTGAAATTTGTTATTATCAATGCAAATCTTAATGAGGCATGAATTAGTTTTATTTAAGAAAAACTTAAAATTTGCAACCATTTTGGTCACTTTCATGTACGACAATATGTTGCATGTACCAAAAAAAAACTTTCAATTTCCCAACCCTGGAAGTGAAATTTTATTTGTTATTTTTTTGTTTTGTTTTTATCAATGCAACTCTTCATGAAGTACAAAGTAGTTCTGTTTAAGAAAAATTGAAAGTTTTTAACCATTTTGGTCACTTTCATGTACTATAATATATTGCACTTGTCCAACACTGGATTCGAAATTTTGATTTTTTTTTAATTTTTGATTATAAAATAAATTATAAAATAGTTTTAGTTAGCAAAAAAAAAAAAAACAACGTCAGCTGTCTTTTTGGTTACTTTTATGTATAAAAAATATAATTTTTTTGACCAATGCAAATCTTCATGATAAATAAAGTGGTTTTATTTAAGAAAAACTTAAAATTTTTAACCATTTTAGTGGTACAAAATCCTGAATGTGTCAAAACAAAGCTTTTAATTTCCCATCCCGGGGAAAAAAATTTAATTTTTTTAGTTTTTAATAGACAATTGAAGCTTCATAAAGCATGAAATAGGTTTAATTTACAAACAACCAAAAAAATAATTGGTTTTTGGTATTAATTTTGCGTCGAGAGATAGGTGTAAGTTTCCCAGCTCTGGAACTGTATTTCGGATTTTTCTGAATTTCACTCTATTTAAGTTTATTCCCAATCCAACAGTCCAAGAACGAAGTCTCTAGCTCTTCTGGGGGCTTGGGAAAACCGACAGACGGACATCGCTCAATCGTCATCGCTTTTGATAAGGATCCAGAATATATATATTTTATACACACGGAATGACTAACCTATATATACACTTTCACTTTTTTGTGAAGGGTATAATAACAGAGCCTACGCACATAGGGGTATTTGGCCATTCTAGCTGGACATAAGGCTAAAACTAAAAATGTAAGTACGCAGCTCGACAGACAACAAAATTCTGCATGGTATAGTGAATTTTGAAGGCTTTTGCTTGAGATTTGTCGTTTTGCGAAACTGTTAAAGTCCGGAAAGTTGAGTAAATTACATGCGCTTTTACTGAATTTTTACGATTTTGAGACATTTACAATATATTTTTTTGTGATTAAATGAATGAAGATTTTACATTGATTTTTTTCTCTGCGAAAGGCTATATTATCAGCTGCTTATATTAATTTTTAGAAAAATTTTATTTTAAATTTTTATGATACGAAAATTTGTTCGAAATTAAAAAAATGATATTTTTGTTAAATTTTTTGTAAAAATAAAAATAAAAGGTTTTTGAAAGCGAGTTAAATCGAGTTCGTAAAAATGTTATAGTTCACTATAAAATATGAAATCTTTACTTTTAGACAGGAAAAAAACCTTGCGCATTTTTGCGCCATTTTTTTCGATTATTTGAAAATTTCACCTTTTTTCTGTTTTTGATCATCTTGCATGGGTATATACCTAATCAACAAATGTAGGACAGATTACAAAAAATGCAGAATGAAAATATGTGTTGTAATCTCAGAAGCAATTGACTGACAAGCATTAGGAATATGTTACACAAACTGCAGTAGCTTTCATGAAAGCAACGCCTTCTGCGCAGTACTGTCTTACTCATATTTAAGATTACAACAGGTAATTTACCATTCTATATGAGTCGAGACTTGGTCAATGTAGCCGAAGTCTAGTCATACAACCTAGAAACGCAAATGATTTTAGACTATCCTATGCAATAACAAGTGTTAGTCAATATGCATTGTTTAGTCAAAAATATTTGTCTAACAATTTTCAATGAAATGTCTTTAGATTTTAAAGTTTAGAATTAAAAAACGAAAATAATGATTATCTGTTTGAACGAAAAATGATATCCTATATTAAGTAAAATTTTGAAATTTATGTTCTTTTTTTTTAAATCATATCATATATTAAATAAAATATTTTGAAATTTAAATACGATTTTTTAATGTTAATTTAATTTATTAATAATAATTTTTAAAAAATTGTACATATTCATCACTGGAGTAGGGTGAGAACAACTAACACAATCATGCACTAATGCTGATCAAATCCTCCGCTTCATAGTCTCGTGAAAAAAAACCAAGAAAATGTGCTGCGACATGTCATATTTTGTTCATATGAAACAAAATTGGTAAATCACCATCAAACAGTGGATGACAGGCTTATTACGGCAGTTGTGATGTATGAAAATATGTAGTTTAAAATATTTTGATGATGGAACTCGATAAGAAACGAATATATGAAACGAAAATATGTACGAGACAAAAGATTTATATCAAACAAACAAAATACATTTTTTTAAATCGTTATTTCAGCAAATTATTTCTTGAAATTAGACTTAGAATAAATAAAAGAGTAGTTTAAATAACATATTCTTTTATACACTCTCCCTTAAACGAGGTCTGTGATATAGTTAAATATAATTCTACATTAACTATATTTTTTAAGTCCAATTATAATTTATCTACAAATTAATACATGTATTATTATCAATATCCGAAAATATTATATGTAACGAAAACCTATTGAAAAAGCATTATATTTTTGTTTGGTTAACCCTTAACTACAGACGTGAAATTATATGAACGTTAGCACAGACATCCGGTAATTTTTACCGGTTACATAAAATATATCAAATTCTTGTAAAACAGTTGAAAAATTCGTTTAATATATATCTGTAATATATATATATATATATATATATATATATATATATATATATATATATATATATATATATATATATATATATATATATATCTTGTATATCAAGATCTAGAAAAAGTTGTAAAACTAGTGACTTTTATACTTTTATTCAGTTACCTTTTTTAGAATTTTTTTAAGGTTGTAAAAAAACTACACTAAAAATATATTTAAACAAACCACAAATGCATTTTATTATAAAACTTAAAATATAGTATATTTAGAAACAAAATATAAAAATAAAAAAGAAAAACATGCATTTTAAAAAAACCTGCAAGAGGTTAATTTGGTTAAAATTTCAGGTAGCACATTCTTTCGGTACATTGATTTTTACCATGGAAATAGTTGGTATATTCATCGACATCATTGGGTCTATTGTCAGTGTCCTCATCTTTTGCCTCTATTTCTGATATAGTGTCATGATCGCCTTCCACATAACCAGAATCTGAATCTAAATCACAATATCAGAACCAATTTCTTCCAGCCATCATTCCACAGCTTCTTCCGAATTTTTTGAACCATTTTAACCCTCTTTGAAGGGCCCAAACTACTTCTACCATCCATTACTATATTCTGCATTAAAGAGACAGAGTAATAATATAAATAAAATTAACTGTTATCCAGTTTAATTATAACACAAATTAAAACTATACTTACGGCAAGACACACGAGAGGTAATTTTTACCGGTTATTAAATTTAATGGTAGTAAACTAAACAAATCGCACTGCACACAACTGACACTTCAACAAACAAATTTACACCAAACATTGAAAAGGTACATAAACGTATAAACGCGTAACTAGCAGGGATCCCCCGAAATTGAAAAATTGTAACTGCTTACCGGTAAAAAATACCGGTCATCTGTAGTTAAGGGTTAAGATAAAAGTAGTCCAAGACATAAAAGAAGAAATTATAATTTTTAATTAGCCACCAGTATCTATTAGACTTCAAATTAATGAAAAAATATAGGTTTTTTTTAAGTCTCTATATAAACGAAGGCTTCTAGAGGTACATAGCCATTTTATAATGCTTGAGATATACTTACATATATTCATCAATAACATAATAAGGAGCCATTATAAAGTTATTTTCGTTGCAGTTACAGCAATCTCTTATATGATTTTTCATTAGGTGTGTGATGAAATTATCAATTCCACTAATTTAAGCAGTACATAAAGCTCTTGATTTTGCGGTATTATTTGCCAGTCGGTAAATTTACTTACCGTGTGTTGAGATGATACGAAAGGTATGTCTATATACAAATGTACGTACTTCTTTTACAGCAGTCAATGAAAATATGAATTACAGGGATGTTTGCGTTGGCAGTGTTACAGACCAACCTAAATTATGACACAAAGCGCTGTATGGCTGTCAAAATTTCTCATGTCCATACAAAATGTATGAGACCAACAGAAATAACACGTCGTGAACGCTTTGCAATTGGAAAATCCAATTTTGACAGCGCGTAAAGAAGTGAAGTTTGTTGCAAAAGCACTCTTGTTCATTTTGTTGAAGTGTTAAGTGATGTAACTTTAGCTACTTTTAGGTCAATTTAGCGTGTTCATCTCTATTTCTTATTAGAGTTTTTATTAATCAAAGTGAGTAAACATTACTGATTATGGCACAACGTTAACTCTTTAATTTAGGCTAAGATAAGCGCTAAATTACGTTACGCTTTGCGTCGTAATTTAGGTTGGACTGCTAGGGGTAAAATTTCTTGTTGGATACGCAAGAATTTTTTAGCAGGCAATTCGAGACAGTGGGAATAAGACGTTGCTAATTATTCTGTGAACCTGTGATAGGATAGAAAGGGTACCTATATGTTAATATTGAATAGAAATTAGTCAGGACATAGAAATGATATTATAAGAAGTTAACAAAGTTAAAAATCCCGGTGTATAGGCATACAAAGGTATAAAATATTGGCGGTTCCCTTGAAAGTTGAAGGAATTGAACGATTTCCTTATCTTCCCGTAATGTTTTGTATATGCAAAATTCTTAAAACTTTTGATTAGTTCAAGTTAAGTAGAGATAAAGAACAGCAGCTGCAAAATATAGGGGAAATGTAAAATTGTAATTTTTCTAATAATTGTAAATAGTTTGAATTTCAAAATTTTGAAATTCAAAAGTATAGAAAATAATAAGAAACCAATTTTGGGGGGTATAATTAAGATTGTTTTGTGGTCCCATAGCTGGTGATAACATGCCTGCAGGCAGTCATGTGGATAGAGCCTTTGGCAAAGTTTTTTTTGCAATAAAGCGAAATCATCCCTTAAATAGACTCGAGTCAAATATAAATCTCGTGAGTTTTATCACAATAGAAAAATAAAGCAGTGGTGGGCACCGTCAATGCATTGGTAAATTGTGTATGTATTGAGCTTAAGAGCTACCTACCAAACACAAAGCCAAGCGTTTGAAAGATAATGGTATATTTATACATAATTAACAATATTTTCTAAGTTGAAAAACGTAAAATTATTAATTAAAAATAAAACTTTTTCTAAGTAAACAGTCAAATGAAAAAAATTAAAAATAGGGCAATAATTTGTTACGTTTTCCATTCAAGAAAAAAATTAAAAAATAAATATATATAAGAATGGTTGCTTGCTGGAGCATAACACTGACTATTCGCCAAAAAACAAAAAATACGCGGTTGGATGTATCAAACTTAATAAGCTTTGATACTTGTCGGCATGGAAGATCATTTTGTATGGAAAACATATTCAAAATATTTTTGATAAGATTTTACACAGACTAATTAATAAGACTAAGTGTATTACTAAATTAAGGGAATTAGTATAGTCCGTTATTGGAGAAAAATTGTATAAAAGGCATTGTTTGTTATCGAAAGCATTGTTTATGACAAAATATTTTTCGCATATCATCATGACTGAAATTGTTTGCTGGGCAAATATTCTGGAAAAAATATATATAAAAAAATTCGTAAGCATCCGCTTGATATTCATTCGTCGCTGTCTCATCGACGACTAAATTAAAGAGGGTAAGAATACGTGTGAATGATTTCATCACAATTGTGCTATGAAACGCCCGTATCTGCTTTAAAGCGACTAACAGCCATCCCTAAATACGGGCGGCAAGTGCTTATTTTTAGCTGTCAAAAGATCTTATCTCCATACATTTTGTATGGAGCATACCGAAGTAACGCGGCGGCAACGCTTTGCTATTGGAAAATCCGATTTTGACAGAGCGTTTCGCAATGAAGTTAGTTGCAAAAAAAAAAACAGTTGTAACCAGAGAAAAAAACCAAAAATTTACAAAAGTGAAATAATTATTAAAAGAAAAAATGTGTGCACCTCGTATTGGAAAATGGAGGTAAGAAAATTGTAATTTGTACAAAATTTCAATAACAAAATCACAAATGCAAACAAAAATCAAAAAAAATGCAAACAAAATAAAAAAAAAAAAAATGCAAACAAAATCAAAAAGCAGTTAAAATAATCAGGGTTGTTTAATTTGTTTGTTTGATAAACCTGTTTTTATTGTTTTTTGACATAACGTTGCCGCTTTTGTTTAGGTATGGCATTTCAGCGTTAATGCTCAGCGGAAAAAAAACGTTCCGCTTTCCGCCCGCATTAAGGGATGGCTGTAATACAATAAGACAAGGAAACAAAAGTTTGTTTGGATAACAGAACTAGTAAGAATAAATTTTATTAAAATATCAAGAAGAAAGGAGATAAATTTTAAATCATAAAATGATAATCAACATTTAAAAATATATAAAAAGCAGACATAAAAACCAAAGAGAAATTTTAAATCATTATAATATATAGTGTTAATATTATATGTTGAGTGTTATAGTGAAAATTTATGTGTGATCCCGTGAGTGTTGCGTCTTCATTTGAGTTTGCAGGAGATCCTGGAAAAAAAGTTTTAGATTAAGTAAAATATAAAGTAAAAATGAAATTAGTCATAAATATATAAAGTGTTATAGGGCCAAAAGGAAGCGCGGTTAATATAGATGAGTGAATTTTTTGTGGTTTAAAGTAATATTCAGTAGTCACTCTCAAGCTCGTTCAGGACAAACAAAGGTATAAGACAAGTATTTGAGAAGTAATAATAAATTTTGTTCGTCCGGAAAAATTTTAAATTACAGTAGTTAACGCTCTACAAAATATGCAATAAGAGTGGATAAAAGGAAGTAAAATTTTAGCGAAATATAAAAAGGTAGGTTTTTAAGTGTATTGTATGGATGTATTTGATGTTATACTAGAGTATATTATTTAGAGTATAAAAATTTTATAATAAATTATGTTAATTGTCATAAAAAATTAATAGGAGTGGTTAATTATTTTACATGGAATTGTTCAATTAGAAAAGGTGAAGCGGGACGGATTTAACGTTGAAATCATCATGCCAAATTTAAATTATTATTTGTCACGGCCAAAGTCAGCTGAAGGGATAAGAATTGCGCCATTGAGCAAGCCGCATGAGCTAGCAGGGCCAGCGACAGCATTATCCTCGAACGATTTTGTAACACAACCACAAAAAAACTTGAATTAAGTTCGGACTATTTGCAGAATGATATATGTTTCAACATTAAAACTCAGCAATTTTTAAACACACATAAAGAGTGTGCTGGCTGAAGTTAACGCGAAACTATGAACACAGAAGTCATGATTTTAGCGCCCCAGTCAGTAAAAATATAAAAAAAATACGAGGAAAACAGAAAAATAAGAAAGGAAAAGAAAAGGAACAACTTCAATACCGATTAGGAATGAATAATCCGTACTCGATTTAAAAAAAATCCGTACTTACCTTACCTTTGACACCGCTTGGTATTAATTTAAGTACGTTTGGGTTAATTTTTATTTCCACTGTATAAATTAAATATTTAAGAACACATACTTTCCTCCATTCGCTGCTTGTTTTTAATGGTGGGTCCAAAGCATTAATTTTGCTTGCCTTTGTATCCCATTTGTCCATCATGATAGATTTACTGCTACCAAACTGGAGAGTTCCAATGCACAAGTGTGGAAACTCTTCTGTGGAGTCGACCAATTGTCTAAGCCGCAGACCTATTGCCACTATGGTGCTAAAAATTTAAACAAGACATATATATTTTGCAAATTACATGACTCTTATTGAAATTGTTAATTAAAATAAATATTTCATTAAGTTTTCTTTAGCACGAGTATAAACTTTTACTCGTTCAACGTTGATAGTAATGATGATGCAACTCGTGGTATACAAACCATGGTGAAAGAAATATAAGGTATCAGTAAGTAGTACGGCAACAAATATAACATTAGAATAACCAATTGAATATTTGTTCGTGTAAAGTCATGGCCCACGTCAAAATTTATAGCAATAAAACACATTAAAGTGCTGCACACATGCACAATTACTAACAACGCAAATAATACAACAAGTACTTACTATACATAAAAACTTGATGTCAATGTAGCCCAGCAATGGTGGAGCAAAAAACGGTCATCTGCCGTAGCGCTACCACCTTATATTTTTTACCATGATACAAACCAAAATAAATTGACAGGAAAAATAAGAAAAATTTTGACATCTTATCAGCAAGTCACCTTCTAAAAACAGGCTGCTACATTTTAGCTAAGTTTTCTAAGCCTAAAGTTTTACCCAAAAATTTACATTTTTCTGCAGTTCAAAATACATATTACCAAATTTGATCGGCTCCCTCCCTTAAATATTGAGCAGTAAAATAGCAATTTTTTTTCAATAGATATTTTTTTCAATATTTTCTAGCCAAAATGTTTATTTTTGCCAAAATGTGCAACTGTGCAGCGAGGCTTAATCCAAAATCATATCAACATATGTATATGCATATTTGTTGTGCCGGTATGAAGCAAAATTTCAGTTTGGATTGAAAATTGCAAATCTATGGAGGTTTTAAGGATGCTTGATTTGCACTCAGGAAACATTATGAACTGAGTATGCACATCATCCATACTTGAGTGAACATAAGGAGTTTTTTAACCAAGCCAAACCGGTTTGCAATTGTTTTTCTAACGCCTGATCTGATATTCAATTCATTTACAACATAGCGTTTAGCTCACCAAAGACATCACCAATTTGATCAGAAGGTGTATTCAGCATTGGTTTTACTATTTGTATTTTTATATAAGAAAATGAAAGCCGTTGAAATCGAAATGGGAAACACTTGAACGTTTAGTAAAGTTCTTGAAATTTTAGGATGGAATACTTCATATGAAATGGTAGTGAATGCGTTATTGACACCAAAATAAAATCGTTAATACGCCGTGGACGTGGAGTAAACAATGGTGTTGCTTGTTATTTTAAAACGAATAAATTTAAAGTAGGCAGAAATTACATTCTAATGTTAACGCCGGTAGATCAGACAAATGTAATAAGTTTGAATACGTTTTGCGCAATAGAACGGGTGCTTCCTTTTAGTCCCTGTAAATGCCGTTTAATGAAAAATAAAACTGAATTGGTTGTACAGCACGCGCAGCATATTTCATACCGGATACGGAAATATTACTTTCAAATAACTATGCACTTTGGATGGATTGGCAACTAAGAAATATGAAAACTTATTTAGCACGTGTTCTGAAACGGGTTGCCGTCGTATTAGTAATTTTATTTTCATTGTGAATGTAATCACAGGCGCGTGTTAAGTGTGCACAATCAGCATTTGGACCGAATTAAGACAAAACGTTAAACTACCCTCATACACGCAGGGCATTTGAGCTTGCACTCAGTAAGCCTACTTCCCTTATTCTTTACGAAAGACATGCACGCGCAATAGGAAAGAATCGTTTTTTAAATACATACATACAAGTGCATACATATAAACATATGTATGTACAATACGAATTGTCATTGTACAATTGCTGCTAAAAGTTGAAAATTTTAAACCACTTTATTAAAAGGGATTGAAAATCAACTCTATTCTAGTGTGGATAACTGACATTGTCTTTATGCTAAATATATTCGATCACAATATTCTTAAGCGGCCCACCCACTTGCAATATAACTATGCAATTTTTCGTATTGAACAATCATATCGCCAATGTGTATGTCATATTCAAAGGTGGCACAATATATTGGCAGAAATCAAAAGGCTTTTGATTGTTATTGCACAAACCAAAAGAAGTGCAAGATACTGTGATATGTGTTGGCAACATTGTACAATATTTTACGCAAGCCTCTTCTTCATCACTCATGTCGCTAAACATTTTTATTTATAATTAATTAGTAATAAATATTTTTATTTTAAATTGAACCAAAACTTTTAATAAATGCAACCTCGCAATTACTAGTCCATATGCTTTTGTTTTGCTTATACATCGGTTGTGTTCACTTTTTATTGTAAGAAAATTGCGACATATTTTATTTGAAAATATTGTGCCACTTATTGAATAATATAGGCCAAAATGGAAATAAATCATGGTCAAAATGTACAATTATATTGTATAATGGATGGGCCGCTTTAAGTGATTGTATTGAGCTAGTTCGCATTTACATAAATCCAAAAAGGAAATGATATGGTGGGCGCGCGGTAGAGCGCCAGGCCAATGAACACATTTAGTGTATTACACGAAACTGTTACGCTGTTTTCATCCCACTCATACTTCCAGTTCTTATAAAATTAAAAACTGTTCAACATAAGATAAACCTATATAGGTAACTTTCATAAGGGCAAGTTGGAAAAAATGACAATTTCCTATCTAAAAACTTCGGCCGTTAAAAGTATTTATTAAGATCAAAAAGAGGAATAAGTTCTTCATAGTTAGCAATCGAATAAACAAAATCGTCTGTTAATTGAATATACAACCTACTATAATATTGAGATAAATACGACGCCACAATGAATGAATGAAATTCTTTTAATATTAAGGTCACCTCATATTATACGAAGGTATTATCACGTTGAAATGAGTACATACTTAAGTTCTTCATACTTAAGTTCTTCTACGTGCCTGCATTTCACTAGTTCTTACACTAATTCATCAGTAAACTGCAACCTAATTTCAAGACAGCAAAACTTCCTTGCTTATACTCGTACATACATAAACTTATAAAAACGAATTTAGTATTACACAAGCAAAAGCATAGTCTTTGAAGTACATACATAGAAAATATCTATTTTATTTTTCTACTTTCATACAATTATTTTTCCGTCGGCAAACAACAGAAGTATACAATAAGGCAAAACGAAAATAATTTTTTTATTTATTTGAGATATTGTCTCAGTTAATTTATTAAACATATGCTTTGTTTGTTGTGTACGCCTATATGCCTGCATTTGATAATTAGTTGTACCCAGCTTTGCCAACTTGGTGCGTTTCGCACTAGATGTAGTGCGTTCCAACTATGCAAAAAGCGCTTTTATACATATATAATTTCTTCGTCTAGTAGAAAAGGAAAGTAAAACAAGTAAAAACGTTATATTCTACCGGGTCGAATCTTAAAAACCACCCAAATATTAGTAAGTAAATTTAATATGTTTAACTTGATGGGACAGAGTTCCTTAAAGACATCTCTGTACCGAATTTTAAATCTCTATTTTGAGAGAGTCATTCTGGGAAGGGCCGTGGGAGAGACGTTTCACCTCTGCAAGATCAGAGAACATCTCACCTTATTATATGCTTAAGGAATACAAATTGTTCAATATTTACACTATTTTTGCGTATGTATAATATAGTACGTCAACCCCCACTATAGGGTATGGGGCACAAAAATAGACTATATCACGTTTTCCACAGACGAACTTATGGGCATTGCTAGTTTGTCTTACACTTCATCACTGATCAAGAATATATATCTGTGAACATTTGACAAAACGTCTTCTTTTAAATCAACAACTTTTCAGTAGAGCGAAGAAACAGTTAAAAAGACTAATGGAAGTTATTCCTTAGAAAAGTAAAGAAATTTTGAACTTGGACATTATACACAAATACTTAATGAACGATTTTGACAAGTCGTTTTGTCAAAATTGTTTTGATTAAATTAGAAAATGATCTTATTCGCTTAAGTTAAGACAAGTTGTTTTGTTAAAATGGAATATGAACAAGTAAAAGTGCTATATTCGGCTGTGCCGAATCTTAAATACCCTTCACAGATGTAATTCTTCTTTATTTCTTTCTTGCCAAAACAGAAAGTAGGTTTAATTAAAAAATCAAAATGATGATATCGGTTACTTTTATATTTAAGAAAACGTTTAGCTAGGAAGCTAAATGTTTGGCTTTTCTTATTTCAAATACCTCTGAACGTCTTTCAAAAATATTATATATATTTAGTTTCCAAACAAAAATAAAAAGGCGGTTTCATGTACTCCAAAAAGTTTTAATTGTCCAACCGTAGAATAGTATTTTAGATTTTGTTGGTTTTTAATACCAGTTTACTTCTATCTGATATATAAAGTAGGTATGATTCATCATAAAAGTCAAAAATAACAAACAAAATGGCTACTAATTTAATTTTTTCTGATATATAAAATAAGTTTAATTCACTGAAAACACAAAATTTGGAATTTATGTATGTGCTTTTAGGTACCAAAAATATTTCGATTTTCCAACCCTGGAATCGAATTTGTAGTTTTTAAAATTTTTAATACCAATTTAATTCTTAGCGAAGTATAAAATAGGTTGAAGTCACTAAAAAAAACAAAATTGGTAACTTATGTGGTTACTTTTATGTACCAACAAATTTCGATTTTCAAATCCTGGAACCGAATTTATAATTTTCTGATACTAGTTTGATATTTTCTGAAATACCTAATAAGTTTAATTCACTAAAAGCACAAAATTTGTAATTTATGTATGTACTATTATGTACGAAAAATATTTCGATTTTCCAACTCTGGAAGCGAATTTTTATTTTTTTACCAATGCAACTCTTAATGAGGCATGAAATAGTTTTATTTAGGAAAAATTTAATATTTGTAACCATATTGGTAATTTGTATGTACCACAAAATATTGCAGTTATCCAACTCTGGAATCAAAATTTTTATTAATTTTTTTTAATTTTTGATACCAATTATGTTTTTCTAGAACTAAAAAATAGTTTTAATTAGTAAAAAAACAACGTCAATTGCCATTTTGGTTACTTTTATGTAAAAAAAAATTCAATTTCCCAACTCTGGAAGCGAAATTTAAATTTTTTAAAATTTTCTGTATCAATGCAAATCTTCATGAGGTATAAAGTAGTTTTGTTTAAGAAAAACTCGAATTTTGCAACCATTTTGGTTATAACATGTACTACAAAGTATTGCATGTACCAAAAAAAATTTAATTTTTCCAACCCTGGAAGCGATATTTAAATTTTTAAAATTTTCTTTATCAATGCAAATCTTCATGAGGTATAAAGTAGTTTTGTTTAAGAAAAACTCGAATTTGGCAACCATTTTGGTTATAACATGTACTACAAAATATTGCATGTACAAAAAAAATTTAATTTTTCCAACCCTGGAAACGAAATTTTAATTTTTTTTTGTTTGTTTTTTTGTCAGTGCTACGCTTCTTGAGGTATAAGGTAGTTTTATATACGAAAAATTGCTAATTTTTTACCACTTGTCCATCCCTGGATTCGAAATTTTATTTTTTATTTTTGAATTTTTGATACCAATTATGTTCTTCCTAAATTATAAGACAGTTTTAGTTAGCAAAAAATAAACATCATTTGCTGCCTGTTTGATTACTTTCATGTATAAAAAAAAATTCAATTTCCCACCCCTGGTAGCAAAATTTGAATTTAAAATTTTTGATTTTTTTTTTTTGCTAATGCAAATCTTCATGACGTATAAAGTGGTTTTGTTAAAGAAAAACTGGAAATTTTTAGCAATTTTGGTTACTACATGTACTACAAAATACGGAATAGGCCGAAAAAAAAATTTTTAATTTCCCATCCCTGGAAAAAAGTTTTTATATTTTAGTTTTTAATAGACCATTGAGGCTCCCCAAAGCACGAAGTAGGTTTAATTTACAAACATTAAAAAAATAATTGATTTTTGGTATAAATTTTGCGTCGAGAAATAGGTGTAGGCTTCCCAGCTCTGGAACAATACTTTGGATCTTTCTGAATTTCAATAGCACTCTATTTAAGTTCATTTCCAATCCAACGGTTCAAGAACGAAGTCTCTAGCTCTTCTGGGGGCTTGGGAAAACCGATTTTACGTACAGACGGACGGACAGACGGACATCGCTCAATCGTCATCGCTATTCATAAGGATCCAGAATATATATACTTTATGGGGTCCCATGTGCATTTCGAAGAAATTACACACGGAATGACAAACCTATATATACCCTTCCACTATTTTGTGAAGGGTATAAAAAAAGGTTGAAAGAAGTTGATCTGGAAAAACATTTCGGTTTTATTAAAAACTTCATTTTTTCGTTACAATATGCAAATAATTAAAAAAATAATAATAATACAAATATTTGATTAAGAATAGTACACTTTTAATTTTTTCATTATAACATAAAAATTCACTTTTAAATAAGAGAATAAAATAAAATTATTACAAGAAGGAAACAGTTAAAATCCTTATTAATCATTTTTTACACCTATAGCTATTGAGTTTCTTCTTGTTCAAGATCAGGATAAATTTCGAAAGAACGTCCTCGTTCGCAATTGATGTTTTGATAAAAAGTGTGCAGATGCATACTAATCAGTGACAGCATATCCAATAAATCCCGTTTTATGTTCTGTGATATCGCCAATGGACTTACAACCAATTTTCCGAACATGCTGGAAATGTAATGACGACGCTTATTATAATCACACAGATTCCAGTATCTTTTAAATATTTATTCTTATTGCTGAGAATTAATTTTGTTCGGACACATTTTTTGCACTGCAAATATCTTTTCGGATACTTGCAGTGTAGTATTCTTTTCCCAAATTTTTATTTAATTTATTCAAGCTTTTTGATGTTGTAGGTACATCAACACGTTGCTTTTTGATGCATTGTGGCAAGTCTGATTCGCGGAGATTAGATTCGAATATAGCAGCCATATCTCTAATGCTCTCCGATGTTGTATTCAGATGCGAATCTTCTGACGGAATATAATCAGAATCATCGAAATCCGTTTCGTGAAAAACGCCTTCATCATTTTCGAGGTTTTCTGAGCTCTTAGCTTCGTTACTTGCTTCGGCCATAGCCACTTTTTTAACCTTGGTTAATTTACACTAGTTTTAGTTTATTCTTAAATAACAGCTTCTTTCTTCCCTTTTTCGATTTTAGGAAAACGCTTGTGTTAAGATAAGACTTAACTGTTGATTTATTTTTATTGACCTTATCAGTTTATTGTAATATTTATCAAGCTTGTGGTCGTTTTTTATAATATATTATTTCTTATAATTTTTATTCTAAATAAAAATATATAGAATAAAAATTATAAGAAATAATATATTATAAAAAACGACCACAAGCTTGATAAATATTACAATATGATAAGACTTAACTTTTTTTAACACTTTTGTTTTTTTTAAATTAGCTTCTTTTGATAAAAGACGTTTTGTCGCAAGGAATTTCGGCGGCCAACTGATTAATACATCAACTTGTTCTAGCCAAGTGGCCAGTTTTTCAAACTTTACTTTTCACAAAACGAATTTTTTCGAAAGTAGTTGTTTTGTAAAAAAGGAAGAATTCGTAAAAACGTGGCAAAACTAAATGGAGACAAGCTGTTTTGTCAAATGACTATTATCATTTTTTCTTATGAGTTTTCAAATTATTCTTAATTCTCTGAAAGAAGTCGTTTTATCTAATTGAAATTGGGGGAAAATCTGAAAGAAGTCGATTAGTCGACTCCATATCTTGCATTCCAAATATCGTAGAAATACGGAGATTGAAGCAAAAGAGGGACAAGAAAATTCTATATTTACTATAAAAATCTTGGAAAATTTTCTTATTTCGAGAGAAGACGTTTTGTCAAAATTCCACAGATATACTTTTTGGGGTCCAATTCTCTTTGGAGGGTATTAAAAAAGTATTTTAGCGGGGTCGCTTTGGCAAGGGCTGTGGGGGAGACATTAAACCTTTGTCATAAAACTAAAAAAAAAATTTGATAAGCTTATTTAGGGGGCAAAGGGGGAGGAGAGGGTAGGGCAGAGTAGTACTAGGCTACGTCTCAGCTTCGTCATTAAAGTTTAAAAATTTTATTTTTAAGGAATGTAGGCTTAAGTGAAACAATTTGTTAAATTTCTACACTTTTTGCATATAATAGCGCCCACTAGAGGGGGCGGGGTCCAAAAAATTTTTGTTGTTTATTTTATGGCTCCAAGTTTAACGCGTTGGACCTTCTTTGACATAAAAATATATCATTTGCTTAACACAATTACAAAAAAAACTTTAAAAGTTATGTTGTTTTTTAGAGGTGGTTTAGTTCTTCTTAGGGGAACTTTTTTCCCTCTTACCTGATTTAGCCCATTTCCGAACTTAATCTGTTTCAAAAGTCTGGCTCTTTTCGTTTAGTCTGAATCGTGATTTCCAAAGACGGACGGAAATGCTCAGATCGTCTTATATATCATCACTAATCAAGAATATACATACATATATACTTTATGGGGTCTCAGATGGATATTTCGATGCGTTACAAACGGTATGACAAAGTGAATATACCCTCCATATTCTTTTTTGGAGGGTATAAAAACGCTTTAATTCAACGTTTATGGACTTTTTATTGCAAATGACACCTACAACAATTCGAAGTATTACATTTAATCAGTTTTATGGCCATAAGATGAGCCACATAGTTTCAATTATAATATATTTTTTATTGTCGACGGTTAATTTTAGCTCAATTTTGACAACTTGTTTTTATATCGAAAAGTATGAAATTGAAAAAATTGGCCTACTGATATTTTTAAAGATTCACGAACAATTTTGGTAATGTTTAAAACATTCAAATTAATCAATGTACATATACATACACACTACATTTGCCAAACGAATTTTTTAAATTTATTGTGTTGTTTTGACTCCTTAATTTTGTTATAAGTAAGTAACTATCTAATTTGTGTACTTGAATAATATATAAAAACAAATGTTTTTCTAATAAAGCGTGTTTTTTAGAGTGTCACAACATCAGAGCGACGCGTGCAAATTGCTTAAATTTTTAATCAAAATAATTGTTCTATTCGTCAAACTCATCGTTATGGAAGATTTTTTTAGTTGTTGAAAATTGGTGTTCCAGATTGGGCCCTCTAAGCCGCAGCCATGGCGGCCACATGGCAGAAATCATATTTAAACATAATTTCTTAAAATTTTCTTTCCCATAAAGCCAGTTTCATTAATATTAAAAATATATTTCCTTGTTTCATTATGATTCAAACTTGTGGCACTCTATAAAAAACACCCTATATATGCACCGACTTTTATTAAAATATAATTTAGCGCGCTTCAAAATAGTGTGTTTTAGTTATTAATATTGGTCAACGCTGTGATTTAGCGCCTTTTAAGTTGGGGAATAGCGCGTTTTTGTTGACAACGGTGGTTGTTGTCTGCCTGTTCAAGTGCCGAAGGCCACTAACTAGCAGCGATTGACGCTATCAAAATCGATTACTGAATAACTGATTTTTTCCTTTCATGATAAATTGATTTGTAAAACATAGATTTTTGAAAACATAATCTATTCTAATACACACTTAAATTTTTATACAAAAAATGTCAATCGATCTATTAGTGAAAGTATGCTATGAACAATTGATTCGAAAAAAAAATCCTTTAGTAAATGTGTACAAGAAATAGCTATAAGGACGCTTTTTAGATTATAATTATTAATGCAGGCTATATTCGGAATAAAGCTGCTCTATACCATTAACGTAATGCGAGCTAAAGTATTTCTATTCTATAAATATACAAATTCTCTCAAATATTTTATTGCAGTCAAAATAATACAAAACAACAAGAACAAGAAACATAAAATCTTGAAACTAAAATAAAATCTTGAAACGCAAAGGCGTTTAAAAGCTATTCTAAAAAACACATTTGAAAAAACATTTTTCTTATTATCAAACTTACTATTTGACATATTGTTAGAAAGTTATAAGCGGATTACATAGTTACACATACACTTGTATACAGATCTGGTGAAAATTCGATTTTTTCAGAACGGGGTAAAACCAGCAACTTCCCGACTTTTCGAAAAGTTTCGTAAGCTAAATATAATCGATTAGCTTGCTGAAGGACTTCTTCAAATGGAGTACAGTACCTCCCGGGTTACCCTGATTGGGTAATTATGCGGGCAAGGTAAATAAACGAATGCACTTGGATACCTCAGTATGATGTGTGTGGGAATATAACTGAAAAAACGCTGTTGCTTAAAATTTTTGGGTATTTCATTTTAGGAGTTTAATGTTTACGGCGATTACCTGAATTTGATAATTAAGCATGTGGAAATTAAACGAGCAATTTTTATTGAAATAAACTCTTGGTGAATAAACGGTAAACTTATTTTAGCGCGGGGTAGTTAAACATTTTAATAAATAGTAATTTGTAAACTCAAGCATTTGAGAACAACTAGGTGTACTTTAAATATTTTATTTTTAACAAATTCTGTATACGAATTTATTGAATAATCAATCTAAGCAAAAGGTAGAACAGCTTGGGCAAATACTTGTTTCTTTTTGTATCAGGAGCGTACATTGCATTGGAATCTTGTAGAAAAGTCGCAAAATAATTAAACATACAGAATAGAAAAACGTTTTATAACACAGGACGAGTCTAGATGTTGTAAAATGTTGTTGTAGACGATAATAAATATTACGGACGACGTTTTAAGGATACTCATCCCACAAATAATTACTTAACTCTTTTATCGGTTGTGCTTTTGTTCTTACAATTATTACAAAACCTCTAAATTTTCTTGTACATTTCTATTTGTTTGCTGCCATTAGGGCGTTAAATACGCTACAAAAGAATAATGCACAATTTTACATGATAATTGCCAGCAATTTGTGACAAAACAGGCACATGGTCGCACGTTCATAAAAAATTACGATAAGACACGTATATACGTATGTAGAGAAAATCCTTAGGGGAATATCGCAGGTCGTTTGTCTAGAAAGCAGTCGCACTCCTTGATGAACATGATATCCTGTGGTTTCAAAATGCTAACACTGTTATGTCCATTTCCCTTACATTGCTTTTGATAAAAGAGTGAAATCATTGAAAGGCCTGCAAAATATTCAATGTGCAATAATTTCTATATCTTTAAGGCCTAATTCCAGAAGTGGAGCATACCATCCCTCGGTACGACAGAATCGAATCAACAACCATTGGACTGACATTCTATCATTGCTACCCATCAGCCACAGGAACAACAATTTGGCTTTAGTTCTGTGGAAAACTTTAGGTGTCCATGCACCTTCTGCAAGAGCTATGTAGGTGAAACTATTGCTTTTAAATTTCTTACATGTACTCCCGTCGCTCTGTTATTTCAGATATTGGACAGACACATATACGTTTTATGGGCTACCAGCATAACTTGTTTCTAGGCAGGCAAACTGCATAACCTTCTCCTCCGGTCTGCAGTGCAATAAGGTGTGGAATATCTCTAATTTGCCTATCGAACTCCCGGAAGGAACTTTGGCAGTCCAAGAAAAGTTGTCATCTTTTAAATTTTTAAAAGGAGAGAATTCAAGAAAAACGTTTTTTTAATTTCCCCTAGCAAAAATTTAAATTTGAAAACGTCGGAAAGTTACTGGTTTTATCTCGTTTTGGAAAAACCGAGGTTTAAACTGATCTCGACGTTTTGAGTTCCTAGGAAACTTCACTGTCTGTATGGAGGTGTATTGTCACGTTTCAAAGGGTTCTTTTAAACCTAGATTTCCTGTGAATTGAAATCGGTTCGGACCGGCAAATTTCGATATTATCAATAGTTTTTAAATGGCTTTGCCGATCGATTTAAAAAAATAATCAGTCCTTGACATTCAAAAACCACGTCGGCTGCTACAGAAAAAAGTGAATATTTTTAAAAGCTCCGAAATTATTTATGTGATCAATTAGTGTTCTCGATTCTTTTATAGAATTCGAAGAACTACATCAATCACCAGTTATCACGTGGGAATCGCTTGATGTATTCAAAAGTTATAGCAGTTTGAAAACTAAAATAATAGCGTTTTTTATCGGTTAAAATTGGGGGAAGTTGCAAGGATGGCCTTTAGGGTCAACCGATTACCATTTTTTATTTTTTATAAAAGCCACTGAGTTTAATAAATAAACTCTCAGATACATATATGTATCACAACCTTTGGCAACTTCCTTGACGGAGGTGTTTAATCCATTTTCAGTTCATAAATAAGGAATCCACTCTTGCCAAGTGCTGAATAAACGTTTTATTCCAGTTTCGCTAAGCGTATTGAAAATGATGGATGGATGAGTGGATGATTGCTGTTTTGCAGTTGATTTTGCGTTGGTTTTAATTGTTTCCTTCTAAACTAGCGGCTATTACATTCCACCATCAACCCTGTACCAAAGAAATAAAACGATTTTGTACTCAACGACAAACACGTTTATTGTTTTGAGAGTGTATTTTATAATATAAAGCACCAAGTTAGAAAAATCAACCTCGTCACCATTACGTAATTCTTTTTGTTATTTTCTGTTTTATTCTTTTCAATTATATTATATGTGCGCGTTGTGCGTTAAGATGATTACTGAAAACGTTCACTATCCCTCAATGGAAAGAGTGAAACGTTCTTTGTACCAAAAAATTACAGTGGCCCCCAATTTAAATATTCGAATTAAGAAAATAGTGAAGATGTGCTTCGAGACCTAAAGAATCTTGGCATCGTAATGCCGCAACGATAATCGTTACTTTTCGCTGTAAAAGGCCCAATATTAGCTCAGAAAAGTGCGTGCGGTGAGTCAGATATTTAACGCAACAACTTTAATTGCCAGTAATTAAAAATAATAACAATAATAAAAACTTTGAGTCCATAACTGTGTTTTCTCAAGAAGCCAGAAAATATATGCCGGCTATTAATTATATTTTCTTATTTTTGCTTTAAAAACACTAAAAAATAATCGTTTAAAAAGTTATAGACATTCAAACCACATCAATTTATAATTATTTACAGATTAAAAACATTACTTAGGTCCGTCCTCTATTGTGTGCCACTGTACTCGTCCTTTCTTCCTGAAATACTGAATTGCTTGAGTTTTGCCACGTAGCTGTAAGCACTGTCTAGCTTAACTTTGTAATACATACACTCTTCTCTTCGCTGGATCACGTGTTTTCAATTAAGCTCTATTACGCTTCAATTGTTGCAAACAATCACTGAAATTCTCTTCAATAATACTATTTAAATAAACTTTTTAGACATTTCCGCGTTAACTAAAAGTGCTCTTTAGTAGAAATTTCATAAATTGTTTTCTATTCGATTGATCACACAATTTTTATGTTACTCGATCTAGTAAAAATATATTATTGCGCACATATTCATCAATATATTCTTTCCTTAGTATAGGCAGAAATATTACAATACACATACATATGGACATATAATACTTGCATAATAGGGACATATACATACATACATGCTTACATAATACTTGAGGCTTCTGTTGGCTGAAGTAGTTAACGCGAGACTAAGAAACCGAAAACATCGAGATCGAGTCCACGTTCAGTCAGGAATGTGGAGTATAATTCTTCTGATCAGCATTAGTGCATGATTACGCTAATTGTGGTTGACCCATTTCTGTGACGAAACCATAGCACTGGTCACTGAACCACTACTGGCAATGATAAACACTGTCATGTACTGAAAAAGCAGAGTAGCAGCACCCTCATGCTTCCACCTTGTATCAGAATTTCGCCGATGAAGTATATGTTTTTAGCTACCTGATTGCTGGTCCTATTAAAAAAATCAGACCAGCCGAGCGGAATGCACCTTTTTTCACGTTCTGTTTACAATTTCGATTTTCACTTGTTCTTACACTTTCCTACACAATTGCACGATTCATTCGCAAGAAAATCTTCCGAAAGTCGAATCTGACTGACTTCCAAAAGTCCCTTCAAAATTTCGTTTTAGGTGGCACACTATAGGTGCGATCCCGTACTTTTTGAGTACAGTTCCGTTAAATGAGAATAAACTAAAATTACTCTCAGTAAAAGGCAAATATGCCTGAAAGTACGAGAGCACGAAAAATCAAATATTTTAGAAATGTAAAGCACCCTCTTAAGAAGTTCGGGCCTTGAATGTTGTCTGACATCAAGTATATGCGAGACACCTTAAATATCCTTCTCAAGCGTCCCATGATGCAAATGTGGGTGGCATAATATCGTAGGACGGTATATCCCTGCCCAGTATCTATATTCTAAACCAAATCCGGTAACATCTACGTGTCATAGGTAATAAGCCATTAGCTCCTTTCAAATATTTCTTTCACGCAGATGTATTCAAGGAACCTATACACGTCTGAAATTTACAGGCCTACTAAGCTTTTATTGGAAAGGAAAAGGCTCATATAAATAAACTAAACAAGTCCCTATAATATCCAAAAACCGTTGTTGTGGTTTTCTGTATATTTGTTTGGGGATTTATCATTTACGTTTTGCACTCTAAAACACTTTTGTTGAAATTTACATCAATAAATATAATTGACCTAAAATTGCACAACATATATTTTCAAACAATTTGTGGATTTTTGAACAAAAAATGTTTACTATTGAACAAGAGATGTTTAATACTTTTAAACATATTGTGTCTAGTTTCCCCATATTTTAGGTATATATATATATATATATATATATATATATATATATATATATATATATATATATATATATATATATATATATATATATTTAATGTTAATCCTATATAATTAAATAAAACACACTTGTACAATTATTATTTAAAATTATATTTATTTTAAAAAAGATATAAAAACTTAACTGTATTTAAATGAAATGTAAATGAATACTGTATGTTCATGCAAATACACGTTAAATATTTAGTATTTCATTAATTATTAATGTACATAGTACATATGTAAAATACAAACTTAATACAAAAATATTTATTTGAAATGAGGTATTATATTATATTAAGGCCGTTTATATATTTACATCACTTCTTAGTATGTACTTGTGCCCTAATTTCAACAAATAGTTATCTCACTGTTCATTTAATTACTCGAAACTTAATTTGTTTCTTCACAGAAAATATCATACCATATGCTAATGAAATAAAACTTTCTAATGCTTCTTCTTTATGAAAAAGTTGCTATTATTACATTAATTGTTGTGTTTTTGGATAGATATGTTTAATTTTAAAAATTTTTCGTATTGTTGCCACATTGAACACATTTTTAGACACAGTTGCGTAAAAGAAGACAATTTTTTCATAATAATTAGTACTTTGTTTAAAATAGGACAAATTATGTTTATTTCTCATTCATTGCTTTGCTGTAAGATCAAAATTTACGTAATTTTAAACAACAAGATTTTTTCAACAGGAATTTATGCAAAATATGAACGTAAATTCCAGCAAAAGTTTTAGATTGTGGGAAGCGGTTGTATCATATCACCCCTAGAATCGGTGGCTACCTTTTCGGAATGAGTTTAATGACCTATTTCGTGGCAGTTTCTTTGCGCTCACACGCAGTACACCCATTATAAAAAGTTTTGATTTAGGACGGAAAATAAAGAAAACATCCCTCTATTAAAATATAAAGCAATAAAAAAATTGATTTTAGCTAAGAAATGAAAATATTCAAACAATTTATGAAATTCTGTAGTAAGTAAATGAAAATCTTTCACACATTCCACAAAATCTGATTCGTCACCTTTATCAAGCCTCCATGAAATTTCTGTCACACGCAAAAAGAATTTCTAAATTGGCAACGAACGCTGTTGCTCATACGAAAGACGGAAGGAAGGCTTAAAAAGGAACATAAATGTATATATGTACAGGAATGAATGGAATGCAAGTGGCTCACTGCCACAGCTGTTGATACCATGGCTTTATTACATGCAAACTTTACTGGTGCCACACACTGGAAATACAGGCAACAACAGTGCACCGTTATGTCCTTTTTTTCTACCACTTGTTTTAATTTTCTGTGTATGTAGTGCGTGTGTGTGTATTTCATCAACTTGGTAAATCCGAAAAGCGTGCCAGGCATGATGCTAAAATTTTCCTTGGTAGCTTAAGTGTTTAATAATGGCGATTACAACACACGATGATAACGGGACGAGGGTAGTGCTTGTATACCAGTGTCTGCCTGAGATTTATCTATGTATTTATTTACGTACGCCAAATTATTGCATGCGTTCTTTGATGAAGATATCTTTATTTCAAAGCAATTGATGTAAAATACCGTCTAATTCATAAAAAATATTTTATGTTTCATGTTTATAAACGAAAATTTGCTTAACATCATGTTGAACATCATGAGCCGGTATGTGGATATAACACAAAGTAATATACTTATATCGATGCACACACACATATAGATACATATATTCATAGCAGATGAGATAGAGATAGACAATTATTGATGTGCAAATAATGTTTATGAATAATAAACCATAATAATTTTAAGTATTTGCAGTATGCCGATACTTACAAGGAACTTACGTGCATACTTTTGCATGTCAGTATGAAAATATGTACTATACATACACATGCACATGGAGCCCCAGATATCCGCGTCGAAAGCTTTTGGTTGAAGTGATAAAAAGTGGTATCAGGTACGCGTCACCTATATGGTTAGGAGTCCTTAGGTTAAAGACCTACCGAAGGACTATTAATCCAGTATATAGAGTGGCTGCTCACGAGTCAGCTGTGCATTTCGAACAGTCTCCGATGAGGTAGCTTTGGTGATAGAAGGAGTAATGCCCATCGACCTCGAAATAAAGGATACAAATAGCACAACAGAGTATGACAAGGTTGCGGAGTGGTGGAGACGTTGGTCTGTATCCGCAAACGGAAGCACGGAGCAATTTTCTTTTACAGAAAATTGCTCCGTGGCTTAAGCATACACATGGTAATTTAGTCAATTACATTACTCACATGCTAAGTGGAAATGGGTGCTTTTGTAATATCTATACAGACTATGGCATGACACTTCCCCGTTTTGTCCGACTTGTAGTGAAAGATGCGCACGTTTTTTTCACCTGCCCATGTTTCAATAGCGAGAGGTCGCATCTCGAAGAGACCATAAGGTGTAATGTTAATTGGTGTTATGTTATCTTCTACCCAAAAATGGGAATATGTACACTTTCGATTTCCTCTTACCGAACTACCTAGAATAAACAGGGTCTGCAGTAGGACCGAACAAGCATAATAAGAGTTATAATACCTTTCTCCGTGGCGGAAAGCTTGATGGCAAAGCCACGGGGAACGCTTGGGTCAGTGTATCAGGGTGTTTTAGCGTGTTAAAAAAAATCGTATATTAGGGTGTCCGTTATTTACCATGTTGGCATCGTATAAATTATTTACTTATGACCTAAAACGAATCTTAGAGAACAATTTCCCGATACCATTCATTCAACGCTGCTACATATTATTCGAATAACTATGTGCGAAAATAATTTTAATGCTAGCTGCTACTTTCTATGTTTATGACGAATAGAACCACATACACTTTTCTATTCAAAATGTACAAGAACCTTTGTGAGTTAACATATACCCATACACTGGACATAATTGATGTTTTGCTACCGGCGCTATTGTTTTATTGCTAGTCGAGAACGCGCACAGTGGGGCGACTCAGTACTAGCCGGCCAAAGCTAGAAGGAGTTGAGCTAAAGTACCAAATTTTGTATACGCTATTATGTTAGGAAAATATAGTCATCATAATCGTTTGACGGATAGGCACACCTCCCATATAAAAAAAATAGCATCCTATGCTAACTGTGCAAAAAATCAACATATTTTTTGCATTCGTGATGACCCAAACTATGTTTAATGCCCCACCAAAAACTATCTTAATCGCTTCACTACAACGTCTATAAGACGCGGAAGAAAAATTTAAAAACATTTACATAAACAATAAATTTATTTCATATAAAAAATTTGCATACAACTTAATCTTCATCACTTGTTTCTTCATTGTTACAGATTTTTTCAACATCTGAATCAGGTAGAAGGTAATTTTGTATATCACTTTTGGAACTTAATTTCTTTGAGCGCTTATTACACGTTAGCAGTGGCTCTGAAGACAGCAATAAGTTTGCCAGTAATCGTAATTATGTCGTGATGTTTCTCTGGTATTGAATTGCCGAACCTTTCGTAATTCTTTGTGCTTGCTTTCAATCGATTCTTCGGATAAATATCCTATAAGCATTTGAAAATTGTTGATTACTTGGCAACCATGAATAAGTACCTTGTGAACAGTGCTGGGCATGTAGTACCAAGGGTATAAACTGATATATATGTATATCTACAGTTTCATTAAGCAATTCTTGGAATTTATTTTGATCGACAGGTCTTCCGCAAGAGTTAACGCTTAAAATTGTGCCAATTTTCTTTATTAAATCGATTCCAGTAATTTTTGAAGATACTACAGCATTGGCAAAGAGACGTCTAGCAGAATTGCCGTCATTTGTTGTTCCATATCCTGGGCGAACAGTATCTACGAGCAAACTTAATTCTGCTCTAAATTCATCTTGAATTCTCTTTTTAGTTTGACTAAATATAGCTCGATTCTGCTCACCAGAAACCCTTCAACATTTTAATGGCGATCTGTAAGCAATATGCAGAAAGCACTCAAAAAATGTTATATGTATGTGCGTGTAAAGTGGATAGACCGTATTTAAACAAATCTTCTTTTACAGGCCTTTCACGAATATGAAGCGAATTCATTTCAGTTGGTTTTGCACCAAGAATGATAAAATACATATTGCGCATTCAGAGTGTACAAATTTTTTCGTTCTGCGCATCTACGTCACATCAGCCAATCGTTTAACAAAAACAAAACATAAACAAACAGGCAGATTTACATATACATATGTATACACAAATGAGAAAAATATGAGAGAATTTTAAAAATAATAGCAATAAGTGTTTTTATATATATTAAATATACATATATTTAAAAATCTAAATCAATTTTTTTTTGTTTTTGTATGTATATATACATATGAACATAATTGGCAGCGACTGACACCATCATGTACTAAAAAAGCAGAGTAACAGCACCCACCTTCGTCGGCCCTGTAGCAAAAATTAGCCGGCGAAGCAAAAGGTTGAAATAGCTAAAAAAAAAAAAACTGTCTATCTTCTCATCTTTTCTAATCTGTCCCCTCAATACTATCCCCTCGTTTTCAGTTCTGGCGCAATGCATTGCATATATTGGGGTCATCCCCTGAGTGCTGGTCCTACTCCTAAAAAAAAAAAATATATACATATGTAAGTACGTACATATGTAGTATCGCAATTAATAATCAGTGGATTGTTTTAGTATCACAATAAATAATGATCAGTGGATTGCTTTATTCATTTTTCGTTTTCTTTGCTTAGAAAACACGGCAATTTCGTTATTTAGAAGTCTAATTTTGAAATACATACGAGCTCGAAAGAAAATTTTTTAACTTCATCGCTGCACTCTACATTTTGGGCCCATTGCATGTGTTTTTTTTTTTAAATCTTCTGTGATAAGCAAGCCTTCTTTATTGTTTTCTTTTTTAATTGTGTGAAGTGCTTGCATTTTACACATCATGTCTTCTGTTGGCTTTGATAAGCCCCCTTCACTGAGATGGTCAACCCATGTGTAAGGCTGAATATTCATCTCATATCTTGGCACAGAAATATTTGGCTCTTCATCTCTTAATCTGTGGCATATGTAGCCAACTAAGTTTTCTAAACCATCATATGCCATATCACTTAGTTCAGCCGGTTCAACGTTGTCCATACATTCTTTTAAATTCAAACTACTAAATATAATGCCCACACATTATATAAAAAAAATAGTGTTAATATTATTTAATTTATAAAATAGCTTCATTTTCAACTCTTTTATTTTCTTTTATTTCTTATTATGTTTTATTTTTGTTCATTGTAAATTGACAACTAAATTCAATTACTTGAACATAAATAACAAAGAAGCTTTAGCTATCAGCAGCCGATGGCTCTGGAAAAAGCGAAAGAGATACATGGAATATTGGGAATATTAATCGTCAGGGTTGGCGAATTTCGTACTAACCAAAAAGGTAATAACTTGAAAATATGAATGTGGGAACTTCTCATATTCAATTTTCGTTAATAACATTGGTTAAATAGTTGATATTCCTACTAACTAGCACCACTTGCAAAAGTGGAAAAATTGAACAAAGAACGCTGATGAGATGGCGTAGCGGCCTCGAAATCAGTACTGGTCCGTTCTGCTGGCTTGATGATTATTGAAAATATTCTTAATATTCCAATCTTAAATAAAAAATATTAAATAGAATTTGAACAAATTCATTTATTAATAAAATAATAAAAAATCATTTGCAGTCATGCAGATTCGAACTTAAGCCCAAAATTAACCATTTTTATTATTATTATTATTATTATTATTGATACATTAGAAAAGGGGTTTGTACCTCCAGAAGTCTTTTTGTATTTAGATAAAATTAATATCATACAATAATACAATCTTTTTTAAGCTTAAGGTCTTTATGATATATATATATATATTTTTCGATATTTCGTTAGCCTTTGGTTAACTTCTTCAGGAATTTGTTATAATTTGTTGTTTTCTTTCAATTGAAAAAAATTTTTTGATTACAATTCTAAAAAAACAATGTGTATCATAAAAATTGAAAAATTGCCTACATGTGAAATAACTACATAAGTCTATATGTTCATATATGTGAATATTAACTAATATTAGTGAAAAATTACATAAAAAATTGTAATATGCAAAAATAAAATGTTATTATATATAATACATAGCTTTGATATTATTAACATAAAAAACAATGAAAAAAACACATCGTGTGTCACTGAATTTTAAATACTACAAATACAAAATGTTAATAACATAAAATAATTCTAAATATTATGTTATTAAATATTAACATAATGTAAATTGAAAAATACAAAAATTTTTAACATACATGGATGATTTTAAATATTTTAACCAACACAAATACATTCATATTATTTTAATATAACAAAAAACAATGAAAAATCAGTTAATATATATTACAAATTTTTATAAAAAAATATATAACTGCCAAAAACAATTTTTTTATAAATATGTATGTACATATGTGTAATGTATTCAAAAATGAAAATGTTTTACATAAAAACAACATAAACAATAAATTCCAATAAACATACACATATAACATACATATACACATACACATATATACACATATATATACATATATATATATATACATATACACACACTTATAAATATACACATACATACACATATACATACATATATACACATACATACATACATACATACGTACATACATATATACATATATACATACATACATACATACATACATACATACATAAATACATACATATACACATACATATACATATATACACACACATACATATACATATATATACACACATATCCATATGTACAACACACATACATATATATATATATACATATACATACACATATACCCATATATAATGTGTAATAAATACTCTAACATGAACAAAAGAATTATTATATATACATATAATATATTTTTGTCCTAAATTCTGTTATTATTTTTGTGTAACAAATATCTATAAGATTGTGCAACATTGACTGTGTCTATTCTGAAATTCATTCTCTTATCTATAGGAACATTTATAATTTGTAACATTTCTAGCATATATCTACGTTTGTAATTAAATTCTGTATTTAAAATTGAAATATTTTCAAAATCAGGATAATGATCTGAATCAAAGCAATGTGAACATAAAGCTGTCTTTTTTGAATTAATATTCCTATATCTTTGATCTGTCTTATGTCCAGCTATTCTAGTTTTCAATTTATTCTTAGTCGTACCTACATACACGCTATCACAATTGTCATTGTCGTTTCCTTTACAAGGTATTTTGTAAATTACATTAGATTTATCTAACTTCTGAATCTTATCTTTTATGTTGGTAAAAACATTTCCTAAAGTGCTATACATCTTATATGCCATCTTGTACTTTGTTTTATCATACATATCTGACTTTTCTAATCTTTCTGACATTTTTGGTACATATATTAATGATTTATAAATTTTTGGTTCATTACCGTTATTATTATTAATACTATTATTATTATTACTATTATTATTGTTGTTGCTATTATTACTGTTATTATTAATGTAATTATTACTATTAATAATATTTCTTCCATCATTAAATTGTCCTATCAATCTACAAGAAAGATGATAAGGAAAACTATTGTCACTCAATATATGCATAATCTTTTTCTTATTTTTCTTATGGAATTCAACATCACTTAACGTTAAAATTCTCTCTATAAGATTCTTGGCCGTATTAATTATCATCCTCTTTGGATGTTTTGAATAATAATTAATAATTCTGCCAGATGATGTTGGTTTCTGGAACCAATCTATTGATAATCCATTTTCCTTTCTTAATACCAATGTATCTAAAAAAGAAAGTTTCGAGTTTTTTTCTTTTTCAATTGTGAATTGTATATCAGGGTGAAAAGAATTAAATGTTGATAATATATTATCTATATCACTTTCTGAAAGAATACAAAACAAATCGTCAACATATTTTACTAAAAACTTTGGTTTATTAGTCAATTTACTAATGCATTCATCTAATAATTTTTCCATTACTATATCAGCTATAACCGGAGAGGCTGGAGATCCCATAGGAAGACCCTTATTTTGTTGATACATTTTATCTCTACATTGAAAATATCTACTATCCACTATACAAAACTTAACTATACGTGAAAACAAACTCCTACTAATGTCTGTATATTGTGTTATCTTATTCCAACTTTCATCAATAATATTCATTGCTAAATCAACTGGTATACTTGGAAATAAAGATACAACATCAAGTGATATTAATTTCTCATTAATATCTAATTTTATTTTCTTTATCCTGTTTTTAAAATCTAAAGAATTGGATATATTATATTTTGAGTCCATTGTTAATTTTTTCAAAATTCGAGTTATGTATTTACTAAGTTCATAAGAAGGAGAATTAATACTAGAACAAATTGGTCTCAACGGAAAATTATCTTTATGGATCTTAGGTAATCCATATAATTTAGGAGAAGTAGAAATATTTGATTTTAATTTATATTTTTCTATGTTAGAAATAATATTTGCCTTAAAAAGTTCTTCAACTAAGTCATTATTACATTTTTGTAATCTAGTAGTAGGATCTCTATTAATTAAATTATATGTATCAATATCATTTAAAATATTATCTATTCTTAAATTATAGTCACTTCTATTCATAGCAACTGTTACATTTCCCTTATCCGCATTCAAAATAATTATATGTTTATTTAATCTTAAAAAATTCTTTGTTGATTTTAGACAATTATTCATATATTTATCCCTATTTGTCAATTTACTTCTATTAATGTGATTATCTAAGATATTAGTAAATCTTGACCTAACTATCTCCTGTTTTTCCTTATCTTGTATAGTCTGAATGAAGTCTTCTCCATCAGCTATTACCTTCATAATAGGAAAATTATTTTCTTGTATAGGTAATGCATATTTCTTCCCTAAAGACAAAATATATTCAACATCATGAGGAAACAGTACATCAGATTTATTGACAAACCATTTTTGGTTTAATCT